>JAVFKF010000004.1:49755000-51005000 GCA_036926295.1 Pachydiplax longipennis
TTATTTTTGGGTTGAAATTTGCAGTAATATCTCCTTTAAGTCATTGCAGTGGATGCTATGAAAATAAATTTTGGAGATTAAAATTAACTCTTTTTAATATCCATATTTTGCGTTGCCGTGAGATTTTTAAATCCGTTTTCTCTGTTGGAACATTTTATAATAATTATTATTATTTATAATTATATCACTTTAAATGGATTCTCGATTTATTGGCAGTGGATATACATACAACTGTACACTCAGATTTTTGCATAGTCAACAAGATAGTCCTGTTGTAAAATGTTTTATTATCTATATCGCCAGCGAATATAAAAATTAATCAAATCGTAGATTATAAGTCAGTGATTTATATTGGAAGCTCCAAATATCAACAGCTGCGAAGTACCAATTGAATTGGTTAGTAGTTGCTGTATTTTTGAAAGTGCTTCGACTGCTGGGGTCATTTCGCACGTTTTGGGCCCCACCGGGAATTGAACCCCCTTCACGAAAGGCAAACACGCTGTCCCCATGGCTTTCCGAGAGCCCCTGTGAAGTTGCCCCCTATGGCCTTCTACGTGTGTGGTCTTATCCAGTGACCTTAAATTTTATAGAAATCGATGTATGCTTTGCGGTTTGGAAATACATCCACGACGAACTGTGTTGTAGAAGCATTACCCGATGTTTGGGCACTTTGATAAGATATATAGCAAGTAGTATCGCCACTTACGCTATGACTCCCCTTACGTCTTTTTTGCCGTCAGTCAGGTCGAGATCCGTCATAAATGTAATAGGAGTCGTGTCCGCTCAGTGCGGCAATTGCTCGATTGTTGGGCAACGTCATTAAAGTCTTAAAGAGGATCCCAAGTGGGTTAGCGGAATGTTTGCGCTTTCCGCTAATAGACCCTCTCCTACGCCCAAGATGGCCGTCGTCCCCTCATCTTTCGATCATTCGCTGTAGCCTTCTTTCCTCGCCCTCGTCTTTTGTCACTAACACGAATGATGGATACGATTCGACGAAATCTCGCCGACCTCCAGTTGACCTACCCTTTCAAAGGACGTTTTTAAACGATTCGACGGAAAACCGCGCCCTCTGCATGTTGTTTATCGTTTTTATCCAGCTCTCGTTTGCTCGCGACAGCGCACAGTGGGCTAGAATCGAAAAAAGCTGGCCAAAAATACGAAAACGCTTTTTTTGAGTGAGGACTACGAAACTTCGCATGATTGATTTAGAATAAATTCTGCATAGAACTATGGAGGTAATTTAAGTAGGATCCTCCCCATTAAAATTATACAGGGGGTCAAAGTTGACCAATTTTTGCGAAAATTTCCAGTTTTCGATTTTTCACGAAATTCTTCAACTTCAAGTCAATTGTGAACACAAACTAGGAAAATCATCGAGTAAAACATGATGCCATTTTATAAATATGTTCTTTGTCCTTCATAAGACTTGGTTTCAATGAGCTCTGGTGAATATTTATGTACTTTACATGACAAAATGGCGGACCCTGATTTTGGAACAAATTTTTACCTAAAGCGAGAAAAAAAGTTGATTGAGACACCGTGTGACACGGAGTTATTTACACCACGATAAACTACAAACCTTCGTTAATGAGAATCTGAAATAAAATCTTGCCCCAATTTGCCCCAATAATATATAAGTCGACTTTTCCACAACGCTGCAAGGGCCAAATCCGCGCGGCGGAGCACCGTCCTCAGCTACGCTCTCGTGTTTTGGGAGGAACAACGAGCAAATACGATTCTAATTCGTTCTTTTTGTATATTTTGAGCATTATTATACTTTGTACATATCTTAGATAACTATGTTTGTGATTTTGATACTGAATGCTTCTTCATTCTCACTCTCAACTATACTGAAAATTTTCTTACAAAATCGATACAAAAAGCCACCACTTTGTGTAATTTCATAACAGTAATGAAATATAATTGTGATATTATGAAAATGGTGGCATATAGCGTAGCATTTTCTTCAAATACAAAAATTGGCCACATCTGGAGTTGTTTTGGTGACCGTCGCAGTGCTCGGGAAAAGTTCGGCAAAGGGCTCGTTTTATGACAGGCAGCTGCGCTTTTTCCGGATTAAAAGTACCCTAAGAATTGCATGTCCGTGATTTTTCCTTACAAGCTTAGGAATAGTTCAGTTCTATTTGAACATTGGATAAGAAGGTGTTGTGTTTCGTAGCTACGACAGTTCTGTGAAACAAGAAGTCTTCGACAATCTCCTGGTAGCATTCCTCGAGTGAGGTTTTAGATATTTCATAGGAATTATATGTGGTGAGGTATGTTTTTCCATTATATATTCCCTTTTATTTAATGCATCAGAATACGGTGGTAAATATGATGTATTTTCTGATCGTTTTAAAATGTGCTCACATTATTTGAGTGTTCTCTACTCCCTTTGTCCTGCATGTATTATAAAATGCTACATTTGCGGTGAGAAATTTTCGAATGTGAACAATCTATCGGCGATTAGTAATCGAAAAGTGGACGCAGAAAATTTGTACTATAGCATTTCTACGCTGCATGGTTGAATTAGAATTTTTTGAGTGTTTATCACATATCTTTCCTACTTACCTTTAAGCAACTGTAGGTGAGAGTACCATATTGATGAGTATGATGTTATGTCATAAGACGTACCCATGGAACTTATCTTAATATTTTTAAGTAGGCTCGTGGTAATCACAAATTACTGTTTGAGGAGAGAAAATATCATATTCAGGAGAGAAAATATCATATTCAGAAAGAGTTTAGAAAAAAAGATGGGACTGATTGTAGATAAGATAGATGTACCTAAACCAGGATATGGCTCCACAAATTATGGAAATACATCAAAGCGTTTCTTTAAAAGTCCGCTAGTTAAATCTAGCAGCTGAAATAACAGGTGCGAGGTTGAATTTATTTTTATTAATGCGTAATCTTTTATTAAATGTAAAAAACAGGACACTGAAAAAGATAAAGAAGAAATTTTCACTCACAAAGATAAGAGTTCTGTATATGGTTTGTTTTATATTATTAATTTTTTTCCTAAACTACCGTCTCCCAAATTTAATTATACATTTCCTAAAAACAATTGACTAAGATCTCATAAAAAGATTCGCCAATATCTTGAAGGTAATTTCAAGTGGTTTTCCACTAAATGAAAAAGCGTTCAAAGATTATTGCTGTGCTACAGCATAGATGTATGTCCGATTATATCCGTGGTACTATATGCCACCAACAGTACATAAAGTACTTATACACGGGGCTGAAATAGCAAAACAGGCAATCCTTCCGTTAGGGCAACTGACAGAAGAGGCAATGGAGGCCCGGAATAAAGACGCAAGGAAATACCGGGAGAGATACACAAGGAAACACTCCAGAGTGGCCACGAACGAAGATTTGTTCCGAAGATTACTTCTAACTTCTGATCCGCTAATTTCAATATCGGCACCAGTTAGAACAACGAAAGGATCGAGGAATATGAGCAAAGAGATTAAGAGGCTCCTAGTCATGAACAATGAGGAGGAATTGGCTTATGGGGATGAAGATTCTTCAGACGAGGAATGCATTTAATAGAAAAGGTAATTTATAAAAACACCGTATACTTCATTATAAACTCACTTAAAACTTTGACTGCATGATTTAATAGAAATTTAGCATTATCGCACAAAAGTAAACTAATATATGATATTAATATCGCTTACGAGGTCCCATACTTTAAAGCATAACCCATTTCATTTTTTACAATCATCACCCTACAAGAAATGGTGACTTTGTAATAAATATTGATGTCTAAGATATGTACAAAGTATAATAATGCTCAAAATATACAAAAAGAACGAATTAGAATCGTATTTGCTCGTTGTTCCTCCCAAAACACGAGAGCGTAGCTGAGGACGGTGCTCCGCCGCGCGGATTTGGCCCTTGCAGCGTTGTGGAAAAGTCGACTTATATATTATTGGGGCAAATTGGGGCAAGATTTTATTTCAGATTCTCATTAACGAAGGTTTGTAGTTTATCGTGGTGTAAATAACTCCGTGTCACACGGTGTCTCAATCAACTTTTTTTCTCGCTTTAGGTAAAAATTTGTTCCAAAATCAGGGTCCGCCATTTTGTCATGTAAAGTACATAAATATTCACCAGAGCTCATTGAAACCAAGTCTTATGAAGGACAAAGAACATATTTATAAAATGGCATCATGTTTTACTCGATGATTTTCCTAGTTTGTGTTCACAATTGACTTGAAGTTGAAGAATTTCGTGAAAAATCGAAAACTGGAAATTTTCGCAAAAATTGGTCAACTTTGACCCCCTGTATAATTTTAATGGGGAGGATCCTACTTAAATTACCTCCATAGTTCTATGCAGAATTTAATCTAAATCAATCATGCGAAGTTTCGTAGTCCTCACTCAAAAAAAGCGTTTTCGTATTTTTGGCCAGCTTTTTTCGATTCTAGCCCACTGTGCAGCGGCACTAATTAGTTGTCCTTTTTGGGAAATGGCAGAGCGAAATAATTTCTGCTGATCGTGTCTGGACGTTTTTAATCCCACCGACGACGAATGCGGTTGCTTCAGGATTTTGACTCGTTCCGATGCTAGATTTTTGCTTTTCCGCCGCTTTTGCCTTGGGTTCTTTGATGGATCGTTGCTTCATTTTTTAGGATATTCGAACGTGGGTGTCTGGTTGCTGGAGGTATTTCTGCAGTTTTTTAATGAATTTCTTATTGCAGACGTAATGTTTGATTAAGAATCTAAGCAAGAACTAAAACTGTTACTTGTTTCGTTAACTATTTTTTACTAAAGTGACTATTTCCGTGTGATTATTGAATTCTTAAGGAAACTTTAAGCTATTGTCCTACATTCCTTATCGGGGATATGTATCGATTGATGTAGTGTATCCGGTTGATTTTAATTTGATTCAACGAAAATTTATTTTTGCCACAAGTCACAATAACATTTACGTGAATATACAACATTCCTATAATTTTGACGTAGCTGTTTTATGTCATGTAATATTAACAATAGGTTGATCAGCGTTTCGTCGCGATTCTTTCATCTTTACAATCGTGGTCGTTGAATTCTATAGAAATAAGTGTTCTTCTCGATAAGTTTCTTCGACTATTGTTTATAGGAATGGCTGCTCCTGTTTTGTCTTCTTATCTATGTCTTTCTTATTATTGATATGGATTTCGAGAATTGAGTGAATAGGAGGATCCAGAAAAGAAGTATTTTCAAGATTTGTCATCAAGGAGCTAGTAAGAGGAAATTATATTAAATAAATAAGAATGTTACATGCTTCTACTTGAGTTAATAATATGTAAGCAGTGGTTAGAAAAAATAGAGTTCGAAAGATAAGGGCTTCTATCCTCGAGCGTTCATGAATAATTAAATGCATTTAATAACCTATAAAATGAAGTTTACCCTCAAATATAACGACCTAATTTCCTTATTTGTAGGTTTCTTAAAGGAAACACGGAAGGAAGTTCGACAGTGATCTAAATAATCTGTGAGGTCGTTAATTGAATAAGTAATAAGATGATCTTTAATGAGCTGTACGAGATGAAATACCGTTTATACATTTGGACAGGGTAAAATTTGATAATAACCATATAATTCAAATTATAATCAAAGCTATTTTTTGTCGATTCAGAGGATTTTTGTGTAATTACATCGATCTTGATATTCATCTATGAACAACGTTTTTGATTTCATGTCATCTTAGATATAACTAATACCCTCAGGAGCATTTATTTTTAGAAGTTTTAGTTACGTTTTTTCCAACAATTAGCCATCAAGAGACCCACTTACATACATGTTTAATTCCCCATGGAGTTATGCTAAACCGTATTCGATGGTACAGCATTTAGCATGAAGTGTATCATTGTGACCGTAGTGTACTTTAAGTATCAGTTAGAATGGCCGTGGTGTTTAGGGCTATGATCGTGCGTTCCTTTGAGTATGCGAACATCTCTCTCAGCGAAGTATCCTTCAGCAGCGATGCGATATAAAGTCATCGTTTCCGTCGCTATGCACTCGAGACTTGGCTCTGAAAATTCCATGTATCGCCCAGTCCCTACTTGAGCCGAGCTCAGGAGCACTGCCCAATTAAGCCCAATGATGCATTGCGACTATTGCATCTTCCCATCCTACCTTTTCCCCACCCAAAAATGGACCCTCACCCTTTGTTTCGCCCTTTAGCTTCGCTTCGACCTTCTGCAGTCTCTCATATTCTTCCCCTCCATCCGCTGGTCACTCTTTTCCTCCCTCGCCGAATCCCCATTGATCTCTCTCAGTGGATGGGCATGGTGTATATCGTGAAAAAAAGAAGTCTGTGCCCTTTCATATGGTAGATATGGGGAGAATATACCCGCGATGCAGTTAGCTTTTACGGTCTCGTTTCTGAGTGCATGAATCTTTACACGGGATCGTGTTTTACTATCCTTTATGTATGAGTTAATTTGCGATAGGAACACGAGATGTGAGCTGGGGTTTGTAAGCGTAGTTTTCTCCCCTCCACATATCGTCTACATAAATTATTTTTCATAGGGTTGATAGTTATTGTCTACTCACTTGGCAGTGAAGATTTGTACGAAGAATTTGAACTTTAATCGGTGTTCGGAAGTATTCAGGAATAAGTAATGATCCAAATATGAAGTTATTGTCAGCTATATAACAAAATAGAAATTATCATCAGCTGTTTTGCAATGAGGACTATTTCTAGAATGCACAATTTCGTCGTTATTTTACTTGTAAAATGAATCATATTTATTCGCAGTGGAACTTTTACTTTTCTAAAACATAGACCTGTCTCTTATATTGTTTTACATCTTTAAACCGAAACTTATGCTTTGTTCAGGAATCTTTCTCCTAAAAGAAATTAAATTATTTTCGTTGCGAGTAAATTTTTGTCAAATTCTTCACTCTCGACATTGCCCATAAATATTGAGAGTTCTAAGCTATAAAGTTGCATCGAAATTCTTAAAGGGATCACGTTTAATTTGAATCTAACTGAAAAATATTAGCGTCATCGGAATGAAATTTGATCTTGAAAAGATTTCGACCGAACTACACAATTAAGTTATTAAAATTAAGACAGCATGAATGGAGTGATCTCATAAATCGCGTGAATGAATAAAAGGAAGTGAAAGCAGGAAGGGAAAAGAAGAATAAGAAGACCTAAAAAATATAGAGGGATAACCTTACCATTCAACAAAAATGAAAGGCAGAGTGACGTTAAATAGGCAAATCGTATACTCCAGAGAATGAAGAGGAAGATTAAGCTATTGCAGTACTTTTGTCGTAATATATTAGTAAATCCATAGATCATGGCAGTGGCACTTGAAAGGTTATTTAGCAAATACGTTTGGCATGCATAGATAAGTGCATCCAATAGCTCAGGAAGCTAATAAACAATTTAACGTATCGTGGAGACCATTAGATATCCAAGGATGAGCGAGCCGAAGGGCGTCTCCTCCCCAGAGAAGCAACCCGCCATACTCTCTGGTGTCTTGTCTCGGCAGGCATTTCAACCGTGTATAATTATACCTTTGAGGGCACTTGCCCCAGGCGTCCTCAAGTCCCTCGATGGGAGCTCTACTGCAGAAGTCCACCGTCTCCGTTTCGGTTCTCTCCCTCTCTCTGGACCGCGTCGCGGAGGGTGAGCTTTGCTGATGAGCATTCATCATCGATGACAGTTTGTGTTTTTCACGCCAATAACACCACGTAGACGCCATGCGGAGGGTAAATGGATGCGTTGTCGATGATGGGGTTAACGCGCTGTGTCGTAAGAATTCTCCCGCTTATTGAAACGGTGGTTGAGGTGTCTCGTTAAGGGTTCGAATCCGTTTTACAGGTGAGCAATTCAGTGATGACCATCTCTTTACTCGAACGTTTCAAATGAGAGAACTTTGATAGTTTTTTTGAAAATATTTTCTGTTTTTCCCTCGGTTTCGTGACATCATCAGTCGAAGCTGTGAGCTTGATACTATGCTGGAGAGTATTATGATGGTGGTTGATAATATTGTAAATGCACATACTTTTACGATTGACTTTGGTTACCACTTAGGTTATCTTTAAATATTTTTGTGGAAAAGAACGCAACCTTCTGCCAAATTTAATTTTACTAATTCAAACTTCAACAATTTGTGTTTTGTGATAGGTCTCTTACAGAGAATAATTACCTCCACCCATCCATCTGCTACTTTTACTCCAAATTAAAACATGACGCACTACCGAAGGGGTCCATGAATGTGATGACGTAAGGTAGTTCACTCACAGGAGTTTTAATTCTAAAATAGAAATCTTCCGCTTTTCCCTAATAGGAGACGTAGATGGAAGGTTTTCTTTTATTTTATATTAAAAATTCCACGACTGGAGGAGCAGTACAAGTGATCCCTTTCATAGAAATTTGTTATTAATGTGTAGTGTTTTGTAAGAGAAACTCGTGAGTCGACGTGTAACGAAGTAAAAAAGGACTGATTGTGGGACAATCAGATACGCGTGAGCAGAGTAAACAGGTGTTCCGCCAAATAAAATAATTTTTCTCGCTGAAAATTAATTTTCTATTTAATTTTTTCAATATTTTTAAAAGGGGTTACACATGATGAAATCTTGAAAAATGGACGTTTCATCCCATAGCTTACGTAGAAATCGATTGTTGGCCAGACCATAAGGATTATATTCATTCGTAAAAAAGTCATTTGATGTGCTGTAAATTTAAAAAGATTCATTATTTTCTGAGCATAGCTACCTTTAGTGCGTTATTTTTTGAACTTCGGATATTATCTTGTTTGCGAAATGTTTATAGTTTGGAATTCTCTTTCATCAGCAACACACTCTTGTTGTTGATCTTTTATATATTGCAGCGTCCGAGAAAATACCTTATACGGGGATTTTACGGCGAGACGCCTTTTACGGGGATCCGTGACAAACTTAATAAGTTCACCAAGAAAATAATGTCGGTAAATTTCTTTCTGAGCATCGGAATCTTAAGATGTCATTTTTCAATTCCTCTCGTTTAAGACTTTCCATTCGTCAAGTCGAGTTTTCTTTTCGATGCCCACGAACTCGCGTCACGCAGCAGCCAATCAAAATGTTAATAATCACGGAAAATGAGCATCCTTGGAAAGTTTTCAGCTGGCTGTAATTCCTCAAAATCTGCGTCTCTTTAAGTCGCCTGGAGTGAATTCTCTCCCATGTGTACATCGACGGTTTTTCTCTCGAATACACTTTGCGATTCCCTTCCCCCAATTACTCTCCCGCTTGATAAATGCACTTACGATATTTTCGTCGCCTGTGCTCGGAACACCGTGCTTCTGAGTCATTCGTATTCTCAAAGGGTTTTGTCCTTCCCGCCCTATTTGTAGAATTCGAAGCGTTTACTGCTCCGCCTTCCCGACATGCACCAGCGGAGAGGGTCGAGTGGCGCAGTCCCTCCCGCACCCGCAGCCCACGCCTGCAGATCGGCTCCCCCTTTTCTCTCTCGATTCGTTTTTCCGCGCTCCTTCACCGCCTCGTGATTGGCATTTCCATTAGGTGAAAAGCGAGCGCTTCGAACTTTCTCGGTAAAGACACTACGTACGGCATTTGTGCACATGTTAAATAAATCTTCCACCCCTTTGGATGACGAGCGTCCAGTTAAAGATACTCCTACTTGAAAGTCATTTTCGTTCTGTTTTATTAAGTTCTCGCGTGGGTATTGTGAAGAAAACGACTCTATTATTAATTTTAATAACGCTCAAACTCACCTCGTCGCCAGCGGAATGTTTTCCCATCATATTTTCGCCCACAGAGGTTGTTTTGAGAACTACTGATATCTTATCTGTGGTGAGATGAATTGAAAAAATGCTGGATGATTAAGCGGGAGATGAGTTCGTAATTCAGCTCGTTATTGTTCATCTTCTATGAAAACAACTGACTGGATACCTTCCTCGATCATCTTAAGTCTTTTCTTATTGATCAAGTATAAGTTTTCTATCTTAAAACTATGTAATGCTGTAGTAGTTAACCCAGAGTTAGGTTGAAATGGCTATTTTAAATTCTTCGTATCATAGAATATTTTCTGTGTAAAATTTTTACTTAATTCTTCCGAACGATTTCATCATACGCATGATGTCGGAACCTACGAAATGGAACTTCTGTGTAGAGCAGTTTTTGTTTAAAGTTGTTTTTTATGTAATAATTATCGTAAAATCGGGCTGACCATTCAATATATTTAAAGCAGATTTATTTTGAAAAATCGCTAATTATAATTCAAAACAAAAAATCTGCTTGTCTGAAATTTTATCCATGATCATTTTTTACTTTTAGATGACCTATTTAGCGATTTTAACGTCTAGTAAATTATCCGCGATTTTACTGCAAAAAAAATAAAATATTCGTGAGATATTTTTGAAAATTTAAGTTGACGAAAAGAAATTTGTTTTCGAGTATCATAAACAGAATTTGTTTTCGAGTATCACGATATTAGTTTGATTTAGTTGATTCAAGTTTTCCTGAAATCGATATGATTTTTCTTTCATGGTCGCGAGAGATTCCTTTTATTTTCTGACGGTCTATATTCACCCCCGCCGTGCATTACGCATTGCAGTCTGTTCCGGTTGTGTCTGGGATGTCGAAGAGCACAGATGTAATGGAGCCGAGCATTAATTCCCCCTTCCGCCGTCTTTGTTTTCGCCTCTCTTTTATTCGCTTCTTCGGTTTGCCAACATTTCTTGGCGCAGCGTGAGAATTCTGCGAAAGAGGGATCAGGAATGAGGGGACGTAATCAAGGTGGCGGTTGGTGATCGATTGCAGGAACATGGGCGGACCCTGCGCCAGGGTTTCGCTAATCCTTCAGGGGCTCCATAGCCATGCTTCCGTCATCCGCTCGCGCTATTTTACGATCGCTCCCCGAAGGTGTTATCATTCCTCAGTCCGAGATCCCCGCCGGGAAGGTGTCTGATCGGGTGGCTAGGGACCGATTTTTTCCCAATTGATCTCAGCTCGACTGTCAGCGACGGCTCTTTCACGATCTTTTTCAGTGATTGTGCCTATTTTTCGTTGGTAAAAAAATGGCAATTAAACCTAAATATGTCTAAATTTATTTTGTTGATTCTCTAAGGTATTTACTAAGGTCAAGTTATTTTTTAAGCATTTTTATGTTGAATTCTGGGACTCACTTTCATGAATGAACTCAGCTTTGTTTGAAAAATAGCGTGTTATTTTTTTAATATTTGTCAATTTATGGAAGAAGTTCAGAGCGCTGTTGTAATTGCGTTATCGTCGCGTCGCTAAACAGGTGTTTGCCTTATTTTTAAAAATTAATTCATTTAAATCTTCGATCGGTAGATCGCCGTAACAAAAATCATGCATGGATTGTTTTAAGTACTCTTAGAAGCTGCTGAGAACCGAGGATTCTTATTTATATTCTGTCGAGAAGAAATAGACGTCTGCAGTCCACGAATTTCATTTCGTACAGAAATAGTCTGGTGGATGAAACGCTATTCTAGTCTTATGCTGGCTGAATCTCGACAAAATCTTATGACTGCTGAAAATTCAATGTCTCGATGCTGCTTTGGCGAGTCGTTAGAATCTTGTTTTTTCCTAACAAAGGAATATTGATCCCTATGGGGTGCTTTCTTTCTTCCTGTTTTTATCGTCGTTTAGTCTTGCCGACGAAGTTTTCTTTCACTTCTTGGATGTCAGCTATAAATTCAGTAAATTTTAGTCTATATTCAGATATGTGTGCTGAAACAATACGGTGGAAATTTTGGAATTCTCTGTTTAATCACTCGTTCAGTGCCGTAAAATTCCCAGAAAGGTACGTATTCATTCGTGTCTTTATTTAGTTGATATCAAAAGGTGAAGTTCGTGAGAAATTGTTTAAGATTCTGATATGCGCTTCAAGAGCAGAAAGAGTTAGATGGTAATAAAGTATGGTTCTTCGACGAAAGGTTTTCCCTCGGCGTCAAACGTTCGTTGTCACTTCCAGGAGTTCATATACTCCTCAGATATTTTTAAGCTCATGAAGTGGAAATTGCGAGCAACATTCAATCCGCAGCTCTTTCGTTAGCGAGCTCTTATCACTCTCATTTATCACTCGTGTATCAGGTGACGAATTCATCTTCAGAACACCTCGCGATATTAGTGTTTTTTCCCTATTCGTCTCCTATCCGCAGCACATGTGCGTCACACATGTCGGTGCTGCGTTGAGTCTGCTCCGGTGCGGGAGAAGGGGTTCGGTGGGGTGAGGGAGCGCGGGGAAGCAGCGCCGCTTCCCTTTCTTGCTTTAGTGTGTTTCTCGTCTCCGACCAACAAAGAGCGTCGCTCCGGAGAGTCTTCCGTGCTTTCACCCACGGCCGTCGTCTGCATCGAACGCGGCCACCTCTCCTCCGTTCGTAGACTCCAACATGAAGTGATCCCGTGTTGTCACCGAGTGTAAACAAGTTAACGTAATAGAGGATTAAGTTCTGTTAAATCGTTACGTGGTGCGGTTGGATAAGTTGGTGTGGAAAGATGTCCTTCCATCACCATCACCTCGGGAGCGGGGCGTCCGGAATGGGATCGTCTTCCGCATCTTCTTCCCCTTCCTCTTCGCTGAAGAGAAGACCGCGCGTCAGTGGATCGACTCCTAGGCCCCGTTCCCTGCTCTCCAATCCCTCGTCGCCCACGAATTTCAGTGGAAGTCCTACGCCATCGACGTACGGCGGGACTTCTTCGGGATACGGCGGCCTAAACCTTCCGGGAGTTTCGTCTTCGTCCAGCAGTCATTCGCTACCCTCATCTCCCTATTCTTCGCCGTCGTCGCCGTACTCGCACTCTTCCTCCTCGTATAACATCGCGCCTTATTCCATCCATGTCCCGTCTTTAATTCCCAACACCACTTCGTCGTCCTCCATGGCCAATTCTTCACAGTCTGTGAATCCGTATTCTTCTGGTCCGCACTCTTCCACATATGGAACTGTTCCCTCGTCACTGAACCACTATTCATCATCGGGTGCTTACTCTTCTTCATCGGCTTATGGTTTGCATCCTTCTAACTCTGCATCCAACCATCCATCTTCAGCCTCTCCCTCTAAAGGCTATACTCCTTCATCCTCTAACCTCTACTCATCCAGTTCATCTTCCATGAATCCATATTCCACATCAGGGTCAGTCAGTAACCCTTACTCTTCTTCCCTGTCTCCTTCCAATCCTTACTCCTCATCACAGTCATCCAGTAATCCATATTCATCCTCAAGTAATCCTTACTCATCATCAACTTCAGCCATGAATCCTTATTCATCTGCCACATCTTCCAACAACTTTCCCTCTTCAGGGTCATCCAGTAAACCTTATTCATCCTCAACATCTGCAAACAATCCATATTCATCTTCCATTTCATCCTCAAATTCCTTCAAGGGAACTTCTTCCAGCAATCCATACTCCAATTCAACTTCTTCTTCCAATCCATACTCCAATTCAACTTCTGCTTCCAATCCGTATTCTGCCAGCATATCTAGTGGTCCCTTACCATCAGCACAGTCAACCCTGAAATCTTATTCCTCTCCTGGTACATCTGCTTATCCTTACTCTTCTTCCAACAAACAATCAGCTTCTGGTTCCATGTCATCTGCTTCACGCTCATCTTCCTCTGTCAGTCCTTACTCCTCTCCAACTCATTCATTTTCCTCTCCTAACTCATCTTCCAGGAATCCTTCACCTTTACCCTTGACACCTCTGTCTTCCAAAGGATATTCTTCCCCAAGTGGCAATTCCTATTCTGGCTCAGATTTGTCTTCATCTTCCAAGCCGTATTCCTCCAGCTCGATTAGTGCAAGCCCTCAGAGTTCATCATCATCAGTAGCAATGTACAGTAGCCCATTCTCTTCTTCATCCGGTTCAGCATCTTCTTCTGGATACTACAGCCCATCTTCAAAAACTGGCAAAAGTTCATCAAGTTCGTCGAGGAAAGAAGGATCGAGTGGTGGTGTTGCTTCAGTTAGGCCCCTGTCTGCTTCACGGCTTCCCTCCTCCTCCCCTCCCTCCACTACTCTTTCTTCAAGATCTCCATCTCTCTCCTCTCTGTCATCCATCCGCAGCGAAGGATATGCTGTAAGAACTGAGGAGAATTTTATGTTTATGGATTTTTCTTAGTTGTGGTTGCAAAGAAAGTAGGCTGATTCTATCGTTGCTTTGCTTAAAAGTTTAAACCTGAATCTCATTGCATGCCTGATTCAATTCAAAACAGAAGGAAAGATGCTACACATAAAATAAGTAAAACCATGTAATTAAGAAAATTATTTTCAATAAACTAGTGACAGGTTTCAGAACTTGTGACATGCTATGCAAACTCCTCTCTTAAGCTCAGGTCCACCATTATTTTAAAATATCAGGGACTGATATGAAAATAATGAATGAATTGATATCATGGTGTTTATGTCATATATTTCATTCTGATATGCAGCTAGCAGACTATAAATGATGTAGTTATAGATAGGAAATAAATTGGGGAAGAATCAAATCCAGGAATGAAGAAAGTAATATAATCAAAAGTACTTCAGTTTTCTTGGAAAATTAAATCGTCGATGAGTTTCATTCATATTCATTCATATTATAATAAATGCTATATTTTTGCATTTTGTAGGTTGTTTGTAGGTTGTTTACCTTTGGTGGAAGTATATCAAGGATTGATCACAAGAAAGATGCAATCTCGCTTCTGGTAATCACAGGAAAAGTGGTAGATGGATCTAATTGATAAGATAAACTGGCTGAAATATTAAAATAATTGAAAATGTGGTTTTCTTTCAAAGAAATTAATGTCCGGAACCAATTTTGGACTGATTATTTATTCCTGGCTTTAAAATGAGGCTGTATTGATTGTATTAACTTCCATTTTAGATAATAAGTAGGCTTATTATCAGGGCAGCAAAATTATTTAATACATCAATATTAGGTCAAGCTTATCATGGGAACCATTTCCACTCTTCATAAGTCTATACTTTTACATATTGAGTCCTTTGGTCAAACCAATAACTATTAGGCTTATTCTTGCATTAAACCAGTGTAAGAATGAATCTTTTGACCTTGGACTGGCTGTTGAGAAACATATCAGTGAAACTTATAAATAAGCCAGCCCTTTTAATTAACGATTTAGGATTTCAATTGAATTTCTTAAAGTTTGTCTTTATTTTAAATTTCTCTATAAAACTAAGGTGTTGACATATGATGTATGTTATTCGATTTTCATAATATCCCCTTCCTTTTTTGATGGTAGATAATATTGAGAGAGGAGGAATTTCATTTATGTGATTTCTCTTTGATTATCATTAAATATTATCTAGGAAACAAAACAATTAATTTTTAATTTTGTATCTTCTTGTCTTATGTGGTGTACTTTTAAATAAAAAATGACTTTGTTTCGCAATAGTTTTATATTACCATTGAAGAATGGTGGGTTAGGGTCTCTTAGCTTAGCTTTCTATTTTAGCATTGCTCCATATAAAATAATTTCTGCATATTAACATTTTAAATCAATCTTTTTCCTCTGTTGTATTCAATCCTGTGGTACTATGTATCTAATTTACCACAAGTCTTATTCGATGGCTCTGAATGAAGTCTCAAATTTGTCTAATATTGTGTTAATTATAGCATCTGGTTTCTTTTGTTGCAGAGTGGTGCAGAGAGATCTGGTCGTTCATCGCGGCTAGGTTCCTCATCATCCCTGAGTGGAGATAGAGGTGGAGATTCTGCCAGTAACAGTCGTCCAGAGACACCATCTCATTCTGAAAATGGGGAATTAGACTACAAGAAGGTAATTTTCATATCTAATCAAGTACATATCTCTGATAACTCTCTGGGATACCATCTAATTACATTAGCAAGATATTTTTAGCTGTGTTTTAATGAAAATCATATTCATGCATCAATAGTAATTTTATAAAAAAAATATCCACTCATGGATACCATTGTAAATACTTCATACTCTTGTGCCTGTGAAATATTAATATCTTAACATGTCAGAAATGCAGTACATGAAATTTAGATCAATAAATATTTCCTTCATTGAATCATCATGCTCATCAGTGGCCTTACATAAGTAATCATATCTCTTTATCTATGTGGGTCAATGACAGCAAACTTATCAATGGAATAACTACATTAGATATAGTTGCAGGCTGGCACAACCATCTTCATCTTTGTATTGAAATTTTTGAAAGAAAGATGTTTTGAAAAAAATAAAGAATTCCTTGAGGATGTATCATAAACATTTAATCAAGTTGCCATAGTTTAAGAATGCTTTTTATTTCACATTCATTAGTATTCATCTATGAAATTACTTTTGAGAAGTACACCTTATTCTTTAAGTAAGCTGCATTATCTTTCCAATTTCACTTTGTCTTGAGGATTTGTTTTTAAACTTCTTATACCTTTTCTTACATTTCAGAAAGTCCCAATGGTAATTTTTCCTTCTTTGATAACTAAGCTTCAGGAAATTTCAAAATAAATAGTTTGTAATTAACTTAGCTACTTAATTTACCACCATATTCATATTTTATTGGCATTCAGTATTTTTTGGATGTAAATATAATTTTTAATTTCATTTATAGAATTGCCAATTCTTACAGAAATTCTAATTCATTTATAACTCATGGAACTGTGATATTCTGTTATTTCCTCAATTTAATGTAATCTTTTGATCTTAGATTATCAATTTTCCCTTTCTGCCTATTTCAGCTATGGGAAGAATCACAAGCAGAAAATGAAAGGTTGCGGGAACGCCTACGCAAAGCAGAGGAGGAACTTAGAGAAACACAGAAACAGTTGCAAGAAGTTGCAAGCACACAAAACAACATGAATGTGAGTATGCTTCCCTTAAACTTAAATTAAACCTTCAATGTATGTATGTACTTGATATGTCTTTATAAACTACTATCCTTTCCCTCATTTCAATTTAATGTCTACGAAAATTATGAGATATTGATTTATTTAGTATAGTAGGACTTATATTTTTTTATTTACTATTCTAATGGTCTTTGTTAGTTTTATATCCTAATTTTTTCTCTTCATCTTGTGGTAAGTTTTTCATTGTTCATGAATTGTTACGTCTTATGAATTATATCAGTCTCCAAACCATCAGATATCATGTATCATGAAAATTTCTTCAATTTACTATCTACGTTTATTTTGCATTACTCAGATTCAGTATACAGTTTTCTAGATTAATTCTTTTTATTGAAATATTTTTAAGTTAATTTTTCCTGGTTAATTTATGAAGTAAAGTTTTCGTTTAAATCATAACAAGCCGAGAAATTGTGTGATGAATCTAATAAAGCCTTACTTAGCTTAATATTTAGTATAGTATAGTTTCCTCCGTATAGTTTTGTAAATAAAGAGCTCCATTTACTGTTCTCATGAGACACCATGTTGACACAATTTATTGTTTCTTTTGCGTTCATGTTATAGGCATAATTTCTTTCCTTATTGAAGAAATTCTAATGTTAGAGTAGTAAATGTAAACTCTTTTCATCTACACAACTTAAAATTGCAATCACTTTCAGCTTTTTCCGCTCTCGGTAGCACTCTTACACAGTTTGTCTGTGAAGCCCTTTAGCCATTCTAGTGACTCAGAAATTATGTCAGCAAATTTTAACTGGAATTCTATTATCCTATTTTGCAAATAGCCATTCAGATAGTATTTGTTGTTATTCCAAGTTTAAGGATGTGTCACCAATGATTCATTCATTTTTCAGGCTCCGAATATAAGTAAAAGTTCTCTTTCTGAAGTTGAAAAGAGAGAGAAGAGGGCTTTGGAAAGAAAGCTATCTGAGATGGAAGAGGAGCTTAAGGTGAGTCTTACTGGGTTAAGTAAATTTAAAAGGGATTTTTTGGGTGGTTAATTTGTGGTAATTAGGTTCTTTCATACATTTTATGCTCTTGTTAGATATTGGGATTCTCTCTTCTTTTTAGATATTGACTTGTTACCATTAGCATCAGCTGTTTAAAATTATATTGCATAGTTTTTCATGGTATAATGGCATTCTCGATTAATTGGATGTACTACTTAAAATTCTCTACTTATTATAATTTTGTGGCAGTATGGAATTTCCGTATCATTTTATGAGAATCCCAGTTTTCTAAACAGAACATAGATGTCCATTTTTATTGCTAGCTTTTGCATAACTTTGGTAGACCACTATTAATGTATTTTGCTTCTCTACTTGCCTTGCCATGTCTGCTACGGCTAGTGGTAAAGTTTTTCTGTAAGTTTTGGGTGGAATGATCACAGATTACAAGCTATTTGCCATGCACTGTGTAGAGAGTGTTTTTATTGACATACTATTGCTGTAATTATGGCACTTGCATATTTTAAATTTTTAGTGCAGCTATAGAAATTGGTTTTCGTAGTTGAGTAAAGATAATAAAAATCATCATTAGCTCATCATATTTATGCTTACATCATCCCAAATTCTAGATTTGCTTCACTTTTATGTTGAAAGTTTGAATATAAAGAGTAATTATTACCTTATAGGATTATGCTAAGTTCAAATTTATGTTAATTTATGTAATAATTTAGAAACAAAGTACTCGGGTAGTCGAATTTGATGGGCAGTTACCAGAATCTTGAGAAGATTTAATTTATTTTCACTCTTAACTATCCTAATGTGAGTATATATTTTTACTTATCATTATAAAGTGTTCCCCCTCTCCTTATTTTAGCCATTCACTGTCATTGTTGTAAATGCATTTTCTCTAGAATGTAATCCAATGATTCTATCAAAATTTAGTATTTCAATTCACTGCTTTAACTAGTGTTTAGTATGTCCCTGTACATTCCTTTCATAAGCTTGTTGCAGTAATTCAAATGATGTCATTTCCTAAGTTGCAGTTTTCTATTACATAATCACTTTTTTGTTATCATCCCAAATTACTAAAAGTTTTGCGGAGAATTTATATCTTCTACTATCTAAGAAGAGAAATTGACTGTGTTAAAGAATCATAGTAGATTTTTCCCTAAATTCCTTAAATTAATGACAGGCTTGATATGTCTCTCCTTCATTAATGAACTTATCATTACCAAATAATTTGCTAGGTGTATTTAATCTCTTGATTTATTTCATAATGATATATCTCATAGTTTTTGAAGTCTTATTTGATTCCTGAAGATATGGATAAGTAGTTTATTTGATGTAACAGTTTCTAAATAAATGCCTGTATGATAATTGTTAAATTACTATTTGCTAAAAGTATATGTAATCTTGTGACAAGCATTGATAAAGATGTGAATAGTGTAGATAATTCAGGAGTACCTAAATTAGATGGAAAATAACATATCTTCAGATATATATTATTGGTAACTGAGAACAGTGCTACATAATACAGTGTAAAAGAATTTTTTCTCATAATGAGATAAAGAGCAGTACCTCTTATTATAAAAAAAATTATTGAGGATATGATTATTATTTAATCAGTATAATAAGTGAAATATCTACAGTTTTTTTTCTAATATAGTAAATTTTATTTTACTTGTACAAATAAAAAGTTTTCAACAATTTCTTCAGATGAATCAATTTTAATCTTCATAATCTGAAACATGTAAATATATGCATGCAGGACATAGATTTTTTAAATTTTCATTTTATGGCCTTTTTTCTTATTTTTTATGTTTGTATACATAGTTAACAAGATGCAACTTTAGATATCTTTTGAATTACAGTGATGGTATGATGTATGAGTATTTTTGAAATCTGTTAAATTGTCTGTGAATATATGCTGCGAAACCTTAGAGAAAAATGTTAAAAATATTCTCTTATTACAATATGATTAGTATCCAATCATGTTAAAGCTATCATAAATACATTTTGAATGTGGATTGAGGTAAATTAGAATTGCTGATAAACAAATCATTGCTGATCATTGCCCCTCTTTCTGAGGTATATTCTATCACTCATTATATTCTACTTCAGTTAGTAACAAATTGATTCTTTAATGATGATTAATCTTAAAAAGATTCTGCATATAGGTTTACAATGACCAATTCATCTTCTATGCAAGCTTTCCATTTCTATTTTACCAATTTAATAGAGAAAATTTTAATTAATGCTAATTTTATGTTTTTAAGTATCTTAGAGGGTGGATATTAACGAAGTGTCTTTGTAAAGCAAATTACATTTGGAAATTGAGCTTAAGCCATTTCCTTTCTATCCTTGATTTTTAGCATTCTTGCAAGGCTATTTAAGAAGTAAGATATCTATTTCAACAGTCAAATCCTGAAATAATAATTTTATTCATACCATAGCCACAAGAAACAACACAAATGAATAATAAATTTCAATTTACAATGAGCAGATATTATCCCCAAAGGGAATTAAGATTTGCCTGTAACATTTCTTTGGGAAGTCTTAAAGAGCTTTTAAAAGCTACATTTCTATATGCTGTAAATCTTTTAAACTATGGTTTGTAAATTGGTTTCATCTGGAGCCATGCCTAACTATCCATAGTATTTGAGGAAATGGACAGGAATTCTAAAGTTCTTGGTATATCAAAAGAGTATTTTTTAGTGAAAAGAGAATTCTTATTGATATTTCAATGTTCAGTTCAGTTGATTAATCTGGAGACACAGTCAGATAAGAGTTTAACTCATGGCTAGGAATGAGTGCAAGGTATCTTTCTTAATCACTTTCTAACATTTACCCTCAAATAAATGTGAAGTAGTAATATACATTATGTACAAGCATAATGTTCTGGAATTAAGACTTATATTCACTCTCCATATATCAATAATCTTGTTACAAATTAGTAACCAAATCATGCCATCACAATTATTTTTACTAATATAATTGATAGATCCTAGTTGATTTTTATTGCTTCACCTCGGATATATAATACTTTAACCTGAGATGATAATGAGTTTGTTTTATTTTTCTCGAGTTTGAGTTTTTATTATTTAACATTTAATATTAATAGCTTATATACTTTTGCCACTGTGTTCTATTATGATAGCCACTAAGGAATTTTAACTTCAAATCACTGATTAATCATTTGAATTTTTATAAGTGAAGCGTTTATTTGTTTTCAATTTAATTTGGTAAAAGCAGTGTAGAATATCTCATTACTTTATGTGTGACTGTATGCCTTGAGTCAGCTCAGCTGTGAAGATGCTTTCAGTATTTTTAATTGTGTTAGGTTTGGCTTATTGACAGCCCTTCATAATTTGACCATTGAAACAGTGAAACCATGGTGGATCGTCTGATGAAAGTTGATCTGTCGTATTAGGTTCTTGTTTAGTTTGCAGATGAAGAAATTCTTTTCAAAGAAACCACTGTCAGATTTAAGATTTGTTTATACACTGAAAACTTGAACTTTGAAATATTAAGAATTTAACTCAACCTCTTGGTTTTTACCATACATTTAATCTTAATATCACTATTACTTTCAGTAACTTTTCACATTGCTCATTCATTGGCTCACAAATTATAACCTTAGAACAAATTTTTAATTTCACAAGGGCAATTTTTATTTAATAATAAAATAATCCTTCTTGGTTTTTATATAGTGGACTTTTGGAATTTTTTCAGGTTTTACATTATCGTTTACATTTTAAATCTTCCTTGCTTTGATGCACTGATTTTCACTCCAGCTAATACTACCGCTAATATATGTTGTCATACATCTTATCGTCATTTTAATTTCTTAGACATGTTTTTTTTACTGAAACTTTTTATTGTCTGGCATTTCGTGCATCACTTTAAAAGCACATTTACTTATAAAATAGTTTTTATTTTCAATGTCTCCTGGGATGGACATTATGTATCCAAAATTCTTTTTACTCTCTTGAAATTATATAGCTGTGAAGTTTTTTTATAAAAACAGTTTATGCTATAATCAGAAATCCTTGTCATCGTTTCACTGTTTCTAAAAAATGTACACTTATCAATAATGCATTGTTTGTGTATGACAGATTCTTTTAATACATGTGAAATGAGATATTCATAAAATATTATGAAAACTCAAGTTAAATATTGTAGTTTTGGATATTTAATGGTAAATCTTTAGAAGTTTAATAGCATTATGGTTTCCTATAAATATAGAGTTAAATTAATTTGTAGGATATGTTTATACTTGTCATTTATTATAAAAATGTTAATTATTATAAATGCACATAGTAGCATCTAATTTTAGCATAAGTGGTGTTTTCTTTCTTAGTCATTTTCAGATTTTTAATTTATCAGCCAAATAGCAACTTCTAAGTATGTTTGTATGTTCTTATACAATGGTATAGTCTTTGATCTTATCTTTCATCCAATGGGAAGGTTTTGAAGCCCCTCTTTGGAGGAATTTACTATTTCAATCTCATTTACTTTCATAAGGATAATTCTATTTAATGTTAAAAGCTGTCCTAAGCAGCTCATTTTAGTTGACATGAAACTTCTTTTGCCTTTCCCTCCCATTGCACTCTCCTTCATCCTCTTTCCTCTTAAATATTCACGCACACCATTGTAACAATCCTTGGATTCGTTCGGCTACTCCAAAACCCCACTTTCCTCCTTTACCAATCGACCCCAAAAATCTCTGCTTCCCACCTTTGCTGTTGTATCTACTTTCAGCAATTGCAAAAGCTCAAAGCGGAGAATGAAAGATTGAAATCGGAGAACAGATCACTGACCCGCGTCGTCTCCAAATTGGCCAATTCAGCCTCCTCTTCCTCAACACACTCCCCATCCTATTCCTCTTCCATTTACCCTTCTACATCTTCTGCTGCCTTGAAATAGGTAATGGATTTCTGAGGCCAAATATCTGCACGTTTATATAAAGGGCTAATGGGTGGAGGGTGGTGGCACAAACACCATTTTGTGAGGTAACTCAGCAGGCCTTGCATTAAAATTAAAAATAAAAAGGATGAAAGCTTTCTTTGCATTAAAAAAGGGAATATTAGTGTGCTGCATGCTTTGCCTTCTAGAATGTAATGAGAAATTTTAATGTTGGATACTTGGTAATCCTTTTTTAATCGATAGATAAAAACAGTTCTCCCGAGGGAAGTGAACTTGTGATCAATCCTCTACTTGGAAATGTCTTATATCCGTAAGCATTTTATAAAATGGAAAATATGTACATTTTATATTTGCTGTTTCAAATTTCTTTGTTGAAAGTAAGTGATTCTCTTATTAGTAAAATGAAACATTGTCAGTGTTGCAATGCTTGCTGCAATATCAGCTGGTGCAAATTCCCTCTAATTCTTTTCATGAATTTGTTTCCTTATGTTTTATTTATGAAAAGTTGCCCATCTTTCGTAAAAAAATGGCAGTAAGAAATGCGTTAGAACCCAAAAAATTAAAGAACATACATGAAAAATTATCACCAAACTGGGAAGATATGGATGAAATGCTTATCTAAAAAGAGAGATAGTAAAAGGACAGTCTGTAAGAGAATTGAAAAAGAGAGTATCAGGAAGGTATCCCATGGTGAAGTGATAGATATTAGCTGAAAGAAGGTAGTATAGTATAGCAGAAAATTTTATAGGTAGTTATTTTATCAGACCTTACAGCTCTGAGATAGAAGTTACTATACTAAAGGAAAGTATAGATGCTTACAGAGAGCATAGAGCATGATTAGGAGATGTAAGAAATTTGATATGGTAAATCATCTAAGGATGTATAAATTCATCATATTACTAAACCATACTATGTTGAACTTATATTTGCAATAATGAGGACAATTATAATCATTCTGATTTATTAAAAGTGAATTTTTATAGTATTAACTTACGTAAAATGTTTGATACCATTATTGAGTTCTCGAGAAATACATTCAGATAATGTATCTTGATATTTACTTAATGTTTGAGTTTTATGAAGCTCAGCCTGAAGTCAATATTCTAAGGAAGCTAATACTGAAAAAGTATAATTATCAAGAGCCTGATGCTGAATGGCTGCTATATTAGGAATTGCTTAGAATTGATTAGCCTGCAAGTAAGTCATGTTGCTTTGTCAGAGGGCAAGACTAATTACCATTAAAAAAATAGTTAATAATAATTTTTTTACAAGAAACATAACTAATAAAATTACTTTTAGTATAACTATTTTTACAAAAGAATATTTAACTTGCACCAAAAGTGGCCCCATTCCATCCCTGATTCAATAGACTTTTAATGGCTAAGGATATATTGTCCCGTGCAAGTACATTACCATCTCTGAAATTCCATTGAATATTTCTATACTGAAACCGATCTTTGTAGAAAATCTTAGTGTAGAAAAAGACATTTCTCCACTACAATGGAGAAAAGGCCATGCTTCGACATCAGTATGTAAAATTTGGTTAGCTTAAGTAGATCAGAATCATAAATTCAGATCTTATTTTTTATGATTTTGTTACATTGTTGAGATTTCCTCCAAGGCTCCACATTCCTCCTAATAGAAAGTATTGCTCAAAGAGACAATGACTATGAAGAGGTAGGCAATTTCTTGACCAAGGAAAGGAATATAAACACACCTGAATATAAGCTGGCTTGGGATAAGCATTAATAGATTGCCACTAAAGCATTAGGCAACCATCCATAACTGGAGAGCTTCAACACCCAATTGAATTATGAGTTATACTTTAGACAGGAAATCATAAATGAGGAAACTACTTAGAAGCTTAAGTTAATCCCAAGAATTCAGGAGAGAGGCACTATCTATCTGCCATCTTTGCTTATCATTTTTGTGTAATAATTTCTGTACACTGACATTTTCAACTTATTTGCATATACTTGATAAGAGGGTAATTTATGCCTCCATTACTTTGTTGCCACCACTGCTTCAACCTATTTTGCCTTTTTACCTCATCAATCCTATTTATGTGTTAACTCATCCACTTGCACTATCTGTGGCTTATTTGCTTGTTTTCTCTGCGATCAGCTATATAGTTTTCCAGCAATTTCTAAAACTTTTATGAGCACTTACAGAATATGAGATTAAAATCATAATTGAATGAGACTGATGACCATTAATATACTAGCTAAAATGTCTACACTACATGTGTAATTAAACTGAGAATTGTTTTGTCAAGTAAATGATGAAGTCAGTACCATGAAAGTCAGATGTGAGTGTGTGTTTAGAGACAAAAGTTTTTATAGATATGAGGCCACGGTGATGTTTATAGTTGAGCATGTATCCTTTAGTAACACATGGTATATTTTATCATACAGGCATGTGAGAAAATGTTAAATAGTCATTTTGTGTGTTGCACTTTCCCATGTGTTACTTAATTATTTAATATTTTCACATAGTCTGAATATATAGCAGTGAATTCATTACCTGAAAAATCTGAAAGGCACCATTAATCAATATTTAATATGGTTATAATTTATGCTAGATCTAGATGTATGGCAAAAGCTGTGAGGCACCATTTGCATGATACTTAAAATTCTCACGCATCATGCAATTTCAATTCAGAAACAAAATAAATATATATTGCAGTTACAGTTGCATACATCATTGCTTTCCTGTGAGGATTTCAGTGCAACCAGTCATGCCTTAGAAAATATCTGGAATATTCATTTTCGTATTATTTGAGTACAAGTTTTTGGTCTTTTGTTTATAGTTTTCAGCATTTATAATGTATCAACTCAATCTTTCTGGATATAATGCATGCCTTTTGAGGTTCTGATAGAGGTGAGGGATAAAATTGAAGGGATAATTAATGAGCATGGATGCAATGCAAGTGGAACGGTAAATATAAAGAGATTTATCTATTATATATCCTTGGTAAAATGAGGTTTTTTCTGATTTATTTATTTTCATTTCATTATCCATTTAAAGTTCCCAGTATTAGCATTATAGAAGAAAATATCATATTTAGCATATGAGTACGTTTTTTGATCTTGTTACAATCCTGCATATAGTGTTTAAAATGATTTCCAACCTTTTGAAAGGTCCCTGTAAATCTCCCTGAAGTTTTATTGTGTATAGATGTAAAGAAGTAAGATTTATTGAATAGATGGTTAAACTAGGGCATCATTGAGCTTGGTGGAGAGGAAATTATTGATGAATTCCAGAAGTATAATCACAAGGAATTTTGGTTAATGTCCTTAAAGGAAATAATGAATATTCAGTGAATGGTGTAAAAGAATAGGGAAAAGTGCTATAAGTTTAGTAATATTATTCATACTCAACTAAGAGAAGAATAAATAGTATGCAGGAGTTAGTTTAGAGGTAGACCTTGATGAAAAATTACATATTATGAAATGTTGATGAACAATAGTATTCCCATCTCCATGTAGAGATTCTATGGGTGAATATTTTGTTGGAAAAGTATTTTTACGTCTCATTATGATATTTTAATTGGAATTTAGAAGTGGCTGGTTTATTTTTTAAAGAAATGCTCTATAAATTTGACATAGCTAGCTGCTTTTATATAATAAATTAATATGATAAATTTCATGCTCCATCTTAAGGGAGTGAATAAATAATTTGCTCTAGAGTAACATTCAGCATTTTAAATCATGGGTATTAGCATCTCAATGTAAAGAGCTGGAGTTTCAAGGATTCCTTAAATCCCTTTCCATCTTAATTTGTAAATGACTTATAAGCTTACAAAATGTGATGATTTAGTAATAGAAAATGAATTTCCAGGTGTTCAAGTAATATTCTCTTTGGAAAACTCAGCATAATATATCAAATTTCTATTTTTAGCCAATCCTAACAGAAGCTTCCATTGCCATATGCCAACTGTTTAAAGAATACTTCGTCCAATGTGCTTACTGTCAGTCATTAACACATTCAAAATAATCTCACCTATCATACTATTTGCACAATATTAATAGATAGTTCATTTTTGTCTTTAATGTTTTATCCATTCTTTATTTTCTAAATGTTTAATAGCAGTATTTATTTAAAATATTTTCTCAGATGCTTATATTTCATCCTCCTCAGTGTCTGAGGTTTCTCATGCATAATATCTGGTTGCCTTAATGGAGAGCTTCATTCTACATTTAATCAGATACTTTCCATTTATTAGATTTTAAATCAATAAACACCTATACATATTCTATTATGTGATCTCTCACTTTGTATATCAGAGGAAGTTTCTTTCACCACTTGATAGTAAAATCATATATTAAAAAAGATGTATTCTTATTTTTTATATTGTTTTTATATTTTAGAATAAGCCAGTATCTATGACACATGATTGGAGGTTTTGATACTTCGTAATACAGACGTGTACATTGACATCTGATTCTTTGATGAAAATTTGTAACCATTTGTTTTGTGTTTTCCCTCTCAAATGTGATATTTTTGTTTTGAAATTTCATTGATATTTACAAAGTATTATGTCATTAAGGCAAACACCATAAGTTAAGGTAATTTCTATACCCTTATAATAACCTATTCCTGTCTGATTAAAGATTATCATTAAAAAATTCACCTCAAGTAATATAAAGATGTCGCAGCACCTTTTTCAGCATGATTTATGTTGCTATAAACTCTCTTACTTGTTTATTGGTATGCACTCCGATGAACTGGATTTAGAAAATTAGGCTCTATATGCATGACTGTTTTTATTTTGGTTATACATGTCTAGTTCTTGAAAACAGCATGTCTGGAGTTCTGAATGCATGGTGGATAATTTTATTTCTGTGATATTTTGTCTGATGTAATATTAGAATAGATAAATGAGTGAAGTGTTGCAGTGTTTTTCTCACCTTTATCTTTTTGATTTTATGTGCTCCTAGCAACTGGAACAGCTCCAAAAAGAGAACCAGAAGCTAAAGGATGATAACGGTGCTCTTCTCAGAGTGATCAGCAAGTTGAGCAAGTGAAGATTGTACCACTTGTCCGTCCTACCCCAAGGTCATAAGGAACCCGTAGTTAGCCTCAAAAAAATATTAATTGGAGGTGCAATGGGGACATTGGTAAACTTGCTAAATTGGAGCTCACTGTAGCTTTCAAAAAAGCTGCAAATCTTGCCACATTCTCTTCCTGTTAGTGAGAAGTGAGCAAGATAAAATGAAACTCCAATGGCACCTGTAATGCTGAAGTGGTCCAAACCACGTCCTTTTGCATTCGGCGAGAGGCCTTTGAAAGAAAAAGGGTTTACAGGAGAGGGGTTTTTCTATGTTTTCCTTCTTAATTTATTTAAGTGTGTGCATTTTCTTAAAACAAAAATGTGTGAGCGTTTGTACATGTGAATATTCATGTGAGTTAGGGAGGGTAAATGGCTTTACATTGTTGTGTACTGACCGTTTGTGGTCGTAGGGTTTTAATACCCTCATGTAATTATTGTATCTTGTAGATTTTTGTTGTTTCTAATCTCTTGTAAAGCAGTCATTAATAGATAAAGAAGAGTCATATGTCATGGGGTATACAATTCTGTTGCTATGTCAATTAACTTAAATGTCAGATGTGCAACACTGGAAAGAGATGCCTGTTGTTATCTGGCCCATGCCAATCTATTTAGGGCATTGACTTGGTTTAGTGAATGCCATTTGTTGAAAATACTTATTATTCGCATATTTAGAAATTATTGCCAGATATTATTTTTACTATCCCTTGGCAAGTTATTGTGAATTTGGCTGTTTATCTTGTTCATTTAAGGCAAATCAAGTTTTTGAGAAGCCCATATTTTTGGTATATTTATATGCTTTCAGATTATCACTGTTGCAAGTTTACTGTTTATGTGAAATATAAATTGATTAAACAGTATACATCTGTAGGTCTTAACTTATTTTAACTTTTGATCAATTTTTCATTACAGATATTATATCTTTTCTGTTGTTTTCAAATGTTTTTGAAACCCAGTTTGCTTGTCATTATTTTAAGCGAAAGAAATATTCTTGGCAGATGTAGTTACAAGTTATAATAGAACAAAAGTGCAGGAAATTATGAAGGGATGAGATTTGATTTGGACGAATATGAACATAAGTCATTGTTTTACTTTTCTTCAAGAGTATCAATATCACTGAGTCACTTTTAGCTAAATTTTTCTCCTTTAATTTGCATTAAATCTTATCACCTGAAAGTGAATATATTGAATTCTATGTTGGTTTGTATTTTTGTGCTTTAATTTTTATATTTTTATCAAAATTAGGAGGTGTATTCCATTCTCCTCTTTTATCCTGAGATGTCACTGCCAACTCAATCGGGGAAAAAGTCTCTGTGATGGTAGTGTTACAAATTATCAAAATTAAGTTTTATGTGATTATGAATATATACAACACATACATTTGTTCATCAAAGTGGCTCTTAAAATAATGATGGGCTTAAAATGCTTTGAAAGCTGGTCTTCATTTTTCAGGTTGTCCTTCGCCGCAAAATTTTTCCACAATTCAAACTTGTTCATTGTCCAAGGATGATATTTTTACTCTTTAGTTCCTGTATGTGTTTTCTGTGATTTAAACTACTTTTAGTAGGTTTGAAAGAGGAATAATATTAGAAAGCAATATCATGTCCATATTTATGCTTTTCCAGCTGAACAATCATATTCCCTCATTTACCACTTTTTTTAACTGCTTTTGCTGTGTTCAAAGTTGATTTACATCATTAGCAAAACAAAATGGGGGTATATGCCTGTAAATATATTTATACATGTGAAAGGAGGTAGGAGGTCTCTCTTGTGTGCTATGAATGTGTTACCTGTAAATTGGGCTCACTCTTAAAGCAACTTGTAAAACCCTGGTGGGCATCTTGAATGCACTGTGGCAGAAGGTTGCAAGATGAAGTATTAATCAAGAATGAGATGAATGGGTGCTTACTGAGGGTGTGTTGGTGAAGCTCAAGATGTTTTTTGTGTACCAAGCAGGATAAACTTAGTGTGTTCAGTACATCCTGTCAGGAAAATAATAATTCCCCTGTTGTACATGTATATTTCCTTCTATGTCAAGGCTTTTGATGCCCCCACCCCCTAATTGTTGAATTTTGAAAAATAAGTGCCTTCTGCTGCTATTAATGTAAACAGTTGTAAAAGAAGAAAATTTTATAGAACTAAAAAGATTCTTAGAATAAAGAAAGAAAATTGAATTTATAAATAAGACTTTATTGGCTTTTAATAGCATTATATATTTTCATGGGTGTTCTGAGATGGTTTTTACAGGTCTCTTGCAAAGATAGCTCTTATACAGATTCAAAAGGTTTGTATAGGAGTTCTCCATGGGATTAATACTATAGAGTGATACCTTGTCATTCATATTAAACATTTGAAACCATGGCCAGTAGGTATTTTCTGAGTAACATTACTATTCATCAATTTCATTTTTATGTTGAGGATGATACTTTGGTCATCGAAAATAATGATACAGTTTATTTCATAAGATAACATTAAATTTCAAATTCACCTGTTTTTTTCCTGTGTTCACTTAAAACAGTGAATTAAATAAGTTCTGAGTGAATGTTACAAATAGGTTGTTACAAATAGATATTATCTTAAAAGCAGTATATTCAAACAACGTGAAAGAACCATATATCAAATTTTTTCCTTCCTGGAAAACCATAATCATAAGCTCAAAATTGCTCCAAACAATCAAATAGAGCTGCAGATAATTAAGTTTTTTTACTATTCCAAAGCTCTCCATTTACTAAGCAATTTCAAGGCAGACCAGTAGTGCAATTCTACTGCATTCAACTTTAGCACCTTAATGTCAGAGGATGCTAGAGCAATCAGATTGCAGGCAATGCTCCAATTTCTTATGTAACCCTTTCAGTCACCTGTTCCATCAATAATGGACATTCACCTTAGACCTGTTGCAGGGAGTAGAGATATTGTGCTAAGATTTTACAACTATTTTGCTTCTTAGCCTCTCACCAAATGGATAGCGGGGAATCTTGAAGCAATTCCAAAGCAATGAGATGGTGCAAAACAAAAGGAGATGCTTTGAAATTATTTGGTGAATATGAGGCTTAACACATACAATTTTCTTAGCTATAAAATATGAAAAAACCAACAAAACTTCTTGTGCTCAAAAAAGCACTCTAGTTAGTGATTCCAGGTTTTAATAGCAAAATTTCACAGCATTTTAAAAAGTTTTTTTTTTGGAACTCCTTAGGTGACAGCACCTTCAAAACCCTAAATAAGCTCACAATGCATAGCAAAAACTGTAAAAAATAGTTCAAAAGTCAGTAGTTATTTATTTCTGCAAGGATGCACATGAATAAGCTCTTCAAACTACAAAGATATGTTTGAGAAATGTTTACTATGGTTATAAACAACTTTTAAGAAATACTACATTTCAGATGTACATTCCATTACCCCAATCAAATACTTTTACCAGCTCAGCTTGTGAACTGTTTTTATACCACTTTTCATTCATCATTTTGTCAGTCTTAAGAGACAAACTTCAGTACTAATATTTCTATGAATGACTTCATATTGTACACCATCATGGAGAGACAATAGTACCACATATAGATGGAAATTGTATTCTTTGTTAAAATGACTTTGGAAAACATTTAAAAGTCAACAAACAAAAAGCAAAGAGGATAATAAATTGCTAAAACTTAATAACAGTCACTTATGTACATCATTTATTCAACCGGCCATTATTAAATAAATATGCTCAGAGAAATCTGTCATCTTCCATAAAGATTGAAGGACATAAGCATATACTGGAGTATATAATAATCACAATCTTGGAACGCATCTCACTATCAAATGAAACTTGAAATTATTACATTAGTTTCTGCAAGATTTCCTTTGGTTGTACCCACTGAGGGCAGTGATGGAATGGTAACTTCACTTATTTAAAATTTTTCCAAAATGCTTCGAGGCAGAAGCAAAGAGATGCCAATTCTTTCAAATTATCAAGTTCCATAACCTTGCAGTCCTGGTCACTGTACAAGAAATGAGTGGAACATTATCAACAGCTCATATGGTTTCCCAATAGTCCTGGCCATTATGAGCTGGCTCCACAACACCTTGAACTGCCACTGGTTTCTGAGGCCACAGCATCATCTTCCACAACCATCACATTGCTTGCATTACCAGATGCTAACTTCTGCTGCTCAGCTTCCCTAGCCCTATCAACCATTCTCTGACTTAGTTCTAAAAACATTTCTTCTATACCTCGGTTCATCTTAGCTGATGTTTGGAAATGACGTGCCCCAACAGATTCTGCATACCTATGAAAGTTGAATAATGATAGGTCACGGAGTTTATAGCGAGATAAAATTTAATGACAACAACAAAAAATCTTACTGCTGAGAGTAGCAGAGTAATAAATAGTAAAGAAGAGAGAAAGGATGAAAGCAGATTCATATAAGATTGTCATCTGTTAAGGAACTTAATAAACATTACCACCTCTTCATACTCCCACCAGCTCGTAGGTAAGCCAGGGACCATTTAATAAGTACTTCATGTAAGAATGGTAATTTATTAAGCAAGAAATTCAGCAACCTTTCAAGTCACTATGAAATTAATCTTTCTTTCCTTCGAAAAATATGCATTAATATAATAGATCTGGTAACATATGTATAGAAAAAGTATAAATACAAGTCATTACCTAGCATTGCATCTAATACGACCTCTAAAAGTAATAATAATAATACAAATATCCCATTGTAATGTTCAATAGAAGAAGCCCATAATTTACCCAGTTTCCATCCTGAAGCAGTATTGCTTTTAACAAACTACTTTATTGAGACTGCATATTTAATACCAATTAAATCAATTTGAGGTAAATGCTTCTCACTAGGATGTTGTTTAACTTTGTAATCATGAACTCAGTCAACACTCCCATTATCAACAATCAATCAGAAAGGCAATGCATTTTCAAATATTCCAAAATATATTATTCATTACTAACTTACCAACAGATTCATAAGAGACTTTTAAGGTTAATAACATCATCATAAAGGGAAATTTCATAGAGTGAAAAATATAAAATTCCCCAAAAAACACTCACCTCTCTGCTTCCTCCGATGAAACATTTCTCTGCTTTTCGAGATCAATTTTATTTCCAGCAATAGTGAGGCATATGTCACTACCTAGAATTTTTTTCAATTCCTTTACCCAATTTTTTACCTGCAACAAAATGAATTTTCTATTTCATGAGCAAGTTTGAGATACCTATTTTTAAAGTGACGGATCATCACAGAGATGTAAGATTTCACTGCAATAATTAACGTAAAGTTAAAGCTCGTTGATGGCCATTTACATTGATAATATACCTTAGAGTAACAGCAAAATATACTAATAAAACAATGAAATTAAGAAAGATGTCCAAAAAGCTAACTGATCGATGGCAGTTACTTAATCACTACGACAAAAAGTACACGTAAAAGTAATTTATAACAACTTAAACACACATTAATTTTAATTAGACATGTATCTATTGAGACTGTATCCAACGAAATATATACTTGAAAATCATACCTTCTTGAAGCTATCTTCGTCTGTAATGTCATACACAAGAATTGCACCATTGGATGCTCTGTAATATATTGGACCGAGAGCATGAAATCTTTCTTGGCCTGCCGTATCCCAGATAGATAAATTCACCCTCTTACCGCCGATGTTGATTTTTTTATTAAGGAATGATGCCTATGTTGGCAAGACGGTTTTTACATTTTTAGTAAAATAGCATTCATCATTACATAATAAGGGAGAGTAACAGATTAAAATATAATTGATTGAAAGACATACCTGAAGCGTAGTTATGTGTTTATCATTAAACTTGTCCTCAACATATCGCAAAACCAGAGATGTTTTTCCGACACAACCCTCACCTAATAAAACCACTTTAAAATTGTAACTCCGTGAAGTTGACGTTGATTCTTCCATGTCACACTAAATATTACCTACCTAAACTAAATTTGAACAAAAACAAAAAGCAACTTATAAACAATCAGAGTATTAAATGCATGAATGTGAATATACGCGCTGTAATTCACTACTCATAATTACGATTATGTTTGTGAGACTAGGATAAAATTCTCATAATCAGCTGTTCCTAATTCACAGGAAGCAACCATAATACACTACGCTACTTTAACTGTTAGTAACTCTGAGATATTCGTTAAAATCAAATAATTAAACAGAAAAATGCGTTTTTAATTATTTTCTTATATATTAAAGCTTTCCTGTAGAATTAATTATACTCCTGTTTCTCATTTAAATAATGTTACACCGCTCTAACATCAATTGATGAAGCGTGCGCAGAATTGTGCGCAGTGGGAATCTGGAAACTGGCCGTCATCTATGTGAGGAAGGTAAGTCTTAAGAATTTATTTATAAGGTTAAATAGTAATTTGACATATGTTGTGTGAAACCGTTCAACATACTTAGCTGTTGTGCTTTATTAGTTGTATTTTCGATAATGTCACCATTAAATTCAGTTTATTCTGTTAAAGTTTCAAATAATGTTGTCGGCGTCTCTGAGTAGCTTGTGTCCATTTCGCGTTTTATAAAATAAAATTGTAAGCTACCGGCTTGTCATTATGAATCTTTGCCATATATAACAATTTATTTTCATAAAATACGTAAATAAGTAGTCGTAATTAGCAATTTTTGTGGTGACAGTGGCTTTTACTCCCTTTTCTGTAGATTGTGGTTGCATCTTGAACGTCCATTTTAAACAGACCGTTTCTCACATCCAGACCTCTGTCCCGGTGAAACTTTTAGTGTTATAACTGTATGAATTGAATGCGTCAGTTATCAGAATCATCATCAGGTTTTGTTCCTAAGTAGTATTTATTAAATTTCGAATTATATTTTATTTAAAATTTTTAAAACTCGGTTTCATCGAAACTGGAACTTGGCATTGCATGCGGTCGCCTTAGCTATGAAATGTAAGTAGTTTATGTGAAAGTTCCAATAAAGCATCATCATTCCTTTTTCATGGAATTACAACCTATGAAACGTATCGTTCATATGATTGTTGATTTCGAAGAGTAATGTGATATTTCTTTTATCGTCGTAAATTCAAATCTTGTAATGACGCTTCATCGTTTCTTCTATACGCTTGTGAATTCTTGATTTTTCAGGTATGGTATCTCTATCAGCTTCCTATATTTATTAGTGTTTCCTAGTTAGTATTATGTCTTTCTATATCGATGAACTTATTGCCATTTTGTGATTATTTCTTCAGTGATGAATTTTTTCTTTCATATATTTTCAGAATTGCTTTGTTTTATGCTTGATCTGTTTTGATTGTTTTCGTCATTTATATTTCATATAATTTCAATAGTACGTGAAAATAATTAGGTATTTAGCTTCTTTAATTTTTATTCTATTCTTATAATCGTAATTGCAAAGTAGGTTTCATCCAAACATATTTATGAAAGGTTACTCATTCCGTGTTTGATATGAATTTGGCTTTCCTAACTGTTACTCTTGTCTTACGCTGGGTAAGGTGTCCTATGGACCCCGTGCGTTGCCAGTGGGACCTATGAAGTATGCAAAACCCTTTTATTTTGGTAAGTTAAGGGTAAATATTTATTATGTCGTAGCTACTCTTTGTTCACAATACGTATGATTTATAATCCCACCAGTGCTAGTTTAACGATTTATTTACGTCGGTTATCAGGTTCTTTCCTGAAGTTAAAATCCTTGGTTAATATGAACTATCATTAAGGCCAGTGGAGTCCAGATGAAGTTTTGGTTTATCAAATACTTTATTATCTTTAGTTAATTTTGAGTTAGTGTATAGAAACAGCTGTTATGATGATATTGTACTCGTACACGACGACTACGCTATTGCGTTGGCGGTTGCTTTTCGTAATCATTCGCGCGGGAAAGTCTTTAGATGTCTACTTTCTCTCTTTTGATCTTATTTATCTTTAAGTTGCTTTACTTATTTTTCCTGCATCGGAAGAGAATTATAGTCTGGTTTTGGATACTGTGGGGTTAACAAGTTGGTGCTCAGTCGTAAATGAAGATTTGGTTAAGGTCTTTTTAAAGACAGTTATCATTTTGGCGTGGGCTGCGACAAAAGGGAAAGCAATCCTACGTAATCATTAGATATTGACCTACATCTACACTTGTGTATTGCGTCGACTGACACAGATTCGTTTGTTGTATTTCCAGATAATTTTTATGAGTAAACTATTTCCAAGTGCATAGCATTTTTTTGTTTTTCTCAGATATTTTTTGATGTCATCTCACTGTAGCATGTTCATTTTGTATAGAAGTGTCTAAAAGGTAGTTTAATGAAGTAGGTCAGCCGAATATTGCTTATATTTAATATTTCTCTTGAACGTGCAAAAATACATTTAATTGTTAAAATAAAAATGGCCCATGATGAAATACCGCGTGTTCCGTGATCTTATCTTTAAACGTAGCTGATAGTAGTATTTACTGATGTGACAGTCGATCCTACTTACCTATTTCAAGACGTCTTATGTGAAATAGGGAAGTCCGTAAACATGATTCAGTGTTGCGTTTAATTTCTCATAATATTCATGTTTTTCGTAGAGGGTTCGGGTTGGCGGGCCCTCATCTTTTATTAAGTTTTTTTTTTCTGTCAAGTTTCCTTCCGAAACTAACTGTAATAATTTTCGTAAAGGAAGCAATTTTGGCTTGGCTTGTTGTTTCTTAACATTTAATGGCCCTCACATGGGCGAAATCGGTATTCAGTACTTTGAAAAGCAGGGATAATCCCTTTCTTCTTTTAAAAACCAGCAAGCTGAAAGCTTAGGCTGAGCTACCTGTAGGGAGGCCTTTTGACCTTGTGGAGGGTATGTGGAAAGAAATTGTGACCTCTATGCATCCTTTCCCTCAGTAGAAGAAAGCCCCAGTGGGTGAAGGTGTCCTTCCCAAACACTCGTTTTTCCAATCTAGCGTTCTCTCGTTCTTGCCGTTTTTATGCTCAGGAAATGGCAGGAATTAGCAACGGTTTCAGTTTTAAAGCTGTTTTCGTTTGCGCCAAAGGGTTTGAAAATATTCCAAGACAATTTTCCTACGTCGTGTTATACTGAACCGAATAGCGTTCAACGAACCACAGGTCGGATACGCGGTCGTAAGACGAGTGACGAACTTTTGGCTCGGCTCCCGAATTTCATCGTAGATCTAACTATGGCACATATAAAAGTGTGTTGTAACCCCAGGTAATGGCGACCTCGGAGACCCACTAAAAATAGCCGCAAGTGTCTGCTGCCGCGGTCATCACCGTTTCGGCGGCGGCTGTCACAGATCGAAGCGTCTGGGATGAGAAGGAGATTACTCCTCGGACACTTCCTCCCTCGCTTTCGGGCTCCAAGCCAGGCATCTTTTTATTCTTCGTGGCGTGGGTGAAGCATTCCTCATACATGTCCCCTCTTCACCCCTCTTGTAGAAGGAACAAGTCGTTTTGCACGGTGAACGGCGGGGGGGCAGTCTGGCGAGAACCCTTAAGGGTGTCGTACGGTGTGCGCCTTTTTCTTACCTGCGCATGGACCCAAACATCGCCTTCCCCCCTTCTTCCGAGTGACCGAGAAAAATCTCTCCAGTCGCCCCAATATCAACTCCTCCGTGGAACTCGTCTTTCTCTTTCTCTCCATGTGAAAAGTGAAAGTGGTTCAATTGATGGATATTGCCGACGACGAAAGCCTCCGTTAAAGCCGTACTTCATTTCCAGCAGTTCTCGTTGCGAAGCTTTAAAGAGTCACGTACAAGAGTGAAATTTACGACCCAAAGTCGTGAAGAAATTGTTTCGTTGATTGTGAAAATTGCCCGCGGTCACGTATCGAATTATGTTTATTTAACTTTGAGCGATTTCAAAGGAAATCAATGTCACGGTGTTTTAACTCTTGTCAATTCCCGTCGTCGATGCATATTTGTCACTTGTCTATTAAATGCGGAATGTCTTCTAATTACCTCGAAATTTTTCTTCGTTTACTTTATGGTGGCTGGCAGGGTACCTTCATCCAGTCTTAGGGGAGGCCGTCGTAGCTCTCTTATTTTTGTCGTTTTCGGGTAAAAATGGAATTCGATGTCTTTTATTACTGCAATATATTTCCAAAATTTAGCGGAAAGTATTCCCTACGAATATCCGATAGGCTGATCCAATTCTTCCGTGAGTCACTCGATGAAACAATGGCGGCTCATAGCAAGCATAGCCTTCCTGACGACAACATAAAATCTCACCGAGGACCTGACCGTGTTGGTAACGTAATACATGATTCTGGAGCCCGTATGCTTTCGACCCACAAGACGCCGGAAGTTCCAAGTCCTCCACTATAGAAACCACGATCTTTTTGAATTTTCGAAATGCGATATCAAGGGAAACCTATTTTACCATCCCATTGTCAGGTAAAATCGGCATAAGTCATGAAAATAGTGCTATTCTGCGTAGAATTTCCCATGTCTGCCAGCATGACTCTTTCGATATTGATTAAATATCTCGTAGATGTTAAATTAAAATGGTGACCGTGATGTCGAGTGAACATTCGTCGCAAGGATTAAATAAAACTGGATAATTTGTCCAAGGAATATCAGCGATTTTTTAACTTGTTTGTAAAGTTTCTGGCCGTTCTCCAAGAAAGCCCATTTACTACTAGATCATGTCGGAAGTTATCGTATTACTTATCGAAAGCCATTAGTTCGGTAATGTTTTGTTGACCACAATTTTTGACAGGCATAATTGTTTTCCTATTGTTTTGGCGGGGTTTGTTTCTCTCAATACATTTTTTGCCATCTTGTATATTAAGGGCAGTTTCTTGTTTTTATTTAGAGGTGAAGAATGTTTTATCTGATATCTCATCGTTTTTTTCTTTCAGTTGTTTCATTTCCGACTTTTTGAGCTAAGTTTTATTCCACTCGACTTCATATGTCGTGGTCCGTACAAAATCTGCCTCGTGTACTCTAGATTAATGTTTTCATTTCGTAGAATTAAAGGAAAGAAGAAGTAGGGGTACTCTCTCCGCGAGTGAGTAAAAGAAAAGTAGTATTAAAATGTTTCTCTTATTGTATAATTTGATCATTAAAACTGGAATGTTTTTAGAACTGATAGCAGAATTCTCTCTTAAATTAGCCACCCCTACTTTTGACATCTTGTCTGATATCCGAATCTTGAGGTTCTAAACGCTAATTATCGTCATCTTTTCGTGGTTATTTTTCTGGTTTTCTGATCTTTACGGTAATATATGAATTTTAATTACTTTTGTGGCGCCTCAAAAATTTCAGACCCTGAATACAGGCATACTAATATCTTTAAAGAAGTTGGAAAAATTTTATGTAATTACCGCGTAGCAAAAGTTGTTTCTATTTTCCATTATTTACTAACGTTCTTTTATTAATTCAGATGTCGTGAAACAATTGGGAATATAATGAATCGCTAGAAGCTGAGGAGCAAAATTCGTGTTTGCAGCAAACGCAGTTAAATGTCAGACAGGAGGAAGTTAGGAAAGGATTCTTGGTAGTTGTAGTTTGACATTTATATCTCTTCTCTCTATAGGGACATAGAGCATAGGAGCGTAGGCGAGACTTGATCTGATACATCAAAACCGATCTGATAGACAGGGTATTTCGAAAATAATGATTCGATTTCTGAGATTGAAGAAATATAGCCTCATGAAATTTTAAATTTCAACAAAACACAATTTTCGAATTGTTGTTAATATAGCTTCATGAATTCAGTTTCTTTATGAAAGACCCTGCATAAGTTCGGGACCATTTTCCAAGTCCTTGGGTTTAATTATTTATTCATTCATTGGTGATGGAAATAAAGCTTGTTAAGCTCTTTCCCTAATTTTAAACTTAATTGGGACGAAAAAAATATGACACCAGAAATACGAAAAGTTTGATGACATGCGTTGAAGGAGTCTTTAAATTTGGGATGTTTTGAATTTAGTCCTCTGAAAAAAATACGGCGAAATATTGTATTGTTATGTAGCGGTTAAACAGTCGACAGTTTAAGTATCCTTGTAGACTTTTGTAGGTTTATTCAGCAAACAGGTGATGAAAATGAGATGCGTCTTCCAAGTGTTCTTGGCGAGTGGTTAGAATGGAAAATTTCGTAGCTGAAGATCTTTAGAACGAGCTAAGAATAGGAGTAATAACATATGTGGATGAGACATTAACTGGTGGAGTTGGTGTCACGATACTCGCAAATGAGAAGAGACCGTTGGTGTTAGCGAGAATATGGCGAAAGACTAACTGTCGCTCAGGGATAGAATTGGGTCGTATTTAATTGAGCTTTGAGACTGTAAAGGTCGCTGTTTCCGAAGCATTAAACGACGCAATTCACGATATCAATTGATTGATTGATTGAATTTTCGATTAATTACAAGAAACTGCAGAAATCCTTTTAGTCATCCATTGAGGGATTGACCATTTAAGGAAGTTTCTGCATAAAAACCTTGGCCAAAATTTTGAGGTTGAATCGACGATTTACTTTACCTTTTACTACTTCTAGTCCAAAGGAGAATGGTTTCTAGTGCCTCTTTTTACTCTTGGTCGATCATATTCGAGTGGATATTATCGGGCCATGGTTGAGACATTGACCCACATGACTCGTTAAGGAATCTCTCCTGCTGGAAAATCTACCCATTTGTGTTTTTGTTGAATGAATCACTTCTCGATCGTGTGTGCTTCCTTGCATTTGCGATCTTCGGATGGCATTCCTCATTTTAAGGTCGGAGAGCAGTGAGATTTATGTCGCATATGAATGCAGCTTTGAGAGATTGCTTCAGTTTAAAGCTTTAAACTAGCTATTGTCATGTTTTATTCCGTCTCCTCATCAGCCATTCGTACGTATAGCCTTTGTCATTGGTTATGTTACTTGTTTTCTTCCTTTATATTCCCTATCATTAAAATTATCCGTAAAACCTCATTTTCTACCAGTTTTCAAAATATTGAAGTATTCGTTCATGATAAGGATTTGGAGCGAAAGTTTTCTTGAATTTCAATATCTTCGTATTTATTGATGTTGCGAAGAATTTACCACAAGTGGAAAAAAGCCTCCGTGAGGTAGGAAGACTGATATTAAGTCTCTGTTAGGTTAAATCATAAATCGATATTTTATGCTCTTATATTTGTAAAAAAAATGATTGTGATTTGTGCTAGTTTGCTTTAACTATGGGGACGTGAACAGTGATTTACATTGGCGAAAAAAAGTGTTTGAATATAAGTGCGACACGTCAGAAATTTGACAGCTCTCACTGTTGCCAGCCAAGTAGAAAGTTTGCTCACCCCTGACATTGCTTCCTCCCTGATAAATGAAGTAAAACCCTTTTCTCCGCCCTTAAAACATCGTTCTGGTGATGGTAGATCGGTCAGAAATCAATTTACCGAAATCTAGAAAATTTCATCGGAAGTATTACCATGCAGTTGAACTCTTAGATGATGTCGGTGGAAGAACGAATATTTTTTTTATTTTTACGAGTATATTCGTCGTGTTAAAGAGAAGCCGTCGCGGTATATTGCTGCAAATCACCTGGTGGTTTCTCGATGAATTACCAAACAGCTGATTTTCTTGGTTGATAAAGTCTGACATTATTTGCATTTCAAGAAGAGCTTAGCTTACAGAAGATATTGATAGAGAATTGTTTGGTATTATTCACCTTTCAGTGGATTATTTGGTTCATCCAATCAAACGGTAGTTAATGAATTAAATTCGCTCTAAAGTAATCCTCTGCTTACGACTGCGTCAGATTTGTCAACAGTCCGTGCGTGTTTGGCATTACCAGGGCGAAAAGTCACCCCCTTGATTTTCAAGTTTTAGTGCTTTAAGGATATACCCTGTGCATATAGTTAAGTCGGCTCGTAATTCCAGTTAACCTCTGGTTTCTCTCGCCGGGGTATTAGGTCGCTGTAGCGTGCCCGTCGAGGGCGGAGATTGGTTAGAAAGGGTTGCACTCTGATGCATTATGGGATCGGAGTCAGCTGATCGACTCGTCGCTCGCAGCTGCCAGCGCGGACCACCGGCGTCTCGGAAAACTTCGCCTCTCTTCGGTCGTTCTCGTTTCCTCACCACTCCTCGTTTTGTACCGAATTTTGGCCCAGAAAATAGATCCCTGTAGCACGATACCCTTTCAGATCGTCTGCAGCCGGCTCGTGGCGTCTGTGCCCGATTCGAAGCTCCCTCGCCCTTATAAAAATGCTCCCCGACAACCACCTGCTCTGCCGGTTTTGTCCGCTTCGCTACTATTTAATTCACGGTACATGAATGTGGTATGTTGTCCCTTCGTGTATGTTTTCTTGTAGGGTAAGGAAGGGCTGCGTTTAAGGGCTTCACGTAGCGGGAATCTGAGAAAATGAAGTAGATTTTGATTTTTACCGGCTTTGATTAGCGAGATAGGTTGGGAGAATTGGTGCTTATTTGGTACGTGTTTGTTTTATTTATTGACAGTTAGGCATCGGAAAATATCTTCCGGGATGTTACGGTTGTTTGTATTTGTCTTCGGTGGACTTGAGGTTCACCAAGATCCCTTGAGGTCACTGAAACCTTTTCGTACCCATGATATGTAAATCGGGTTGTATAACATTCGGGTAGTAAATTCGCATTTATGTAAATCCATGTGGGTTCCTTACAAACGCTCGTTGAAGTTCCCTCGTTTATATTTATGATATTTGTCCTGTATTTTTATTTTCTCATAGAGTAGCCTTTAGGTAGCGTGCTTGCTTCTAAAAGGAGCGGCTTGTTTCCAAGTATCGATTTGTTTTCTCTCTTGAAATTTTAACACTGGATTTGAATTAAAATATTTCTTATCTTCTGCTCCAAATTTCTTAGATCGTATCTTTCGCTTTCTATTTGGCTCGTAGTAAGTTATCTAGACACTCAATCTTTATCCCAATTTCTCGGCAGTTTTATTCCGAAATGGGAGTATCGAAGTAGATTCGGCGACCGACCTGCCCGTGACCTTATTTTACAGATTCAGGGTATTTCCCCAAGGTTGTAAAGCAAATCAGGTAACGTTCGAAGCGAATCCTAAAACGAATTGTCGAAGTCGATAACGGAGAACAGAGCAAGGGACGAAATGCCTCATTCAAAATTCCCTCTCAGCGATTGATGTCGTTTCGTTTCGACGATAAGGAGTTGACCTTATTTCCTCATTCACATGGCGGAGAACGTAAGCGGGAGAAGTTTGGTGTCCCAGTTATTCCCACTTCCTTAGGTTTGTTTGATGAATGAATCGAGAAAGGGGAAAGGAAGCGTCTGAATTTTTTCCGAGCGGAGCGCCCGCGAAAATATGTTCGTCATCCAAAATAGAGTTGCGTTAGTATTGCGTCGTGTGGATCGGGGAAGTTTAGCTGAGCTGGCGGATGAGGTCCTCCGATGGCAATGAAGGGATCCTGCGTTCCAACCAAGCTAGATCGATTTTTTGGTTTCGAGGGGTGAAGTCTAGTGATTTGAGGCACGCGTACGAAGCGAACTGTTCCTACCGGGTGTCGCCCGTGATTAATATCAAGGGTTTCTCCAGGAAATGGATGAGCTGTTGTCGGTATCTCAAGTCAATAGATTTGTATGATGCATCCCCCTCAAGTCCTGCTCATCCCTGTTACCTCATCCAGCTTCCAACGGAGCCTGTTTACCGTTTGTTCCTCGTAGTCCTCTGCTTTTGTCACCCTTCTTCGAAATTCGGTGATGCCCCAGTCAATGAAGATAACTGGTTCCTGAATCACTTTTGTTAGACTAAATGAGTATTCCCAGTGGCTCTTAATATAATACGCGTAAAAGCCGACTACTAAGGGTTAAATGTAAGAAGAGACTCTCCAGTCTCTATCTCGCCCTAATAAATGCGGTTTATTATTATTATTACTAACTACCAAACCCTTTAATAGTAATAATGTTTGATAGCTGGAAACATTAGTTGATATCTTCAAACGTAAGTTTCGAATCGTAATTTTAATCTTCCAATCGCGAAACTCTTCAAAGATACGACCCGGAATGAGACTATTTTTGCATTACGGAGAAAAATACGCAGGATTTCATTTCTATAAAATCCATGATAACTAGAAAAGCTTGAACGCACTGTAATACACAATTATTTTTATGATTATCTTTTCAGCCATCTATGGGGTACACAACTTTATTTTTATTTCATATTCATTTCTTTTTCATTTCTACCTTTCTCCTTCGCCAGTATTCTTTCATTATCTGGCCCACTCTTGCTCGTTTTTCATCAGGGAATACCTTTTAGTTCTTCGCTGTTTTCTCTAAGGACAGATCTTTGACCTCTGCAATCTTATTTCAGAATTTGGCTCCGTTTCCAAAAGCTACTTCCTTGATTCCGCATTTTTTGTATATCTTCTTGAACTCCTTTTACCCATGTGACATGGATATTAAGAGTGTTTTTGTTATGCTTTGTGTGTGCAAGGGATTAGTGCAAATCCATCGAACTATTTCTAATCCTACTCCGTAAAACAGCGAGGAAAACTTCGTAAGCTGACAAATATATCAGCCAAGGTATCAATATATTGTAAACTAACGGCCCCTGTTAATACTCATGGAGTATATGTCCTTAGGATCTTTCCGAATCCCTCCAGGGATGTAGTTGTTCGTGTTAATATCAATTCACCCACCTGAGCTTTCTTCCATTTCGCTAATTTTCAATCAATTCTTCCCTGTATTCCGTATATGAGTGGTAATATGCCATGTAATATAATTCTGAAATAAACGACCAAGTCATTTCTTGCCATCCGCGGGAGTTACGTTCCTCATATCGCCAGGTTTTCAGAGAAGAGAAGAGTTAAGAAGTAAAAAAGAAATTGGCACGAAATAGTTTCCAAGGAGAGGTTTGTTTCACGAGTTAGTGATCGTAGATGTTTTTGTTTTGAGAAGAGAAAAATAAACTTCTACGTATCCTCAGAATTTTATACTGTGTGTTTATAAGTTATATATTGTGATAAATAACCTTTCTTGGTAATTAATTACTGTGGGTAAACTTTAAGTGCATTACTAAAACTATGCAAGAAGCATTCAAATCACTTAAAGAACTTTTCCCTTTCGCACGGTAAGACATCAGACGTGATGTCTGGTTTTTAAGTTGACTTAAACTGTGCTACTGCTATTCAAGTTGTTCTCCAGTTTCAACTCTGATCAAAACAAACATGGAAATCTCAAGGGGTAAAAGTGATTTGCAACATCAAGATAACAAGGAAATGCATAACTGCATTTTCATTGTACCAGCGAGCAGTTCGTTATGATTTCGGAAGATTTCTCTTGCGTGTTCATTAGTAGCATAAGTTGCTAAATTTCACTGCTTTATTTCCGCTGTTATTCTTTAAGAATAATTTCATAATAAAAGGATTTCTGTAAATTTTCATCGGTCAGTCGTATTTTTTCTTTGGAATTCCTCAATTTTATCGCCTGCTTGTCTTGAAGGCGGGCATGCTAATAAAGAAGCTCTATCTGAAGTAAAGTTCTCAAGCTAACAATTATACTGGAGAATAATACAAAAACTATGCCCATGTTTTTTGGCTATTTATGTTCGTTATTTGATGACGCGCCAATGAATTTTTCCATTTGTTCCCATGTATCTTTTTCCTAATTCTTCAGAAATGAAATATTGCGTATTTCTTTTTTTAATATTTTATGGACCAATTGTTGTTTCATTATGCTGTGTGAAAGACAACTAGTCTCCAAATAAATTTTTTGCAAGAAAAAGTTGTTTTCTGTTCGTACAATTTATCCTATATCTGGAGTTTTCAGTATGCTGTCAGTCATTTTTCCTTTCCAGTTTCGCTCTTCAAGAATATATTTCAGTGAAAATTTTTGAAAATTATGTGATTTTTTAGCTTATTTATCGTTATTATTGTCGGGTTTCTAAAAAAAATGGTAAGTCATTGTATAAATACAACTTCAGTGTAGTATATCTGTCAACTATTAATTTTTATAATAGAAAGAATAAATTGAGGGATTATAAAATTATTTGCTGAATATTGACATCTATCATAAGAATTAACGGAGGAAAGAAAGGATAGCTAAATCAGAAGAAAGGTTTCATTCAAATTAAGCGCCCTTTTGAGCGTTGTTGTCAAACTGAACGTCAGAGCATATCTCTTTGGCCAGCCGCCGGGTAACAACACACGAAGCAAACTCGGGAATCAATCGGAAAATTTTATAGGCATATTATTGGTTTGAATCTCCAAAATCTTTGTAGAAACGATGAAATTAAGTATGCTCTGTACTTTTAGTTCCGTTGGGGCTGTTTAGTAGAGTATTCATGCTGTAGATGTTGCGTGTTTATCCCATTTCTTACCAGTATTTCGTGCCGTAGGAGGAGCTATTTCGCTATACTCCTCTAAGAAATATTTACATTGCAAGAGCGAGAATGCGACCCACTAAATCATTTCACAACTTGGCATTAAAAGTTTTTGTAGCAATGAAACGCTTCGGCTGTGACAAATCAGGCGCGGAAGCGAATTTTGCAACTGCGTCGCATTTCATACATTTATTTTAATCGTAAGCTATTTTAGTATGTCGCATAACAATACTGAATGACATTTGAAAAATTTGCTCTGGTATGTTTCTTTAGCTAATTATCATGGTTACTTCATTAGTAATTAATTATTCAACTCCTAACGATTAATTAATTATATCTTATGTTCTGTCCCTTGTTGTAAAAGGTTCTTATTATTTTCCGTTTAATATGATGAGGGTAACAATAAGATTCCCGAAAGCCCAATATTCTCCAAGGATCGCATGAGCCGCCCCTGCGAACTTCTCGAAGCTTTTGAAAAGCTGTTTAGATTTCTCACGTATGTCGCCGTCGATCCAGCGAAGTTCCTCCTCGGGCTATATCAACTGGAAACCTGTATCAATTTTCCCGCCAAAGACATTTTCAAATTATTTTCCACCGGCTCTCTTCCAGATACCCCTAAAGTTTCGCCCAAGAGCTCGCAATTTTCGGTGCTTCGGTTAAGGCTGCCAGACATTCCTTGCTGGGGAGACCCATTTGCCCTTCTTCATTTCTTCACCTTTTTCTTTCACCTGCATCCTGCCGCCTTTTTCTTACACCCCTCCTTACCTCAGCATCCACACGTCCGGCCGACGGCCTCGTCCCTAACCAAGGCCGTTGTCGCGGGCCAACCCTCGTCTGCGCTCCGCGGAGTGCGTGTGTGGGTGAGGAAGGCTGGGTCAATGAATCCGAAGGCGCAGCAACTGGCAACGCCGCATCTCCGTCTTCCCATCCTACACGGCGCTGCTGTCAGCGTCCGAATATCCCGCCGGCGGAAACCTCCCGCGCTAGCAACGGAGGCAATGGCTGCCGGTGATTAGCTAAGGAGTGCCTTATTACGAAAAGTATTACTACGAATATTGAAAACATATCTTAGTGTTTATACCAGAATTAAGATTCCGTCGATAGAAGTGTATCATCACAGTGTTCGGGATGATGAACATTCGGAAGAGATAGTTTAGGTATAGTACCCAGCATATGATTGTTTGCAATTGATTTCAAGCGGAAATTGTCTTCGGCAAAACGTGGTGAAGATTATCTGATGTTTTTAAATGTTTGCGAATATTTGTAGGTCAATTTAGATACTTTTTTGATTCATGTTAGTGATGAACGTATCTAATTCTATGGGATGTAGAGATTTGCGATCAATCAATAAGACAGTAACGTAGTTTAGTTTGTGATTTCTGGTTTAGCGTCCTCGCATCTTCGATACTGTAACTTTTCGATAGTGGACATTTTATTTATCAGTTTTACTTTCATGTTTCATTAATTTTCATTTTTCTAATTTCCTTATGATTATATATTTATGTTAACATGACGTCAATAATTTTACTTATTAAGGCATTTTAAAGACTTTTGTATTATTTTTTCTTTGCAGAGCAAGGCATCGCTGGATTTGGCAAGTTGTAGAATCATTTGGGCACAAGGTTTGAGCCAAAGCAGTTGTACTTAGTGCGTATTGCACGTGACATCATGTTTAGCTTCCACAAGCCAAAAGTTTATCGTTCTTCCACGGGATGCTGCATTTGTAGGGCGAAGTCCAGCAGGTATGTTAATGTAATAACATGCATCAAAATGGCGCAAAATAATATTAAGAAATATTTTTTGATTTTCATTATGAACTTTCATGCGTCCGACATCATATTGTCGTAGCAAATCAGCTCCCACTAAACAACAGTTTAACTGATATTTCTTTATTCCTAGTCAATATTGATGCTTTAACTAACGAAAATATCTCCTCTTTTCTTAGCTCCAGATTTACTGATAGTAAAAAGTACGAAGAAGATTTTGTGGAGTGCTTCCAGCTCCATGAACGTCGCACTGGAGAGATCTGCAATGCTTGTGTGCTTCTGGTCAAACGGTGGAAAAAATTACCTGCTGGAAGTGAACGTAACTGGAGACATGTAAGTATTCAGCTTCATGAAATTGGCATGCAAAGTTTATTGCAAAAATATATTATTGGTAGTATCTCCTTTGAAATTTTTAATTCTTTTGTGTGAAGTGTCTGCTTGTGTGTTTATTCAGACCTGTCAGTAATCATAGAAGGCATTGATATCATGTGGTAGCACTCATTACAGTTTTGAAGTATTTGATTACTTGGGATAAAAGGAGACTGTACTTATACTAAAAATGAATCTCATTATTTATTGTAAATCTTTACCATTTCAAGTTTTTCTTTGATTTGCTAATTTATTTTTCTGAGAGATTCTTTTATTCACTTTGAGGTGTTATCACAATAGTTTAAGTATCATATAGGTGAAAGTTTCATGTCTCACTAATGTTGAAATGCTTTATCAAAGACTTAACTTTTACTTTCAAAAGTTTATCAATAGATTTTCTTGATATATCATTACCAACCCATTTTGGGTATTTATTAATCATCATTGCATTATTTGCATCTGTTAAGGTATAAACTTGTGCAATTTGTTAAGTATTTCAAGAATGAGACTCCATGTGAAGAAGCTTGTTGGTAAAATAGAAGTGTGCTTGTATCAAAATCGTTAAACTTTTTAATAAGTGCTACCGATGTTTCTAATACCATCATTTCCACAAGTTAATCAGACAAATGTATCTGAACTAATACACATTACATATATCAATCTATTGTTAGCCTTTAAAGATAGAAAACAAGGTGATCCTTTGAAATTAAGTAACATTTACTAGTCCAGGATGATATTCCAATTAATTGGTTTATTTTAAGTAATTTGTATTGATATCACGTAACCACAGGTGGTTGATGCCCGAGCTGGCCCAGGAACTAAGTCTCTCACCAAGTTCAAGTCGAAGAACAAAAAGAAGCCCAAACTGAAAGCTGAAGCAATTCCCGTGACACCATCGGTGGGAAACAAGGGAAGTAATGGCAGTCTAATGAACTTAGGTGGATCTTCCATGTCTGTGACTTCAGAGAAGTCTAAGAAAAAGCACATGTACATGAAGCCCCATGGACAGAGGAATTCTGGTTCATCATTGTGTAAGACAGTATTGGCAGCTGGAAACGTGGCTTCATCTGATCGTCAGCGGAATCATTATGGCATGGTTCGAGACTCTAGCCCTAGCGCTCTGAGTGATGTTGGAGGTGAGTTTGAGCATTAAGTAGATTTGATTGAGATACATTTAAGGGTGGCGGACTTATGCAGACCATCTCTAAGGGCCTAGTAATAAAGTTCTTTCAGTTCAGGAGTTCTATAAGACTAGTCAAAGAGAATTATAAAACTTGGAAAATAATAAGTATTACACACATTCTTGAAAGGTTGAAAGTTTTTGTCATATATTCAGTCATGATATTGAAATACTTGAGAATATCTGTGATATGCAGTAAGGGTGTTGTCTTGGATTTATTTTCTATTATAAATATTTTAGTTGTGAATAATGTAATCGAATTACACATTTTCTTGTCAAAATAGGTACTCTTAGGATGTAAAATTATCAATTATTTATAATCTCATGTTGCCATTTATTGTCATTATTTAATCATATAGTCATTCTACTCTTTTAGTTTGGATCTTCTTTGACTGAAGGTTTACTATCCCTGACCAAAATTTCATAATATAACTTGAAACTAAATGAAATTCGATGATTTGCTAACCTTGGCTCTAATACTTTATCTCATTTAGTTGGAATTATTGTTTTGCATTTTCATATAATGAAGTACTGCTAATGAAAATACTGAAGGAAAGGTATAAAAGAGAGATTTACCAATAAAAAACCTGATAGGATGGGTTTAAGATTGCATAAAAATTAAACAACCAGTAAGCTGTCAAAATGATCTGGAATGGAAGGGAGATTCTAACTTCAAGTTCATCATTTCTTGTTCTCTTGCCCAGAGCTGAAAATTGCCTTTGGTTTCTTTGTTCCTAGAATAGTGCAATATGATTTTAAATTTGAAAGAGCTTTTTTTCCCCCCTTCTTTCTTTAATTCTACAATGATTTCTATTATATATTCATAGTAAGAATTATAACAAAAGTTTAACATTTCTCATTCTTTTTTGTGTAGAACTCAGTGCCATGAGTTTATAGAGTGCACAGAAAGAGGTAGCAATGTGATTTCGGTATCTTATATAAGTCACGTGCATAAAGAAACAAGGATACAGAAGAATTTCCTTGATATTGATTGGAAAATATTTAGACAATTTGAACTAACTTTTGCTACTCTTACAGAAATAAGGCATCTGAAACATTGTCACGTTCCCATATTTTCTGAAGGACATTCTTAGGTTATGAAAGCAATGCTGTAAAAGTTTTCATGTTCCGTGATGATAAGCCTTTCTTTTAAAATAACATAAACTATTTGAAACTTCACAAATTATACCCAAGGTCTTCTGATTCATGAGCTACAATGATATCACATATATCCTGCCACAAAATTTGATTGTTACTGAATTTGTTTGTCTTGCCCTGTCAATGTTGAAACTGTACATCATGCTATCTCTGTAACATTCATTGGAAAAACCTTGGAGCCAGCATCCTATTTCCCATTAGTGCACCTTCTCTTCTAGTCATCTCCCTCTTACTATTCATCATTATAATGGAACAACCAGTAAGCCCAAAATGTACATGCATCTAATAAGATTCATCTATCTGACGAGGTAAAGCACTGTATCATTTTGAATTTCTAGTTTCTGAGTAGTAAAATATAGATTTCTTAAAAAATCTCATCAACTCTTGGAACAACCCCATTTGCAGAAAATCTAAGCGAACTCACTTTCCTGAGAATAATTTGCTGATGTCAGTTCTCAAAGTAACAAAACTCAAGAAAGTTAAGTGCCAACGTAGGCGGTACTTCCCATTTTATGTACTTAATGATTGTCAGTATGGTGGTATATAGTGATGGTTACTGATGGACCCTTTTTACAAGAACAAAAAGATCATGTATTAACCCTTGCTATTAAAAGGAGGTATAACATACCAGCCTACCATTGATGTCTCCTTGGATTTCCTCTATGTCTGCCTTTTTAATTGCCTGAAAATAACATTCATTCGATATAAATTCTCTCCTCTGCAACATTTTTAGTTATGGTCTAACTCATAAAAATTATATGTTGGCATTTCTGGCTTGAAGAGCTTGAATGATATATCATGTAGCACTGCTAGTATTAATGATCATTTCCTATAAACTGAATATCATTCAGCAATCTACTGCTCAGTGGTAAGAAATATTTTTTATCTCCCTATATTTGCAAGTATATCCTTCCTCAGGTATCTGTAAACATTCTTGCAATCATGTTGCAATGTTTGGTGATTAATGTTCCTGGTATTTGCAGCTTTTTTTCATTCAAACTACACAACAATTGTGTGGATGAAATCCCAGAGCTCATCTTTTGTAGAAGCACTGTCGTATGAATTGGAAGGAAAAATTATTTCAGCTAAGATGGTGACTTAATTACTTTATTTGCCTTTTTCTATAGGAGAAGAAGATTTCCTCTCTGATCATAGTCCCAGCCCAAGCCCAAGTGAAACTGCAAGTATAGTGGACACCAGAAGGAAGAACCATCATATAAAGCCGAAGCTAAGAGCTGGCGCCACCAAGCAGGCAAGAGTGAGAGGAGTGAATCGGGAGATGATTAATGGTGATGATGATGAAGATGAAGAAGAGGAAGGCGAAGAAGAAGAGGAGGAGGAAGAAGAAGAGGACGAGGAGGAGATGTACGAAGAGATAACAAGAAGAAAACGCACTCAGCGTGGATATCCAGTACCATTGCACCACCAAAGGTTAAGTCAGAATAGATCTAGATCACCAGTGCAAAGGCAGCCAGGTGATAGAAAAAGAAATCCATCTCGCAGGAGTCAGGTGGCTGTCTCGCCACAAATAAGCAGCTTTCTAGATATGACCTTTTGGAAGAGGTGAGTCTTCATTTCTTTTCAGCGGAATTTGTTTGCTATGTGAACAGCTTGAATACTCAAATTGAGAGTCTTCACCTTAAACTCAATGATGTCAAGATGCAACTATCTGTCCCAAAGAAAAATTTCTTCATTGTCTAGTCGCAGAGGGATTAGCTTGCTAGCGTTCCAATGCCAAGGTTCCAGGCTCGAATCCCATCTAATTGGTTTTTTCTACAACTAAATAAATGCACTACAAGCCATCTTTTGGCATATGGTAGGGTATGTAAACACTAAACGTTGGAACTGCTATGTAAGCTTTTTGTTATCTGATATTGTTCACAGAAAGAGTGAGTCCTTAAAAGAAATTGTTCTAGAATCTATCTTATTTTACACCCATTTTCGGGTCAGCAGAAGTACTGCTTGATTCATGAAAAGATGCGATTATAGCTTCAACACTGTTTTGTACCCTAGTTGTCTCTCCTTAATAGCATCTCTTGAGTATAGTTCATTTGCCATTACGAGGTACACTCATATCAGTCTTACTAGTGTGTTGGAGAGACCATTCTTACACTGAAGGAAACAACTACCTCCTCATAAATGATATCGAAGTTAATTGCAACTTATATAACTCATGAGAACAAAAAGCCATGGTGGACTAAATATGGGATCTAGCAATGGTTCGTGGTAGAAAAAAATGCATCAAATCTGAAGTAGCTCAAAAGACATAGATCTTGGGTTTTAAACTTCATAAGCAAATCCCAGAATTGAATGCTGAGTACTCAATGGTTTACTGATCATAAAATTTTGTGCGCAAAAAAAAATTTTTGCAAAATAAATAATTGTTTTTGTGAAATAGTCTTCAATTATTGGATGAAACTTTCAATTTATTGAAAGTTAAGATTTTTTTCTCATCTTTTGTGTATAACCCTGGTTTAACTGCAACTGTTGTGGGAATAAGTAGAGAATACATGCTCTTTTTATTCCTTAGATCTTGCTCAATTCATTTTAGTCAACTTATGTACTTTAATTTAATTGAATTTTATAAGTCTTGATTTTCTGTTGATGATTTTGACTTTAAGAAAAAGATTAAACATTACAATTTAAACATGTGAGAATGATTGCTAAGTGATGACGAATGAGTAAAGACAGATTCATTCAAGTACAAAGACATTCTTGTAAATTTTTGACCTGCACTCTCATTCCACTTTGTTAAGAAACCTTAGCTACCACACCATGGGTGATGGTATAGTGTTTACATTTGTGTATTTCACCTTGGTATGACATTGGTGTCAAAAGGGAACTCAAACCAGTATCAACATTTAGCTTTCATTTGATGACTAACATGCTCTCCATCTGTGTTGAGAGTGTATGAAGTGTGCTTATGAGCCTGATATTAGTTGGATCCATCATTAATAATTTGTTTTGATATAAAAACCTGATTGATAAGCCTTTGTCAAGCGAAGCCTACCTCCATTGATTTTTGAAATTAATTTTCTCTTCGATTCATAGGGAAGAAGTATGCTGTGGAATCATTTTTAAAGGACCAAATCAAGAGGTAATTGTTGACCCAAGATTCCTGAAGCCATGTATTGGCTGTCGTAAACCTCTGATTCTCCCTGGTTCCAACAACTCATCTGCATCCCCTGCCAATGACTCGGCTCCCTTGCAATCTCCACCACCTGCAGCTTATCCTCCAAATGCCTCCAGAGGAAGCTCTGCCCCAGCCGCTTCCTCCCAAAATGGGGGTTCACCAAGCAACGGTGCAAACAAGCAGTCTTCTACCAAGTCATTCAGTGATTCCTCATCAGATTCCGGGTATGATGAATCATCAAACCCTGGGGCTGAAGGCAACGGTGTGAATGCTAATCGCCGACCATCCACAGGAGTGATAGTTTCGGCAGCAGAGGTTGGCTCTAGGAATGTCGTTGGTGCAGACATAGAGGTCGTATCTTACTCACCAGCAATCAAAGTAGCTGCCCCTTCAAATTATATCCCCAACGGTAGGCCATCACCAGGCGAAGGGACAGTTCCTAATAATGATTAACGTTAGCCTCTCCCTTATTACTGTTGTCTACCAATTACCCCTACCCTCTTACCCATTTTGCCATACCTCCCCCTAGTTTTTTCATAATTTATTATATAAAAGTCACTCACTCGATCTTATTCCATCACCTGACTCCATGTACTCTATGTTGGACCATCCACTCACTGCCAACTGATATAATGGGAGTTTGTTATCCATCCACATATCTGGTAGCACTGTTTCCTTACCATCCAGTGGGTTGGAGTGAAATAGTGATATTAAGGCTAGGATGGGGCAATGATAGCCCACCAATCACCATCGGGTCCAAAACAAAAACTATGCAATCGATTTTATAAAAATCCTTGACAAGGATTTGTATTTGAATCTCTATTTCCAAATCAATTTTTTGGCAAAGTGATCAAATTGCCAATTTTTTATTAATTATTTTTTGCATTTTTTTACAATTTGGTTGCATTTTTAAAGGAAATTATTTTAAGTCTGACTTTCCTCGTTCTGTCAACTGTTTAAGAAAATTGTAGTTAGTGGATGTTGGCACGTTTGTGCCTGTTGTTTTTTACCCATCCTTCTGGGTAAACTAGAGGAAATTCAGGCAGCAATAAGTTAATATACCTTACCTTCCATGCTGAGTGAATATTTATAATGCTTTTTGCTCATGTTGTGTGTTATATGAGCAAAATGATGTTGTTAATCCCACCTCACCATTTATCATATCACCCGAATTGGGTTAGCTGTTCAAAGGTTCATGGCAGGCTATGGTGCTGAGTATTTAAGGTCTTCGGGAGATGAAAATTCTTGCCATTTATGAGTTGGTTATCTTTTAAATGTGAAATAGGAGGCTTGAGGTTTATTACTGCATGCCTCCTGTGGCATTGGCTATTGTATTGTAAAGCATTATCGATTGCCTGAATGTAATGCTATGATCCTGGAGTGATGTAGTGAATACTTTCATAATTTTTGGAGTTTTGAGTCTGGTTTTCTAGTCTGGGTGAGTCAGCAGCTATGCGGTGAATTTTGTATATGAAAGTCATTGTATTACCCTAAGAGGACCTTAGGCCCAACCATTGCTCTCTCTAACTATGTATTACTTCTTGTATTGAGTCTCTGGATCTAAGATCAGCTTAATTTACACCTTCATGGATATACTCAAATACTGAGCAAGGCAAATGGCTTTCATGAAATTTTTAAATTAACTTCATCAGTGTATTTTGCACAAATGGGTTTTTTAAAAAGCATCGCTTGGGGCAAGTATCCGTTGCTCGTTGCAAATGTGAAAATAGGGCACTGGGGCAAAAAAGTTGGTGTCTTGTTTTGTCGAAACCTAACATGAAAAAAACTGAATGTAGTCTTGTTATTCCTAAAGTAGCCTTATTCTTCCCATATCTCGTGGTTGTGAGAACTTTACTCATCTTTTTTGAAAATGACTGGATTTTGAAAGGAATGCACAGCTAAACCGAGTGAAGATATGCATAGGGCTGATGCAAGTGTCTTTGTGCTAACATACGTCATGTAAGGACTATTGTTCTGCAGTCATGTTGACTGATATGTGGGCATTATATGACGTTTTCTTCACAAAGTTTAGGAATTGTTGATTGCAGCCTAATTTTTTATAGCTGAATCCAGAATGCTGGTTTTTTGTTAAAAAGTGTCATCACTTTTTCTTCACTGTTCATCAGAGTAGTTGCGTGTTTTTCGAAGCACATGTTAGCGAGGGCAACATGGAGATATCTCTTAGTATTCCATATACCTTTTTTCCTGTGCTATTTTCACCAGGTTTTATAAGCTCTAGTGCCTGGAAATGGGCAGAATAATTAGCAATAATTGTATTGTAAATCTTATAAGAAAATTGATTCCTTCAAAGTTGTTTATTAGTAAATGGCATGTATTAGTGATTTTATGCAATGACGTTAAATGGACCTTTGGAGAAAGTAATGAGTGCAATTTTTCTGAGTTTTACATGTCAGAGATGATGTTTCATTGTCTGTCCTCTCTATTAAATCTCCCTTCTCTCCGTCCACCTTTCCTGAACCTTAGAGTCCCTTGTACTTATTGAATGCTCGAAACATCATCCTAATATGTAAAAGATAATTTATTACATAATGAGGTTTAATGAATGAGGAGTATCCATTTATTGTCACATTTTAATTGTTCTATAATGTTCAATCTAGTCTCAGATGAAGTACCTTTATTATGAACCGACTCATTCACAGAAATGGACAAATACCTGATACTAATTACAAAATTTACCAGTTAGATAATTACTTTGGAGAGGCGACCACTCACACTTCAATAGTTTAATTTCTTGCAGCCAGTAAAAATCTACGAAGTACCTTTTAGGTTTTAAGCTTCCTGCATATCTTCTTTTCTTTCTCCCTCTTTTCTCACTTTGATACCATAATCTGCAATTTTATTTTTGATAGTTGAAAAGGGTTAAAATTTGCTTTCATCTTTGTGCATATTATATCTGTGTTAGTTTCCTGATAGTTAGGTATTATTTTTACTATCCTTAATACTTTATTTTCTGGTGAGTGCAATGCTACATGTAAGTTTTAGTCAAGAGAACTCTTCCTTGTGTGGTGAATTAAGGAAGAGATGACACTTGCAAATTAATATCGGTTGCTGATGAAGTATCTCTTTGTGGAAAGGATTAAATTTTTTCCAATTATTTCAGGAAGTGCCTCGTTCATAGCTTGGTTATGATTTTATTTTTTTGACTCAGCTTAGAGAACTAAAGTTCACTTCTACCTCTCAACTCCTTTCTCTGTTGATTGTGATCTCAAGAGTTGATAGTTTGACAAAATGTGCAGCTTTTAAGTTGCCCTCCCATAATGTGCGTAGATCAACAGACATAGAATTGTCGCATTCTTTTGTGGTATTTTAGTGAGTGTGTTGAAAATGCGGGTGATGAGTGAATGTTCTAAGTCTCACAAATTTTATTATTAAATATTCCCTCCTGTCGATGTGTTAGAACATTGGTGTATTTTATTTAAAACAAAAACATTCCAGTATTACGGACTCAATTGCTCCAGATTAATTGAAATGAACTAATTTTGTGAAGTTGTTTTTTTTTTAACTTAAAAACTATCTGTTGTAATACAAATGAATTGCCTTCAGTATTCATTTTTCAGCATTAAACATCTGTGTGGCTGTATAAACTTTTCTTAGAGAAGGTTTTGTCTCTATATCTGGCATTATTCTCATTATTTTCTTTTTCACACAATTGTTACTCCCATCCCCCATAAATGTTTGTGCTCATTGTAAGATTTTGACAACTTTTTATCTTTATGAAATTTGCTAAAGTAAAAAAAAATGAGCCATATAATCTTGTTGTCCTCTTGTTGTTGATAATGTAAGAATCTTTTTTCACTAGTAGGCTTCCCAGTTCCTTTTTTGTTTAAACTTTTGATGTACATTCTTTCCCATTCAGAACGCACACTTACAAAAAAGCACATTGGCCCGCTCCTGTTTTCAGGAAAGCCAGTGTTCTCAGCCATTTGATCTCAGGTTTACTCGCCCGTGGTATTTGAGAATGCTAAAATGAATGTTTGAGAGTTGAGAATAATTAAATAAGCCTTTTAAAAAGTGACCACGAGAGTGATCATCCTTATTTGAGTGTCATAACAATGGGTTGCTAGTGCTGAAAATTTGATGATATTTGAGTGGTTCCTCTTGCTCATAAGTTTTGAAAGCCTCCATAGCATCTGGTTTTGATTTTTAAATTTTAAAGATGTCGCAAATGTCTGAAAAATGGATATGCAGGGATAAATATGAAGATTGTGAGAAGAATGCTCAAAAGAAAGAATGGTGTGTGATATTGTGAAATTTGCTGTCTTTCCTTCCCGTTCATTTACTTGATCAAATTTTGTTGATACTTGATGAAATGGGCATATTATAACTACCTAATTTTATTTTTATTATTTTTAAGTTTATCTGACTATATTCCTTAAGAGAATGTATAATTTGACTTGATGAATTTCTGATGTTGTTGTCAAATTAAGTTTATTTGTGAATGAATTTGTACGAAACCTTGAACCACTGTTCTGCAATCTTGAGTGAAGAAACTGTTGCTGAAGTTGGTGCATTGTTACGTTGGTGCATCGACGCTACATTGCGTGTGGTGCATGCTGGTCATATGGCCCAATTTCACTTTTTAAATGTTGAAACAATGAACTTGTAGTGCTCTGCAAATTTTAATTTTGTTTTTCGTACCAAAAGAAACTGGATGAAATTGGAGGTGATCACTTGGAGGATGACTTTTCTCTTTATTTTTAAAGATATCTTTCGAAAGGTGTGCTTTTTCGTTAGGTCGTAAATAGTGTGAAAGCATTCCCAGGCCATGGCCATTGGCTTTGTTGCGTATGTGTGTGATTATATTGAAATTTGTTGTGTATGCGTGAGTGTCTAAGTAACATTTCAAAAAAATACTGAAAAGTATGCGACTTTGTGGCAGAACAAAGGAGAAACAAATTCAAATCCAGAGATGGTTTTTTTTTGGGTATTAAGGAGAAGGAAGACCAGTATTAATGACTGTTTTTAAACTTTTCAACATGGCAAGTGATATTTCCATGCCTTTGTGAAACAAATCTCCAAACACTGCCATTATTGTGTGTAAGTGTAAATATGTGTGTGGAAGCGAGTTGGCTCTCCTCTGTCTAAGAAAGTCAGCCTACTCGTTATTGTCTTTCTGTCTTGTCTGTGTTTGTAGTAAATGGTTACCTTTTTTGATTGGTAGCCTGTTTGAAGAAATGATTTATCAAATATTAATAATATAACAATAATATAGTATTCAATAAACTCTCTGTTCTGAAAATAATCCAATGTTTGTTTCATTATTCTTCCATGTCTTTACTCAAATGTTTATTTAACGTCTGATGAAATGTTTATATTACTAAAATTACTGTATTTTATTATATGAAAGATGCTACCATGTAAGTGATGCACCTTGATTTTGGTGAAAATTACCTAAGTTAACATAATTCCAAAGCAATAATTGCCAAGGTAAAGAACACAATTAGCTCAAAAGTCTGCTTAGGTATGCATAGCAGCTGTTTTTAAAGAAAGCTGCCATTGAGTAAAATGCACACCCTGATTTTAAATTCCCAAATTTTATAAAAAAAATGAATCTTTTACTTGGGGAAATATGGTATACTCATTTTAGGAATATTTTTGCGTCACAACAAGGAATAATTTGCAAATTCATCTTAAAGAAATTAACATAAGGAAAAGTTATTATTAGCTTGTCTTTTTTGTATCCAGTAGTGTGGATGACTTTTCGATACTTTTACATCTCGCTGTGTATTACATGCTCTTCTTGAGTGGAAAAATTTCATCTTGCAATTAGGTGTACATAAGAGTTAACTCTTGCTATGGTAGGATACGAAATACATTGGTGCAAATGTAACTAATTGAACTTCCATAGGAAATAAAATTGATAAATAAAGAACAATCTCAAATCATTCCCTTTGACCAATAGCTATGAAGTAATGTGTATGATTTACATATGGTTACCTTTAGTGAAACCATTGTCTAAATAGAAGGTGAGTAATCCAATTAGCTTCATTTTGAGAAAAATATTGGTCTGTGCTGAAATTAAAACTACATCTCTTAGTTACTTTGGGCCTAGTTTTAAGATGTTTTAATGATGCTAGCAGAATCTTGCATTGTGTATCTTGAAATGCTTCTGGTAGTAGGTAATATAGCAAGCCTTGGGCATATTTCTGGCAGTCACATTACGTGGTCTTGAAGCAAATAAATTCAGAGTAGTAAGTGAAATTCTTCTTCAACGACACAAGAAGAGGCCTCAAGAATTGAGAAGTTTGTAACACTATTATAATCAAATCATGGAGAATGATCAGTTTTACTGCTAATTTCTATTTCTTGCTATTATAATAGATTATTCTGAGGGAATATATCATTGCCTATTAACAATGTCATTCATTGGAAGTGAATGTTTCTGTAATGCATTTTCGATGCTTAGATAACAAAAAATCAGAACATTCACACCCTGTTATGCTGTGGTCATGTGGAAACTTGAACTTTATGCTGTAAAATATCTGTACTTATTGCAATATTGTAAGTATGGATGTAATGGTATGGTAAAATATGCTGAAAATGTCGTTTTGAATTGTATTTTAATATGTATATCATGCCATTGAGGTTAGAATAGTAATAATTTTCACCAGTCCATCCACATGAAAGAGTTATTGCTCCGGATGGCATATTTTACCTAGAGTAATATATATTATATAATATTTGAGAAGATGATGATGTAGATGGCAGAGATAAGTGAGGAAGAAAACATGAAGCTATTGGCCTTAACAGATGACTTGATGATCTGGAAGGATTACAGATATAAGTGTAGAAAATACCACTCCAGCTGGAAGCTTGGGTAGAGGTGGTGGAATGATATAAAATTCATCATCATGTAAGATATACTTAGAACAATGTGGTCTTGTATGACCTTTAGAATGTTTATTGTACATACATTCTGATGATAATTAGCTTTCAATACAAAAATATCTTAGGTTCTTTCAACTTTTTCATAAAATGACAGAATAATTAGCATTAAATCATAAAACTCAGGAAATCAATTTTCAGTAAAATCAGTTCTTGATAGCATTTTGCAAATGATCAATGTCTGCCATTATTGTCAACGTTAAGAAGACCAAACTATTCTTGGCCGCCTATAGTTATATTGCTAATCCCAGATGGAATGAAAAAGTAGTTAACTTTTCTTTCATTGCTCTAAAAATAAAGGCTTGGGAGCGGGGAAGCAGAGGTGCAGTACTTGAGGAACATGTTTGGTAGGTTCTACCTTATCATCTTGCTAATGAATATTTATGATGGAGTAAACTACTCATTTAAATTCCTCGCAATCTCTTGTGAGCATTAAGTTATGGTTACTTAATTCCAATTAAAATTTTAGCAACTACAAATTCTGTGCATTCTCTTAATGTCCCTCTACAAATAACGTCGAATCTTATTGATTAATCCAGTATGAAACTCATATCACTTGCTGTTTAGGATCTCATAAGAATGTGTGACATTTAGAAGTTGTCTTTAATTCTAATTCCTTTAGAATTTATGTCTATTGAATTTACATTCTTAATTTACATATCAAGGTTTTGAGGCTGATCTATTTCAAAATTAGCGCGTACTCGAAGCATCCGTGTGTAGAAGTTCTAGATTGGCATAATGGCAGCACAATGCAGACGATCTTTTGGGGCTGAATAACGAAACATCAGTACCACCAAGTTCTATTCTCTTGTGCAAGGTTCTACCGGTTAATTTCACTCTATGATTAATTAATACTCCAGCAGCGTACGGAAGTTAAATGTTTCGCGCACAGGAACATATCGACCAACGTGGACGATAGATGTCGATGGACGACTCCACGTATGATTCATGAGCTCTAACTTAGAGCCTTAACCATTAGATGTCAGCACAATGCAGACAGACAAAGGAACACCTGGCGGCAGAAGGCTGAACTTCCATGAGCATACCCGGCATCTTCCCCTCCCCTCTAATGCCTTCTTCCCCCCCTCCACCTTTCCTCTTCCCGCCCCTCTGTCCCCTCCATTCCTTCTCCCCCTCCCTTTTCAAAAGAGTTCAGCCTTCCGCCAGTAGAGGTCCCCTTGTCGGTCTGCGTTGCCTGCATTGTGCTGACATCTAGCAACCAATGATCCAAGTTCGAGGAGTTTATGCCTATTAGGTTCCCTTTATCACCAGAGAGATCGTCTGCATTGTGCTGCCATCGGCTGGCCAGACCTTGAACTTACTCTGTGTATGTACGATATGAAATGATTCTGTAGTAACAATGAAGCGATACAACTCAATATATTTAAATACTCGGAATAAAATAATTAGCTGAAGCACTTTATCTTTCAGATCAGCTTCATATTTCAGTCTACAGTTAAAACTGACATGCTTTTGAACATCTTTAAAGATAGAGAAATAAAATTATCCTCTCTCGATTAGTGTCGCTCAATGACGGTTTTTGTCATCAGTATTGTAAACGTGTAATTTAATAACATATTTTTCAACAACAGTAAATAACAACACTTTATCCATCGTTTTTTTAAATGTTTTATTCCATCGTAATACAAAAGGTTGACATTCTTAATATTCATGGTTATTCGATCACGTATCCTGAAAAATGATGGCCCCCACCTCAATTTTAATGTCTAGAAAATGCCTTTGTCATATCACATTCGTTATTTTTCTGCTTATTTTTATAGATTATTTTCAGTTATATTTTTAACTTTATACTAATAATATAAACTACTTAAACATTTTATTATGACAATAATTTTGAAGCTGTTATTCTTCCATATATTTAGATTTATACCAATGCAATCAGCCTAATTTTAGCATGATCAAAAGTACTGCTCCGTTTAAAGTTCCAACCAAATTCCAACATTATATTAGTTTAATCTAAAATGATACATGATAAGTAATAATTCCAATTTAAATAAGTTAATAAGATTTTAATGTTTTCTGATAAACATTTTAATCTTCTTATTCAAATCAGTCTATAACAAGATCTTATTTTTTCCATGTAATATTTTCTATCACTAATTTTATAATTGTTTTTGAATGATTATAATAAGACTAATGTAAAAAACTTACTCACTTAAAATCAACCATATGAAACTCTTTTTATATGATTGTTTTTTTTTTAAATTAGGTAGTTTACAGATTTTATTATTTGATCTGTGTGTCTGACTTTCTGATTCGAGGAACAGCTGCACCAAATGGTTTAATTGTGTTATGGGTGACAAATAACATTGAATTTTAAAAAATGATTGAAAGCCATGGAACAATGACTAAAATTATCTTAGCCATGTTTAGAGTCAGGACAAAAATCCCTTGTCCTTTTTCTTTAACTTAATGTTTGATGAATAAAAAACATAAAGGATATATACAGATAATAATCATTAGAACCTCGATTATTGATGTTATTACATAATTACAATTATTATTGACGTATTAGGGTTCATAAGCATGTACATTCACAGGTAGGAACAGCGTATAGCCTCTTAAAATATCGTGAATATGTTTCACATGAATTGAAAATGCCGCCTCTCTATGGAGTCGATGGTTTGATTATCAGTAGTCATGGTAAGGAACCAAGAAACGTTACAGAATTTCTATAATATTTTCATGTGATATCAATCGCTCATCATGACAATCTTCGTGGATTATGGCTCAACTTCGTTGCTATCAGATAAACTTGAGAGTTTTCCGCATGCGCTGTAAATTTTGCGGAAGACATGATTCACTTTTCATCGCTTACGAGCTAGCGCCTTCGGCAACCAGCTCCTCAGTACACTCGGCTGCACCTGTCAAGCGGACTGCAGCATCGATTCGGTTCCGCTACTGCGGCTGAGTCATAAGGAGATCGCTGACACTGAATAATAAACGGCTCGAGATGGACTACAATTAGCAAGGTTCGTAAGAATCGTTAAGTCTATTTAATAATTTCTTGGTAGATTGTAAATGTTACTCTTCGAGAAGTTGGAGATTAAAAATGCGCTTTCTGGAATTCCGGCCGTTAGCAGCTGCTCCTTCTGGCGCCCCAAACAAATCGCACGAACGAAAACATTTCGAGTTTCGGTTGCCATCAAAGGTTATAGTAGTATTTGCAAAATAAGTGCGAATAGATTTTGAAAAGTGGTTTTTCGTAAATAATAAAACGATTTTACATTTAATTTACCCTAAGAAATCGGAATGAAAATTAATTTTTAAAACCATCGTGCTTCGACCGAAACTAAATGATTTTTCCTTCTCGATAAAATTTGTGGATTTATTCAAGTAATCTTTCCTTGATCTTCAACAATGAAACGTTTTCTAAAAGAAATAAGAAATTATTAAGTACATACATGTTCAAAGCAAATTGAGATGTATACTTAAATGTTTTAAAAGTGGATGTGACAGAAATTTTACATCCGTAATCGAAGAGTATACTTTTTAAGTAATCGGCTTTACTCTCTTCTGCATTTCATCTCCTCTTCTATTTCAGTAATTGTTTTTAAATAATTAATCTACGGAAAATTTAAGAAATTCCATCAATGAATTTACACTCATTGTATTCATAAACTTTAAGCAACGCGGAGCTGGCTTTTAAAAAATAAATTTAATTATTTAGAAAATGACCTTTCTTTCATTTCATTTAGTTTTTCACCGTGAATTATTTTGGTAGATCTATCATCTCTTCAACTTAATACAGTGTTACTTTACTCCATGACATTTAAGTCAATTCTATGCAATGGAAATAAATTTTACATCCGGAAGAATTGCATCAGGAGAACATAATTGCCTGATATCCGCTGATTTCACGAACTCGGGCCGTTGTTTTCTATCTAACACACCGGCAGCGAGTGCAACTTGTTTTTCTGTTTGATGAGGCCCGCTCAGGTCAAATTCTTGGCGTGAATCCAAAAGATTATTGATCTAATGCTCATCTGTTTTCAATCGTCTTTTATACGATTAATTGTTTCAATATCATGAATTCAGTGGTAAAATTCAAATGTTTATATTCATTTCTTAGATTAGCATGGATAGTTACTGTTGTCTCCAATTTTTAAACAGCTAATTCCGAAGAGTATGTTGGATAATGAATCATTAACGAACGCTCAAACTATTAGATAAAGCGTCTTCTGGGAGAAATTCATCTTATTTGGATAGGATTCTACAGCTTCGCACATTCCGACAAACCTGTCACATTCAAGTAAACATCATGGGAGCCGTATTTCAGTTTCGAGACATTTAGGCGCCAGGCGTTTTTCCCCAACGATCTCTTTTATTTCGAAGAACCTCCTCACTAAATCGATCGCCCAACATATTTCTCCCAATTTTATCTCTATACGACCAAAATTTTCTACTTCCTTCGAGCTTTAGGCTTAAGAACATCTGACAAAATTTTAATCATTACATTATCACTCTTTATAAGAAGACCCCGTATTTCCTGGTTCAGCGGTTATCGATGTCCTTTTATGCAAATATAAACTCTACGTTATTTTTGGTTTCTTCCTGGAACGGAAGACATTGGTTTATTCCGAGCGACTTCTGAATCTATAATTCCTAGGTTCATACATAATTCGGAATCTTTTCTTATACAGCCTAAAGATTTCTTTAGGTCGCAGAGCACGTATTTTTGCCCCATTTAGTTCGGATTTCTATTGAACTTGACTCTTTGTTTCCCCAAATCGTTCGGATGCCTCTATACATCTCCGCTCTCATCTCACTTCCTGGTTCGATTCCAAATCTTAAAGTTTTTAATTGGCCCATCCGTTAGCCTCCGAATTGAAGTTCGTCGACGTTTTCATTGGTTTTCATCGGTTACGCCAGCCGATTCTTACTTATAAACGATCTTTTCCTTATCGTTTGTGTCCATTGTTTACAAGAGTTCGCAGTGTCCGAATAAGTAGCAACAATGTAGAACCTTGTTACAGAAGGCTTTCGGTCTTTCTATTTTACGTTATCTTGTTTTTCTAAATCAGTTTTGTCTATATTTTCGTGACATCAACTTTTTCTACCTCTATAATTAATGCGAATAACTTCATGGATAAGTAATTTCGTACCACAATACCACGTATTTCAGCAGGGTCTTCAGGTTCCTGGTTAGCATTGGTCCGAGATATGTTGTCTCTGAGGGAATCATTCAGTCTTCTTATATGGAAATCCATTCTTGTGATGGCGATCATTTTCCCGAGAGAAATCATTTGGCATCTACTGGAAAAGATTTAAAAATATAATTATCAAGTTAATTTTATCATTACTGAACTGATTATTGCCACTATGACACTAAAGGTTAAAAGATGGATTTTTTAACAGAAAGCAAATTTTCCGCAAGAATCTACTATCATTATCTATTGCAATAAATGAAATTTATTCAGGATTAATTTTACAGGAAACCTGATACACAATTTTTATTTACTTATATTCAATGATTCCTTGTTTACTTCCGTTAATACTTAATAAATTTGTTCTTAAGAAAACCAACCCTGGATTAAATCATTCCAACAAATAGTTGGGCGTTCACGAAAACCGGTTTTTTCCGGTTCCGATTCGATGCTATCAACGCCTTTTCAAGGTAAAGGAAAGTTCCATCCGGATACGAAGCGTAACGGCTTTTTCCAGAAATCCCTGAAAGAAAGGGAAAATTCCGCCGCCAAGGGTTTTCATTGTTTGTCGGCATACCTGCTACTCTTCCCATCCGATCTTTGCGAAGCCAAAACTTTCGGTTGCTGTAAATGTTTTGGAAGTCCTTCACCTCCGTATATGTCGCACGACCAATGTATTTATTATTGTTTTTTAATGAAGAGAGAAGTACATTTGTGAGCAGAAGACATAATCTCTTTGCCGGAATACAAGGAAGGGCAGCGGTTTTAATTTTGCACCTCCTTGGAAATCGCTATCATCATTATCGTTTTTTACCACAACCTTAATTTATTACCTTATCATTTACTTATGTAAATCAACTCAATAAAATTCAGTTCAAAAGGTAACGGTTAATGAATCAACCCACTTCATTGAACCTAAGTATAATATTTTCTATCTAGTTTATTCTGGAAGGAGTAAACGAAATTAATACTCAACGTATTTTTAAAACATGAAATTGCTTCAGAAATCGACCAAGGTTCCCAATCTCTGAAACAGATATATACGTTAAGATAGTTGAATTACTGTTCTTAAGTAATCACAAACCAAAATTTAGCACAGAGTACTTTGGCCATTCTCTTTCATCACGATTTCTTTCTACAATTTTCGAAGCACCTTTATTGTATAATTATTTACGGTTTAACGTATTTTCTGCTTAACTGGTCTCTTTACTTGACTTTTTTCACCTATTTCAAAAAATTTGTTTAAGCGTTTTGCCAAAATTAATTACATACAAATATATAAAAAGAATTTATCAGCCAGTCAGAGTCCTTTAGATGAAGGATCAGTTTAAGCTCCCACCAAAAATTATTCAGCATAAAAAATAGAAAATATATACTAAAAAGTTAAACTTATGCATAAAAGCCCTCTCGCAGGCTCTAAACGTGTTAGTGTCAGTCCACTTAGAGTGGATATCCCAGTTATGTCTGAAAGTGTCTTTAGTCGACTTACTTTTCTTCTCCGACTAGAAAAGCTCTCCATAAATGACTTAAATGTTTTCATCCTCTTATACATAGACTGCTTACTCGATGTTCATTATTTTCTTCACTACTTATTCTCAGAGAGTATGATCCTATTTACTCGTTTGTCGATACCTCTCTTACAGCAAGCTTTGTCACACGTTGTTAATATTTTCACACAATCATCTCATTTAAAAGCTTGATCAGCCTTTATGAATTCTATGAATATTTATTTCGTAATAAATTAAGAATTCTCAAATCGTAATGTGCTTGTTATACATTAGTTTTTCGCGTGAGTTCTATTTCTGCAGACATTTCCTGGTATGCAATTATTTTAGTTTTCCCACTCTGCTCTCAGATACCATTTAATCTGTGAAATGCTATCTTTTGTTTCCGCCCATTTTTTTATCGGAAGGATGAGTAACGGCTTAAATATTCGCACATTTTCGGTTTTCAAATTCTGGCTATATTTTCTGCTCATAATGATGAATATTATCTTCTAATTTTATTTACCCAAGTTTCGTCAATTTAGAATACTTAAGTCTGTTTTCAGCGAAGTTATCAAGCCATTCACGAGTACAATTTCGAGCGTTTTCGAATTTCTTATTTCATTATTTGGGCATAAATTTTTTATATAGCCTATATATGTGATCCTCAATCCAATTGATTATTATAACCACCTTGTTTCAATAGAATTTACCTATCTCACCTATTCCTCTTTTGTCCAATTATGTTTGGACCCAAGAATCATGTGAAGTCACTTTCTTTTTTATTTGAAGGGAGTTGCTTGATAAGTATATTATATGACTCATAAGTCAGCTGATGGCTCATGTAATAAAAATACGATGAATCAGCAACGCTTTACTTCCCTTATCAGGTTTTCGTTCCTTAGCTACCCTCTCTTCATTTATTTCTGTCAAAAAAAATCCTGGCGAATGATAAATTCCTTCTTCCTAACTTTACGCAACCCACTAAGCAAACGGAAACTCACTAAGATCCACGAAATTTACTTCGTTTTTACGCACATATCGTTTCAGTTTCTATGATCTTTCTGTGGTTGGGTTTTTCCTCCACATAGGTTACTAATGAAATCTAAAATGCAAAAATTAGATTTGAAAATTAGAAAGGGGTTTTTAATCCGAGTAAAATCTCTCCTTAACTTTACTTTAAATTGCTCTGTTGTGAAGTTGACCTCTCAAAATTAAAATAAATCCCAGAAAGTAAGACGAAAGCATCTCTATTCCTTTTTATTAAGCTTATATTGCTAACGACTTTCTTAAAAATCAATTGATAATCCTCAATTAATATTTCTATCACATAAAATTGTAGTAGATATCAAATATCAAAAATACATTTTTCTAATATCAACAGAAAGATAGACGAGAAGGTAAAGTCGATATGAAGGTAAAACAATATGAGCTGCATGTTTTCGGGAATGATTCACATAAGTAAAACGGGATTCCCAGTCATATGAAACACGCAACGCTAGAAATTCTTTTGTTAAGTCCATATAATTGTATGCTTTCAGTTGATTATTTTGTGGAAAACAGCATATAACCATCTGTGTGTTCTCTATGATGAGAGGAAAACACAAGTTTCAAAGTTACCACAGAACTTCAATCTGGAAGATTATATCATCCTCATGTCATCTAAGTTTATAATTTTCACCAAAATATCATAAACATCAATCGTAAATTGATCACTTTAAACGGTATAAATGACGCTTTATCCTATATTATTGAGACTTTAAAGTCATTGCTACTAAGTATATATAATTGGAAGGATGAGTCCTAAACACCCTTCTTGTGAGTTTCCGGACCTATCCTTTTTCTGTGTGAATGAAAATCATAAATATAAGTTTTCCGAAGAAGTACTGTTGTAAAACTCGCAGACAATAAAGTTTATTCATATATGGAATCCATCTGTTGGAACGGAACCAAGCAATCTGCAGTATGAAGTTCTTCGCCTAGATTACTTTTTTTAAATCTCTTTTTGAGGGGAAGTTCCAATTGCTCAACGGTTCCATTTCTTCCAGATTTTAAATTTTATTTGGCGCAGCGAGAAAAACTTCTTTTACAGATAGGAACAGAGTTTTAAAGTACATAAGAATTTTCCTCCTCAAAATGCCCTCTTTAAAAAAATGTTCAGAATTATTTTAATCAAAGAAAGATTCCTAGTGAGATTTAAATTGTTCAGTAAAAGGAAACGGGATTGATGTTTGTGGATGCAGTCTGATCGTCTCTTTTCGTTAGAATTTCGAACTTAATCATAATTTTTTGACGTTTGACCAATTTATTCCTTTTATGTTTGGAAAACATTTTAAGCTCACTGCTTCATATCTATTATATATAGCTTATTATATATGCTTATTAAAGTGCAGGTCAAGGGTATGAAATAGGAAATATTCTCATTTATTATTATAGCGATAAGTTGGTAACTGGGAGATCTAAACTGGGAGTCTATCCAACCCCTCCTGGTCCTCCCCATTTTCTAAGATTTCCTCTTATTCATTTCTTATCATAAAGCTTTATAAATTATGTTGTTGTGGTATTAGTTATACTTTAGTTATAATTATCTTATAATAAGCACGTTATTTGTCCCGAAAGGAAATAGGAAAGCGCAAGACGAAAATTCAATTTTTTCTTTTCTTTGCGGACAGATATGAAAACGCATTTCGTATAGAGGGAAAGTTCCAGAAAAACTCAAATTAATCATATTATTAGAAGAGCTCGAAATATTCTTCAAAAATTAAAATCATATTGTATACTTTACAATAAAAAATTCCTAATTCAGTTTCACTACGTTCGTCTGAAATTACCGTTAGCTTCCTAATGTGATATTCTTTATTTCAATATTTAGGAAAATGTCAACTTAGCGGAGTTGATTAGTCATTTTTATCAATTCCCATTAAATTGATTAATACTTCCTCGTATCCGGAGAAAGGAATTGCTTTTGTATTACAGGTCGCCAAACTAAACGGAAGACAAACCATAAAGAACATGCAAAGCGGTCGTGTTGTGTTGGTAGTTTACTCAAACGCCCACCGCTGCTCATCTCCACTTTGCGTCATACGTGTGTGTAATTAGTCTAGTTCGGAGAAATGGCAAGAAGAAATAAAACAGTGCTTCTGCTGGTCAGAATATATGCATCTGAAAGTCTTGATGAAGTTTCCCAACTTTCAACAATTGCCTGTTTATTTTCACCAAAAATTCCGTGATTCAACTTTTGGTGTTTCTATTTGAAAAAGTGATGATTACCCAGGAATTTAAAGATCACTTTATTTGTTTTAAAATTTAAAACCCTCATTTTACTTCAAAACAACTTCTCAACGACTCAGATCCTTCCAATGCACTATTATGAAATGAAGGTGTAGCTTTCGCAGTTATAATTAAAATATTTTCATAAAGTTATGAAACATTCACATGTAGCCTGATTACTCCTATATATACTATTTCAGTAAAGTCTTCCGAAATTCATCAGGGACACTCCAACGAGTATATAAGTGGAAACCAGTTGATTTGATTTGGACACATACTGTCCAGCACATTCTGGTTAAAGCGAGACCGTTGAGATTATATCATGTTCAGCAACAACATAGTTGATCTAAAACGATTAATTTTATGAATGTTTCGTTAATGATTTTTATGTAGTGGATAGACTCGGTGTAGGCTTGTTGCTATTCCATATTTACAAGGTACCTTAAAAACTTAAAACCATTTCACAACATTACTGTGAAGTATATGTAATACGTGCAGTGTTTCATATCGTTATTTATTTAAATAGCTTTTTTATTATAGTATATATAGCTTATAGAACTTGCAGAAACCTGAGTAAATGAAATTTTCATAGGTTTAGTTTCAAATTCGAAACACCATGGTTTTCGAATAAAATTTGTCAAAGGAATTAAGTCAGATAAATTAAAACTGAATTTCATACCAGCACGATATTTTTTTCCGAGCATTTTAGATCTGGAAATCGTTTCATTTTCAGTTAAAAACGGACTGTGTGAGACAGGTTGATGCCATTTTGTTATCAGCTAGCAAAAGTTTTATATCTGATTTGGAGTTAAATTCATCTCTCATAAGTAGGGAAATGAATAAAAGCTATTCAAAATAAATTTTACAAGCGGTTGAACTGAGGTTGATCTCTAGATAGGCTCGCGAGTGCTATCAAGGCAGGACAAGATTCCTTTGCTTCTCTTGGTCCATTCCCTATTGATATCCAAGAAGAGAAACGATCCGCTTAAGGTCGCGGGCTTGGTGCCAAACCATGCATTTCCGAGCAAAGAATTTTAAAATATTCCAAAAATGCATCCGGCAGACAAGCGTGAATACGCCTCGAGTTAGATGCTGAAAGATTGTTAGAGTACTGCCGATAAAGTACGAACCAAAGATAATAAATCTCTATGATTTTTCATTGCGTAATCACTTGTCATATATTATTCCCTGATTTACAGATAATTTAGGCATTGTGTAGTGAACATTTATACATAAACGAAGAAATATCTTTTTGCGAAAGATAAAGAGAATTGTCACTTGATTAAGGGAGATAAGGGAGATATTAAGGAAGCTATTTTCGAAATATATGATCGAATTCATTTTAAATTATTTTAAGTCTTCATGATAGGTATGTTGTTTATTCATTTATTTATACTTTCATAAGTACTGAGATAGCGTAAATTTTGATTTCTCAATAACTGTTACAAAGTATAAAAAGACGCATTTCCGTAAAGATATGTTCCATAAATATCAAACTTAGATTATAAAACGTATAAAAAAGAACGCGAAACCATTTACATCACCATTATTCATGATAAAAATCACATAATAACGCTTTATTTTGATAGTGAGCATTTTGGAAAGTAAGGTTACTTATGTAAGACAAAGAACAAACAGATGAATTTAAATTAAACAATTTTCAATCTATTCATTTTTGCATACCAATAGATTCCGCGTAATGAAAACATTTAATTTTCAACATCGCCGAAGTTCGAAGAAGAAGGCACAAACTGTATGAAATTGAATCAATCTTGAGTATGACCTTCTATAACAGAGTAGCTTATGAGCTACATACTAAGCTGTGCTTTATCTATGTTATCCATGTCCCTATCAGTTAATGAGTATATCATGTGACTCTATTACAGCAAGATGTCATTAGAAATGTTGCTATTGCTTGAAATCACTTTATTACGAAAGAATTTGAGCTCATACTTGGCAATCCTAGCATAACGAGATTATATATTATGAGAACGAAAGCTGGAAACAATTGTAAAAAAGAGTAATATTTTATGAAATCATGAACAGATTTCCATGAAATTAATATGAGGAGGCTGGATTTCGTGAAACGCCATGACACCTGGTGAAGAACACTAAACCTAGTGAGTTTATCAGATTTCCATAAGTTTTAATTGTCTGAATCCGAAAGTTACAGCGTGCATTTTCTATAAATTTGACTTCATTATGTTACCAAGTTTTGCTACGAAGAAATGCGTGACCGAGATCGAGGAAGTTTTACCCAAAGGCTTCCTTGTTTGACGAATGGCAGTCCAAGTACATAATTGCTTTTACGTTCCGGCTATTTGAAATTCGTTAAGGTTATTGACACAAGGGCAATTAATATCGAGTGACCGGGTGACATTTTGTTACACTTAAGCGAACTTTGATAATTAATCATGAAGGAAATCAAGCGTGCGGTGAGTTGCGTTAAGAAGGAAGGTCCTGAATTTTCCAAAGAAATATTACCGTAGTAGAAGTAGCTTGTAATAAATAATGAGCTCTTCTCGAATCATTATCGCCATTATTTTATGGGCATTCGTAAAATCCTTCGATCCAATTTATCATAAATTATGATCAATCGAAGTAATTAGCGCATAAAAATTAATGCATATAATTATCTTGCAACCTACCAGAACAATCATATTATAAAAGGTTATAGTTTGCCTTTAAAATTTAAATATCAAGCCTAAATGTTCGAAGTTTCTGCGAACCATAATTTATAAATATTGCTATATAACTGTTCTTACATATTCCCTTTGATCTACAGCGGGTAGAATCACCCCATCCGATTCCATACCTTTTTACCTACTGAGGATTCCTTATTCTTTGCACGAATTCTATGAGTTCTTTCCACTACTTTTCCATGCCTGAAACTTCCATAAAAAGTAAATCAAATACAATATGAGGAGGCCAAAGAAGATTCGTCTGCTCTTATATACTTCGACGTTTCTCACGTGGTTTACCGTGAATTATTTTGATATGTATCCAGGTTTTTCTTACCTAAAATTTTTCCAGTCTCCGTTATCATGGATTATACATTCAGTTATTTCCGAAGATCTAATTTATATCAAACAAACTGGTTTGCAGTTAACGCTTGACTATGGAATTACATGAAAATAATAGCCAATAGAGTTGTATAACATTATTTAAGTGAATATAATAAATCTCTTCTATCACAATAGCATGCATTTTGTTCCTGAACTCACAACTCTTATGAAACGTGCAGAGTTGTGCCCTCTACACGAAGTAGCTGTTTCGTGTAGAGGGCACATGTCGTGTTTCTCTTATCAAATGCAAACGTAAACAAAACCTACAGTGTTATAACCTGCTCATATGAAAAAGGAACATTGCGCAAACAAAATTTATTCCAAGCCAAATGAAATGAGTTCCGTTCTCCATATTGCCTTTTCCCTTGACCTTATTGGCTGGTTTTTCTTTTCTGAATCATGGTAGAAATGTGAAAAAGTTTCAACTTCTTTTAAATTGAGACTTAAATAACTATTCGTTTATTTAGAAGCGATACATCTATTATTAAGAATTTGAAATTTTAAACATCAACAACATTTTAATTCGGTCACCAGTGTCTTAAAGGTTCCAAAATGAAAGAGATCCAAAATTATTCTTCATTGAAAAGTTATCGCCAAATTCTCAATAAGTTACTGAAAAAAATGACACGAGGACGATTAAAATATCGTCTTCACAGCTGTATATCTCTTCTGACCAATCAAATATAGATTGTCATCAGCAAGAATGCATTCCGCACTTTAATCTGAAAATTCCGCCAGAGTGAGTCAAGATAATGAAGAGGTATTGCCTTACATTCGTCAAGATGTTTTTAACATTCACGCCAAATGCGAACGCTGATCTTTTCCAATAAGAAGCACGTAATTCGCTTAATCCATTCATTAGCGCAATCCGCGGAAAATCGTCACTATCGAGATAAGGAGAGAGATAAATTCCAAACAGCTGATACGGCCGTTATCGATTCATTGTAGCTAAGTTATTTACGAAATTAACTAAGAATTGATGGACAGGAATGACATCTGGCTCGTATTCGGAATTACTCCTGACGTTTTTCTATCGAATAGCATTTCATCTGAAGAGATAAAATTGACCGACAATGAAACAGTCATTCGGATGGTGAAAATTCTGGGATTCCAGTGAATATATACGATTATCTTCGAATTTATGCTATCTTATTCGGTTTATGATACAATATGAGACGCGGAAGCCAAGTATGGTATACAAATTGTATTCAACGATAGAAATAAAGACAATAAAAATTTATTTTATAAAATTAATTGATAATATTAATTTAGTAATATAATATTAAATTATTTTATAATATTAATAACAATTTATTTATTATTTAACTTAAATCATTAACAACATATTGAATATCAACAACAAAGCGTGATTAAACGCGGAGAAAAGTATATAAATATCAGAATTCGATCTGATAATAAGGAACGACTAACAATTCGTAACATGAATTTCTCAGTGAGAATATTTCTAACCATTAGCCCTAAAATTACCAACGCTTACTTCATCCTATGGCATAAGCTCACATTCATAATTTTCGTTAGTGTTATGGACTTTGACAAGCAGGAACTAGACTGGAGTAGTTGTTAATAATTCTTCCGATCGGCACCCTGACCTGTAGGCTTCAGCTCTGACGACATCTGTAGTGTTTACGTTGATTCAAAGTTCACTCTTTCTTCCTCCTGCTAATACGTCTCCCGCCATCAATCGATCGTACGAAACACCGGGAATTCCAATTTTCTCTTCGCCCCTTTCAAGAAAAAGCAATCCTTCCGGCGCCCTTAACAGCTCCTTGGGCAACCTTGTTTGCCCACTTACTTTCTTCTAGACGTCCTTCGATGTATTTCTTATTTTACCGTGCGGAATGAATCAAGCGTTTACGCCCTTCACGTTTGCGATTAATCTTTGGATGACCGCAAAAAACTTTTTATGTATTGTGAATCCCCAGCGGTCATAAAGGGTAATAAATAGAAATAGGAAAAAATTTTATTCTTAATAACCCCATCCTGGCAAAATAAGTTTTTGTACATAATTTTCCCAATTGGTTTTCAGTAATCACAAAAGGTTAAATTCTCAGCATTTTTTATACTCCATTTCCTTGGGTTAACTTCGACTTTCATAAATTTATGACTAAAAGATGGAGGGTAACAGGCTTTAGAGTTTGTGTAGTACGTGAAGTCATACTCAAATTTTGGATGAATAAAAGACATATTCTTTCTCCTTTTAATTACAATCTTTGAAATTTCGTATGAAAGATATTATAGGACCATAATCCATTACGAAAAATTAAATGATTATCATTTTCAATTCATACGATTTAATTTTAAGCCGATTGTTAATTTTTTCTCATGATTATATAGGCTTTTAAGTATGATAGTAACTTTTTCACCCTAGGTGTTCTAAACATATTTCAATTAGCTTCTCTGAAATATATTTTTGGAAGAGTGATGAAATTCAAAACGCTTCCTCGGCTCGTTTCTGAATTTACGGAGATTTCCCGTTCATTTGCGCCAATTAAGCTTGGCGGCCCTTGTGAATAATTTAATTACATTCATATCAACACATTTCCTTTCCGAAATACTGATTCTATAGTGAACGCCACATACTTGGGAAAAGAAGTAAGTGTATAGTTATATGTAAATTATCTGTATCATTGTATTTTTTGTGTGTTATTTTATTTATTACTTTGCATTAATGTACTTATTTTTCTACACAAATGTATTGTACTGTATTATTGTAAAAAATTCAAGGTATTATTGTATTGTTTAGTGTAATTTAATGAATTTATTTAGTATGTATTATTTTCCACCGGACGAATAGTCAAACTGCAACATATTTTTGATAGTAATAATATTGCTTCTTCGCCTTTCAGACTTGTCTTAACCTGCTTAACATTTAGTTAACTATCTGCAGGTTTTGCAGGTTTTTCACACCCCTTTCCTGCTGTGTTGTGATTTTTCTGTAAGTGCTAACTTGGGCTTTCAAACAAAACAAAGTGATTTTCTTGCGTGTTCTTTTTCCAAGCTATCTTTTTTAAAATTTTACTCTACGAAGAGTTAAATGTTAGCAGTTTTACTGGTCTCAATATCCTTAGGATAAAGTCTGTGTAATATTATTATTATCTATCACTATTCCCATCTTTAGATTCACAAAAATGAAACTATACTCGGAGAAATTTATCCTTCGTTCCTCTTAAGAAGTATTAAATTTTTCCATCATCTTTAGAAACAAATTGAATAATTCGAGTTGTTCATTGCGTAGCTCTACCATAAGACCTTTGAAAACACGATGTTTTGTCCTCTGATAGCGGCCCAGTGACCCTTCAGTTCTCTTTAAAACGGGAGTATTCGCTCAGAAACGGACTATCTCGCAACGTTTCCTCAAGCAAATTAGCGAGCAATCCTCTTGTCCGCCTTTAATGGGAGGTAGCGGGGGGTCAGAGCGTTACCACCTGGAAGAGCCCATTGTTCCTTGTGATTGCGAACATTTTGCGCCTCTTAGAGCCTCGTCAAACGTGAGGACAACGAGAAGGAACGGCGACGTTCTTTTCACGCGCGCCGCTCATTATTTCGTCATTCGCTCAGCTAGTTGCGTTTTTTTTTACAGCTGACGAGATGGAAACGTCGAGGGAGCAAAATACTTAGCTTAGGGTAGCACTTTCTTCTCAGTATTCGCCAGGACGGAGAACTTTAAGGGAAGTACATTAGACAGAGAGAGAATTTCATATTCTCTTTAAAGATCTCAATAATTTTGCGCGGAAATTGAGGGGCGAATGGTCGAGCCTAATGAAATTCCCAAATGTTGAACCTTCTTATCTGAGAGATCGATGTTCACGGACGTTAATTGCTTATCGTCATTGTTTACAATTAAGCAGCAAGCGAGGTGACGTTAACCTCCATTGTACGCTGAAAATAATCCACGGGAAATAATCTTAACGATAAAATTTCGGAATTAAAAATATCTCAATATTAGAGGAAGCGTTTCCGGCTTGGCATTCACCCAATATATCGTACAGGAAAAATCTTTATTAAGAGTTTCCCGGAAACAAAGAATTCTTACGATTAAGTTCTGCTTATTATATCCATATCATATGTAATTGTAGCATATCCATATAATTTTACGTATTTCACAGTTATAGAATAATATTTAGGAAATATTTTTCGTCTCCGGAGAAAATGAGTTTATTGCCACGCCTCATGAGTAACAATTGGATTCCTTTTACTTTTACAAAAATTATTATTTAATTGATAACATAGCAAAATATTTTACGCCAGATTATAAACTCGTCGGTATTGGTGATGAATCGTGATGCTTCTTCACCAGGAAAAGTTAACAGGAAGAAATACTGATCGCTCCGAATTTTTTAAGTTCATGCGGCATTTTGACAGGATATCCTCCTTTACCATTATGCTTGACCTGTTTTTCGAGATATATCATTTCCACTGGAAAAGAAGCTCTTATTTTCTGCTCTGTTGAGCGTACAACACCTTCAATACATTTTATAGCCCCAATAATAATCGATCCCATCTGCGATAAGCAGATGAGAGATATGAGAAAGAAGTTAAACTGATAAATACGAGAATTCAGGATGTTGTCACCTCTGTATAGATTAATTAAGAAGCATCATTCTACTATATATGATTCTCGCGATAACTTATTGTGTACGTACATGCATTCGTTGTGCTTCAGGAGTACAACTGTGATATTTTCTATCTCTAAAGCTAAACAATTTATATATACTACATAAGTTTTTAATTTAAGCAAAGTTCTCAGTAATTTCTAGTAATATTGCGATTTTAATGATAAAATTGGGCAGATTCTAAGAAACTAATAAAAGAAATTACTTAATAATATTTATTTGCTCTAAATGGTAGCTATGATAAAAAATGAATCATTAGTATGTATGAAAGTTAAACCAGGAAATTCTAGATTAGATATCAAGGTATTGTTTTCATACCGTGAAAGCCTTTCTTAGAACCTTTGTTTGTAATATGCAACTAGGAATAATAATTTTCTTCAAAAATCTTAAGTTGTTATTTCGAAATCCATAAAAAGATATGCATCATTTCCACCAGCAGTAAGAAATTGAAATATTTCCATCGCATTTTCATGCAAAATCCGATTTAAGATGAATTTCGCTCATCTCACACAAAAATATAACTATTCGCATTAGTAATTTCTGAAAACAACCGTTTAAAATGACAATACTTCTCCGAAAGAGAATTTTGGATCAGCGGCGAAATATGAATTTCGCGAGATCATAAGGAAGCCTTCCCTAGAATAGTAACTGTAGCACCGGCTGATTGGTCGGCATGCGTTCGAGTAGAGTGCATCTTGGGGCATCGTACGTGACCCCCCATTTAAGTGTTTGTGACGTGTTCATCATATGATACCCTTCAGCGTGAGAAGCATTGCGAAGCTCTCATGATTAAGCCTAGACCTCATCAGCGTCCGAAGGGGAGGAACGGACCGTGGGCACGTGCAATACGCCTCCGTTGTTTCCTAATCGAACAGGGTAACAACTGTAGTAAATCTTTCAAGTTCAGACTTCCCGCAGCTAAACATTTTGTTTTGCGAGAGTGAGATAACCTTGCGACGAGCTCTCCCGGTTTTCTATCGGATCAATTGAGTTTGAAAGGGTCTCTAAGTTGATGTGTATATTACGGAGTGTAATATGGATCTGGGAAAAAATGAAATAAATAAATTTTCCTTTGGGAAACTCTATCAAATAAGATATAAGGATAAGAAGAGACTAGCATGACTAAATATTTTGTCTCCTTCTTAATGTCTTCCCATATGAAAATTGAAAGTAGTAAACAATGTGTTTTCGCAAAAAGCTAATCTTAAAGAGTATATTATGTAATCAAATCGCCTCATCAGATTTATAATATTACATACTTTCTTTCGTTGTTTTTTCCGTGAGTACCTCTTGCAGAAAAGCATTTTTTTCTGAATATCTATATTATCTATATTCAGCTATGTTTTAAATATCCGTATCCCCCTCGCCACTGAGATTGTTGCTTATTAATCATGGACTATCTGTATTAGCTGACTATTTTACCTTTCCTCCTTGTGTGTTTTTACGAAATGATCTACTCATATAAATGGATTTATATTGATAGTTGTCCTAAAATTCCAACATATAAAGCTACGAGAATTAATTGAAAGAAAGTTTCATCTGAAAATCATTATATTGAAGGACGAACTGCAACAACTTTTAGATGCATTTTAGTTGTTGCAATTACGTATCTCTTTGATTCCTGACGTACAGATAACTCTTTAATTTCAGACATTTTTTCAAATAATATTACAGATTTCCAATCACGGCAGTACTTGATCTCCATTCTTCACGATAGAAATTTGAGTGTTTCCAAAACGATGGATTATAACGTAACTCTTATAAATTACGATTTTTATCTTTGATCAGGATTATATTTACATTGATTACCCATTATTATGAGTATCCTTAATATTGACTTCAAAGTTCATGAAATGACTTGCTATGCATACAATTATAATTCACCGTTTAGATTCCTCGTCGATGATTCATCTGCAATACGGCTAGATGCGAACGTGGTATGATGTATTACGTAAATCCAGGCGCTCGATTTCGCTTATTTTCTCTATTTTCCGCATCCGATAGTGCTCTTAGAGAGAAAAAAGGTGAAGCACTTTTTGTAATTTTCTTCAGTGAAGTGGTATCCTGACCGATCAATCAACCCACACTTGTGGATGTCTGTGTACTTAGCATATCTTCTCTGACGAGAAATTGAAGATGGGTAAGGGGTTGCAGTTGAGTGTGAATACCGTTTCGCTCTTTTCTTTGAAAATACAGCATATTGGATGTTTTAAAAGTGCTATAGTTGTCTCTGCGTACAAAAGAGTTTAGGTAAAGTATGCAAAAATGAGATTTTTGTGTTAGAAAAATTTTTCGCTACCAGAGTAAATTAACTATGAGATTCTGATATAACCCTTTTATGAGAATAATACGAATAGAGTGAAAATGGTCAACCCGAAAATGGAGGGAATTAAATACAGATCAACACAACGCGCAGCACAGGTACGTTCTGTCTCCTAAAATTGCCAATGAATACTAATTCGTTTACCGCGCAATGGTTCACACGAAAACATTTTCTGTAGGTTACCGAAAATTTTTTAAATGGTTGCGAACGTGTTGTGTTTACCGAATTCCGTGTAAACTTAATTCTTTGCAAACGCAGCCCGCCACTTTGAGCTGTATTTATCTGCTTAAAAGATGATTACGAATGTTTTATACCACGTCTACACATAGCCTTTTAAAGCAAAATTATAATTATTAACATAAATTTCGAATTAAATTCGTCCGATTTATTTTACGAAGTTTATAGAGAAACTCTGTACTTAAACGTAACGAGTGAGTGTAGATTTTCCGTTGGTAATTGCTTAATATATATTTGATTAATTCGTTTTCGAAAAATCACACGATAGTCACGAAGACATTGTAAAACATTGTGAATTTCGGTTATAAAGAATATGATGATTGGAAAGTATAAAAGATATATAGATAGTATAAAAGATCATAGAGGATAAAGGCTGATAACTTGTTAGCCGCGAAAGAGTGTTGTATGAAAGTTAGACAAACATGCAATATATAACCATGCTGTCTATATAAAAATTCAATACATAAGTCGTCATTTAATTTTGAAATAAATTGGTGACAATTTCCAAGAAGAAGGATTTTTAGAAAATCCATCGTCTCTAATTTCAATAAAATGTGAAATGTCCGAATTCAACGGCCTGTGAGTGTACTACCGTAACCTATTAATGGACGTCGTAAATGAGTAATTAGTTTTCCGAGTGTGTTTGTTTTCGCGGAAAGTCCGATTTATTTAGCTCACTCGATCATGCATCACATACGTCCGCTTGTTTCCCTACGGCATACAGACAAGTGAAAGATGGAAGTTCAGTCGAAGCGTTTGAATACGGTGGCTTTTGTTCCATCAGAGGGCTATTAACTGGAAACTACTTCAAATTTTTCATGCTTTTAACTTAAATTCCGGTCGTGACCTACTTCCGTATTTTCAGCCCTTGATATCGACCATTCACGAAAGGGTCACGAGTGGAAATTTCGAATTTAGAATCGACGTTGGAAATTATGGCACACGCAAAAAGCAAGAGGAGAGGTCGCGAGAATCCGAAGAGATCGAGAACGTGAGATATCTACAGCTGGAGGAATTGGAATGGGTCGTTTTTTATTCTTCCGCTCCATTACAGAAATCAGGGATCTCTGAAAGGATGGGAAAATATCTTGAATAGCCAAGAGTCTTGGGCACGAAAACCACCAGTCGATTGATATTAGCGATCGAAAAGTACTTTTCTAGTACAATGGATAGAAGTTGAATGTATATTAATGCGATTGACCTATTTCTCGCAGTGTTTACGTGATGCGGAAAAGACAAATTCGCGTGCTCATATCGCTTAAATAGGTGGTATGCATGGTGTTGTAAGGGGAAATAAAATCCGAGTGCCGTGGAATCGTGCGGAATGCCTTCTCGTTGCAAATCGTCGTGACCTTACTTAAGAAACTATCAACAGATGGGGATAGAGAAGCTCCAACAATTCAGGGGTATTTTGATGACGACCGTTGACTCATACCTGTTAAGCCATTTTTACGTAGACATTCTTTCGATTTATGCTACCAAAAATTATGCTTACAAATATTTTAACTTGGAGCTCAGGATTTTACATAAACTAAGAAAGTTGAAATAGATTTAATCAATTTCGGGACAGAGTTAATAACACGAAGAATAAATTATCGATGAAGATCTGCGGAAAAGATTCTAATGAGGGTATAATAAATAAGATGCAATAAACGAAGAAGGACTTCCATCACGCGTTTTCTAATACAATTTAGAGTGCACTTGAGGAATAGACCTAGAGCAATTTTCTTCTCTACGCCATGATTTATCGTTTACTCCCAAAATTAAAAGTTTCCTGTTTGTAGTTCAGTAGTATTAATTATTATGAAAATATTACTCTTGTGCTATTATCAAATCAAAATCGTTCAAATTCATAAAAAATATACTAGATAAATTCGTAATATAAGCATATGATTGCAACTCCGTGGCATTTATACTGAGATTGATTATTCTTTCGAAGGGTAGTGAAATCCCTACCCTAAAAGTGAACGCTTATCATTCGAGAGAATCTTTGTTGAGTATGGTAAAAAGATCATATCAATGGTACTGAAATATTTTGTGAATATACGACCTCCTTTGTCATGAACTTTCGACCCTACTCACCAGGTAAGGAATCTAATATTATGTTAATGATTTTCCCAAGCGATTGCGGAAATTGCAGCCAGCGAGTGTTATATTTAGAAAAAAAAGAGGTATGCTTCTGATCAATTAATACGTATCCCTCGTTCCTTATCATCAACACAGAGTCCATCTTTTGAACTTCTTTTTTGCTCATTAAACTAGAATTAAATAAAAATTAATTATTGCTCATAAATTAACGATTGAAATCAATTTTCGACGGATAATCGTTCTCTCTAATGGTTTTCGGATTTTAGAAACATCGTATCTTTATTGAAGAAAAGAGAAAAAACCTTTAGAAATATTCTAAAAACTATCAAAAAGTGATCCTTATTCCGTTAATAGTAAGACTGTTAAGGCCTCGCTCCCGTAATTTAATGGGAGCCTTTATTTTCAGGATGTTCCGAACTAGGTTGGGTTTTTGACCTTCACCTTACGCACACTTGATGGGATTCAATGTTCTAACCCACCTCTCGGCTAAACCGTTATCTCCATCCTATGAGCAATAGGAGAAAAGCTCTCTCAGCAGCGCATAAATTTTGATAAGACACCTCGGAGACGGAGGAATCGCTAAGAAGGAATTGTAGCTCTTATTCGACACCAATCCCAGTATAGAGCATCGTAACCTGGCCAACGACCCCTTGAAAAGAAAAACGTTTTTCGGCACGCAAGGATCTCGTGTGATAGGATCACGTATCGGGAAAGTATAAAAACTAAGGCGAGAGTTGGATGGGCTGGATCAAGGCAAAGGAAAATAAGAAGCGTTTATTTGTGCGATTGGATATTAGGAAGGCTCCGGAGTGGACATTCATGTAAGGAGGAGACAAATGGAGAGGTCGAAGTTTTTGGTCATAAATAAAGGTAAAAAGAAGAAAAGGGGAGGAGAGACGTGGAGCCTTTGATCTGAAAGGAGACGATAAATTCCGCCACAGGACAAAAAATGGCGACGCATTTCGTAAATAAGAAGTTTCCTCGCATGTTCCTTCCAGAAGATAAAGAGAACGTCTTCGTAACGACCGAGAGGAAAAAAGTCGACGGTAGTTGAATTCTGCTATATTTTTGGTGGCAAGGACGCATGGATCGATAGATGCCATGTCAAACGAGTTCAAAACATACAAAACGAGTGCGAATAAATCGATGTAAGAAGTGTTTCTTTTATTTATAAAAATATCTCAAATACTACATGATTGACAAGCCTCCGCAGGAGATTTATTTCTTAACAAGAAAACAGAAAAAAATAAGATTCACTTTTACATAGTAATTCTGCCTCACTGAAAGTGCGAATTAATCGGCAATTTTCAGAACTTACTAAAAACAATATTTATATGTTATTTAATATGGTGAGTCCTCATTTCCGAATTAGTGTACCCGAGAATAACCGTTATGATCGAAACCGGTCGTTAAAATAAAAATTGTGGAAAACATTAAGTACTGTTTCCAGTTGATTCTAGATAGCATTTTACGAAGTTTGGCCAGAACGTCTGGAGTTTATAGGGCAATGTTCATCATGACAAAAATCCTAGCTATCACGCCTTCGAATAATTTATAGCATTTATGATATATTTCCATAATTTAATAGCTTAATACAATTTGTTACAACATAAGTGTCAAAATTTGGTTTCTTTAATTTACTTCCTAGTTTATCAAATTTATATTTATGGAAGTTTATCATACTTGAAATAATATTAACCTGATCCTCTTTAATTCTTGAAATATATTTTACGAACGCTAGACAGTGAATAAAATATTTATTATACTGAGAACACTATGGATTAATGATGCTGCGGTGTAAATATATCCTTGCAAACAATAAAAAAATGAATAGTAAGAGAATAGTAATTTAGATTCAACGGAACGTGAACTTTATTCTAGAAGTGATGCTTCTTGACGAATTTGCAGATAAGTTTACATTCTTATGGAGCCTCAGTACTTATCATACGAAGCACTCTAGCTTTACTATATATTTTATTGGATGTAAATGAATTGGTAAAAAGATTTTCTCATAAAATTCCACTAGAAAAATGAAGGTTGTAAAAAGTATCTCGGAGATAAATTTTTCATCCGTAATTTCGCCACTGAATTGATGTGTCAGTTGTCGGGACTTACATAATACATTTCGGCACAGGGAGGATTGATCGCTGTCCCGGAAGCACATCAAGGGAAAGTGCTGCGAGTCAATGTGAAAACGCCCAAACAATGTATCCTCGGTGTTGTAGTAAAGGTCAGTCGATCGATTCGCTGAATTTCCGGTCTCTAAACTATTCAAAATGAAACATTTTATTAGGTTCAGGCGCGACTCATCAATATTCCGCAATTTCTATTCGGCACTGAAAGGAACACAAAACGTATACTATTACACAATGCAAATCGTGAAAAGTACATATTTTGTGTTGTTTGTTTCAAAAAATTCACTAGAAGGCTTTCAAATTATCCGTAATATCTTTCAGTATTTTAATTTTATAACATTTCCGCTCCGACATTTTTTCCTGCTCATTCTATGAAATAATAGAATGAGTAGGAAATACTATTTCATAGAAGACGATAGTATTTCTAAAATTATCTTTCACTTTAAATAAACGATCTAACTGTCTAGGTGAATTAGTAAACAAAGTACTCTTTTTTTCATTTTGGGGATAAACATTAATCGTGCTCCAATTCAATTACCAGGTTAAAGGGTTAAACAATCTCGCGTTCCTTTTTCCTATCGTATCCGTTCGCATTATGTGAAGGCTAAAACGATTATTTTGATAAATTTATCTAATTCTCCGAGTTGATATATCTTAAAATTGTCTTACTCAGTGGCAAGTTATATCTTCTCCTCGTTTATCGGCATGTGCTCATTCTGTAAGAGCGCACAGATTGTACGTTTATAATGGGGGAAGAAATATCTTTCAACCTGCAATCAGTTCCGTAAAGGGAACATAGTAGGAGCATGTAAGAAAGATATTGAGTTCAAACACGTATACAGCATGGCGTGATCATTCCCGCAATTTTCGTTCCGGTGAATTTCTTTACAAACTCATTCTAACCTGAATCTTATGCAACCCGTACGACGCATGCGGCGCTTAAAAAAAAGGCTTTTCAGACAGTCTGGCATTTGGGTAAGTAAACTTTTTATTCGGCGAGCCGGCTACAGTGTTGTTAATCTTCTATAGACCGAATTTATTATTAATTTTCTTTAAAATTTTGGCGAAAAAATAAAATTGCAGTTATCAGACGAATGACCTCATTGATAGAAACCTTATACCAAAATTCCTTAGCTTAAATATATATGTATAAAAGCCTCCTGATATATATTACTCGCCTTTAAAGGTACTTAGAGAGAGTTTGTAAAAAGATATAACTCTTTAACAACTTGAGGACCACACGATTTCGACAGAGTGCTTCAAATATCACAGAAATTGTTCCACACATAATATTTGAGATACATACTTCTACAAATAAAGACCATGCACAACTTTTCGGACATATGAAAAATCTTACATTATTGAGGTAGTCTCGACCTATGAAATTTAGGAAAACACTGCTTAAATTAAATTAAAGACCATTTTTTTATATATGACAAACGTAGTTAGATTGTTGTATTTTTGCTTATATTTATCGAGATTCTTTATCGTGGATAAATCGGATGTTTTGTGTCTCGGTATAATTGGTGTTTTCAATTCCACAGCTATAACTATCGCGGATGTATTCTTTCTCACGGTAATTTAGTAGGCGTTGATATTTAAAAGCCGAAATTTTCCGAAAAAGTCTAGTTTCTTAAAGATGACCACAGAAAGACGTTCTCATTTTCGAGATTGGGAGATACAGAACTTCGTATCCTAGGAGAAATTGGCATATTTACCCAAAAGATCTGTTTATTTGCTTGGGATATCGTAAAGTTGTTGATACTGCCTGTATCTCCCATTATCACGCACGAGTGGAAGTTTACGATGGGCTATGGGTAGATACGGAATGTCATAAAAGAATAAAAGGAATCGATCTGATGATTATTATGAACGCAACGCAGATATGCCGCGAATCCCAACAATTTAACTCGATTTTTCAATTGAAGCTAACATCGCAACTGATGGATATGACGAGATTTTTCAAACCCTTAGTCAGTCTCCTCTTCTTACTTCTCCTTTACGTAAACAGAGGAGTCTTACATCTCCTTGATTATGCACCACATGGGGTCATGAATTCATCTCGAGATTCTGACCTAATTTAAGAGATTTCCTGCCGTCAGCTAGTTAGCCAATTGTTAAGTTGTTATGATTTCAGTTGTTTATTATTCTATAAAACTCTGAATTCAAAAGCAAAATAAAGGCTTGAAATCGAGCTAAAAACCACACCATCATTAATTGAATTCGAAGTTTTACAGCAAATACTACTTTGATTCAAGTCTGAAATAGAAGGAAATCACTATGAACGAAATGAAAATACCAAACAATTCTGGCACGATCAGTATTTTCTATATGGCTATAAAAGTAGATGGCCCACTGCTGTGGACGATTCTTTTGAGAGACAGAAAAATACCTTCGCAGATTCAATATTTTGCCTGAACGTCGAAATTCCTCTTATAGCTGGATTATCTCCGCATCATCCAAAAGAGATGACGCACCATCAAAATCTGGATGTCACAAGGGGATAAGAGCTCAGAGAAACCCTTGATGCGTATGTACAGAAAGAAGCCTTTTACATCCAACCAAATTAATATCATAAACAAAAAAACTATCAAGGAGACGATTAAAGCATAGTAAAAAAGTTACTATCTCCGTGGTTGTTGGGAACTTGAGGAAATGTCAGGTAACTTTATGTATTATATATAGCTTATAAATATAATTAAAGCTCAATTTTTCTCTCGTTTAACGTTGTACGTAATAGTTCAAAAGAGACTAAATAAGAGGCTTTGCAACGTGGAAAATCTGAGAGAGGCAGCAAAAGATCCATACGCTGCCGAGTTCGGGGTGAACGGCTCCTAAAGTGACCCCGTGTACCCTTACCTAGGTTGAGCTCTCTCGCTTAGATTAAAAACTGAAGAAAAAATTCCGAATCAAATTGAATGCAAAGTAGGTCGGTTTGGATGTATTTATGTGACCCACTACTTATTTCGGTTTTGTGCTATTGTAGTATAAACAGGAAAGATAATGTAATTGGTATTCTCTTTAGGATTAAATGACATCCAAACTGAACACAAAAATGCATCATATATTTCCGAAGATCTTATTCTGTCGAGATAGCTTTAAGTATGGTGGCCTCATCATTATTTTAATTGATAGGTTGCACTATCTTTCCTCATTATTAATTCAAATTTATTATAATAATTCATCATCATTTGCATATTGATATAATAAATTTGACTGAAATTGATTTTTCCGTATTTTCTGTGATACTATATCCAAAATAGACGCAAGCATGTTATTTCTTAAATAAACACCGTCGAATTACGTAAATAAACGAATTTCAATTTCATCTCGCTCAAAATTTATTCTGGCGAATTTGAGAAATTTTTCGATTCTCTTACTTTTATATTTACTGCAAAAATATAATTTTCTTCGTTAAATGGTCAGATTAACGGTAAATAATTCTGCGAATTCGTACAGGGAAAGGTATGAACCATAAACTCTATAAACTAAGATATTCCCTTTAAGAGAATTTTTTGTAAATGTCTTCACAGCCGAGAAAGTACAAAAAGGATTTAAGACATCTCGGTAATGATATTAAGATTTGAAATTAAATGTGAATTGAATGTGTAAATATAGTAAATATTTGCTTAAGCTCCTGGAATTTTCAACATACGACCCTATGAATAAAAATTTGTATCAAATAAAATATAAAAGGTAGAAAATTAAATATGTTTTTGTTTAAAAAAGGTGCTGATAAAGGTTCTATGGTCCTGATATCATTTGTTGATTTACGTGATTGTTTAATTTAGAGTTGTAAACACTCCATTAGTCGTGTTCAATCTCTAATTCATTAACAGTAGTATTCCAATTTACTTTTCTCGCCGTGATTGGTAGATGTTTACTTATGAGCAAAATTCAAAACCTAACCAACCAAATAATCCTCAAGTTAGCGCATATAGAAATTCTCGTAGTCAGCAAGGTATACATCGGTATTGGTTTTAAATAGTTTCTGGACATACATTGATTCAGGGTAGTGCCTTAAAGTCTTATTTGCCTTATTTCGAAGGGTACGTTCAATGTAAGCAGCGAATTAGAGAGAGAACAACTTAGCACATTCTTTAAATTGGATTTATGGAATCGGTGTTCGTATGAGAATAAAACAATGACTTCATTTGTTCTTTGTGGAGTCGTCCTAATTGCCGAGTTGGTAATACGTTCGCCTTTGGTTAAGGTGGTTTTCGGTGGGGATCTCTTGTGAAAAATGACATCAGCTGTTGAAACACTTTCATGAAAAGAGCTTTCTATTTCATTTTGCTCTTTTCTGTGAGCAGTTAGACTTAAAATTGACATTTTCTCTCAAGCAATGCATCTCTCTTCTTTCTGTTGAGATGCATTGCTTGAGAGATGTTACATCTTTCATTTCAGATTCAATCTTGTTATATTTTCAAGTAGACTCTAGTTCGCAAAACAATGAGAAAAAGCGTTGTAGAAAACCAGCATAATACTGCACTTACGAATTTTAAAGTCATTCCACTTGATATTTTTTATCAGAATAGAATATTCAGGGATGAAAAACGTAAAGATTTTCAATATTTTTTATTACGAAACTTCAAGTTTCACAATGCTTTCGTAGTATTAGAAATTATGTCCATGATTTTGTATTTTTGGCTTAGAAGTTCTTGCAAGTTCGTCTCTTTCAATTCGGATCTTTTAGAAATCTCTACGTGCGAATACTTTACTACCTGCGGAGTTCTTGAAAGAAAGGCCGCTCGCAAAAATAGCTCTGTCCCCGGATTAGCGAATCCTTCTAACTCGGTGGGTTCCCTGACCCCTATTTACTGTTACTTGGAACGACCTGTTCTTACCTGTTCTGCTGTTTGCTACTCCCTCTTTCCATGAAAGCCCACTCACCGAGATATACACAAAAATGCGATTTTTCAGATTTTCATGGTGATTTTTTCGTGTTAATTACGCGAAAGCTTCGCCAAGTGAATGTATCCGCTAATTGTTCCGCGAATTAAAATTTTGATAAGAAACAAGATAGTGGAAAGGACTGCGACCGAAATCCTAGAGAGATTGAGAGGTTGCGAGCAGAATTCTCTGGCAAGTAGCTCATAATTTAGTTATAATACTAGCTTCTAAACGATATATCTAAATTATTTTTTATAGAAAAGAAGATGGAGCTCTTTTGTTAATTGATAAAAGGTTTGAAAAACCTTTCCAATAGCCAAAGCGTCGGTAAACATCGGACCAGTTCCAAGTGGAAACGGAAGTTCCAGATTACCGACCTTCTAGGGATCACCAAATGCGCATTTCGATAGCTATGCTATAATTTTCAGGGGTTCAATGAACGACGTTTCGGCTTTGGGAGTTTTTCGAAAATCTTATTATTTTCTTAGTTGAAGGAAGAGTATTCCGAATAAAAAGCTCGATCTTACTTTTCAGTAAATTATTTAGTGTGGTATCTATAAAAATATTTCTCTCTAGTAAGATTGAAATTTTACATTAATTTAGAAGGGAATGATCGTGTGACAAGGACTAAAGACTAACGCACGACGTAATTAATAAAATTTTACCATCCATGGTTCACCGTGCAGATTGAACTAATGCGAAATCTTTTGCTATCTTTCTGAAGGAAATTCTCATCCTTATTTCTATACAACCTACTAAGGAATGACATGAGCTAATTGAAAATTTAGCTATTAATTACTTATTATCATGAATTATTTGTCTACATTAAAAATATAATTAGCCTCCCATAGTCAAATGTATAATTACTGTAAATTTATTATTACATTTCTGAATGAATTACTCGTATGAGACAAAAGTTATTTTCCTGCAACATTTCTCTGCCAGAATTATCAGATGTACTTTACTTTGTTGCTTGATTGGAAATGCCAAGAAGCATCTTTTCAATATACTTTAATCTTTTATTATTTTCTCTTTTAAGAAGAATGGTTATTTTTATGTATCGAAAGCGAAAATAATAAATAAACCCTTAGAATCGAAAGGGAGGTATTCTTTTATAATTTCATTTATTCGCTTGTTATATACATTTTGTCTCTTCAAGCCAACAAATTTAATTGGTTCTTTTAGGGCTTCGTCGCGATTTTTCATTTGCATCGTGTGTCAAATCCAAGCGGGCTCCCTAGGGAGTTATACAAATTCTTCCCCGGAGAACACATAAGTGTGGTGAAAAAAGTTTTCATAAAACAATCCATTGAGTAGGAAGAAATACAACAGGAATATTGCAGGATTTGCCTCATGATATGACAAAAACGATCCCTTTATTTTAAGATGGAATCCAAATTACCAATAACATAATCTAAGAGCGTTGCAGGTGAAATGTGAACATATTCGAAGATATTAAAATTATCTCCTTTCGATCAAAATCTAGAACTACTGGATAGCCAAGGATATCGCTTTCGTCTCCGGTGAAAGTTGTCCCGAATTCGATTCTCGATGGGGAATCACCAATTCCGAAATGTTCGGAGTCATTATCCTATCGAAGTATTTTTAACGTATAACTAAACTTCGATTGAATTTCGCAATGAATTAGCATGGGTATAGAAAAATAATTCCATTAAAAAATGTGACGAGCCAGCAGAAGCTCACACACTATGAGAATTTATAAATACACACCAAATATGGATCTAGAGATGATTCATATTTTTTAATGTTAAAGTAATGATTCATGCATATTTCAATTTATCTAATTCTCGCTGTGTCCCAGCTGACATATAAGTTAGGCATTACGGGTATTACAAACTAGATTTATCAAGAGACTTATACAATGCCGCCAACGTTTGGGCGGGACTTGAGGAATGATTCGAAACCGAGGATTATTTTCCTACCGGAGGAAATGGTACTTTCCTGATTTGTGGAGTAAGATGAATTTCTAGGGATTGTGTAAACTAAGTTTGCCTTAGTTTTCCTTTTGAAGGTTATTACACAAGAACAGGAACATTTGTACTCATTTCTGGCGTCTAGACAGCATGTATTATGTTGTTTACATTCTCCGATTTGCTAGCATGTACTTCTACATGTAAGGAATATTATGGATGAAATCGAAGGTAACTTTCCTAATTTTATAAATTATGCACATAAGTTTAGAGTTTTTAACTATCTTGGCATGGTAGTTTACGAATTGATAACTTATTGCGAATCATAATGATTGATTAAAATTCACATTACTACCTAGCGTTATTCATCGCTTGAAGTAATGTGAACTTTGTTGAGCACAATAAAGAGATGAGATGAGAAATATAAGTAATAAAATAATGCAAACTTACTGTATTCCTGAAAGAGGTTGTTCCAGCAGGTAATGAAGTTGTTACGAAAACAAAACCACAGCGATGAAATTAGAATGAAATCGATCAACACGGCATGGAAAACTTTGTTTTGAAAACAATATTTTCAAATGGAAACTGTCGTATATTGAATAAATTGCTTGAATTCACCGAGAATGAAGCTGATAATTCCCTTGAACGTTTTCTAGTGATGTTTGTATAAAATAAAAAAAATCGATAACTCTTCCTTTGTTTAATCCAGTAGATCTAAAGGCTTGTATTCATTTCATGTGATAAATTCTTTTTCCCAACATAACTGTACATCAGATTCATTGATTTACTTGAAATTAAACTCAAAATCTTTCCTTTTAATAGGATGAAATCCTTGTTTTTATCGATCAGAAGAAGTTGACTGACTCACCATCAAAAGCATGACTGTCACCTATACAGCAGAAGTAGCCACCTGCAGAGGCCTTGGGGTCTTCTGGAAGCTCCTTTTCAGGTCATACTTTGAGGAATGCTTTTGATTTATTTCTCCAAGTTTTCTCATTTGCTCTTTCCAATTATTAATCGATCCCACTTTGGGTGACTGATCTTTGGAAGCATTATAACCAAAACTCACGTTATAAATTACTTTCTTTTCAATATTTATACAAATTCCATAAAATAAAAACATGAGAAATATTTACAATTTGCAGATGGCGTGGTAGTATTTACAAACTTCTTTGGCCTAATCTTGTGGTGTATTCATTCTGTTATTTTACTCTGAGTGCAGTATACAGATTTGGCCTCAAAGGTGAACAAAAAGCGTAAGTGAAAGCTGGATGTAATCATCAAAGCTATTTTGTTCTGATTTTTGGGTATTAGTAACCACCTAACCTTATTTTCAGGATGTTTGAGAAGGTTGCAGTATACTGTAGAGCCCACAGCGATCTGATCCCTGTATCCTTTGTTCTTGGATTTTATGTTTCAATTGTGATAAAAAGATGGTGGGACCAGTATTTAGGAATTCCATGGCCAGACAATCTTGCCATGTTTGTTAGTACTTTGGTACATGGAAATGTCAGTATAATTATCATGAGAAATTTATGTAACATTGTATTCTTATTGTTTCCATTTCATTTTTTACCTTGTTATAATTCTTTTATCAGGATGAGAGGGGAAGGCTTATGAGGCGCACCATTCTGAGATATGTGAATCTTTGTTTTGTTGTTACCCTCTGCATGATGTGTCCTCGAGTGAAAAAGAGGTTTCCAACTTTAGAACATTTGGTGGAAGCTGGTGAGTACTCATTTATCATGCAGTGCTTGTTTGGAGCTGAAATCTTCATTGAGACTTGCTATGAGTATCCAGTGACATTTGTGAAAATGAAATGCTAACAGTGTTTATTGTGTTAGAATTGAATTTTAATAATTTTATCATCTTTAATTTTATAGGAAAGAATTTCTCATTTGGAGATAATTGTATTTGGTTATCCCAACCCATCCCTTCCTTAACTTTTATTAGTTTTACAATACTTAAAAAATTTCTTTTCTTTGATGTGTTCTCGGTGGAGATTGTGAATTAAATAGATGATTGATTTATATTCTTGTGCTAGAAACTAGATTTTTTTTACTTAAAAAAATGCTAGATTATTCAGATCTCTTAGCTCTATAAAATTCCTAGTTAGTCATTCTTGATGTAAGTAGTTTTTGATTTAGTAGTTTAGGCTTAAGTGGAATAATTGCATTTGGGACCAAAAGTAGATTACAGCATGCTGTTTGCTCAATAACTATCAATTTACAGGGTTTCTTCAACCCACGGAACTAAAAATATTTGAGGACCTGAATCGAAAAACAAATCATCCCAAGTATTGGATGCCTCTTGTGTGGGCAGGAAGCATAGTCACTCGCGCTCGCAAGGAAGGTCGTGTGAGAGACGATTTTTCAATGAAGACTCTAATTGATGGGCTTTGCACATTCAGGGGTCAATGTGGTGGCATGCTCAACTATGATTGGATTAGCATACCCCTTGTTTACACTCAGGTTTGCCTATTTTCAATTAGAAAAGATTTCTTTTTAACTTCGAGAATTTTTATTCAATACCCTTTTATTTAACATTATATGATGTATCATACCCTGTTTTGAAAGTCAAAATATTTCACATAGAAATGAGTCAGTCTCATTTAAAAAGAAATATGAGAGTAGATGTGCAATATGATGTTCATCTTACTCCTTGCGAAAGAAAAGGTTAATTAATACAATAAATGAATGGGGTGGCAAACCCATGGCATATAGCTGGATGTAGTATTCAGGAAAAGTTTTTTGGCATGTTGCATTTTGGATGGCAATTTATTTGCATTGAAACAGTGAGTCATTTAAACTAAAAAATAAAGTTGATTTTCTTTATTTAATTATTCTCTTTTTTATGAAAATATCACGTAATTTTCATAACAATTAAATAATTATGTATCCAATCCTATGGGAGGCATATTCTACTCAAAGATTTTTTCATTATCAACAAAAAGTTTGCCATCCTTGCTATGGAGGAAATTTGCTGGATAGATAATTTATATTATGAAATGAATTCTTACAGGGAATGATTTTCATAGAAAAGTGGTTAATATAAAATGGTATTTTCATTACAAACAGTGCAATGATTATTTTGCATTGAATTCTAGGAAAATGTAGAAACTGCAGACTGAGCTGAGCATGCATTTCATCATACCATTTTTTATATCAAAGAAAATATTCTACGCACTTTTCTCTGTAATTCTTGTATAGAATAGCTGGAAGGAATATTGAGAAACCTGCACCTTATCAGAAAATAATTGGTTTGGTTAGCATGAGTATGCATAAGTGTTGAAGCTTCAAGCAAGGTTTTAAGCATTTGTTTGTGAATGCTAGATGTATGTGAATCTTAAATCATAGGAAAGATACCATACTTATTGGCATATAACATGCTTTTTTCTTCTTTAAATTTAGGGCTGAAATTCTAGCTGTGTAGGTTGTGTTTACTCATTTTTATTCAAAATTAGTTGAATGAATGGAAGCTTATTTATTTTTATTGATCATTTCATATTACGTTTCAATATAACAAATTGATTTACTTCTTAAAAGCTATGTAAATGCTATAACAAGTTTTAATAAATTTGTGTATTGATTTATTTTCAATTGTTTGGAACTCAAATCCATTGATATTAAATTAATTTTTTCCCAAAATTGTCTTGTGAAAATCATGGTTTGTGTTATATGCTGATGTGTGGTATATGCCAATAAATACAGTAACTATCATTTGGATAAGACTTACTGTCATATTAATAACTAAATATTCCATTGTGACAGGTTGTTACTTTGGCTGTGTACATCTTCTTCTTGGCATCTCTAATGGGAAATCAGTTCTTGGACCCTGGAAAGGCCTATTCTGATCAAGTGGATTTAGTCATACCAATATTCACATTTTTACAGGTGATTTTCTTTTTATGCTGAACAGAAATTTTGCAGATTAACCATTCTGATTTCTTTGGTATTCAGCTAAGGATTGATTATCATATCTTTGCTCACAAGTTTACATTATAATATATATAATGAATTGAAATCGTTCACCTTTACTTTATTTTTACTATTGTGTGAAATATTTAGAAATTTTTTATGTGAGATATATTTTGGAAATTTTTAAATTTTAAATACTTCTAATTAATGATTTAAGCTGAGGAATGATTTAGTGTAATATGGATGGAGACAGTGTATTTATAATTTGCTCATTATTTTCTTTTGAAAATATTACAGTTTTTCTTCTACATGGGGTGGCTGAAAGTGGCAGAGTCTTTAGTAAATCCATTTGGTGAAGACGATGATGATTTTGAGGTGAACTGGCTGGTTGACAGAAACCTTCAGGTGAAGTTCTGCAATAATTAATTCATCAGTGTATTCTGACTTCAGTTTATTCATCAAAGATTCTGCTACCAAAAGAATCCTTTTTGGATGTGTAGATCATTGTAAAGGAAACGATACATATAAAATAGTTTTGATAACATTACTTGGATTTTCCAGCTAGTGCTTTTTTTCCAGCTAGTATCTCCTATTTCTTTAAATTATCTTTCCTTGAATTCTTACTTTCTAAGTTCAAATCCAAACTTCTCATATGATAATGTCTCCTATAAACATACTTTTCCTGTTTTTATTGGAAACATTTCTCAATATTTCTATAAAAATTTCGGAGCTTTAATTGTGAAATTAATTAAATTGATTGATGAAAATGACTCAAATTTCAATGCTAAAATTTAGGTATCTTATCTAATTGTGGATGAAATGCATAATGAGCATCCAGATTTGGTCAAGGATCAGTATTGGGATGAAGTTTTCCCTGCTGAATTGCCCTATACTGCAGCAGCTAAACAATACCAGACTGGTCCCCCACAGGTGAGTGAAAAAATATTTTATTCTTTTGATTTCTGTATAATAGAGCTTTTCTTAAATAGATATGTTTACACGTAGGAGTATTTGCTTGGAATACCATGTTATCCACATAAAAAATTCTTCTTTTATCACACATTTATTTTAGTCAAGAATGTTAAAATTTATTCTTCAAATTGAAATTTTCTTTTAGCTTTGATGGTAAATAAATACATTATCCTTTTAGGGCTCCACTGTATTACTGAATGTTCCTGATGAAGAGGCTGAGTTCTTACCAATGGAAACAGTCTTCGAAGAATCAAGTCGTAATCTGGATGATGATGACGTATTAGTTGACATGGATGAGATACAGGTAATAAATTCCAATTTATTCTGGTAATTAAGTTCTTATATATTATTTATGCATTACAAAATGTGTTTAAATCAATTTTAGCAGCTGTATTAGCCTCAGGAAAGGATTTAGAAAAGCTGGAAAAAATTAAAGTGATAATGAGCTATTCAATAAATTATTTTGTATCCACTGCTTCAGATTTGCATTTTGTTTTCAAATGTCTGTGTTTATAACTGTAAAATAGCATATACTCAATGAGCAGTTCAATCTTGTTCTCTTATTGAGTTGGCATTGACCACTCAATCATCTGTATTCACTGGCTATATGATGCTTGACATTCCATTTTATGTAACTTAAGATCTGTTAAGTTCTTTGGTGGATCTCATAACTTTATGCTATGTATACCATATAGCAATGATCTAATATGGATTATAATTTTTACTTAAAATGCCCCTCGAAGGAATTTTTAATTCTATTGCTCATGATGAGATACACATTGATTTTTCCAGTTGGACCTGGAAGGTGGAGATAGAAAAAGAAGAGAAACTCACCCAATGAAAATTCTTATGGGCAGAAAGTCGTCTGTCACTTCCAAGATGTCTGTCCAGTCATCCTCAGTGGTGGGTGGTGGTCATATGAATGGTGGAAGTCGTTGTAAAAATGGAGAAGTTAGTGAAGGAATTGGGCGGAGTCTTCTTGGCCTTTCCTATTCCTCATCAGCAAATAAAGGAACAGGTGCAAGTTTTCGACAGAAAAACTTACAGGCAGCCAACCAACCTCATGTTACATTGCGGCAAAGTGGGAGAAAGAATTCTGTTCTTTCTATGCTTGCAAGAATGTTTCACAGGGATGACAATAGAGGAGAGTTGAGTAAGTTGTGGGTTTAATATTATTATGTGTGAGAATAAAAGCTTGATGTGAGTCATTTTTATTAAAATTTTGTGATAACATTCTTACACATGTAAATAATATTTTTAGTTTACATAGCAAGATATTTACCATAACTTAATGAAAAATTTGCTCTGAATTCAATCTCATAATTAATTCTCTTAAATGCATGGGTTCGATCCAAGAATGATAATAGAAAAGCTTTGTAGGAGATTCAGTGTGTATCTATTTACAGATCTTTTCCTACTCTTATTTCTCAATTAAATAGAAGGGATTAAAATAAGCTGATTCTTTTGATACAGTCCTTTATTCGGGTCACAAATTAGACTCATTTTATCTGATTGTTAAAAATATTTATGTATTCATATTTTCTACAAACCTTTGTGTAATGTAAATGTTTCTGCAGAAGGTTACAGAACAATTCATTGCCCTCAACTCTTATGCATAAATGTTTTCATAAAAATTTGGCAGTGGATGATATAGAACGTAATGCTCCCACAAAATCACGTCAGTGTCTCAGAGATCTTCTTTTGCAATTGACAAATGATCCAAAAACTAAAATGTTGATTTTTAGTTATGAAAATATTATATGAAAGTTTTAGTTATGATATCATGAGGTTTTTGCAAATGAAGGAAGCATTAATTAGTTCCAATTCCTTTTTTGTCCAATGTCTTTTTGAGACTCTTGAGCTGCTAATTTGTAGATTTGTGTTTTTCTGTCCCGCTCTGTTTCATTTATTTCTTTGTAGAAGAGAAGGGGAGGAAATATCATCTTTGTAGAGGAAAATTTATCTCCCATTCTGTTATGGCTTTATCCTGTAGTAATTAAAAGCAAAAGAATGAGTTCTTTTGAACAATTGCACTCATCTTGTTCACTCCTCATTGAATGCAAGAGAAAGAATTAGGATCATTGTGATAGGTTTATGTGCACTTTTTTCATTTTCAGCATTCTATTTCAGTGAGGAAAATTAGGTTAATCTTGTATTGCTTAGTTTGCCTCATTTCTTTAAAAAAAAAAAAGCCTTTGGGCTAATAACTTCAGAGATGTGCCTTTTTGACTCAGCATAGCTGTAAATTAAGGTTTCATTGCAAAAAGTGAGGTTTTATTGATGAAAATAGCTATTTCAGTTTTCTCTATAGGTATTATATTTTATATTGTAACTTATTTTTTGCTGTCTGCCCTAACTCGCATTTGTTCTGATAAATGCATTTTCTGGAAAATAAATTGCAATTAATAGTCAACATAACTCAGTAGAACATCATATCAAGATGTTTAAGTCTTGAATGTTGGGGAACTGGCCGCTGTTTATTTATATAATTAAGCCACTCCTTCAACTTCTATTGCCACCATTTCCGTACTCCTCTCTTACATTCTAGCCACCCGAATCCTTTACTCCTACCAAAGGTAAGCAATCATGCTTGGGGTGGTCAGTTATTATTCTACCTTTATCCCTGATGTATGCTAAATTGTTAATAAACACATATTGAATTAAAAATATGACCACACTACCCTAATTGCTCCTCCTCTTTGTTTATTATGGATTATTTTTTTGTAGGAAGTAACCATGGCAGCAATGCTTCATTAAGAAGTCATCGCAGAGGAGCTTTTGGTCGAAGCATTTCCAGAGTTAGCTGTTCACAAGCAAATTCTCGATCATCAATCAACAGAGAAAATACAACTGATTTTCAGGTATTGCTACAATTCTGCTCAGCAGTTTTGGTAGCCACTAAAATATTTTCAAATTTAAGCATAAACAGATTCATGTTTCTTGTTCATCTTTGAATTTGTCCTGCATGCCTTCATACCCCATCTTCCAAAAGAATCATTAGCTTAATCCTAATTTGTGAGTAGAATCCAAGAAAATGGAAAAATATTCACCAAAAATAGTGGTTGTACTGTCACTACTTTGCTAAAGTATCTCTATTTTAGGAACAATCACAGTATTTAATCATGTCACTTTATAAGGAATGAAATTTTATGATAAGAGTTTTTATAATGTCTTTCTAAGATATCTCTCTAATAATGTTCATAACATGAATCTTGTTAAACTGTAATCAAGCAGAAATAATAATTATCTGATCTGTGCATTCCACTCTTTGAAAAATATTTGGTATTCATGTGATTGAATAAAAAGTCTAACCTAATAAATTAAATTCCTCATTACTAACTAGTATAAAAATTTTTAGTGTAATATTTTCAATGAACCACATTCTTATCAATTGAAACTTGATTTTTTATAGAAGGCCTTAAATGTATGTTCTATGTCTGAGGATTGGGAAAAGTTTAAGAAATTTCTTGAAGGCTAAATACCAGCAAATGTTTGAATACTATAGTAAATGCATGATGCAAGAAGTTGTTAGTGATTAATAATTATAAACAAAGGGTTGATATTTTAAACAAACTTGATATAGCACTAGATATGATAAAGTAAACATTAAAGAATCATTACTACATTGTTAGAATTAAGTTTAAGTGTTACTCATATTTATAGCTTGAATTTGTAATTGATTATTATTTCTGTCCTGGACAAGAAGAAAGACTATTTGATGTTTTAATTTCTCAGGATGAAATATTCAAAATGTCAGACTTATCAATATGCTCAAATGAGAATGAAATCCAAAACATCCATCATAGACAAAGGAAGAGGAGCCAACAGCAGATGCGACAGAGTAGGAGAAAGAAATCTTCCAAACTTTCTTCAGTTGAGCAAATTAATGAGCATCTGCTTAAGGAAGAGAATGCCACACAAGGGGTTGGAGATGAAACACCTTCAACAGTGGCTTCGACTCCTGGAGAAGGGGAAAAAGAGGCAATGTTGGGTAGAAGAGTATGGGTGAAAAGAAAGAAAGAAAGAGATGAAAGGAAGGATGTGTTGGCTAATGAGGAAGAAGAAGAGGAGGAAGAATTAGAAGATGCAGAGAAGTTTGATGGGGAAGACAATGGAATTTGGTTTTCTAAAAAGAAAAGGCAGGAAATAGACAAATCAAGTACAGACATGGTTAGTATGTGAAATATTTTTTTGACTCCTAAGTTGAATTCAAGGAAGATTTCTTCTTTTATCCAGTAATATATACTAGAATGTTTTCTTTTATTAATTTATCATTTATAATAATGTCTCAGGTTAGGTTATATTCTGAGGAAAAGACTGATAAATGGACGGTTTGCATGAATAGTTATGCAGGAAAAGTGAGGTCCAGGAATACATAATGAAAGTGAATTAAATGTTTTAATACAGAGGGAGCAATTATTTTTATCATAATACCCTAAGAAAAAATTGTGAAGGAATGAAAAAAATTATGTTGTGTGAATGAAACTAGGAAATTAATTGCAATACAGTAGAAGCTACAAATTTGACAAATTTCTTATGTTACAAATTTCCATCCAGTCCTATCCTAAACATTGATTTCAGTGGTTTTCTCCTAAAATTCTCCATCGTTGACAGTGGTTTTCTCCTAAAAAGAACAACACAATTAGCTGCATTTAATTTACTTATTACTACTAAATTGCCATTTGGTAAATCACTTGTTGAAGAACCTATAAATAGTTTTTGTACAATTATGGTGGCCCTGGGTAAAAAAAATCCTGGTTAGCAATTCTGAACAATTTGGTATAATTAAATCAGAATCTATTGATAATTCTACATGATTTAAGCTACAATGAAGAAGAAATTATATATTTGCTCCATAAAATTATGATAATATATTATAATATTTAAATTATAATTATAATTTTAAAAATTATTATTAATTAATTATAATTTTTACAAGTATGTGTCTATGCAAATTTCTTTTTAAATACATGTGTTGTAGTATGAAATAATTTTTGTGGATTTTACCTCTCCTTCCTCCTCTATTTCCTGAATAAATCTTAATGACAGCCTCCTCCTTTCTAATTGTTTCTGAATTTTCTTAAAATCCCTTGACCTTCTTCATTCTGATTTCATCTCATAATAGGTAATAAATATACTTTTCTTCCATTCCCTAATGCCATTGCTGTTGTGGCCTTGATAAACTTCTTCCACATCATTGGGTCATTTTCCAGCTTTATCTTCTCCTCAGACTTCTCTTCTCTTTCCATATTTTTCAATTCTATTCATCCAAGCCTCTTTTGGTCAACCATTACTTCTCCTCACACTTGGTTTTGTTTTAAAAATTCTTGGGTATTCTGTTATGAATTATTTTATTGATAATATTGATTTGATTGGTATTTTATACCATTTTTGCTAATTTCTTTCTGCTTCTGTAAGTGAGGGTTTCTCTGATTCTTGTGTTTCTTTCAAAATCTATATGTTTTGGTTCCATCCTCTTCTTAGAAATGTCATTTTTCAGAAGTAACTGATTATAGTTCTAGATTTAAAAATGCTCAGTATGAATAGGGCAAGTTGAAGAAATGATTTCAAAAATAATCTGGAGTTAAGTTATAGTAATTGCAATTTGTCATATTTTTATTTTTGATAGTTTTATAAGAAGCATCTCAGGAAGTCTTCTAAAACCTTATTCAGAAGAATGATTATCAAAGGATGTTAAGATTGCCCAAATAATCTAATTTCAAATTCCTTTTCCTTAGTAAAATATTTCACCTTCACCTCATTTTATATAAATGTCCTAAAACGGTTGACGTAATCAAACTGAAGATTTTATTTTCTTTTTCTAAGTTATTGTAATCTGACATTACCAGAGGTGCTGAGTTATTTAATCCTTCTCTGAGAAAAAATTAAATATTTATGTTTGTAACAAGTAAAATAATTAAGACTAATATTTCTACTGACCACTTCAAAATTTTATAGAAAGAAGATGCTTCAGGTAGTTCTACCAAATATTACAGACAAGGAGATGCTGGGGCTGATGATTTAAGTTTAGTCAGTGATAGCTCTGTGAAGACGTCCTTTTACCATGGAAGTTGGGAAACCCTTGCCGAGAGTAAAGGTCTGTAAGAATTTAATTTTCAATGAAAGACAATGTCATAATTTATTATGATACATGGTTAACCTTAAATTTATTATAGCCATTATCCAGGAATATTGAAAATATTCCTCTTGGAGCCTTGTTTTCATGCAGCTGATGTAAAATTCATAAAATAATATTCAAAGAATAGACTTGAAACACATTTCAGTAATAAGTTGGGAAGTTACTCCAATTTTCATTCAGAATTATATGCAGTAATTGCTTAGATAGAATTTATATCACTGGACTTAATACCATCAAATAATGAAAAGAATTACTAGGAACAGATCCAGGCCCAACTAACCAAAGCTGTCTCTGAATATATACAGGGATCAGGGGTATTTAGCTTGGAGTAGGAAAAGGTTCACTCTGCCAGGGAACTGTCAACCATGACAATGAAAATCATAATCATTAACCATAAATTAAATAAAGTATATATGCATATTTAGCATATCTCATAGATCATGTCATTTGCTACTCTCTCTAACTTTTATTTGGCATATTGCAACATTATTTTATTTCACTGCAGTTTGATAAAAACTGTCACTTTTGCTACACATCATTTTTCGGATGGATGAAACATCTATTAATAATGTTTGCAAATGAATTCATATAGAATTTGCAGAAAACTTTCATCTTTCTTTTCATTTTATTGAATCTTTGAAATCTTTTTATTTTATTGAAGGATTAAGCTGTTGATACCTACAGACTCAAATTATCTTTATAATGACTGAGGTACAGTTATGTTCAGTTATAGAGGTGTTATTCTCATCAAACTTAAAGTTCAATAGATTTTCTTTAGAAATATATTTAGTAGTTGAAAAATACAAGAATACAGATATAAAATATGATGAGGAATGTTGGATTGTGCTGAAGAAATGTTTCTATACTGAAATGAATTTGAAAATCAGTATCATATTATTATCGCTCCCTATACTCTGTTGGTATTATCAAGTAAATCATTAAGTTTCTTGATTTGATATGGATTTTAAGGTCTAAATCAAGTACAGAATTTTCTTTTGTTTATTGCCTTGTTTGATGTCTGGAATTGTTTAATTTCTGTTTAACATTTATATTTTGTTATGTTTCTCATAAAGGTTTAGGAAGTGCCACAACAATGACATCATCTCCTGTAGCTAAAAATGATAATTTAAATGACTCCAATGTATCGAATAACCAGGATTTACAAAAAGTTGGTGTTGCTCATTCAGTTGGTCCCATTCAACAGTCAAACTGGTAGGTATTTCTTTTAAATTAAAATTATGATTTCTTCTTTCATCATATTTAAACAATACCTTTCAACTGAAATAAGTTCTTTATTTTCTTCATTCAGGTTTATTCAGTTAATAAGAAACTTTCACTATGTGCAAGAATCAATAAATTCTTCAAAGTTCTTCTTTTGCAAGTTTTGCAATACATGTTTCTCATTTCATTAAATAACTTATTGATAACCGATATCAAAAATAATGTTTTCTCTTACATTGTGTTCTAAACATATTGCTGTACGAGTGGACTTTGCCATAGTAATTTATTTATTTTTTATTTTACTAGGTTGTCTCAATCTTGGCTAGGAAAAGATAAATTGACTTCTGACAGCCAAGCCAGTCAGTCACTGGATAATTCTAGTCCTTCATTTGAATTTTCTACTGCTCGCATAGTTGTTCCCAAAAGGAGTGATACACCATTAAAACATGTTTTTGAGCCAAGACAGATGGCAGGTTCCCTTTCATCATATTCCCCCTCACTTTCCAATAGAGCACGCTTCACTTCACAATTGGCTAAAGGTATAGCACAAATGGCAGCTGTGAAGAAAGATCTCCCAGAAAAATCTCATCCTGATAATCTAGCGTTAAATGCAAATTCTGTTTTAGAGGCTGAGAAGGTTAACAAAAACACTGTAGATAATTCTCATAAGGCTTATGAAGAACGTCCTCACAGTATTCACCAAAGTGACACACTGAAAAGACTCATTGCACCCCAAAGTAACATTGGTTTGCCCTTGGATGCAACATACAGAAAATTGCTCTCTGTTCCTAACCGAAACAGTCCATCCACTTCTCCTGTACTACAGGCTACAGATCAGCAAAATATTCACACATCCTCTGAGAATTTAGATCCTGCATTTTATTTCCCTTCAATTCAACAGCCTGTAAGCCCTGGCTCTTCCAATACATTCCCAACCAGAAAAGATGATTTAATCTTTTCCTCTGCATTAGCAAAATCAGCATCACAAAGCCCTGATTTCCCCACTCATGATTCAGAAATAAATTCAAGAATGAAAGGTGCATCTAGTGAAGTTGATATTAATGAAGACATACTAATAGATTATTTATCAGACACTAAAATGTCACCAAAAACTTCACCAAGAACAACTGATCTTCTTGTAAGTGATGGAAGAGTTCCTGATTCTTCCAACATCTGTCAACCTCACATCCCATCTACTGCTATCCCTGTCCCTAATTCATCTCATGACAAAATTATGAGTTCAAAAGTGGATACACAGGAAGAGAAAGAGGACAACTGTTTACACGATGAGGAAGAATCTGGAGATGCATCTACAGATGCTGTAAAATCTGCAGAGGAGTCTGAAGGAGTAATGAGTAGGAGACGAATGGGAGGGCTAAGAGAGTTTGTGGAACTCGAACCTATTGAAGAGAATGCTGAATTCAATGGAAGTGTTGCTAACCAAAGTGTAGATGGAAGTAAATTGGAGGAAGGGTTGGAGTGGGCTGATGCTGATGACGAAAACAATCCTCCTGAGACTTCAGTTTGAATCTTACGATTTTGGTTGGTGAAGAGAGTACAAATTTGAAATTATTTACCAGGTTGTAGCTCATCTGGGTGTTTTATTTATATCTAATGATATAAAATAATGTACTGAAGCAGATTTCTGCTTCATCTGTTTCTCGATGTGTAAAGTTTTAATTATGAGGTGGACCTTGTATACCTAACTTTTAAAAAGCAAAAAATGTATCTATTTACATTCCATCTAAATTTCTATGTATTTGCACTTGTTTCTTTGGCAATTTATATGTCAAAATAGTCACTCAGCAAAAAATACTTGCTTTGGAAAATTTTCAGCAAGCATGAAAGCTGGACAGTGATGTTGCATTCTAATGGAGGTAAAATGCTTTTTTCATAAAAAAGTAATTTTTCTTAGTTTTTTATAAGTATATATTTTGAAAAGATACCATGAAAAGTATTGTACTATAAACAATATAAGACTTATAATGCATATAATATTTAATACTTTAAAATTTTATAGCTATTGAATATTAGTATCAGCCTCAGTGTATGGTACTGTCCTAGGCTTCCTTGCGGGAAGCTGGCATCGTTATCTCATACTAACCCTTGATATACCTTAATTCAATTTATTATTGTTGTTTGCAGTTATTTTAATAATAAAAACTGCAAACAATCATGTTAAAATGAATTAGCGAATGCACGGAAAGTGTTAATGTGAGATTTCAATGTGAGCTATTTGGAAAGAAATCTTGGCTTACCTAATTAAGAACCTTGCAGCGAGGGGTTAACAACTACATTAGGAATTCTAAACAGCAGGCATATACTGATTAAGTAACATGTACTGTCATTATGATGAGAATCAGAAGGATTTTTTCTCAAACTACATAAGCATTAACAAATTACTTTTTTTACATGGAAATAAGTAGTAATTAGAATGAAGTATTAGTATGTATAACATCATAACTTCTAATACTGAAAATTCCAAACATTCTCATATGAAATACTTTGCTGAAGGCTTGAAATATCTGGTTCCATCATTTTAAATAACAAAGCAGTATTTCAAAAATTGTTTCTGTTGTCTAATTACTCTGTAGTGAACATGCTGCATTCTGAGTCACTGTTGAAGATAAACATGATAAAAGTATATTTATCTGTGATATTTTCTAAATATTTCCTACTACCCTATGTGTAGCTCTAATACTTGTTGAGATGCTTGAGGAGTTCTAACTCTTAAGTATCAAGTCCCAACATTTTTGTATTGTTACTGTTCATTACTAATGTAAATTCCTAGTTGGAATAATTCCTTTAAGTTGCAGTATTTCAGTATTTTGCCCTCAAAATTCTAGGTGTTCAAAGGTGGTTTGCAATAATTGCAAACAAGTCTATTTTCAAATGCCAAATTTGATTCACTGAATTCAGTAGAATAAATCACAGAATAGACTGATTAATTATTCCTCTAAATAAACATTTGTCACACAATGGGTACTATTCAAGTCAACTATGCTATAATTTCATCATGAATCTGAGTTATTGGGAAAAGTCACTTGCATATTTGATCTGTATCTGTATTTTTGATGAAATTATACGTCTTCTCAGAGAGATTTGAATTTCTGTTTTTATCTAAGTTACTATTTACTTTAATAGTTGCAAAATCATTAAATTGCATTGAATGAAAACCAAAAAGAAGTCGGCTAGACCCACATAAAATTCAGTGCTGTGAAAATTAATATTGAACATACTGTGGAAATTTTTCTGCACAATGGCAATAAATGGAATATTTACTTTTCAATCAGAAAAAGTGTGCTTTTTGGTATATTATTTTGAGAAAATCTGGTCTTTATAAAATGTTATGAAAACTATATAGAATAGGTACTCCATGTGTAGTAACATGATGGCGGGATATCTTTTATATTCTATCTAAGTTATACTAAGCTATCTCTAAGTTACTTAATGTAATACATTATCAAATAATCATCCTGAGTGAAAGAGTAGCATGTTTATAAATGGATATCAATTACATAGAAACCAACTATGACTGATCTATGTCTGTTATTACTTTCCTTAATAGTCTCTAGATGAAATCAAGAGAAATTTTTTTGTGGTTTTATGCAAAACTGCACAATTGCATTGCTTTCAAAGATGTCAAATTGGTGACCAATTGCATAAAATATTGAGTACTTGAACATGAAGGATTAATTAAGTCCAATGCCCACTAACTCCAGTTCTTTTTATTAACACTCTCTGCAGAATTCTCTTGCAGAGTTGCTATTGCAGAAAAGAGGTAAATAATATTACCTAAATATCATGTAATGAACAATTATTCATAGTAGGTTGCAATTGAGATGCATAGCGATTAGCACACTGAGTATAAGGGTTAATTTTCTGTTCCACTGTACTTCCTGCTGTAGTCTAATGAATATCTGGAGCTAATTTTATACACAGATCATTGTTATCATTCTATAAGTTAATTAACCTGTTAAATTGGGAAAGTACATTACAATGCACTCTTGAGTCATTCACACAGTGGGGAGAGGGTTCATTAATGTGCTGAGAAAATATTGCTACAGAAACAACCCTCCTCACCACAAATATTTTAAGAAAAATATAGTCCACAATCATGTGGTTAAGATGCCCTGTACAAAAATTTAATAGTATTCTTAAGTTTTTCTATTCTATGAAAATGGCCTAAAATTACTCCAATATCCACTGAAATACTTATAATCTATCAATTTTGATTTAAAGATATATTTGCAAGCTCTAATTTGTTAACGATTGAATTAAATCAAGTTTTGTCAATAGATCAATGATATCTATTACACATTTATAATATTAAATCATATTTAAGATGTGTTAAATTCAGAGCCATGTGCTGAGGATTATTTTTTTGTTGACTAAACTTCCAAAAAACTACCTGAAAATATTATATCTGCACTTCAGCTACCAAGAGTTTCACCCAGAAGGCTCCAAATTCCCAATTTGTTCACTACAAATGCATTTTGCTAATATTAAGTTTTTTTGAACATTTCTTGAAAGGCTTCATAACTTTCACCAGAGATGCAATTAGAAGCTATAATGAAAACAGCTAACAGTAAACAAGACATCTTCCAAAACTGTCCTGGGTTTGAAATCAGACCTATACAAAGTTCTACCCAAAGTATGGTTTGAAAATTTTTAAATATTTAGAGTACTTTGTGTGAAAAGATAAATTACTGTTACAGAAGAAAGTAATATGGGATATAATTTAGTTCCCTATGATGGCAATCTGCCAATACCAAAATGATCCTGGGTTTGACATGAAATTGTTCTTCCATGAGACATACATGGGAAACTGAATGAAGGAACTGAGGAGAGCTAAGTTTTGGGATATCTATGCAAAAGGAAGGCTGGGGCATATTTATCAGATCAGTATGGCATCAGGATTCCTTGAATGATGCCTTCTGATGAAAAACTCCCTTTTTGAGATCATAAAAAGGGAAAATTGGCTACTTCAGGATGGATGGATTTCTCTTGGATGGAGTCAAATGTATAAAGGCTCTCCTGGTTCCCTTCAGCATTAAGTGTGGATGACCAATATAAGGATCCCAGATTTGGGGTTTATCATGGATTCCAGGCATGTTTCATCATCCACCTGTGGTCCTATGATAAGAGCTATGAGGGTCCTTTAAAGAGCCCTAACTTTCATAAAAAGGGAAAATGGTAGCTCTGAGACTGGAATAACTGGCACTTAAATGCTATAATGCTTGTGCTTGACAAGCAACTTCTAAAGCTATAACAAGGTTTTTCTGGGGAAAGAAAATTCATGTGATGTGTACAGTTGCTAACATAATATTATTTATGAATCTGAGAATAATATTATATGGTAGCATAATGTCATATGATGCAAGCTAAATTAAATATTACATATAATTGGACGTAATAATTTATTGACAAATCAGTGAGGTAAAATTTTCTCTTCTTACATAAAGCTTATCATAAAAATTTTTAAACGCCGATAAAATGGGAACAGTTAAAATCAAAAAGTGACAAAATTATTTACAAAAATTTAACAGAAATTCATAAATTTAGTTTGTTATTCTCATTATTCAAAATACCATTTCCCTAAAGGCCCATTAAATTTTCTGTGGCTATATACAATTTGAACTTTATTTCTAAATAATCAAGATAATATGGGAAGGGGAAGATAGCAGTAGGTTGATTCAAGTCAGGAAAAGTCACAACAATGCACATTAATCTTACTTTAGTCCAACAGTTAAAGTGATTCAACGAAAACATTTTAAGAATACAATGAGTTTCCAAATTGAATAATGGTTATCACAAAAATTAAAACTAGAACTCACTTCTCGAACTTTTTTAGTACACACAATCCCACACAAAACCATAAAAATGTATTTCCTTAGGAATTACTTTGTTCCAACATGTATCCATATAAGTTACTACATTTGCAATTTCCTAACCGAAGTCCAGATTGGCTTCTGGCCAATATGTTACCAGCCTTAGGTATACAATTATGAAGATCAAGAAATATTACAAAACTTTTTCCACACCATCTGCCTACATATCTATACAAGTAAATAACAAGATGGCATAGTTAAGAAGCAATCTGATAGCATAAATAAAACTAAAAGTTTCCTTACTTATTCAATATAATATGTATCATGTCTTCCAGTTATGATTTGTGACATTGTGAGTCTTTGTGCACTAATATTATGAGTGAAAACATTCCAGAAATCAAAAGATTAATGCTTAGAACTGGTTTAAACACATCGGGGGATAAATTTTTAAAATAATTTGATTCGTCCAAATACTCTGCTCAGCTATTCAGTTTCCAATAAACAGTCAAAAATTATGAATCCCATAATATGATATTAAAATAAGAAATTAACCGCACTATGCTTCCAATAAAATGAATTTTACCTCAAATTAATCATCACATTTTAGCTCTTCCTTTCGTAATTCACCTGCTGTTACTGCACACATTTATGTCCTCACTTAAATTTTTTCAACCCACTCTCCATTCTCTTCCCGCTTTACCATAATTAGCCTAAATATCATCTTCACTTCTTTTTTAAGACTTTGCATCAAGCCCTTCAAACCTAACATCACTCTGGAACAGTCTTCTTTGTTATCATATCTTTTCTTGAGATCCCTACACTCGCACTCACCTATTATTCACTTGAGGCACCTGTCAAAATAAACAGAGCCCACGTAACCTCCCCTCATAGCTTTCTGCACATTCTGCTCAAATAAGCGACGATTGTTTTGCAATACTTCTGCTGCCTCTTTGTTCAGTGGGTCTTCAGGGTTTGGCTCCTAAAAGTGAAGGTAATGAGTTATGAACAACATTCGTAAATTTCAGAATCTTTTGTCACAGAGTAGCTTACTTACCAAAAAGAGGTACTGCAATCCATAGATAATAGAGTTTATCGTAAGGACAGGCTTCCAATCCTCTCTCAAAATGTTTAGGCAAACATTACCTTCGAGGTCTATGTTAGGATGGTATACAGGTGTTTCGCATTTTACTTTCGGAGGCTCATGTGGATACATCTGGCCCACTTTAAAGCTGAAAGTAAATCGTCCTCCTCGGTAGAATCCCTGTAAAAGAATTAAGAAAATTGATTACTTTGAAACTTACCATATTTATTTATTCAAAGTACCTAAGATCATAAGATGCTAACGAACTACATGGCAGTGAGACAATAAAACCATTAGCTTGAAGAAAACGAACTACGACAAGATTTTTAGAAAATCTCATAGATCAGGGAAGTTAGTTGAAAAATGCTTTCAATATATTGTGTTGTTTAAAAATATTTGATGAATAGGTTATTCAATATTCTATTTCACTTGCACGCCAACCTAAGATTTAATGTGGAAATCGCGAAAGCATCTTACTACTGCTAGAGGGAATTTAAACAATATAGACATTTCAATAAACGAAACATTACGTAAGAATTACAAAGTAATAAACTAAAACGTAAATTAGTACTTAGATAGATTAATATTGAATTTCATAAACCTAAGTTGCCCTCGATATAACTGCAGCGCACAATTTATTTTGCACTAAACATAATAAGAGATACGTTGTACATTTTGAGCAGATAAATATTATATCTGGAATTTTTTTAATAATACCTCATCTGGATATATAATCAATTTGAAGTTCAGAAGATCGTCGGGATCGGGAAAGTCGACAATGCATGTTTTTGGAAGATTAAGCTCGTGGATGTCTGAAAATTAAGAAAACCTTACCTGTTATTAGGAACACTTGAACAGTAAATACAAGAACTATAATACGCAACACCTTTGAATGTAAGGGAATTTCAATGTCACATTTAGGCATCGAAGGTAACATGAAAACCTTGACGAGGAACTGTCATGCAGATTTCATATTTCGTCTAGCAACTGTAAAATCTAATAATAATAGGACCACAATAAAAGGAGCAAGACTACAAATTCACTCCAGACAGGAACTAAAACAACCTTTGGTAATCCGTAGCTGAGCTGCAGAAGCTTTCTTTTGGTTTCCAGCTCTAGGAGCTGCCTCTCCATCTTTTTTCTGCTGTTTTAACGAAAATAACTTTATCATTTTATACCCCTCTTACACAGCTTCCTAGTTGATCATACGACGACTGAACTAAGATTAAATATGCAGCAGTATCTGCTAATTTCTAAACTAACTGCACCAATTTTGACAACTGTTATTACTGATCTGCTACGAAAACCCGAGATCGAGACCAAGAATACAGTTGTCTTTAGTTCTTTGCACACAGATGGCGTTGTTAGCAATAATGTCAGATTGAATCAGGCGTAATGCGACTTGGAATCAGAATGAATTTACTTGTATTTCGTAGTCTTGACGGTAACAAATTGATATAGATTTCTTTTTGATATGCAATTTATGGAAGCACTCTCAAACTAAAGCAAAATGCTTCCTATTTAAGTCATCTGCAATGTTGTTCATTTCCATAGCGATCGAAACAAATTACCTTAAGATATTTTCCTTCGTTTGGCTTTTGTAATTGACTTTCGCAATGTTAATGGTTTTTTATGAGATAGGTTTCGATTTTTTTGATATTTTATTCCAGCCTTCTTCCTGTACAAGCATTAAAGAAACCTTGTACTGATGTCCTGCAGCTTTAATTTTTACCGTTACTTTATCATACTTTATCGTAGACAGTTATTATGATTGATAGCATTTGCTCAAGGTTGGAAGTTGTAGTTTGGGTAGCAGATCACCGTCTTGTAATAGGTAGTTGGATGAACTTTTATTATTTTATTGTTTTTGCAAAAAAATTGGAAGAGTAAATATGAAAAATTCACTGAGGATGTCACAACGTTCTTCAAAATAGTTATTACACAATTGACATTCAAGTTATTAGTGAAGGATAGGTATCATGAACAAAACCACCGATAATCCATACCCTCAACCTTTACACAACTCAATATATTTGGTCATTACAATCAATTAACTTAGAAATTTAATATAAAGGGTTTATAAGAATGTGAAAGGCTTGATTCATGACACACGAAATAATTATTTTTGAGATTTATATTGGCCTGGCAATAATTCTTCATTGAGATAAATTTTACAAAGCATACTATCATTGCACTGGTTGTATCACCAGCAGCTGAGTTTGGAGCTTTCATTTTCATGTTGCCAAAAATTCCAGTAAATTTTTTGGGACTAGTTGAATAGGACTATCATATTCATAGAGGTATGGATAATGATTGCTCTTTTAAGATCAGTTTTACGGAAACGTCTTTATTTCCTTTTCCAATAAAATTTAATTGTCGCAGAATCGTAATTATGGTTAATTTCATCAATGTAATAAATATCTGTAACGGTAAAGATACCACAGCAGCAATTTCACAGTTTTTTTCCAATAAAGGGATATACAAGTTGAGAATGCAGTAAATTAAGAAGAAACTATGCCATACTACGAGAGCTGTACATATTAACAATGCCATCCAACTAAAATATTTTCTTAGTCATACGTAGGATTTAAATGTTTCCGCTCTACTTGCGCTCTCAAAGCTTTTAAACAAATCGAATCAGCGTTGCGTATGTGTGACTGCGATAGATTGAAAGTTGCCGCGAAAGTATTGGTTTGGTTGTTGAACGAGATGTCAAGAAGAAAAGGGAATTGTCTCCTGCTTGTAGGGGAAAATAATAATTTGAGGTCTTCATTTTTACTTCAGGTTATTTCCGACGTTTCATAATTAATCAATAACATTCTTGTACGGAGTCATATTACGTTAAAATTTCACATGATTTATCTTTCGGAAACGTAATGATGAAGTTTAATTTCAGTTTGCTTCCCACTGGGCCGAATCGGGAATCCGAGTTTCATATTTGTCTTCGATACCATTCAGTAAATTACCGCCCCCTATTCATGGAGCAACATTTCCTAGTTCCAGCGGTCTTAATCAAATACAATTTCTGTAAGTTTGAAGATAATTTTTTTCTTCTTGATGTTTTTCAAAGCATTAATTCCACATTTTTCTTCAGATATTTACCTCGGTGGCAAGACTTACTGCAACATTTATTTTCTCTACACTGTCATGCTTTAGTACCTAGAGCTATAATTCTACAAGGATTGGATCATTATTGTTCCAGTAAATTGGATGGACAAGTCCTTGATAAACGTATGTTGCTAATTCTCATGAGCGTTTACTGTGTTAAAGTATTTCTTTTGCCAAGTATTAAATTAATTTTAAAATTTTTATTGCAATTCAGTCGTTAAAGTACATATTTTTCTAGTAATTAACTCTCCGGAAATGAAGAATGGCCTCGGTTTGTATTAAGTAATGGAAATCGGAGGATCGATTTACATTTTATAATGTGTAAATTGAAGAATAATTTCAATGCCTCTATTAATCCTGGATTGACCCTCCTTGGTGGACAAGTTTTGTTTGAGTCTTTGAGTTTTGAATCCTAACGGTAAAGCTTTGATAACTTCTTGAGTGATAGCGTGCTACTACTTTCCCAAAATTTTTATTTTGTTGTGTCAGACTTGGCACATGAGATGTAAAAGTGATGTACCTGAAGGAACATTATTATTTTTCAATACTTTATATTTCAGATGAGGTTGATGAAGGAGAGAGTTCACATATTGCTTTACTGTGTGCAGCTCTACTCGATGCTCTAAGTGTTTGCACCATCCGCAATGCAAACCAGGAAACGTTCTGTATATGCACTTATGAAGAAGGTTTCAGAGAGTCAGATAATCGCCATTCACTGTTTAGTCCCCTTAGCGTATTTTTTGACAATGTTTGGTTTATGCGACCTGTTCCTTCTACCTGTTCTGAAGGAAAAGCAGCCTTGGTGTGTTCAAGATCTTGTGAGTATTGGTCAAAAATCAATTACATCTTTCTATAAATCTGTTTCCTCCATAAAAAATTTCCCAAGTAGGCAGTGCATTTGATTTTGGTGACAGCTGTCCTGGGTTTGATTTATAGTGGAGGCTTATGTATGCAAAATGGCCTTAAATCTTGAGGCTCATATGAAAATACTATCAGACTCAATTTACTTGTAGTTCCATTTTAAACCTATTGTTAGAGTGTTGTCTGAGTTACTTCATAACTCAAAGATATTTAAAAAAATACTTCTTGAAAGAATACCCCTTGAAATCGTATGAACATATTTATTTTTACTATTGGCCTCACAATTCCTTGTAGAACCTAATTATATGTTTGACTATTGGAGTAAGTAGTACTTTGGATCAATCAAGCTTTAAACTTGAATAATCTGCAACCAAACCATTTGTATGTAGCCATGAAATTGTGCATTTTTGATAAATTTATTTCTTACATATTTTGGTTGATTATCTATAAAAAACTTATATACGGTTTAGGAGTAATTTGTTTTATAAAGTTTATACTAACGACCATGTCTCTCTCTCTTCTTTCCTTTCCATTGATTATCTATACTTGTATAGTGATGGAGAGAATCATATTTTTATCTCTGGAAGGATGAAAAATATTTTATACTTTAATAAACTACTGCCTATAATAACAAACTTCTTAGTCCTGTTCAATATTCAGATGTATTCTAGTTAAAAATTTAGTAGATATCATATTCACCATCTCTTCAAAAATCTACCCTAACAAGAATCTTTATTTTAACCCTATCTGTACTTTCAATGAATACCAAAATTTTTCTTTCCTAGATTTTATCTGTTTACCCAAGTGGTGATAATTATAACATGAAATGCAATAAGTCTTCCTTTTCTTTATACTGTTAGATGATTTTGGGTTTTGAAATTGCCATTGTTGGTGTCTTTTAGGTAACTGCCAGCTGGTAAACATTGAGAAAGTTTTATATGCCTGCAAAGAATTCCAACCTGGATCAAATCTTGAGTTCTTGTGCAAGAGTAGTGCAGTCTTCCTACAAAAAATACAGGAAATGGTGAAATCATGATGTCTTCATTTCCATAAATAAAAATTACAAATTAATTTTGCTTTAAACATTGTAAATGAACTTTAAATTTGGATTTGAAGGAATGGATGTACATACCTACTGTTGGGTATACATGTTTTCTTTCTTGATAATCTATTTGAAAAAATAATTCCAAAAATATATATCTTTTAAAGAGGTTTATTTAACTATGGTAATTAATGTTTCATGTTTCCCGCAAATCTCAGGTAATGAAAATTTACTCTTAATTTGTCAATAATGAGTGAAACTGAGAGCTATATTACAAAATAATTTCTTCTTCAAGAAACTCTTGTTGTTAAAGTTATAGATAATGTGGGGGTATTCAAATCACCATTTTATAACAAAAATAACATCAATTAGCTTTTTCTGTTGGTTGATTATAAAAGATGAGAAAGCAATAAAAAATTAATTATTATATAGGATATTGAGTTTGGTATTGTGTAAGGCATAAAATTTTTTTAAGCAATTTATACTCAAAGATCTGTTACATAGGGTACATCTTAGGCAGGACCTCTTCAGAGTAGACAGAGGATATTAGTATCATCTATTGGTAACAAGTGGAACTTCTACATAATGCTCCATACAATACAAGTACCAACTCCTTTGAAATATTACTTGTAAGTGAAAGTCTTAAGGTGAAAGGGAAAGATTCCTTTCTTTATTTGCTCTTTTTCTTTAGTTAGCTGGCCTGTTCATTTTATTTTCATTATTCTTCTATTGCATTGTGTATTGATTGCTTGTAATCTTTTCCTCTCTGCTTTTATGTCAGTCCACATGTCACAGCTATTGTAAACAGCCTGAAGGGACAATTCACATTAAGATTTTTTCTAACAATTTCCTAATATCAAATTCTTTATTGTAGGTTGTCAGCAATTTTTCTGATAGAATGCCTTCTTCACTTTGGTAAATTTGCTGACTATTACTCTTTTGATATTTACTTTGCTGGTGATCTTGTGATTGAAATAGTGGAATTCTTCCACTTGAAAGTGTGTAAATATTTGTTGGATCTGAAAAACTTCTTTTCTGTTTGTGCAGCAACACTTTAGTTTTATTTAAACTTGTTGAGCTTTTTCTTCATGTTGCCCTTGAAGCTCATGTTAACTCCTCTTTAATTTCAGCAAGTATCAGTTGAAATGCTGATTTTTTAAATTTGCATTCATACACCTTTTCTTTTTTTACTTACTGTATTTGCTACTACCTGAAAGGAATGCTTTCTATCACAGTGATGATTAGCAATGTCTTTGACTTTTTCCTTCCATTTAGCTTATTGGTCTTCCAGCATTCTCTTCTCTATCTTAAGACAAGAATAGCTTTCCTTGTATCTCTACCATTTTTATTCAAATTATGTAGTTGTGAGTTATATGATGTTTGAATTTCATTGCTATGCTTTTAACCTTGGTGTATCTTCTTTTCAAATAAATAAATTCTTTTTACTATGGACTTCCATGAAGTTATGGCTGCCTCCAAGAATTTCATTGCAGAATCTATTATTTATGTAAATAATTGAGGATTTTCGAAGACTTGGGATGCATTGATTTATTTTCTTATTTGAACTTTGGAAAAATATTACTCAAAAGCTATTATTTAGCAAAAGTATCATTCTTTCACCAAATTGTTGCATGCCATTATAGAAGGCATTCTTGAATTGAAAGTCGAAGAAAAAGATTACCTGAAGTGACCGATTCTTTAATTAATTTCTTTACTTCCCTTTATAATTAAGTGCCTCTAAGTAACTCTGTGCTTAAAAACTTATAAGAATCTTTGCTATCATTTTTATGTTTGTGAAACATTGATATCTTGTGCATTGGTTTTAGAAATTGTAGTGATAAAATAACATAGTAAATCTTCTAATGATTCCTATGTACCTAGTAGTGAAGTACTCATTTACAGTAGTTGTTTAGGGAAGGATCAATGATGGTTAATTTCTCTTTAGTGTTAGCAGGATTTAATATTGCTATGCAACGTAAAATAAGGTTTTCAGACTGTGGATAGGTATTATTCTGTAATGCAGTAATAAATTTAACCAAGAGTAAGAGAGCTGTACTCAGGGAGACGTGAGATGCTGATTCACCTGCTGAGGAATTGACTCATTATGCTTTAAAAAAAATGCTATGGAATGATGACTCAGTTTTTGGTGAAGGAAAATTATAACTTAAACCAAGGCTCTATTTTATCTAGAAAGTAAATGGAATCCAATACCATTAGAGAAATTTATGAAGATCATTCATTAGTAGTCTTTCCACTAGATCCATTAAAATGAAATATGTAACGAATTCAAGATAAATATGACAGTAATTCTTTCCAAAAAACTATTTATGGCTCAACTGAGGATACTTCATGGTACAGTATTAATCAATGGCAGCAAGAAAGTTACATCTTGCTTTCTCAGTGTTCTGAGTATTTCTCTACAGTATTTCTGTTACCTGAAGAACTAGGAAAACTATTCAAGTAGGTTAATATGCTTACGAAATATATTCCAAGCATGGCTAAGTTGGTGTTTAATGTTTTTACGTAAAATAATTACAATTAAAATTCAAAAAAATTTATAAAATATTTATTTTCAGCAAAACAAAATATAAAGTAATATAGTTACAAAATATAATTCAATTAGGCACTTTTTAAAAGGCTGTTGCAGTTCCACATGGACAATTCTATTTGTATACCTGTTATATTGGAATACTGATGCTTTCTTCCAAAACAAACTTAAGATTATTGTTTCTGTAAAAGCTTTCATTACAACTTTATATGGTGGTATGTTCCTTTTTACAATAAAAATAGAGATTCTAATACTTGAGCTTCAACTACAATGAACTGCCTACTCAAGAGTCCATTGATAACCAGTAGCCTTTCTACATAAAAAATTTAAATTTCTTTTAAATTAATAGTTATTCAAAGCATTTGTGGCTGCCTATCTTGTGTAATTCATAATTTAGCTGCAGCATGCCACTAGCATAACTTGTATGTTAAGAAAAATCTTTAAATTCAACAACATTAACACATCACTAATTCTTTATACTATAGTAATTTTTATTAACAAATGTTGCACCAACAATCATGTAAAAATCAAAATTAGATTTAGTGTCTTGTCCATATGAGTTTTCACTGAGAAACTTTGTAGGTTTAAAAGCAAAATCTTTCACCATCAAGTTTTGAATGGTTAAATATTTAATGAAAAATTATGAATCTGAAATATAAATAATATTATAGTAAACAAATATATTTATTCAAAATAACTCTTCATAAGTTTAGGCACTTAGTTAGAAACATGATTTGTAGACCAGAGAGAATTCACCTAGACTAGCTGACACTTTTATATTTGGTAAACAAATTGTAGAGCACCCTCAAAGTTGATTTCATATCCAGATTGACAATATCTGAAAAGTAAAATCAATAGAGTCATTAAATTTTGTTACTTCATATGAATAATTCCCACACAAAAAGAAAAATGTCTCACTGTTTGTATGTTAGAAAAAGAAGCTTTTCTCTAGGCACTTAAGCAATTTAAGAATTACAGAACTTTAATCACCCAAAGGTGACGAATAATTGAAATGTATATTGAATGATACTGGATTAGAAAATATAATATTTTATTAATTTATTTAAATTAGAAAAAATATTATGATTCTCACTCTAAGAATTTACGTTCAATCCTTATGGGTATAATATTCAAGTAGTGTTCCTTACTATCACCATGACTAAATATGTGATTAAAAGAATAAGTCACTTTTGTGGCATAACTAATTAAACAAGCACATTTCATGCAACTACTTACAGGTAAAGGAAAGGTGTGTTTCTATATTATGAAAGCTCTTAAGTTTTGAGGCAATACTTTTTAAGGTATTATATCTCCTTTCTTTAGATAATACCATAATGGATAAAAATTAGTTGTAACAGCACATCATAAATTCCAAATGTCTTATTTTCATCAGAAGTGATAAATACCACCACAAACCCAATGAACTGATTCAAGTATCAACTTAATTTTAGTAGTTAGGATATTTATAGGTAACTGACAAAGGTCAAGAATATATAATAACTCTTATAAAATATTTAGGTTTATGGTTAGTTATAGTTACAGAGTTTATTCTAAAAGAACTAATTTAACAATTTATTACTAGAGAGATTTAAATTTCTATCATCTAACATTTTTCAGGATAATCTTTGAGCACTTACCTTCTGGTCTTGCTTTCGGGCGTGCCAGTCCAACATCTTGCATAAGCTGGAAAGCCAGAGTGACATTTTGAACTTTTTGATCAAAGTCCCTAGGCGTGAGATGGAACTCATACAAAGGCACAAAGAATCCCTCTAAAAGACCCATTAAAAGAGTCAGGTAAACTCCATCATGGAACTGGGTTTCCAATTCAGTCACCTCCAAATTCACGCGGCTCAGGTGTTTGTTAACAAAAGTAACCAAAGACTAGAATAGATTGAAATATGACTTTAACAAACAAGGATTTACATAATAAATGTAACATAAACAACTACTTCTGGAGCATATAAGCACAAAGAGTACAGTAATACTTTTTAGCCTATTTATTTGATCACTTTAATTTTTTTAGAGTTATAATTATCAATGATAGTTTTTTAGCTTTGTCAAATTGTCAGAATCATCGATACTTGATAGTAACGTAAAGAAGATGATACTAAAGATAGTATATGTAGTTAAAAAGTATAAAAACAAATTTTTCTATTTTGTAAATATTATGTATTTTCGAGAGGATGGTTTATTCAACTAAAATAAAGACAGCTCACCTTTTTGACAACTTGAAGTTTATCTGGAGCATGGTCAAAAAGGGTATCAAAGGCATCTCTCTCACATCTCATTCCCAAGTCGTCATATGTAGAAGTGATCTCTTCTTGAACTGTCCGGTGAATCAAAGTTCCATCTTTTTTCTGTAAAAATTGATAATTGTCAAGTAATTTATTGGCATGCCCATAAATTGCTCACACCAAGGTAATAAGAAAAGCTACTCAGAAGGGAATAACATTCTGAACACCTTTTGGTGAGCCTTATCACTTCTGTTCAAAATTTTAGTTAACACATTACAATTATTTCTCACAAAATGAAATCTGCCAGGCAAATAAAATATCAAATAAGTCTGAAATTACAAAAGCTTTTGAATTATTGCTATTTAGTTGTTTCTTTCAGTAACACATGATAATAAAAATGATTTTCCAAAGGTCAACAATTTTAGAACCCTATTCCTCAAACTTAATAGAAAATTTTTGAAAGGTGATCAAAATGTAATCTAATCTAAACTTTAACACATGAGACTCACCTGTACAACAACCACTGAGACGACAACATTTTCTGGAAGACGTACAGGAGCACGAAAATGTCTGGCAAGAGCAACAAGTAAATGTAAAATGGCAACAACGTTTTTGGAATGAACACTCTCAACACTCCATTGGCCTGGAGTCCATCGAGGTAAACCCAATACCTGAAAGGATAAATTACATTGGGATATGAAACATCTCATCACTGGTTTAATATTTACTTTTATGTCAAAGATCAAGTATATCTATTTTCATGTTCTGAAATGTGTCTGGCTAATTTCTTTTGACTAATCTTTTGGTCATTGAAGGACAGACATGGCTGATATGATTCTATACATTAAAATAGTCTCCATTTGTTTCATAAATTAATTTTTAATATGCTGGTATCATTCATCATCATTATGAATAATTTGTCAATCCTTGAAGAGTAGGAACCATTGTTCAGGCATCAGTAACATGTTATTTCTGAGTAGACATGATACTCCAATATATTTATGAAAACAATATTTTCTTGGTGAAAATAAAGTAAATGCATATATAATTTCAGTGACGTATAAGAGATGGTAAATATAAATAGGTATACACGAAAAATGATTAAATGGATATTTAAATTTTTCTTAGGCCATTAGAGGACTGTCAAAAAGCTCATATGGTGACCAGATCAAGGAAACTAAAAAAAAAAAAACAGCATAAAAACACCATACTGAGGAGAAACCAATTTCTATTTTAACATATGTCAGAGAGGAGGAATACTAAATATTCAGAGAACCACTTCTCTCACAGGTTGAATAATGATGACACATTACTATTTTCAGTATTAAACAACTACCTTATTACACTACAGATGCATACAATTTTGCAAATGGAAATTCAAAATATGAAATTTAATCCTTCACTGTCATAAATTTAATGTATCTATAAATTTTGATGCAAAAGAAGGGAAGTCATAGAACATATTTCTTCATGATCTTCCTCAATTCCAAAGGGAATTCTCATAAATAGTACCATGTACACTAAACTCCAGAAGTAAAAATTACACAATTCTCCTATCAAAACTAGTTTGAAATTAACTGGAATTGTAAAATAGATTATACTTATAGACAATACGTAATGCTCAAAATTAGGATTATTAATTTAATGTTACATTGCATTCCATCCATCCTTTATAGCCAAAATAAACAAAGTATTCAAAGCTTGCAAGTACCTCTTCACAGTATTATAATTTTCAGTTTCTATGCTACCCAACTTTTAAGAAACTCAAGTCAAAATTCAAAGTTTTCTATTACAGTAATGAAAAAGAAACTGAATTCCACACCTTATTTGTCACGCCCAAAACTATCTCTAGTTTTTGTTTCTGGCCATCTTCTGATTGAGTAACTTCTGGAACATCCAGCTTCTCACCAGTTAGCTTTTCTGAAATCAGAAGTGAAATTTCTATGAGGAAGAGGTAAACATGGAAAATTTAACTGTACAACTGTACATTTTTTGAGATGGGTAATTACTATTTACACCTTAATCTATGAGAATAATTTTGATCAAAACAGTCAATGAATGGGATTATTCTAGTTTAACTAATATATTCTACATCTTTCACTCTTGAAGGCAGCAATTCCCGATAGCTAAAATGTTTCTTGGATGTTTTAAATGACCATGATAAATTGATGAATTAAATATGACTCATTATAATATTTGCATCAATGTTGAAGAGGATATTGTTGTGGAGGCTTTAAAATATCAAAGGATTTTGAAATAGTAAACCTTTTAATATCAAAATCAAGAATTATGATAAATTACTCTAACTTAAAGTGAGTAAAAATTAAAATTACAACAGCGCTCATAGCGAGCAAAGGTGTTGTCATGCTAGCAACATGGAAAATGAAGATAAGTTGAGAATTAATTTACTGAAATGAGTTAAAAGGCAAGCGACATGCAATGTTACAATATTCTAAAAAATACTTAGTGCGAGTTTCAAATCTCACTAAAATTACTTCATTTTACAAAGATTAGTAACATGAAGCTTGTTTATTCCTGTCACGTTATGCAACTGCACAACCTGGTGGGGATGATAATAATCACGTGCATTCCGTTTTCTATTTCAGCGTTTCAAAAAAAAAAAAAGAAAAAAGAATGAAGTAGCACATACACGTTCGTGATATTTATTATTACCTAGCAACTTTTGTAGCACCTGCCCATCATAAAGGTCTTCCTCGATATCCTTGACGATTATTCTTTGGTCGGCCAATTCGTCGTTGATCCATTCAATAAGAACAGCAATCAGTTCCCTGAGTTTAGGGTCTTCATATGATCTGGGCTCTATCATCGATCGTTCTTCATTTTCCTCTACAAAAAGATAAAAATTAGTGAGTTCGGAACGACAGAAAGAAAACTAATTTAAATTTTATATTGAGAATTCTAAATAAGGTCCACCAAATTAATGCGAAAGAAAAATATAAAATAATGGGAAGTTTTCGAAGGCACCTCGTACAGCAAATGAATTTGTCACTACAAGAATATAAGGTTTTCTAGTAAGACACCTTTAGAACAGAATTATTAATTAAAGAAGAGCGTTTACCGAGAGTGTATTCCTCTGGAGGCACATCTGGATTAGTTGGGCTGCCTGGGGAGTCGATAGCATGTTTGCCCTCTTCTTGAACCTCTTGAACTAAAATAAACCAAGAAAGTTTTGTCATTACTTCGAGATTTCAAGCTCCATACTCTCGTTGGGGTAAACCCTTAATACATGCAACATATTTCGAAAAATCAACTAATTAGGGCTGTGTTGAAACACTCCACCCACCAACATAACCATATATGGTTACAAGTTATGGATAAGTTGAGGAAGAAAATTGGGTAGTTTTATGTGTTGAAGTGGTACTGCTCCTCAAACCTATGTAAATATGTTTTTATAGAGTACCTTCTTTGATACGTTTCTTTCTTCCTAGAGTGCCAATTTTTTCCCAGAAAGACTCCTCTTTATCATCTTTCTTCGCTGATATAGGGCGAGGTGACTTTGGCCGTGGAGACGCCATGCTAGCAACAGCGAAACCTGTAAACAGAGATGTGAACTAATCTCGGGGGCGTTAACTGCAAAGCGTAATCGCGTACGTTTCGGGCTTTAAGGCACTGACGGTTATGTAAATCATCCTAAAAATTGGATGTGCACTACTTGCCTTTCATTAGACCAACAGGAAGTTGATTGTCAGTCGAAGCTTGGTTTTCATGGATAATATTTACAGTTTTTCTCATACATTCCTCCGAAGGAATTTCTTCTTCATAAATATCTTCCGATTTATCTGTGATGCTAGAGACCTGGTGATCGTCGGTAAACTCATCTTTTGTTTCAATTTCTGAATTTCCACTAACCGCAGAGTCTAGTTCTCTATTTTTTGTTTCTTCACTCTCAATTTCGTCTTTTTCTTTTGAGGGGCCAGGGATCTGATCACCTTCGGTAGTCTCATTTTTCGTTATTATACTTGAAGTTACTTCAGAACACTTTGGGGACAAAGGCTGTTCTTTGACTTTCTCCTTCTCAGCCTCTAATGCACCATCCCGTTGGATATTACATTTTGGCGTAACATGCACAATCCTCGGAAGAGTAACAGCGGACTCTTCTTCCTTTTCAAACACTTCATCTTCGATTTCGTCTTCAGATTCAGGATCAGGAGTGGATGGATACAGTCGCTTTTCAATCGATGACTGTCTAAAAAGTGTCCGATATACAGGAGTTTCTGTCTCATTCGCTTCCATCGTCGCTGTAAAAACGCCATTTAAATAGATGAAATACTTGCCTCCAAGAGTTAATAATTTAATAAAACTAAATTACAAAATTTGTAAAGTGTTAGGAAATAAGATTATATAACAAGAGAATTTTAAACTTACCTTTTTAAGAAAAATTATCTCAGAATTATTATTATGCTGTTGTATTCCTTTATGAGTCTCGAGGAAATACAGTACTTACTGCTTGAAAAATTCTCAGCTAATGATGAAATCACTCAGAGAGCTTAGTTACTTCCGGCTTTTTTCAGAGGAAATTGTGGCTTCACTAGATAATTTTTGCACCACCAGCCTTTATCTCTGAAGGCTGCTTATAACTGACTTTCTAGTAAAATGAAATTTTCAATTCGAATAATTACATTCTATTGACAATTAAAGATTATTATCATAAAATTTAATAATAATAACTTTTTCGGAGATCAGTTTTTTTAGTTGAATATTTTCGAATAATAATGTTTTGTAGTATTGAAACCAACTTTCTGTTGAAAGCTGAGGCCGTTAATGAATGTTTAAGAAGTTTAAGGAGCGTTTAAACCACGGAAGAATGAATGATTATCGACTTAAAGAATATATAAACGTATTAATTGGTAAAAAAGAGATCCTTACGAAAAATATCCCTTATATCGAAAAACAGAGTGTGTCTCAATGATTATTTTAACCTGTTTAATTCATAAATTATCACTAAACACGTGCGTATCTTGAAATGACATTTTCATATTCCGCGATGCTAAGTAATTTTGTCTGCTTGACAAATAGACAAACAGTAGAGCCATCTGTTGTTCCTCAGTGACACGACTGTAAGCTTCCGGCGTTTCGGGACTCAAGGATTTCACTCCAATTATTTGTTTTTCCAGTAAGTGTTGCTCTCAGATTTTTACGTAGACTATTAAAGAAAGCATGTAAATGTCTATTTACTACGATTTAAGTGAAATATCTGACATTATAAGGTAAAACTTGTATTTATATCCCTCGCCGCCAAAATGGCGAATGGTGCCATCTTTTGTGCAACTGTTTCATGAATTGGGATCACGAAATGTGCGGAGGGCATAACATGAAAAAAGAAAGAATTGTTTCGGAATATCCACGTGAATTACCACTTTAGGCATCCTTTATTAATTTTGTGCAATGTTTTCGCGTGACACAGGATACGAATAAGAAGAAAGATAAAGTTGACTCTTCGACAACGGTATGCTCATTATAGTGGTGCATCTTCCGAAAGTGCATCCTAACCGTCACATGAAAATTTTCTCAGTTAATGCAGGATCTGTGAACTCAGTGCGTTACAGTAGAAGTCGTACACTATGTATACGACATAATTGTGTGCGGAATCGTCACCATTCGCTGTGAATTATCATCATGAACTCGCTTAGCATGAATACTTGGGTATATGTTGTCGATCCATATTTTGGTTAAATTGTTGCAAGTGAGTCATCTGTATTTTAGAAGTCATCAATTCAGACTATGATGTCTTTGTGTATAAGTTCTAATAATGTTTAGTGAATGATGGCGATTATGTTAGGATTACCTTTAATCGTGATCAAACTATTGGTTGTTTGTCTATTATTACTGTTTCTTTTCATGTACCAGTTCAATCTGTTGACAACCAGTTGAATACGATACCAAATCAATGTAATTACACTGTTAGCTGTGATATATATTAGAAATATAAGTGTCTGACGATGATTTTTTATTTAGATTTGTGAATTTCATAGATATTAAAAAGTTTAAAGTCGTTTTGAGGATTTTCAGAAGTATATTCGTATCATGCTCAGATATTTGATATTTTTTGAGTTATAACATAGTAATTTAAGAATTGGCTTTATTTATTTTCAATTCCTTAATCATGTCTTGTTATTGTGTACGTCGTCAGTGTTGAGTAGTTTTACTCCGTATTGAAGCTTTGATAGTTTTAATAATATTTAGTGAACCCATAAAAGTGTATCGACTCCTGTATATGTTATTATATGATTTCCATTATATGATTTATTAATTGTGAGTCATCAGTTTCTCTTCATCCACATAGAATCTTTATGTTTTAACTACTGTCGAAGTAAATTCCTTTTAAACATTATTAAGGTTGTTATTTCATAGAAGTCAAAGTAGTTTATCCAATGTAGCTATCATGAAACCAAAAGCACTCAGCAGAATCTACGGTTCAGTTTTTTAAGCTACAAAAGGTTGGCCTTTTATTTCATCTAGATATTTTTTCCACATCTTTCTCCGAATTTATTTAGCGGTGAACATTAATTATGTTACATCAGTATGTCATTGTGATTGAGATTAATATTTTCAGGATTTTAGGGAGATCCATGCTGATGTTGTGTGATTGCTTAGGATTGCTGCCCATTTTTAAGGAATTGGTGTCAATTGGTGGAGAAGGAGTTTATTCTTCTGAAGGTTAGTTATGAGAGGCATAAATTTAGTAGCTCATTGCTGTCCTACCTTTAGAAAAAAAGAAAACATCCACAAATTTAATCTGAATTTGAGTGAAGTACTTTGGGTAAATAGTACTTTATTGGTCAATAAGTATAGTTTTTCAGTACTCGTAGATCTTTTATTCACTAGAAGAGAATTTACAAATAAAATTGCAAAACTCCTAGTTGAGTAGAGTTTTGTCTATTATCACCACCATGAGATCAGAGCTAAATTGCATTTAGCTGGTTTAATTACATGGTGTTAATCTTGTCATTAGTAGAATATTCTTTAATATCCAACTTTCTCTGAATAACTATTCAGTTTCTTTTGTAAATATATTGGAATTTAATTGGAACATATGCAGAGAAAAATTATGTAAATGTTCGCAGCTTCTGAAGGAAAAGGATTTATTAATTGAATTATAATATAGTTTCTCTCTTCCTCAATTTAATCTTAAATACCGAAAGAATATCTTCTTCAGTGACTGTTAAACATATGTAGAGAATTTTTAGCTAATGAAATTGTTTATTTATAATTATGCTATATATTTTCTCTGAATTTTCTAGGTTTATGAAATTTAAAAGAGCAGCCGTCTGTCTTGCAAGGTGATGCTCAGTGTGAAAGTGTTGGGTGTGGCAGTGTCAGGGCACTGACTGGCCTGTCTGGCTGTTAAACATTATCAATTATGCCCAGGGGAGGAGGAGGGAGTGGAAGTGGTGGTGGTCCAAGTGGATCTGGTTCTGCCAGCAGCGGAATGGGTACCGCTGGGACGGTGACTCCCAACACTGTCACTGTTACGATAGTCTATCCTCAAGGCTGCCGAGAGGTTACAGAAGATCTAGGTCCTGATGAACTCATTCGTAGACTTAAGGTAAATGCTCAGAGTTAGGTTTATGATTTAATCATCATTACTGCAGTGAGTTTGATATTATGTGATCCATAAGCGCTGTATGTTCTCCTTGAGAATTTTCAACTGTCAAATTTTAGTTGTCTTTGAATTTTCCATTTTTAGTAATATATTTTTTTTTTGTATGTGACTCAGAGCAATACATATGTTTTCAGATTTTTTTTACTACAATGATGACATTTTCAAAATCCAGTGATTATTTAACTGTGTAGTCTTGACCATGTTGCAAATTTCACTTGGTCTATAAATAGAATGCTAATTTAGAAATCAACTCATATTAAGTAAACATTATGTACAAAAAATTCTTTTTAATTAAGAAACAAAATGTATGAATTTCTGTGGCGAATAGTGGGTGGATGTAAAAGTTGCTAAATCTTTATTGTAATCTGTTTTGGAACAAAAACCACATGTTTATGTAATGTTTAAATACTCCCTCTGCCTAGAATATTGTGTGGAAGAGAGATGTTAAAAATCTTAACTTTAAATTCTAAATTTGCAGAGCTAATATGCATTAATTAAAAAGACAGACATGGTGTTCTCTGTAATGATACAATGTCTATGATATTCTGGCTAGTAATCTTGTGCTGGGCTTTTATTTCAAACGTGACTCAATATACAACTGTAACTTCATATTAAGTTTTCATGGTTTCTATAGTTATCGATTGGAGCCAATATTTTCCTTGCTTTTTTGCTTTCTAGTGAATTTTTAGTATTCTTACCCTTAACTTTCACAGGTTTGTACATTCTATCAGTTATTAATATCACATTAAATAAATGCTTGCACATATTTACTGGAATAAATCTTGAAAGTAAACAGATTTGATGGAATTTATTTATAGAGAATCAAGGAAAGAATACTTTGGGTAGTAGTCTTTGTATATGACATTCAAGTTTTCATAATGGTGATAACACTGTAGAGGTGAACTGTTACATGTATAAAAGTTTGACCTATTTGATTTAGAGTTGAGAAAGTAAGATTGACGATGGAATGTGAAAGCATCAAGTATCAATGACAAGAGAGGTAGGATATTTTGATGGAAAGTATACAAAAAAGGCAAAATCAGTATGTAATCATCAGAATGTTAAGTAATGAGAAGTATTGCTGAAGAAAATTAAGGATATATGGTGAGCAGCTTAATAAAAGATGTGGAAAAGAGGTGAATAGTGTTAAAGAAGGGACAGTTTTTCTTAATAATAAATATTATACTGCTCTTATACTATTATTGTTCTATGTATGGAAAATTTATGACCATTCCTTAAATGTTGTGGGATAACCTCATATCAACATTTCTCTTTGTGTAGCTACTATGTATTGTTCAGTATCCTTATCTCTTTTATTCTTGGAAAATGGTTTCCCCAGACCATACAAGGTGTTTCCATCATCTTATATCTGCTATTAATTGCATTATATATGCTCATATAGACATCATTTTCTTGCTTGATTCATAATCATATATCAGGATTATTGAAATTTCTGTACTACTATTTCTTGTAATTTTTTAAAAAGGTATACAAGCACATTTCAAATTGGATTAAAGTTTAATAATTCGTGCCATTTTTGGTTTATGCAGACATTAGCTCACACGTTCCAGTCAATGGGTCAAGATGAAGGTGCCTACCAAGAGTATGTGCCTCTTGCCCTGCATTTGGCAGAAGATTACTTTTTATTACATCCCAGCCGTGATGTACAATTGCTCATAGCATGTTGCATTGCCGATGTTCTCAGGGTATATGCTCCTGAAGCTCCGTACAAAGATCCTGAGCAAGTTAAGGTAAGCTTTTAATTTTTATGTATTGGATTTTTACCTTGCCTTTATTCTAAAACTATCACTTTCATGGTTTCAAGTAAACTTGTAGTAAATGAAATTCATCAGTAGAGGGGGAAGAAAGACTTTTCGGTTTTCCACAACTCCTTTCTTTGTGAACAGTTTTGCTTCTGGAGTAGCATCATCAGGTTCTCCTGTAGTGAAATTGATTGCCAATATATAAACTGTGGAAAACTAAACAGTTATTCTTCTCCTTATGACGACCTTCCACAAAATTATGCTGGAATATATTGATTTTAATGAAATTTTTTGTTTGTATAATAAACTGTAAATATATTCTGAACCTCTTTGAGTATACTATTCTTTAACATGATTTTATTTTTTTTCTAGACAATTTTCTTGTTCCTGATAAAGCAGTTGGCTGGGCTTAAGGACCCTAAGGATCCTGCTTTTAAGCGTTACTTTTATTTACTGGAAAATTTAGCTTATGTTAAGTCTTTTAACATGTGCTTTGAGTTGGAAGACTGCCAGGAAATATTTTGTGCTCTTTTTTCACTCATGTTTAAGATTGTAAAGTGAGTATTGTGTATAATGATTGTTTAAATATTGTGTTTAATATGTACTCTATATTACTTATGGTAAAATTTATTTCTTCCTCGTACAGTGATGAACATTCTGGAAAAGTTAAGAGTTTTATGCTTGATGTCCTGTGCCCAGTCATCACAGAATCAGATGTTGTTTCGAATGAGTTGTTAGATATAATTTTGATGAACGTAGTTGAGCCAAATAAATCACAGCGTAAAAATGCTTACCTTCTTGCAAAAGAACTTGTTGTGAAATGCAGCGACACTCTTGAGCCTTACATCCAAACTGTAAGTGTCTATTCATTGAATTCTGATTGATTCTTTTATACGTACAATTTTTAGTTAATTTAGCTGATAATTATTTATTGCTTATGGTTTACCTTTCCTCAATTGATTGTTGAATTTTTCTTTAGGCAAGTTCTTTTACATTAGTGTATGCACTGATGTGTTATCTTTGGTTCTTAAATCTTTTCAAGTTATGAGAAGGTTACCATTTAGATGAAGACATTTTAACCCAATATCTTCGTAAAATTTAAATGCATAGCTATCACCATATTTGATAGACTATTTCATTTTCTTATGATAAGAAAAGAAGATAATTTTCTGATGGTATACTGTCTATTTTAAATGTAGACTTCATTAAAATACTTTTAAAAGAAAGCAGTGGATGCTTTAAGAAATAGACAATTAGATGAAATCTGTTTGGCAATCAAATTGAAGTTATATGCCTTGTCTTCAAGAGACATTAATTCACCAAAGTTTCTTTCTTTCGATTGTTTACTTATTTAAATTAATTAGTATGTTAGAGCATTATCGATTGTTTCTCCATTTTATTTCTCTAGTTTTTCAACCATGTGCTTATCTTGGGGAGAGAAGAGAAGAAGCTTGGAATTTCACGCAAAGTTTATGATTTGATATATGAACTGAATCATATTTGTCCAAGTGTGCTTCTGTCAGTTCTGCCACAGTTAGAGTTCAAACTTAAGAGTACTGAGGAAAGTGAGAGAATGGGATCTGTATCTCTTTTAGCCCGTATGTTTTCTGAGAAGGATTCCACACTTGCCATCCATCACCGACAGCTTTGGCAAGCTTTTCTAGGAAGGTATGCATCTTTTCATCACCATTTATTATTTTCTATTTTATTTTTGGGAATTTTATGACTTAATACCCTCTTGTTTTAGGTTCAATGACATTAGTGTAGCTATTCGTAATAAGTGTGTACAGTACTCAATGCACTTTTTGCTGAATCATCCTGAATTGAGACGTGATATCACGGAGACTCTAAAGTTAAGACAACATGATTCTGAAGAGACAGTACGTTATGAGGTGGTCATGGCTATTGTGACGACTGCAAGGAGAGACTTTTCGGTGGTGTCCGACAGTGAAGATTTGTTAGATTTTGTCAAAGAAAGAACTCTAGACAAGAAGGTAATGAAAAGTGTCATATTTTGATATTTTGAAATATGGGAATGAACTTTTAATGGTCAATAGTGGCTAAATCTGTATTTATATATTCATTTCCTTAAATTACAGTTCAAGATTAGAAAGGAAGCTATGTGTGGTTTAGCAATGATCTATAAGAAACATCTGAGTAATCCAGATGTCCCAGAAGCTACAAAGAAGGCTGTAACGTGGATCAAAGACAAAATCCTCCATGGATATTACATGACTGGGATGGATGACAGGTAATCTTGAGATCCAAATTGGATTTTGTTGTAAATGGAGTTGTCTTCATCTACATTGTGTATATTTTTTGTCTTTCTTTGGTACTGCATAGACGTTGAGGAAGTTTTTGTTTATTTGTTCAATGTGAATGGCACATCTTTTATAGTACATCTGCCCTAGTTTTTATGGAATATGATATGGTAAACTGTCAAGACTTTTCAGTGTTGCAAGGTTTAGTGACAGAACAATATAAAATAACAGAGGCTCAAATTCAGTTACTCTGTAGATTGCTTTTTTAAATGCTTAAGATAATATGTATGTTATGATTGAAATAATATGTTTTAGTACCCTGCATTGTTGAGTTATCTCAATTACAGACATTTTAATAAATATTCTTAAAACTTGTGATTAGCTTGAATTTTGCTGGTAGGGCTAAATCCCTGTGTAAGCACAAGTGGTAAACATTGATATGAAAATTTTGATGTTCATAGTCTTTGGTAGTTTTTTCAAACACCGCAATGATATTTGAAAACATTATTGTTGCTTGATTTTCTTTTTTCCCTTTTTTAAATTTGCCAAATTTGAATTGCTTCTCAATATCAAAATTGATCAAAAAGTACAATTCAGACTAGGAGTTTTAAAACAAATCAGTGGTTTATTAATTCCATTACTACTAACTTCTAACTGGTAGTATATACAAAAACTGCAAAAACTGGCATAGCTTCTGAGGGTGGAGACCCACTTCAGAAAACCAACCAACCAACCAATGTTTTTCTGGTAGAAAACTAATAAAATAAGGTGATTATTTTTAAATTTCTTCTTGTAAATGCAAATTATCAACTGAGACAAGCGATTTATGTATCGAAGTTAACTGATTCTCATGAATGAGAAGGGCTGAATGTAGAAAAGGGGGCCAATTTACAGCCTGTAGCCATTTTTGCACATTCAGTGGGAGCCATCATATTGTCCTATTGGCTGGCTAAGGGTTAAGGTGGGATATTTCCAAGATATATAAGAATTAATAACACTGATTATAATTTTTGATAATATTTATTTTATAAAAATCAGGAAAACACATGGTATTCCTGAGGACCAAATTATGAATTTTAGTAGTTGCAGGATGTATGAAGTAATTTTTATTTTATATTTAAGTAAATAATTCCTAAATTTAAAGAGTTCTCACTTGTTGAAGTTCATCTCTCCAAAACCATTCTTTTCAATAACTTCATGGTATTTTACTGCATGATTTTCTAGATTGTTGGTGGAAAGGTTGCTGAACACATGTCTTGTACCTTACCAATTACCAGCTGAGGAAAGAATGAAGAAATTATATTATCTTTTGGGGACTATCGATGAAAATGCAACAAAAGCCTTTATTGAATTGCAGAAGCATCAGCTTGCGTAAGCTTTATAAATAGAATTATATATATAGAAATGAATATAGCCTCACAATTGCATATATTTTATAATAAATCATGTCAAAATTTACCACAGGGTTCGTAAAAATGTTGCTGAACTGGTAGAGCTTCATAAAAGACTTGCAAACACAGAGGTACCTGAAGGGGGGGCTAATGAAAGAGAGCGTGAGCTTGCTGCTCGAATAAACTATTTATCTAAGTTTTTGCCAGACTCGGTAAAAGCACAGGAGTTCATCAAAAAGTTCTCTGTACATATGCAACAAGATTCACAGCTTCTTCGGGCAATGGAAATAGTTGTCAATCCTGATGTTGGATGCAAAGAATGTGCTGATACTGTGGTCAGTTTATTTTTATAATGTTTGACTTTTTTACATTGAATCTTATTGCTTTATTGTTAATCCAATGCTATTCTAAGAGTATTGAGATTTTTGCTTTTTTCTATTGGAGTCCTCTTTTTCCTTATGATTATAATTATATTTTTCAGACCCAAATTCTGAAGAAGTTAGGTCAACCCGTGATGACCAATTTGTATTATAATACTGTGAAAATGTTGCTAGAGCGAATTTCTTCAGTAATGGTGGACAAGGAAGCTTTAAAGGTATGAAAAATTGAATGTGTTCTGAAGTTGTTGATTTTAGCTTAGAGATTCTCTACATAACTAGTTACTGCTTGTATTATCATGCATGTTTTACTTATTTTTGATCACTTCGGAATACATTTGCAGTGTTTATTGTTATTTTTTTCTATGGAATTTTTTGAAACTATTTTATTTTTTTTTTCTAATTATATTTCTCTTTCAAACATTCAGATTCTAGTTGGTTATGTGGAACAATGTTTGAAAGGAGGTGCCCTAATAGAAGATATTGGTCTGAATCCTGGTACCGCTGGAGAGAGAGGCCTGAAACTATTATATGTAAGAAAATTAAAATGGTTTAGAAACAAGTGTGATTTTAAACATAAATAGCCTGCTTTTCAACTTTAATAAGTAAATTTTAATTTGAAAAATGTTAAAATGAAACTGTCAATACAGATATCGGGAATCTTGTTATTTGTATGATTTATTATGTATGTAATTTTGTTTATGAATTTTTTCCAGGTGCTATCTTTTGTATTTCCCTCACATTTTCTACATAGAGATGTAATAACCCATCTATTAAATTTCCTCTCTATTGAAGAGGAATTAGTGGCTCCATTGGTGCTTTCTGTCCTGACGTTTGTTGGAAAATACAAGCCAATTGGTGAGTCCTGCTAATTACTTATGGAAGTTAAGATACTTCATCACATTTATGCTCTTTCACAGTAAAGTTTTGCATTTTTATGAGGTGAATAAACTAAGAGAAATGAAGAGTACTGAAAAGAATTTCTTCTGGAAAGCCTTATGATATTGTGTTACACTCCTCTGCTTCAAATATTTGTATTTACCCAAATATAAATATTTTTCCTAATTCGTGAATAATACTGGAATTTCTAATAGTTATTTTTTGAAAAATATATTTTAATCTTAGTTTCATTGGTACAAAGTTTCACATTTATGTTTATGCTTTCAACCATAAGGTAGAAGTCTTTTATAATGAGAGCTGACAAAAGTTGCAGAAGTACTTGCTACGAAGCATACTCATTATAGCCAAAAACTAAATGTCTGTCCTCTTGCATTCAAGGCAGACTGGAACTGCAGGGCTTTTAATTCTTACGCAAATGCTTCAAAATGTGTAAAAAGTATGTTCGCATAAAAAATTGATGATTCTCTTCTTCAAATTCATGATTCTCTTCTGCCTTTTGAGAGAAAATGTGCCTCAGATTACTGTTTCTTTATCAGACTCTCTCTCCAATGCCAATTGAAAATTCCGAGGTTTGCCTCCTGCAATACAAATATAGAAACATGGCACTTGTTATACCGATACTTCTGCAATTACCACTTGTTATAATGGATTAACTCCCTCTCCTTTTTGCTGTGAAACAGACAATGGCCAAAATATCACTCCCTATAATGCAACTCTTGTTGTATACCATACTCGTATGTCAGACTTCTACTATATGTGATATATATGACATAATATTAAACTTGGGTCATAGTGGAGGCATGAATACAAATATTTTGCGCATTGTATCTCTTAATTTTTCTAAATTCTTTTTGAAAAAATTGACTTTTAGATTAAACGATTCTTTAATGTTATGAATTATTAATTTTAAATGTTTTTTTTTCCAGGAGATGCATTTCCTGACATTGGAAAAATACTGATTCCATTGTGTCAAAACTTTGTTGAGACTGGCACACCAAAGCAAGCTAAACAAGCTATTCGTTGTCTTTTTGTAAACATTGTAAATAATCAAGACCTTGTATTCACAGAAATTTTAGAGGTTAGTTTAAGACTTCTTCCATTTTTTTTTCTTTTTTTATTATTGATTTTGAATTTTCTGTGATGTGTTATTTCATTCTTTTTCCAGAAATTGAAAGAAAATCTTACCCATACATCACCGCACTACAGGACTGCTATTGTATCCTTGGGGCACATAGCTTACAACCTTCCTGATAAATTCCCTATTCAAATAAAGAACATCGTATCTAGGAAGGTAAAGTAATAATTCATATGTTGGAGACTCATTCTTAGAATGTCAGATTGGGCTTAAAGGTTGCCCCGAAAGTCAAGCAGTAACTTGATATTTATGAATTGATAATGGCTCATATCTAGATTATGCCTCTAAAATAGCCTTTAAATAATTTTTAATCTCCATGGCTTCATGTTTATCCTGGCTCAATAAATGGTCTGACAGTCCTCTACATGTATTTATTTGTCATTCTATTGATCTAAAATTAGTAACTTATTTTGTTTTACTTCTATATAAAGTGCTCTTAACAAAATTTTATCTATAATTATTTCAAAGTAGATATTTATGAGCCTTATTTTGAAATTGAATATTTTATTTTTCTGATACCATTCACTAGCCATGTGATATACTCGTATTAAAATGGTGTAATTCACTCATGGGGAATTGTATTCATTCTTATGCTGTTCAATCACTTTGATCCAAGCTAAATTTATTTCTGCTAGTTTTTGCTAATAATCTCATGATTTAATTTTCATTTTTAATCAGATTGTGAAGGACTTGTTGATGAAGGACCTAGGGGAGAGAAAGCACTTCATTGATGAGGACTGGTGTCCAGAAGATGAACTTCCTGAGGAAACTAGATGCAAGGTAATAATTCAGCTAATGATCTACAATGAATCAAAATGAAAATGAATTCTTAAAACTCTTATGAATTTATTGGATTAGACTTTCATATCTTAAACCCTTGAATTCCTGCCATTTTCTCAGGAGCTATCTTAGGATTGCCAAAGTATTTTTTTTATTTTGCAATAGTATTGAAATGAGGAAAAGCTTAATGATGAAAAAGAAATAAAACACCTAATACATGTAAAAATATATAGATAATAGGATAAACAAGCTAAATAAGTAAATGATAGATTAGTGAAATTCCTCAAATTTAGTTTCAAATTTTTGAAATCGTTAGTAATCTATGTTTAAATTCCATGAATTTGTGGTTAACTAAATAGTCCTCTGTGGTAGGAGAAATAAATCTCAAAAAATTTCACCAGGCAACTATATGCTGTTTTAGTAACTTTGTAAAATGCTACACTGTGAAAACACAACTAGTTTTGACATTTGTGCAAATGGGTTTTTGTATTGCTATTTTATAAGTTTCTGCTTTCTGTTAAGATATTTAAGGATAATTTTGTAGCTACCAAATATATTTACTATAAAAATTTCTATTTTAGATTGAAGGTATGAAGATGATGGCTAGATGGCTGCTTGGCTTAAAGACTGACATTATGTCTGCACAGAAGACATATAGGATGCTTAGTGCATTTATCAGCCATCGTGGTGATCTCTTAGAAGAAGGAAAGTTAAGGTAATTCATAAAAAATGCTTTATTTTTGATTTTTTGTTACATATAAATTGTGGCTTTAGAAAGATTGATGCCTAATATGTCAAGGTGTGAAAATAATCATCATTTCAGTAAAGCGGAAATGGCATGGCTTCGATTAGCTGCTGGCTGCTCTATGCTCAAAGTGTGTGAGCAAAAAGGAGTTGGAGACCAATTCACTGCTGAGCAGTTCTACAATCTTTCCCTTCTTATGACTGTAAGTATTTGCATTACAGATCCTTCAATTTGACCTCTCAAAATGGAAAAGAGCAATAATTTTAATCAAAATTCTATATTTGTAAACATAAGATTATTGAAAGAAATAAGACAAAGTTTGAAATGAGAAGCTTGTATATCTATAGAATTTAAAACAGATACAGGGAGTGAGTGTATTCTATTGAATATTGTACCAAAAATGGCTATTTCAACATAATTCATTGAGTAGAATTAATCTTTTGAGATATATGATTTCTTTTCATGTATATTTTCACTTTTTGAGAGGGCTCTGAAAAGACGTATGAAATTATTTTTGACTTTTAACTATTATTACTAAATAATGAATTTTGTACGGTATCAAAAGTGCATTTCAAATGCTTAAACATTGTTGCATAATTTTTCTTATACTTTTATGATATTATTAATTTCTCCTCTTTTATTAAAATTAAATTTAGGATGAAGTAGTGAATGTTAGGGAGACGTTTGCTAACAAACTCCATAAAGGTCTTGGTAGAGGGATCCCTCAAAAATGCCTTCCTTTGGACTTTATGGGTTATTATGCTTTGGCTGGAGTGGAATCTGACCGTAGGTTAAAATCCCAAATTCGCCAAAACATGGTAGCTGACATTAACAAGAGAAGGGATTACATCAAATCAATGACTATGATTGGTGGATGTAAGTATTATTTTGCTGAGTTTTTTTTACTTGTGGTTGCAGTTTTCTTTATTTAAATAGTGTCTGAACATTTTCTTACCAAATTATATTTATATTGGGTCAAAACAAAATATTCATTTTTCTTTCTTTATGATTCATATATGTAGTAACTGTTGTCTGAATTTCAACAACATGATTAAATTCAAGTCGCTTGTTTAGTCAAGGAGGGCTTTCATTTTTTTCACTTACTATTTTTCCTGAAAAAAGGAACAACAGACAGGGTAAATGAGTTGAATGGCTTAGTTTAAATTCCAACTGGTTGTATATGGCAGAATATTAATACCATGACTATAACTGTGTGGCATGTCTTACTTTAGGTCATGTTATATTCACCTATGTATAATACTGTTGGTGAAATATTTCATCAAAAGAATTCATCTTTTTTCTTCCAGTTGACAAGGCACCAGACCAGTTGCCGCACATTATGCCAGATTACATGCTGGTTTTCGCTGTACCTGTATTAGCTCATGATCCAGAATTCACTTCATTTGACGATCCTACCCAACTTCATCGGGCTCGTCAGTGCTTGTGGTTTGTGCTTGAGCCTCTTATGACTAGAAATGAGGGATACTGTTTTGGTTTTTATAAGACTCTAGTGGAAAGAATGAAAGATCATGTGGATGCCCTTCGCTCTGGAGACGATAACATGAATTTTGTAAGTTGATTTCTAAACATTTTTATGGTGATAATTTACTGAAGGAATAAATTTTTCTGGAATTTTCAACCATCGAGCCATGAAATTTGGATCTATCAAGCAAGAATATTTCTCCTTGCTGACGTTCTGGACTCTGTAATATCTTTGTGATTGCATTTGTTATTTTGGTAGCAAATTAACCTAGAATTTTAAATTAAAATATAATGTTTGCATTATACTTTTGGACAATTAATAAGAGTAAAAAATCTGTGTACAGTTATTTATAACAAGGTCAGTTGGTAAAATATTGAAATTGTTTATTTATGATTGTTTTTCTCATAATGGTTCTTTATAACTTTTTCTTGTATTTGAGAATAATTTTCCTTTATTTAATTTGTCTGTTTGGGAATTATTTCTAACTTAAAATCCTTGGTAATTTAAATCTGTATAAAATGTTAATAGTTTCTGATTTGATTTACAAAAAAGAATTGTTGCGCTTCTTATTATGCAAAGGGTTCTGATCATTTTCTTTTTTGAACAGAAACTGTGGGCTATTTGTGATTTGGCAATGGGTCTTATTGTATCAAAGACGACAAACTTTGAAATGAAAGAATTTCCTGCTGAGCCAAGAATACCTCCTATGTACTTTAAGAGACACGATGATCCATTGTTTGTGAATCGGTGAGTATTTTAACTGTTGAAGTTAGTTTCTCTTCTTCATTAATTGATATAAGTATTTCTTAACTTCTGATTCTATCTTATTTAGCATACATTGGCCTTTTAAAAATATAAATGCTTAATAAATATTTAGTACAGTTAAAATTTTAACTGATTTTTAAGCTGTTATTTTAGTGCATGCTATAACTTAAAATCAGACTGATTCATCTCACCTTTAGAATAATTTTAAGTTAGAGTATATACCTATTAATATATTCAAATTTCCCTGTAGAAATATTAAATACAATTCCTTTCTTTGTATGTCAATAAGTAATTGGTAGCTATAAGTAAGTTTGAAGGATGGCATATTTGAGTACATAACATTAATCAGAAAAAAGAAAGCCTCAGTGATTTCCATCTAAAGAATGGCATTACATATTTTCATCAGTTATTTCATTTTTAATGTCACTATCCTTACTTTATTCTATCCATTGTCATCGGATTTTAACTATCCATTTCCAATCTCTGAATTCATCCATTTTCTCCAATTGATTAGTTCAACCCTTTGATTGAAAATTTTCAGGAGTATGCTTGTCATCTTATTAGTTGAATGTTTGATATTTTAATGGTCTATCGTATTTTTTGTTTCTAAAATACATTTTCATCTGAATATTTGATTTTTTTTAAATATTCTGGATGTCTTTCCACACCAGCTATACTTTTTAAAAGCAATAAAAATAATAATAGTAAATTTTTGGAAATCGAAACTTTCCAATTTTGTGCTATGTAAATTTTATCTCATGATTTTAATCTAATTAAAAGCTGGGTTTTATATCAATATGTTTCATTTCATTATACTGTAACATTTACGAAATATTTACAATGTTTTATGATAATTACTCAGACATCTTGTAGCTGCATGTATGTTACTACATGATGATGCATATGGTTGTTTATTTATGACAGATATTTTTGCCATAAGGAAACAATTCAGCATTCTTGTATTTATTTGCTAATAATACAATAATAATATATTTGCTAATAATAATGTAAAAAATTTCAGCCGAGTATACCTTCCTCAAGAATTCATTTATATGCAACCTAAGAAAAGTGGCCATGCCATTGGGGTGGAGAAAACTGGTTTTGCTGCAGTTAGTAGCAATGCTCCAGCTGCAGCTACCTCATCTGTTGGAGCAAACTCTGCTGGAGCAAAGAAAGGCAAAGGAAAGGGCAGAATTCCCAGTGGAGGTAGTTCGGGCTCAGGTCTCGATGTTGAAAGGGTAAGTATTACTTTATATATTCAAGCCTCCTATCATTTATATATACTTAGTATTTTGCTTATGTTCCGTTTCCTTTCCGGGTGATAGGATATTTATATATAGAGAGAGAAGATTTAACAGAAAGAGGATTGTATTTAGTGTTGATATTCATTTATGTTCATGGAATTTTTTTTCAATGCTTGTTGTGTTAATGAACTATACAAGTAGACATTTCTCTATCAGAGAAGGTTATGCTTATTTTGCTTTATCGATTGTTTCAAAATTCAACTTCCTAAGATATTTTGTTTGCATGTTCTATTTTAATTTGGTATATGTCATCTAAAGCAATCATACCTTTCATTGTAATTTATTGCTGACTTTTCATTATTCACTTTAATTGTTGCTCGCTCAGTGTAACATTTCATGTTATATACAATTTATATTGGAATTACATCTTTCATCGTGTAATTTTTTTGTAGTTAGAGATTTGTAATTTTCTGGTGATATTATAATTGGGAAGTGGCTATGTACTTAAGGTGTTCTGTTAAGTGTGAGAAAAGTATTTCCTTGAGTTTCAGCCTATAATAAACATCCTGGTTTTAACCTGGTTATTTCTATTGTTCGAAACTAACTGAAATTCTTCTCTAGATAAGTATACTCGAAAACTGGAAGTTGTTATTGATAACTCTACTTGGGTAGGATTAAATTTTACAGATAAAAGGAAAATATTAAGTTTTATATTGGAAGACTGTCAAATCTTCATGGAATAAGTGAAAAGGGATGATGATGATGTTGATGATGTTGAAATTTTACTGTCATTTTCTTGATAATACAGGCCAAGAATGATGAAGTGATTGATCAATATTGCAAAATTTCTCATTATTTTTAGTTGCCGCTTTAGTGTAGCAATATCTTGAAGAATTAGTACACTGTTTTTGCACTTGGTTTATTTCTGTCTGTTACTTTTCAGCCATGATATGAAATTAATACAGTGGCTTAACACTTTCTGTTTCTTAATGAAATTTATTCTTTGATTGATAAATAAATAGTACAGAAATTAAATCTGTTCTGGTTTATCTAAGGATTGAATTTTTTGTTGAAGTGGCTAGAAGGATAAATTGATTGCAATTATTCCATCCAAACTGATAGCTCTGTTTGTAATTTCCATGAATAAGATTGCTTGCATTTTACTATTTTTATGAATGGCTTGCAGCTTTCATCTTGTTTTTATATTCTAGAAAGCATTTACTAAAGATAAAGTGTTCTATATGGAAAGGAAAACTTTTTATATGTAGTATAATAAATTGTGTTTATGAGGAACTTAGGTTTTTAATGGTCATATTTTTATATCTGTACATGGTGTACATTTATTGAGTTTGGTTATTTGATGTCTTCATGTAAAGTGTGCATATATCTGTCAAAACCCAATGGGTTAGTGGAAACAAGATTTTGGGCAATAGATTCCTCAATGGAGTGTGGAAAGGAATGTTGATAAAACATAAGTTGATTTTTTTAAAAAGTTCTTCTCACATTTCCTCCTTAGTCATATAATAAATGGCAAGCTGTTTATTTGTAGTACACCAATTCTATGATTTACATAAATAAATGAATAAATAGTGTCTTCATTTGAATAAGGATCACATTCTGTGGCTCATTTTGTAAATTAAAATTAAACCTTTATGCTAACTTTTTAGTGTACAGTACTTACAGTAGTAAATCAAATAAGTCAAAAGGCTATGTTCAACTTTTGTGAGATGTTATTTATTTCTGTACTGTAGAATTAAGGCATATCTGATCTATAGGCAATTAGGAATTAAAAATTTTGAGGCAGAAATTTAAACTGAGCCAAACCAACCTTTAGAGCATGTTGTTAAATCAGGAAGTATTTTGGCATATTGAAAATGCTCACTTGCAGCTGTTAAAAAGTTTATGCAGAGCATTTTCTTATGTAAATTGTGTCTTGTGTAAGTTGTGGAATTGGTGAGTTTTTCTGAAAGTGCTTTTGGCTGATAGCAAGCTATTTCTTCTAATACTTTCTGATGGCCTCCTCGTCATAAGTCCTTTGATAGCTGTTTAGTAGAGTTGTAGTCCTCTTTACAAAAATTCTGCTGTTACATTTTTTGTCTTGACCAAGTTATTTTATTGGGGAGGCAGTATATGAAGTTTCAAAAATTCATTGATTGATAGCATCTGTGCTTGTGCATTGAATACTGATTCTTAATAGCAAATGCTGTCTGGCTTTGCATTATGGCACTGTTGGTTTACTTATCTAACGACATTGTGAGTCTGTAATGCTTTATAGGATAAAGTTTTTTTTGAGTATCTTTACAAAATATTCAGTCTAGGATTCCTCATTGAATATTCAAGCTTGGGAGATCTATAGCATCTGAGAGAGCTTTATTTTATATTTTAGTTTTTTTAAATCTACTTGCTCAATGAAGTATCAAAAGTGTATATCTGACAATATCTCTCTTCTTAATTTGAAATTGAATGTGTTATAATTAAGTGTAGTAGAATGCCTACTGGTTTAAAGAGCAGTCTCTTGGAATTTTTTTCTGAAAGAAAACTTGAAATCATTAAATTTGCATGTAATATACATCTAATGATTATATTGATGCATAGTTTCTCTTTTAATTATGCACATGTTGTAGCTTATTTGGAATATTTTGGTATCCAGGTAAAATTAAATTATTAATATCTCTGCTTAATATTACTATGTATAAAAGTTTAAATAGTATTTCACGTAAAAAAATATAGCTCCTATTATAAAGATGAAATGTAAATAATTTCTTGAAACTTCTTTCATGTTAAATCTACGTTAAAGTTCTCTGAACTTTCTAATGCTTAGTATTTAATCCAATAATTTCTATATTGTATATTAGTTCATATGTTATTTATTTTACTTTTGATTTTATTCTTTGTTTATGATCTGTATTCTTTCTTTATGATAATGAAATAAGATCTAAATATTTGTTTTTAACTGGAAAATGAACTATAATTCACTGAAAATTTCTGTAAATGATCGTCATGACAGGATATTAATAACATAAGTAATGCCATTTAATGTCAAAGAATTATGTCCATTCACTGATAGTATTAATTTATTAGCTTAATACCATTAATTTTCTAGTAGCATTGTTGAAAGTGCTTTGTCAGCTGAGGTCATTTTCCATGTGAGCCACTCACTCGGAATTAAACCCCAGAATCACTTTCATCAATATTGAATGTGTTCATTTTCACACTTTCATCAAAATCAAATCTAGGAGCCCTCCATCAATTTAATGTTGAGTTCATACTGTATACCATTTGATTAGTTAAAATTATCAGATTTATTTGTTTCATCTCGTTAAACATGGTATAGTTGTCAATTTAGGAGATTTGTTTTAATCTATAAAAAGTAAGTCCCATGCCTTGCAATTGCAGTTAACGTTCATAAATTAATGGACTTGAAACATCTTCTCAGGGAATATTTTTAGCAGTTAAGTTAACTTGTCAATTTAATAAAGTTTCTTTTCAAGATAATTTCTTGGATAATGCAATAGAGTTAGTCTGAAATTTTATGATTGATTGCATCCAAGCAAGATATAATTCAGTAAATCTACCTTTTCTTTAAGTTTCTACAAGTTAGAGTTTGAATTCAAGAATTTTATGTTTACCAAATTGAATGAATGGATTAGCCAAGAAACAGTTAATCTTCAGATTTTGTAGATTTGCTTTCAGAGCAAGTGCCTGTTTTCCATTTACTCATTAGGCGTTGACTTTAATGAGCCCATTATAGCGATAAATTACTGTATGTACATGTTTATATTTTTAATTTAGTACGTGTGACTCAAAAAATGTTCATCAAAATTTTGTATTCAATGAATGACCCATACATGGTACATACATCTTATAATTTCTCATTAAACTCGATAAATCGTTAGAGTTACATTCATGTCATGAATATATGGACTTTTACAGCAGAGTTGATCTTTCTTCCCTCATTTTAATCTCATTGTTTTTAAACGGAAACTAATTTGGAGTTATTTTAAAAATATTCTTATCAGTCTTATGGCTTGCATAAAATTACTTTTTGCTTTAATTTCTATCGAGTAAAATATTACATGGATTTTTAGCGTGGTTATATTATTTGGAATAAACTATTGTTCTATTGGATTGTAATAATGGCGTTAATAATGTATTTTGAACTATAAACAAAGAAGCCCAATATATATTCATATTCGTTATATAAGTTTCCAGTTAAATATAATGAGTAATGAAATAAAAATTAATAAATATTATGTCTCAATTAGTTTCCTATCATGCTAGTATTTTTTTTGCTAATTCTTTTCTGTATTTATTATAGATGTAGATTAGTTGTATTATGAAGTTTGTGTTAGGTGTTATTATTTGAAGTATTTTTTATTTTTATCATAGTTTGAAACAAAACAACCCTTTTTTAAGTATTTAAGATTTAAATAGATGCATCTTATTACTATGTTCATTGTTAAATGTCAAAATATCTTTCCCTTTTCTTGTAAAACTATGTGGTAAATAGGTTTTAAAATAGTCTTAGCTTTGATGGTATTGTTAATTTCTTTTTTTGCCCAATCAATCCTGACGTTGGGAAACATTTTATTCATTATATCCCACAAATGATGGCAGAGCGAGGATGGACCTGGTTGTATAGATGCTGAGGTAAACTCTCCTTCTTATTTCTGTTACTCTTCTTTTAAATAGTGCTGTCTAGGAACTTGGCATTTTAATTGCATAAGGCTTGGACCTTCTTAACATGGTTGTATTGTGTGAAAATACGAAGCACTTCGTCACCTATTCATGGCTTTTTCATTCTGTTTACTCACTTGAAAGTGACACGTCAAGCTGAAATTTATTTCCCATTCATGTTTTTGCTGTAAGACCAACTCCTTTGTGATGTTTGTTTTGGTATGCTACATGTGTTGAAACTGCTCTTTCAAATTAATGGGTTGTTAGGTTGCTTCAGCTTAATACACATTTAGTTAACATTTAGTGGTAGATCTAGTACCTAGTATATACTACCTTTTTCCTTTGCTGCTTAAAACAAAACAAATTTTATGACCCCCTTCTTGTTATCCAACTCATTGTCATAGTCCCCTTTTTGCAACATAAATAATCCTTTGTAATGAGGTAACCTGAATATACCTCAGACAGCTATGAAATGCAAAACCAAGGCATTAAGCTATCAAATTAAAGTTAAGGAATTCTCCTTTGTTTCCTTTCCATGATTGAATATAAGTGTATCTTGAAGACCTGCCCAATGATATTGCCCAATCGCAGTATGAATCAACTTCTTAAGAGTGTCTGATTAACATTTCATGATATGATTCAGTGGTTCAGAGTAATTACATGTAGGTGGATTTATAGGTCTATAAAATTAAGTCAGGGAATTCAGTCGTTTAAAACCTTCGGATTTTTTGTTCTCTTTTACAGCCATCATGCAGTGTTTCTGTAATTTATTGTTCCTGATTAGCACTATAAGACATGACAATTGCATAAAAGATAATTTCCGTTAACGATACCGATTCAGGAGTAACTTTGTGGTAATTCTTAATATAATTAGAATGCTCCATTTGAGTGAACTTTTTACTACACCACACAGAATAAGATACAAATGACCAAGGTTTTGTAGCAGAGCTACATCATCAGGTCGTTTGTATCTTATTCTGTGTGGTGTAGTAACAAGTTAAATCAAATGGAGCATTTTAATTATATAATTTCTGTTGTTTTATAAAATTATTTTAGCCTATTATTGACATTAAACATAATTATTACTTACAAATAATTATAATCTGGATTCATCCTTGTATGTATAAGATGAAAATGCTTCTTATTGCTTCTCTAGTTACTTGAAAGTAAATATTCTCTCCCTGTATTCATTTGCACTTATTTAACCATTTCAGTTTGATCATTACTTAGCTAATGATTACCCATATTGTTTTTTTTTGGAGCTCTGAGAGTTGTTAATTTTCTGAGGTTGAGTTGAGAATAAACTTCCTATTGCTAATAAAATCATTGTCAAAATTAAGGATGTAATAATGATTCTAATTTTCAGTATTTCTAAGTAAGGACTTTGTTGTAGAGAAGATCTGCTAAGAATACTCTCGAAGTATCTGCTTTCTCTACAGTCGTATTTGATTAATTCTCATATTGGAGACACATGCAATTTTTATCTGATATGTGATATTATTATTGCATACCAGACAAGCAAACCATTGTATTCATGGCATTCAGAAGAGTAATTATCCACTCAAAAGCACATTAATTCATAGTATTTCATATGTGCCTCTAGGAATTTTTCCTTGATGTACGAGTGAAGTAAGAAGAAAAATTATTTCTTTCTCAGAAAAAAATTCTTTTTGAAGCTAGTAATAATTCTTTAGTGGAAATAGGTAGAACCCAACTACACGAAGTTTGATAGCACTCATTTTTGTCAAACACATCCATCCCTTAAGCAGAAGACAAATCTGGTTACCTGGGACTTGAACCCAGAAACTTAGCATTGGAGTGCTAGTATGCCAAGCACTACGCCTCTGTACTAAGCTAACAAAAATAGTTTCGTTATCATAGTTTTAAATTCTCTTGGATATCTATAATATTTTATATTATATTCAGTATTTGATCAGAATTCTTATATTTTGAATATTTCTGAAACAGTTGTGTTAGGGAGTTATTTGGCTTTCAATTATTTTTTTGAGTCATTTTGTACATAAAAAATTTGGAATTAATATATAATATGTTTGTTTTATGTGTATCAGTAAAACATATTGGATGATTCATTTGGACATTATTAATTTTATTAAAGCTCTGGAAATATAACAAAATCCCTTACTAAAGGTTATTTGCCTCAGAAGTTTTTCATTACCACTATTGATGACAAAAAGGTATCTCAAATGTTTGAGTTACAATTTTGAAATTATTTTTGGAAATACTGAGGAATTTGTCTAATAAAAGGATACATTTTAAGTTATACCCTCTGTGAAGATTTCCATGTGGCCTTCCCTGCAGCAGTTTAGTTAATTATACTATATGGTATCCAATTTTGAAGAATATGTTATTAAAATACTTTTCCTGCTTATAATTTTATAATGGAAAGGAAAGATAGCTGTGATGAACACTTGCATGTACATGGTTATAGTAGGGAAATCATTATCAATTATTTAGCTAAAGTATATCTTTTATGAACTCTTAAGTTCTCCCTCAACATATAAAACTAGGGAATGATTTTTAGGCTCTTCTGGATAATGCATGTGCCATTATAACTATTATTTAAGTAATATTTTTGCCTTCTCATTTATTTAGTTAATATAATTATGAAAATTATTTATTTCTGAGTTTGATTTTAACTCTCCTGTAATTTCTTAAATGCATGAAATGCTCTTCACCCCATCTTAGTGTTCTTCTATACTATGCAATATTTCTTTAGTGCTCATAGTTTGGTGATATTGGAACATTTTAAGTCATTATAAAACCTGATGCTCCCAGTAACATCATTGCCATTGGTTAGAAAAAAATTGCATGGATTTCTGTAAGTAAAGGGAAAAAGATTTTTGCCCTTTATTTTTTATTCCTCTAATTAAGCCTATTGTTTTAGTTATTGAATTATGTTACCTGGTTTTTATTAAAGTAAGAATGTATTTGAAATGTGCCATAATTCATGATACTTCGCATCATCATCATTCTAAAAGTACTTTCCATGTAAATTGATAGAACATAACTAATAAAAATTAGATAATCTGTCAAACTACAGTGACTGCAGTTAGTTACTAAATTTGATTTTTCAGATCTACAGTAGATATAGTGGGATTAAATGAAGTCTCAGATACATATGTGTGGGTGTGAGTGTATTTGTGTAAGTATATACATATACACACATGCACTCACACAAATCTGAATGCTTCTCTAGAGAGACATCTACTTCAAAATTATGTTCTCTATCTAGCTTTAAGACTGCTGAGTTATTTTTGTTTGTGAAATTGGATGTTATAATTAATTTAATAAATTTCCAGAATTTTAATATGCAAGATTTTTGTGCACTAATCGCAATATTATGAAGGTATTTATCTTGTTAAAATAATTTATGCCATGACTATCTTCTGTAAGATGAACTGAACTTCCGAGCAATTTCGTGGTGTTTCAGTAATGCTGCTTGGACTTATAATTGTTTAAGTTAGTTTGTTTTGGTGAAGTATTTTACTTTAATGTGCCAGAGATATGGTTATATTGAAGATGTTCATAAATAATCCTGAATCAATATGATCCTTCTTCAACTAATTTTCAGTATTTTATATTTTTCATTGTTTTTTCATGGATTTCTTTAATTTAGAATCGCTTACCTAAGTATTTGTGTTCATATAGAGGCAGCATTGAAGAAATATTGTGTGCATTTTTCTCATCACCATTTGAATATTATTATATCAATCACATAAATACTACAGTGTTTCAGTTCAGATCACAGTAGTTATGTATTGGCATGATACATTTTGAAATACACAGTCAACAATTAACTGGAGCTGTAGTGTTTTAGTATTGTGATTATATTGTTATTTGTGATGTAGTCTCATAAAATAGAACATTAGATAGAACAAAGTGTAAAAACTTTCATTGTTCACTACATGTGTTAAATTGTAGCATTTTTTGGCCAAATAATTTTTATCACCTCTTGGTCCATCTCCTTACTGAAGTGAAAAATTTAACTGTAAACAGAAAATGAATGTTTAAGCAATGTTTTCACAAAAGTTCTATTCAAAAGTGATAAAGATAACTATAAATAACTATGATTCTTCACCTGTCAGTTAAGTTTCGATTGGTGGTATTGTTGAAATTTTTATATACATGTTTATGAAAATTAAGTCAGTTTTCTAGGACTGCTTTTTCTTATTTTCATATTGAAAATGTAAAATGCTGAGATGCAAATTACCTAGTCTTAGTTTCCTTGTTTCTTAGAAGTCACTGTATTTTGAGAAACATATTTAGGGTACATTATGAAACTCATGAGCTTTCAGTGTCAGCATTCTAAGTACAGGTTAAATTTAAGTTAAATTGAAACTTTAAATGAACCTTATTTTAATTTGAAATTAATTTAATGGGAAAATAAATAAATTAGGAAAAATGTGCATTAGGAAACTATATCCTGTTTAATAACGTAGAAAACTACTATGGAAAATATACTCAGCACACAACTATTTTTGATAGTATCATCTTCAAGTGAGGAAGTGTCTTGGAAGAAGCAGTTTTGAAAAGGAATGTATAATGGGTGGGGAGGAAACAAAATCATCAAAACTATCATATGGTGTATTTGTTATCTGTAGTATTTTGCAAAATTCTGAAACAGGATTTCATAGTGAAGATTTTTTCTCATTTATTTACTTTTCTCATTGTGGAAACCTATAATTTTGTGGAATGTGAAATTATGTAGAATTTATTGATTTGATGATCTGAATTTCATATTTCCCTTCTATCTACAAATTTTTTATCTCAAACCTTTGTAATGTTGAAATTTTGCTTTAGTTGCTATAAAGGTATGTAATTATTTGATATAAATTTTTTGCTTTGAAAATAGCATTATTACTCAAATGGAACATTAATTTATTGTTCATTTCCAAAATAGCTCTTGTTAAGTTGTCTTCTCTATTTTCCTGCTGTACAATATTTTTTTTCAATTAAATTGTCAGGTAAATCATGTCAGCCATAGCACATTACTAAATGTTAATAATTTATTATTCATCAGAAAGTCATTGGGATACATTCTCATTAATGGACTCTTGACACTAAATCTTAAAATTTCAATATTAATAAACTTAAAAGTATCCAGTGTGGAACTTATTTTGTAGGAATCTAGGAATGTAGGATCTATATTGTGGTTATTTAATGCTTGGCCCTTAACTAAGTTTATTAACTTGATGAAAGGTAAAGAAAGACTATTCACTATGCTGTGTGATAGAAAAATTTTCAGCATACATTCCTCATTGCAAAATATTTTAATATTAATTTTTAATTAATAATATCACTGCGAAATTTTTAATATTAATTTTTTTACCGAAATAAGGATCTAATTTTGCTTTCTGGCCTTAGTTATTTGATGATGACTTAAAAGTATACTGATCTAAGCTCAGAGCTGGCATTAAATTACTTGAGGTTAGTATTCATTGCTTCAGCATTTAGAATTTTTATGTTATATATTATAAATGATTGTTCACTCTACTTTTTAAAGAATTTATTTATACTGATATTTTCGTCATTAATAAAAATGGTATTTTTAAGTGAATCAGGTTATTTTGAAATTCCTTGTTGGTTGAATGGTAAAATACCCGTAATTTTAGAGATTTACTTACCTCAGATTGAGGCAATAGATCATAAGTTGATGTGAAAGTTTTGTATGAGTTTAAGAGGTGGAAATACTTTTCATAAATGTATTTAATTGAATGTGTTTATTATCTAATGATCAAGTTTTTTTCTTGGTGAATTTTAAATGTTTGACTCAATAATGATAGTGTGCATGTTAATTTTCTTTGTTTAATTTTGTTTGAAAAATAAATGAATGTGGCCATGAATCCTTGTTAGTCTTAATTACTTCTTGTGCATGCTCTGCTTTGTGATTTTTACATGTTTATGTTAAATGTTAAAGTTCTTATGTTTTCAGAATCATTTTTAGTCATACTTTTTGGAAAATATTATTGCTAATGATACTTTTGTAAACTTAAATTTTCATTTTAAACTATCTAGTAGCCAAACAAATCTGAACAATTTCCTTTTAAATTTTTGATTCTCATTTTATAATATTCATTTTAATTTTTACTGATTGTACTTTGTTAATATAAATTATAAATTTTGAAAATGATGTAGATTTGTTTTTTTTTTATTTCATGTTATCCATTGTAAGAAGGTAATTAATTTTATTCTGGTATCTTTTTACTTGATATACTCATATTTAATGTAAAAATTGAGAATGGTTTAATTTCTCAAAACTCATTCAACTTTTGACACCTATTCTTTCAGCCTGCGGAAGCTTCAGACACAAAAATACAACTTCCTGGAATAGAGGTATGATTTTGCTGCTTTTAAAATTTAAAATTACTTACATGTAAATTTTAATGTTTTACAGTGCCCTTTTGCTTTTGTGTTTATCTTTTCCCTTATTATGAAAATTCAATTACAATTTCAATTCAATTACAAATTTCATGTTAATAGTGAATATCTCAAGGATTGGGTTAGGCACTTGCCCAGATTTCCCAAGCAACCAAAGTTTCTTTTGTATACCAATCCTTGCTATATCAAGATAGCCACAGAAAGGTTATTCACAGTTTTTAATAATTCACATAAGTGATACTAATTATAAGGAAGTAAATGTAAATGAGCATTATAGGGTGTGCCGAACTCTCTGATGAATCCATTCTGTCCTTGTAGTCTTAATCATAGCTCATCATAGGAAAAATGTTAGTATTTATCTCAGATCTATTGCAATATTATCCATTTTATTATGTGATGTACAAAAATTAGATATAAATTGTATTGCAATGTAAAGACCTTAGTTTATGTTAGTTAACATAATTTTATTTTATCCCTCTATCCTTTGCTACTGTTAATTTATTAAAAATGTCAGTTTTTTGCTCACATTCATTATTTCCCAACTTTTTAAGTGGTAATATCTTAATCAAAGTTTAAAAGCTATATCCAGGGCACATCCTAAAATCAATCATTCAATTCAGGAGACTGATTCGAACATTGGACAAGGAGATAGCAGTGGTGGTGAAGAGGCAATTCCTCCACCAGCAAAGAAGAGACGTCCAGGCACAGGAACCACAGGAGCTGCAGCTTCAGAGTCTGCAGCAAAACCACAGACAGCTCCCAGTATAGCTGCACAGCCTCAGCAGCCTTCAGAAGCATCAACCTCGATGGTAGGGGGTGTAACAAGGGCAACCTCACAAATGCAGCAAGAGCCCAATCAAGAAGCAAAGGTGATTGTTTCAGCCGGCGTAACTCTCAGACCAAGTGCCTCAGGCAGGTTGATGGAAACTGCAAAAGAAGGTGCAGAGAGTGGAAGTGCGATGAAAGTGAAGCTGGATGACGATAATGCGGGTGTGAGTGATGGGATGGTGGGCTCAAAGGATGAGTTAAAGGGCGAGGACATGGAGGTTGAGATGGAGTCTGATCCCAGGCAGGGGGGTAAAGTTGATAAGAGGAAGAGGTTTGGTAGAGGAGCTGTTGCGGATGAAGCTAAGAGCAAAGTCAAGTCTCCAGTGGCTAGTGGATCCACAGGTTAGTCTCTTTGGTTCAGCATACACGAAAGTGGAGTCCTTTGCACTCAAGCAGTCTTTGTTCTATGTATGGCTCCCCATACAATCGAATAGTGGGCTCATTTTTATATATGGTATATTCTTTGCCTGCTGATGAGGTTTTTTCATGATTGTCATGGGTCTTTTATTGGTTATGACATGGAAGAATGGAATGAATTTTGATGTTTTTGGTCTCTGCCTTTTATGCTCCCAAAAACCAAAAGGTTGCCTTCCCTCATGGTTCCGTCGATGATTAGTTATCCAATATTTAAACTATTGAAGGATCATCAAATATCTTTATGTATTTCATTCTGGCATCTTTCAGAACTGTCATTTATCCCAATGGTATTCCTCTTTTCTTTTCCTTATGATTTGGGAGGATTAGCCTTTTGTAAGAAAGTACTGATTCATAAGTTGTCATGGGAGTGGAAGTTGGAGTGAGGAGTGTGGTGAGCGCTAAAACATCAGTCATGGACCTATTCAAAAGGTGTGACAACTATTGATTTGAGTTTGACTCTTGTCAGTGTATTACTCGGAAAAAAACTTTGACGATGATTTTGAGATTTTTTTGAACAGTAAGGAATTGTGCAAGATGTGTGAGCAAGGATTGAAGGAATTACTTGTCAGAAGTTTTTTCTCTCTGTGGTGCTGTTACAAGTGCAGTTACTCCCTCTGGAAATGGCCCTCCATATTTTGTTTGTCACATTAGCTATGTATGCTTAGGTCCACTATCTAATTCATCAATAATTGCCAATATGGGTTGAAAAAGTCCTTTTTTATTTCTTGGTATTTTAAAAAGTTATGCCTGGCAGCATTTTTCATCTAAAACCATAAAGACAAAACTTCTTATTATGTTCAGCCACCTTACCATTCTTTGGTGATTTGTGTTCATTCCTTTGCCTCTTTTGCTGCATTTAATAGGCAAGTCTTCAGTTTTGTGGATTTTTAATCCTATAGATTCCTGAGAAATTATATATTCCAGTTTGTTATGGTTTATTATATTTTTGAAAATTTTCATCAGTTTTGGAATTGCCTAATTTCATTGAAGTCTTAATATTTAGTTAGCATTAGGTATGTGGCCACTTCATGCATAGGTCTAAGTTCATCATGAAATTTTTAGAAATAATATATATATTTTATTCAGAAGGTATGTGCTGGTGATGCCTACTCATGTAGCTTTGCACTTTATTTATTGCCATTTATCATTGTGTCACTTGGGGCCTTCGTAATCATGAAAATAAGCTACAAAGTTTTGGAGGCTTTTAATTTGTTATTTATGGGTGATTTTGAAATTATTCCTGAGACATCCATTGTTCTTACATTTTACATGAATATTTTGAAACTGAGATTCAATATTCATTGAAAAATAAACATGGGGACAAATAAATCATCTTTTTCATTTATTACTATTCGTTTTGTCTCTTATCCTATTTTCCCATTCCAAGCCCAGTGTAGCTGTGAAAGACTTACTGTGGAATTGTAGAGTGCTGATGAAGTTAGATTTGTAACAAAATTGATTTTTATTTTGAATTTTACTTTTCTAAAGACAGAAAGCTTCCTTAAATCTTATAGAAATCACTTGACTATTTTGAAAAGAAGAGGTGTGAAGGAGGTATTCCAGAATTTCTTTATAGGTTTTCTTATTTTCTATCAAAATTCTCCATGGTATATCAGTGTTTCATAAGAGTAAAAGCTTGTACCAGAAAGTCACTTCAAACCTTTGTTATTAGACAGGTTTTGGATATATTGAACTATAATGTAATAATCTAAAAATTATGACTTATCATGTTTGTATTCACATTCAAACCTTTAAATGGGGAAAGTAATGTCAGACATGCTCTGCAGACCTCTGTACAATGGCAAGATCATGATATTTTGTCTACCCCATCATTGCAATGTCTCATTACACAAGAAACAATGCTGTAATAAATCCTTAAACATCTGCAAAATATGTCTAAAGGTGCTCTCTCCATCTAAGTAGTAAAATGGAATGGAATGTTTTAGGGCTAAAAAGTTAATTATCAATTATCTAAAATTAAGCTCTTAAAAATTCTTCAAAACTTGAGATTCAGAGAACATTCATATATTGGAATGTTCTCATTTGTAAAAAGTTTTCTTGTAAGAACTAACATAAGTTTAGTTTTTGGATGATGTACGTATGCCGCAGGATTATGCATTCACTACAAATTTTTACATAAAGTGGATCACTGATGAAAAGAATTTTTATTTCCTATGTTTAATGTGAGCTGAAGCACCATTCTGTGTTTTAGATGATCATGAATTTGTGGATGATGAGTATGGTAAGTGGAATGCATGCATTGTATTGCTTTCATATGGAATGCAGAACTAGTTATATGATTTTATTACAATTCTTTGTCAAATGGAGAAATATTTACAGCAAATTTTATTGTATTAAGTTAATACCATCAAAAGTTGTGTTTTTATATTGAATTCATCATGGTATTGGACATGATGCAAAATTGGTGCTTTTTATAATTAGTCATAGATTATTTACTTATTATTTTGAATCTAGTTTTTGTTATATGGCATGATTTAATTGAAAAGTGAAATGTTTTTATGTGGTACTATAAATACCTATGAATCTGATTAGCATCTGTGAATGTTCAAAATTAATTTATTAAGAATAAAGTTAATAATTTTTGTTACTTCAGTCACATGTATTCCTCTATAATCAACAAATTCAAGCATGAGATTAAAGGATATCATTCAAGTTAATTATCTTTTTGTCGATAAGCCTATATCATTATCAGAAACTTGCATGAAGGTCAGGGCATTTAGTTAAATCCAAGCTCTCTTTAGAAAAGGTCTATAGCTGTATTCAGTTTAAATTACAGTGTATTATAATTGTTCTTTATTTTTATTAAATTTATATTATTTTAATTTAAAATGGTTAAGATAATGTGCATCTGTGTGAAAGAAGTTATTTTACTTTACCGATAGTTAGATTTTCACATTGGACATATCTAGTTTCAATGTATATCTTTTCATTTCTTTTACCACAGAATTAAGCCCAGAGAAAGAAATTTTTATGCATTATGGAAATATTTGAGTTATTGTTGAAACAAGTTAGGAAACATTTTGAATTTACTTGTATATCTGTTTCTTTTGGTTTTTATTGCACATGAAACTCTTTTAGTTATGTCTAGGCTCGTCATTGAATAACATTTAAAGATGTTTCAGTTTCAATTAGAACATTTTCAGTTTCTCCTGGAATTTCGTCTTTCTCTGTTTTTAGATTAGTTCATCTTGAAAGTGTAAGCAGCAGTGTTACTTACCCTATTATCATATTTAGGTACTCAAAGAAGAGCGGGTAGACCTCCAGGAGCTGGGAATAAACCAAAATCTGATTCTTCAGCTAGTGATGCTCAGAAAGAGAGGTTAGTATACTTATATTGTTTAGTTCATCCATCTTATTTTATTTCGCTTTTACTTTTTATTTGTTTGGCAGATAAAGTTTAACCATATAACAGACTTCTCCTGGCTTTATTTATGAAGTATTAAGTTTGAGAATTTTCTTTCAATAAATTTCCTCTATTTGCTTCCAATTATTTATTGTGTGCTTATGGGAAGTTATTCTTTGTTTTCAAATAAATTTTTCTAAGAGTTGTTAAAATTTTTCATCACTACTTAGCTGCTCACATTATACTCTGCTTTTAGATTCAAACAATATTTCTCTAGTTCAACATCTGCTGTTAGCAATGATACTGCTGCAGAGGGTAGTACTTCAACTCAGATGCCAAGGAAAAGGGGAAGACCCCCATCAAAGAAGACAGATGAATTGTCGGAAGATAAAGGTGAAAATCAATCAAAAAGCAAAAAGCTTTGTACTGAGGATGTAAGAAATGATGCAGCTGAAGAAGATGGAGATGATGATGAAAATGCAGCCATCAGGTAAATACTTTTAATGTAATAATAATCATGTAATATATAATAATATGTCTCTCTCATAATATTTGCAAAATGTTTATATTTTAATCATTTCAAACCTTTGCACATTTTCATCATTCTGTTGAGAGTTCTTGACTCATTCCTCATTTGAATGATAGTTCTGTTTTTGTCAAGCATTAATATCTACTAATAATGTAGTTACAGTGAGAAATATGAAGATTGTATATTGAATAAAACCCTCGAAACTGGCAATTGTCATTTTCTGTATTTACAAAGGCCTCTCCTATTGTACTATGCATTGGCCTTCCTTTTTATGATGGTCATATGCTACAGTTCCCAATATGATTAGGAAATATTTTTAAAGATGCTTAAGGAATTAGAAGCTTTCATTTCTCTATTTGAAATGCTGCTTTTATACTGCTGTTGCTGGTTTAATTAATTTGTTAATATATATTCTGAGGTTGTATCTATAGTTGGATATTTATATTGATCAGAAAAAAAGAGCAAAATGATTATTTGGAAAATTTTATAAATATAAAAATTGAGCCCAATAAAAGAAACATTTTGCAGTTGCTACTTTATAGTTCTAATTGGTTCTGTTCTTTTTTCTAGTGACAATGAATCTGTAGAGGAGAGTGATGTAACCAGTGATGGTGAATCAACTGTGGCAGGGAAGAAGGGAGTTGGTAGACCTCGTGGTAGAGGAAGGGGAAGAGGTGGTAGAGGCAGGGGAGCATCTGGGCGAGGTAGAGGTAGAGGGGGGAAAAGCACCTCAGCAAGGGCGGAGGAGGATGATTCTGAAGATGAAGTCAGTGAAGAGGATGAAGATTCAGAGTACATATCTACACAAATAGATTCGTAAGTTATTACACAGAAGATAATCCAGTGTAGAATTTAATTATATTTTTTATCTTCCTTTTTCATATTTTTATGCAAGCATGAGGAATATACAAGAAACCCTTGATAAGTGTGGTTAGTTAATCCTTGAAGTGTCTGTATTAGAGCCTCAGAAATCAACCTTTGGAAGTAGGGTTGAGAGCTGCAAGAAGAAAGCAGCACATTAATCAAATTTGTTAATGGATGTATTGAATAGAATTTTAAAAACTGCTCAATAATTAAAACACCACTGTTCAGAATTGCATTAATCAAGGGTTTCCTGTACTGTCTTTAGAATATAATAAATTTCAATTAGGTGAATTTTAATAATACCATTCTAGCAATAAAACATTCAGCCATGTATATGGAGAGTACATGGCTTCAGGCAATCAGCTTCACTGAGACTGGAGGTTTCTGGTCACCTTCACCACACTTATGCTCCATAATTATCTGATCGGTCAATTTCTTTGGGCCATTGATATTTAGGGTTATTACAACAATTTTACAACAAGAATTACATTATTATTATTACAACAAGAATTTAAATATTTTTCTTGTTTAATGATCAATTTGCCTAACTTGAACTCATTTTTGAGAAGTAACTCTTGGAAAATATTAAAATTTATTGGATGAAACTAACCAGATGAGTGGTAAATATCAATTTCTCCTTTTTTTTCTGAGTAAGATTGGGCAAACTGCTCTATTAATTTGGAAAGTGTAAATCTGTATGTAGATTTCCTAATTTTTTTCTCGTGTTGCTATAAATGGCTTATTTTTCTGGGAGATGTATTGGTATTGGTAAAAAAAGGGGTGAGCCATTCCATCCCAAACTCTAGATTATACCCTGTTCGAAGTCAGCCCTGCTAGCATGCTAAGCCCTTCATTACTGAAGCCAGTGGAGATGAAGGGTTAGTTTATGCTTTAATAATAAGTCCTATTACTCTTCTTTTGGTTTTAAATTTATGTTATGTAATTACACCTTAGTATTTCTGCAAGATTTTGCTGAATATATACCTTGTTATTCTGCTTCCTGCTATCTCTAATGTCTTACTATAATTTTGCAGGATAATTTCACTATTAACTTTCATTATAAGAGATATCTCATTCTATTTTTATCATTCTTTACAAAAATCTCTTTTTTGAGCCCTGAAATCAAAAGAATTGGTGCAATTAATACTAGCATTGATTATGACTTTAAGAGAACATAAACTCAACTCCAGTGTGTTAAATTTTACTCTTGCTATAGAAGGAGAGGAGATAGCGGGTCATCTGAGAGTGGAAATGTCATTAATGGGACTGATTCCAAAGGAGCTGAAGAAAAGAAAAGAGGGAGGAAGCCATCCAAAGCAACCAGTAGCCAGTCACCCTCACAAAATGATGAGGTAATTGCTGGACCATCATCAGTTTCATCTCCTGCTGCAAGGAAGGCTTCAACTACTGATGACAATGTGAGACTCAGTAACTCCTTTTCTTTCTAGCAATCATGCATAGGTGAATTAGCTGATGGAGATTTGCTTGTGATTTAAGGATTTTGTAATTGTGCAGGTACAGGTGCACCTTTTTCTGAACTCCCAAGCTGTAATTTTGTTACAGCCTTACTACAATTCATGAAGATTCCATGTCTCCATTTAGGCTTTTTGTCTGCTAACACTAACAAGAGTTATTCTTGAAAGCAGAGCGTTTACTTTATGAATTTATATGGTTTTTAATAGACCAGTGTAAAGCTACTTATATGGGCCAAAAATTACTCACTGTACTTTCTGGATTATAAAATGCAAAGTTAAACTCTATTAGTTGTATTTTAAGAAAAACTTACTATAGTTGCCTTATAGTTTTGGTATTTTATTGAAATAAATTTTTATATTCCATAGTTACCAACTATATAAAGGGACTTTCAATGTGGGAAACTATACCAACTATATAAAGGGACTTTCAATGTGGGAAACTAGAAGTTGGTCCCTTCTCAAGTTATTCACTCATTTATTTTCTCTCAAAGAGTAATATATTCAGAGCTTCATAATCTAAAATCTGTTTTAGAATTTTTTTAAAGACTTTTTTGTAATCTCACTTTTAAGTCCCACCAGTATTTTATCATACACCTGTAAATAGAAATCAAAAGCAATCTTGTTCTCTGTTAATGAAATATCATGAGTTGGTGCCTAATTCACTGTCAGCTCTCCATGTGAACATCTCATGAACAGTTCTTTAAACAAAACGTCTAACAGATATAGACTGGTGTATCTACAGGATTTGCTGCAAAATTCATTTTCTGTTCAGTGGCAAGGAAAGTTGTTGAAAAGTGTTATTCATGCCTTCAATAAATTGCACAATGATAAAGTTGGCTGTAGATCTTGGATAAAAATCTTGATTACTTGGCCCACTCTATTTAAACCCTCAGCTTCATTCAATAAATCTCCCTTGGACCCTTTGTATGACACCCAAAAAGTAATTGTCTCATATATGCATCTTTTTGATGTGTAAAGGTTACATTATGAGTGTTAATTTTTTCCTTAAAATTCCACTGTTTGAATCAACATCAAATGATTCATTAAAAATATATCAAACTGATCTCTCTTTACTTCAGAGAGAGATTCCTTGTATATATGTTTAATGAATTTAAGCTCATTACAGATGATCTATGAATAAGAAAAAACATCACATACAAATTTAAAATATGTTAGAGCCTCCGATACTTGAGTACAAAGCTTAGTCAATAAAAAGGTCCTCTGATGAATACTTTATCTTCTTTGTTAAAAGAAAGATAGAAATATCTTCTCTTAAACCACAATACTGCCCCTTATGAGACTTACTATCCAGGTCTTTAAATTTCTCTAGGCATTCGACAATTTGTGGACAAATACATAAATATAATTTTTCAGTCTCAATGTAAATTATCGAAACCATCTTTTGCCTTCTCCTGGTCTATATCACCTTCTTAGCCGAAAGTGATCAAATACTGCTTCCATGTTCTGTAGCAGAATTCACCTTGTCAAGTTTAAAAGTAGTTTTATGTTTAAATCTATTCAGATCACCAGAGGTCATTATAATTTTAACCTGACCAAAATCAAGTATTTCATTTAAGAAAATGCATAAATTGGGTAAAGCCCAACTAATGAATGTAATTGCAATTGAGACTCCTGGAAGAGATTCAGTGTATAGAAGTATGACTCTAAAACTTTTGTATTGTAAATATGTTTTGTTGTATCATCTTTTAATGTAGACTAGTAATTATGTGTTTGAGCTAAAATGTAAAGAACTATTTATGTGAAAGAGTTCACTCATGATATAGATTTCTTAAGAGTAAAGTTAATTGTATGTTTATGCATCCTTACATTGATGTTTTTCCTCTCCCTTTCAGAGTCCTGTACGACGAACTAGAAGATGGAAATGAAGGACTTCTTTTATCAGGAATGTAGTTTCTTTAACCAACAAATTAGTTTCTATCCTGTTTGTCATGTCATTCTAGCTGCACAGAATTTCAACTGCCATGAAAACATAATCAATAACTTTTATGGATTTGAATGATGCAGCTTTATTGAAGTGTTGAAGTTTCATTCGATGGGAGCAAACAGAAGAGACATTTCCTGCACTCCAAATTTGGGTGCCAAAGAGCCCTAATCTAGGCAGTTAATGCTGTTTGAAATTTCACGGTTGCCTTTCAGACAAAGTGAGAATGAGTGTGAGAGTGTGTGTTTTATATACTTAATGTATGTCAATCACTGGGCTAGTGAAACTATTCTCAGACTTTTGGGGTGTAATATAGTCATGGGCTAGTGGGATCCCAACCAAATTTTGCATGTTATCATACTTCAAATATATTCCTTCTTTTTTCTTGACTGCAAGCATTGTACCATTTTATGGCAGCCAATGATTGATTTAAATTTATCAATAAGGACTCGAAAGTTTTCAAAACCTTTACACTCTTATTCATATCTTCAAAGCACAAAAATTCTGGCTTAAAATCAGATAATTCTAATATCAGGTCTTGTAGCATTTGTGGTATTGCTGAGAGTGCATTAAATTATCAACATCCTAATGAACATTTGCTAAAATTGTCAGTACCCTACTACTCCTTTCTTTTGTTTAATTCTGTATTCTGAAGACATTGTTTTTAGATGGCAACTTTTTTTTAATTTTTAAATGGATAAGGGTAGAATGGGAAAGGATTTCAGAGTGAATTTAGCAGATGGTTGTTTCCTATAATTTTTCTGTAGAAATGTAGAAAATGAACTGGTATTTGGAATTTTTGATTGCAATGCTAATTGCATGTTGAGTGCAAAGGTAAGCCATATTGTATTTTATTTCTTTTCAACTTCATCGTTTTGTATAAAATTTGATGGCATTTTTTTAAAGGAATACCTGATTAGGGTTTTTGAATGAGGCTGTTATAATCAATATTCAAAAGCTCTAAAATTTAGATTCTTTCCAAAAATGTTGGGCCATTGCTTCACTTAAAATTGTAAAGGTAAAATTATTCATGACAGGTACAATTAATAGTATTTTCAATTTTTCATGCATGGTTCTTAGTTTTAAGATACATTATTAATTATTTCTTAGTATTATTTCCTGTTTAATTTGAGTTATTATGCTGGCAATATGCCAATGATCTTATTTTATATGGGTGCAAAATTAATGTTTAACTACCATAGCAAGTTATTTTTTGATTCGACTGTGGTATAAAGATGAAGACTACTTTTTTAATGGTATACATTTTTGATTACAAAACAAGTTAAATGAAAGAAAATGAATGCGTGTTAAAAAGTGTCGTCAAGAGAAGTTTCTTACCTATTTTGGTGTTGTGCACTACATATTACCATATTTGTTGTTTTATTTTGACATTATGTAAATGAACCATTTGGAATAAATATTATTGGTTTAGATGAATCATAATTCTTTATTACATAGAAAAAATCACAGGGGAGAGAAGAAATTCAAACTTTTTAATAAATATTTACATCCAAATAACACTTATCTTCACAAACACTGAGTCATTCATAAAATACACAACGTTCCACATTGTAAAGAACTTATTTGATGAAGCTAGTTGTGCTTCACTTCAGAAGTCGCCTCATGTTTGGGTTGATGTTATAAATATTTCACAACTAAGTTAAGGCACAGTGATAAACTTTACCCTATTATGCCACCATTTTTCAAAGGCTATATAATGGCCTCTTAGCTCGACAATTTGGAATTCCTCCTCTTAAACGCAGTCTCCTAACAGCTTCACGCAAATGCTTGGGCTGCAAAGGACCAGTCTCCCCTTGGGCTTCCATTACATCTAAAGCTAAAAGCAGAAGTGCAAAATAAACAAATAAATATAGCATGCAAGTGATCGATTTTCATCCAAATATTAGTGGAAATTTTACTGGATATCAATAATATGGTATATATAACTATAAATTCATACTTTTATTTTATTGTCTGGCTTGCTTTGTACTTTCACCTTTGTTAAAAACTCTTCAAGTAAAAGTTAGATGGTAATTTATAATTTTTATAAGAAAATACATCTGAATAAATGAAACGTAATGTAAGTTGGAAAATTCAATGTTCTGAAATTGATGGAATCCCTCAATCTGAAACTAATAGCTAGGCTCCAAAATAGAGCAAATGGGCATCGAGTGCACTCATATATGATGATGCATTAACAGCAATAAGTGACATTCAAAAGGTGTTTTGGTTTTTTCTTATCATTGCACATGGTTAATGACATAAAATATAAATTCATTTTCTTTCTCCATAAACTATCTACTTTTCTGAGTAAAGAAATAAGTAAAAGGATGAAAGTTACTTTCTATTTATTCCTCAATTACTATTATTGCAAGAAATAGCTACCCACAAATTGTTCTTTGGTAGACTTTTGACTCAATATACAGCAAAAGTTCATATAAGTTTTTCTTCTTCACTTGCAGAAGCAAAAATAGTGACATAGTAAAGGTACAATATCTCCAATTGGATTTCAACAATTGAATCACTGTCATTATGGACAGCAATCGGCCATTAATAAATTCCCCTACGAAATATAATATAATTCTATAATTTTACGGGTGTATTGCTTGTATTTTTGACTTTAAAGTTTAGCAAGCAACATAATAGCTCAGCAGCCTAGAAGTAGGAATAGCTGAAAGCTAAGTTAACTTTCATCAAGCACTAAATCATTTCAAAGTTAATGAAACATTTTAAAGATAATCTCTTTTTTAAAGAGTACCTGTTTATTATGTAATATAGATAGGTGAATACACACAATACGTACCAGCATCATGTTATTCAAAGTAAAAAGATTCTCTGGTTCATTGCTGCATTAAAATACTGAGAGGGATTATTCATTTAACCACTAAATTAACGTTTAAGTCATTTCAATAAATATGACTAAACAATGATACTAGGATATTACAAAATATTTACTCTCATTCTTAAAGCTAAGAACATCTATTGATTCAAAGAAAATCAGTTTGATGTGATGTTGATATGAAACATCCTTTCCACAATCATTTTAAATTTAAAGTGGTGATGAAGTATTTAACTTAAGAATCCTATCAACCTCATCTATGAAACGAATTGTTCACATGTAAGAGTAGTTGATAAATGGTTAATTTCTCAATATATATTGTATTGTGAGGATCGTACCTTCTTCGACAACTTCGCCAACGAAGACCTTGGCAATGCCTGACATAGCTATCACAACATTTTGCGATACAGAACATCCTGTGATGGTTTGCATAAGCTGTAAAAGAAAAGAAAAAAGCTTATACATGATAAATTTTAACATTTTTGTTCATCTATGCTTTTATTTAGACTTTATTTATAAATTTTGTCAACCGATGTTTCAGTTATGAGAAATGCTGCTTCATTATACCCTTTTGATTGCAGCTTTAGGAAACGCTGATCTTCGATACATTTCATATCTATCGAGCTGCTCTTCAGTGAAGTTAGAAACAAGGACCCTAATGAGAGAAGGTTTGAATCATATGAAAATACTTGCATACTACTTAATACATAACTACCTTTTCAATCTCAATTCAATTACAAATCTGCCTCAAAATATCTCTAATACGACGAAAAGTAAATAATCTTACTGCATCTTTTCTCTTTCTTCTTCTTCTATTTCTTTTCGACTTTTTATTTCTTTTTTCTTATCTTTTCCTTGGATTAATGTCTTATGAAGCACTATGTCATGCTCGTGTGGACTTTCCTCTTTAATGTCTTTGGAGAGATCAGGAGTTTCACCTTCAGTATGGGTAGGAATTTCTTCAAATGCACCTGGAGCATGATTTGATACTTGGTCCTCCAAACAGTCTGATTCTGAAGGCACGGGTGAACCTTCTTCGCTGTCACGTCGAGCATCTCGACCCTGTTCGCTGCTTTGAGATTCTTGATTTTCTATCTCAACTTCCGTAGAATGAACTCCCACTTCACAGGAACTAGAAATGCTAACATTTAAGTCACCATCGTTCTCTGAATCTTCCCGATCAAAAATATTTTCCATTGTGAAATATCGCTCCGGAATTTCTCTTCATAAATCGCTAATGACCACCATCCTTGTTTACAAGTTAACCCATGTCAATTGAAATCCCTATATAATAAAATTTGAGTTTATATCGCAAAGAAAACCAAATTTAAATGATTTTTCATATTTTTAATTACAATCTATGTACTAAAAATTCGTCCAAAAGTATTTTTATTTAATTGGTTCGTTTTTCAGTAGCTAACCGGAAGTATCTACACGGAAGGACTACATTTTCTTCTCAGCTGGTACGAGCTTAACGGAATTATCATCTGAGATTGAAACCCTTGCTGTCTGTTGAAATATGCCAGAAGTCTCGTAAACTGAAATCACTCTCTTACTTCACGGAAAAACAACATCTTAAATCACGATTTTGGAGTTGAACTGCTAGCCGCGATTCTTCCCAGTAACACGAAAGGGAATAGGTAAGATTAAATGAAGGAAGGCTCACCTTCATCTGGTTGTTAGTGTGTAGTAGAATATAATATGTTTGAAAGTGTGTCGTTCTCTGCCTGTCTTTACGTTGTATGTAACTGATTTCTTAGGTATGCTTATGTAGAGGTTCTTCTATGAGGACTGATAAACTTGACAGAATTGGATACTTCAGTGTTTCCTCCAGAAGCTAGTATGGCTACAGTTGTTTGAAATTCTATATATAAGGCAGAGATACGAAATACAGTATTTATTGTTTCATAATATTATGTTCTCGAATAGATTTCATGAAGTTTGTATGGTAAGGTTATGTAAATCTGTTTACTTTCTTTAATCTCTACTATGCATTAACAGTCAACCAATCCCAATCTCAGATTAAGCTAACAAAAATCAAGGAAATAATTCTTTTGGAAGATACTTGATTATTATTTCTGGATCTTAAAGATAAACTTTATTCATTGCTATTGTATAAAGTACATTACTTCATTATCACTCGAGTTTCATGTCAGTTATTTGCTTTCAGAGCATATAATTTGTCATTCATCATTTTATGTTAACTGTAAGCCTTAACCGTCCTTTTTATAAGTTCATCATCTGGATAAAATTACTATTATACCATGTTATTCTTCTTTATTAATGCGATTGTTTGTTTATCATTACAATTTAAACTACTAAGTTTTTGGCATTATAAATATAGCTTATTTTTTAAAATTATTCACAGTTTATCCGAGAATTATGAATCCTTTGTATATTCAGTTTTACGTCTGAGTTTATTCGTTAAATTAGCTGGAGTAACGTAATGCGTCACGATAATTTTGTTTGTATTCTATCTTTTATGTATATACTTTAAGACTGTGTTGGGAAAACTGCTTGTATATTTACTTTGGTTCAGTTAAACTGTATTAAGGTAAGCAACTATTCATTTTTTACCAGTGGGTTCTTGGGAAGCAGCTGTGAAGATTATGAATGCCATCGCGTAGGTTTATACTTGCAGCAGAGTATTTTTCTTTTATTCTAAATAATTTCCTGAATTTTTGAAGTTTCTTTTTTTGTCGTGAAATCAGTCAAGAACTTTTTATATTCCGTTATCAGACTCAAGTTGATGTCGTAAGCGGCTTATTAGAGCGTAATACGGCGAATTTTAGAAGTGTCTATCGCTGCCACGGTTCGTTGACATCGAAATCCCAAGATTGTCTCCGGTTATTTTACTGTGCTACGATGGCCAAATTGCATGCTCTTATATTATTCGCTTATCGCAAAATATGTTCTCCAATAATTTTCATTTTAGTCTTTCGTTTCCTTTTACATTTTCATCCGCTATCATTGTGTGTTGACCTCTTCACCAGAAACCATATTCACTAGAATAAGTGAAAAATGACCATTTTGAAATAAGAGATGGAGCATGTTAAATTTTTATGCTAGCTTTTTGTCACCCATTCTCCATAGAGACATTCAGTAGCGAAATAGTGTTAGCTGGATAAAAACGTAAACATTAGCAACTTGCATGGTTATAATCATTATTCAATAAAAAGTAGTGTATTATGGTCAGGGGCACTGCGAGGGAATCTTACCTCGCAAGAACAGTGTGCGGCTGGTAGAGGCGGCGGTTTTTTTAGATCACCCCTGGAAACCTATAAGGAGTAGAATCGCCTATGACCATGGAGATACCAAGAAGAAATTCTCACAATATAACGTTAGTATACGTTTCATAATCCTAAAAACAGTATCGAATCTATTTAAATTTTATTGAAAGGCCTTTCTAATATATCAGCCTTTTGCTGTATAAAAATTTGTTCAAATACTAGGATTTCTATGGAAGATGCGGTAAATAGCATTCGTTTAGACACATGTCCTTTATGAAAACCCTGGACGATTGGCAGTAGTTAAATGGAAATTGATTTGTAATGCATAATTTAGTGGCGTAGCAGTTTATAGTTAGCAGTTAATTATTTAAGGGATTTTAACTGTTACAATTTTTCCGAATCTTATATTTTATGTGCCACAATTTTTGATTTACAGGCGGGGGGCTGGCTCCCTGGATGGGCCGGCGGCATTAGGTTCCCCTCGTCATCAGCTGCCAACAAACGCCGCTCCTTGTCGGCGCCTACTCTCCCACCCAGGTATGTTACCTCTTTAAAACATATCTACTTATCCAGTAAATATACTGGGCTGTCAACAAAGTCCATCTTCCATAACTCACTTCTCAGAAATTCAGCTGTGACCACGAAGAAATTCATGTCACTTCAAATTCGCATGATATACTAAGTATGATCTTGATATTCCCAAGGATGATGGCATGTCTCACTATAGCGACATAGGTTCCTATTCTTCTGCGATATAAGATTTTCTTTCCTGTAATTATTATCAAAAAACTGTTAATGCTTGTTATTAGGTAGTTCAGTTTACCCCAAACTTAGAGAACCTTCATTGAAGGGTATAACTGAATCAGTTTTGAGAAATTTCATAGTGATTTAGGGACTGTTATGAACGAGTATGAGAAATTGTAATTTTTCACCTTCAACATATTTTCCTTTTCCTTTATTCTTCATCTTTCAGTGATGTTAAGAACTTCGAGGAAGATTTTCAAGAGTGTCCATACACTTGCGTGATATTTTAGGATTACTTCTTTCCTAAAAATACGCTTATTGTTATCAAACCTCTTTCTGCTCCGCTAAAAATGTGCAGTATGTTTCCCCGTAAATAGCTCTTTCGTTAATTCATGTTTAACATGATAGATTATTTGTCATTTTTGAGCTCTCGAATATGCGTTAATAATGTATTGGGAAAGTAGCTGGAAAGAGAAGTACGGTTTTGTTGCATCCAGAAGTTCCTCGTGAATTTTGTTTTCGATGGCAAATCAGTCGGTTTAAGGGGATGAGAAAAGCGATTTTAAAGAGGAAGGGTGGAAATCAGCGTTTTAAATGAAACAGGTTGTAAAGAGCCTCAACTCTTACGTTAGCTTCTCACGCTTCTTTCTAGTTTGATGCATGACCTTGCTGTGGAATAAGGTGAATGGAGAATTGACGAATGGGTTTCTCAAATGAACTTTATTAAGGTTCAGTTTGCTACGCAAGTAAAAATTTTGTTTATTTACCACGTGGGATTTATAAAGAGTTCAAATTTAGGTTTGAAAGTGTTTCATCTTATTATTGCTGATTCCTCTAATAGATCTTATTTACTTTATTTTTGCGACATATATATCACGTGTGTCCATCTTATCAAATTGAAATATTTTGAGTTTGTGATGACTGTCATGAATCCTGATCGCATTAAATAAAAAACTAATTTCTGCTTTAAACTACGATTTCGTAGTTATGTAGCGTTAATTTAACCCTCCGAAAGGATCAAGTCAAATACTATCTTTTGCTGAAAAATTTAAAGGTATGTTCGCTATTTCTCCTTGATAGATTTCATCAGATGACTTAAGGCTACGTATGGCGATAAGTTTTCTTACATTTTCTGCATTCTTTCGGGGAAAATGGATGAGTTTCGGGTTGGCAATTTTATGAATCGCTGGATCGATTAGAAATAATTTAAACATCTCCATAACTCAGGAGAGAGCTACAGTGATGAGCTGAAGTTTTCAGGTGCAAAACTGGTACTTTTCTAGCATTCGCAGTCATTCATGCCATAGATTTCACCATTCCATCGGATTCTAAACTTGATGCAATTGGAGCATGAACTGTTTCATCAACGTAGTCGTGGAAGCGATTGCGTTCGGAGTTTCATTCGCATTCGAGAAACACTCTGTCAGCAGGAGTCGCTAATAAATAAACAACGGTATTTGAGGAGTGCCATGGAGTTAATGACATTTATGTGTAATGCGTCACGTTGACCGCATTCGTATTGGTTTTCCAGAGATCTCTGCAAGGGTAATACAACTACGGTTGTGGAAACCCTTTCATCGTTGCTAACTAACCTCTGCATTATGCCGTGGAACAAATTTTGTAGAAGGGCAAAGAGAGAGGAAGTGTGATTGTGTACTAGGTGCAAATAAATTGGCTCAAGATTTCTGAGCGTTTTCTAATGGAATTAATACCGCGAGATTCAAAGGCGCTCAAGACAGTTCTTCACAAGCTAATGAATTATGACGTATCTATCGCTGGTGCCCATTAGAATTAGAACATGTGATGTTTATTTCACTGTTGAATTTCTCCAAAATCCGATAACTTTTATGGGGCCCCCGTTAACATTCAAGTTAGACCCCCTCAGTAAATGAATGTAAAAATGTGGTAGCCTCCGCACTTCTTGAGCTTTGACTACAGAGGATGCACCGCTCTTAAAAATATCTATATTAGTACATCGTCTCACGCTGCCTGCTATCTGCACGTCTGAAATAGCTTTCTGAGAAAAGCACAAGGCGCTTCAACGTGCAATCCACGCGGAAGAACTCGCAGTCAGCACGCTTCCTTTCAGTGAAATGTTACGGTGTTAACGTTATAAAAAAAACTTATCCCAGAAGGCTGTAATTTAATGCAATAAAGATTCGAAATAAAATATCTTGAAAAAGTTTCACGGTTTGTTTTAAGCTTGACAGTTTTATCTGCTAAATTAGCAATTTTTTCGCCAACGTATTTCTCGTGCTTTACTAACGTACGTGGTGCATTTATTCGTGGCCTTTTCTCATTCCTTTTTTATTTAAATTTTCTTTTTCATTACCGAATTTTGCAAATTATTTTTTATTTTTTTAAATTGTATTTCGTCAAAGAAACAGTCTTCTGATTTTACTTCATGTGGCATTCTTTGGAATGTTCAAGATGTTTTCTTCAAAGTTGATGTTTCGACTTCTCAAGACAAATGGAAATAACGTGGTAGGAGGTACTGGCCCCATAAGATTTCATTTTTATCATTGATTTGATTTGAAGAATTTGGTTCAACATTCACAGCAGATTTGTAGAAATAATTCACTTTAGTTATCCTGAAGTATACTTCAAAGTTAGGCGTAATGTAAAGTTGGTATCATTTTTGTTATTGCTGGATGTAGGCGGAGCTGCATTCTAAAATCTATCTCGTTGTTTGATCAACAACATGGTTTTCAGTGCTTCCAGTGTGATAGGTTGAGACGGTAGTACAGTTTTAGTTGTTTTCGGTAATTTCATGGAGTTACGGAAGTATCACGTGCGTGTAATATGCATCAATTAGGATTTTAATGGTTTTCCTTTAGTATAATACTCATAGTATTAAAGACAAGTTGAAAATTGTGAAAGTTGGACTGTACACTTTTCTTGCCGGTATGTTTATGGATCCTCGACTGCACTGCATATCATAAATAATTTAAAATTCACTCATTCTTGAAAAATGTCACATTACAATAATTGGTAATGATAAATTCTTTGGTTTATGTGAATTTCTTTGAATACTAAATCAAATTAATTGGTTTATGGGGAAACTTCAAAGAAATATTGTTCATGTCATGGTCATTATCTTAGATGTGATATTTATTTGAAAGTACAGTATTTGATCTAATTACATGTATCATGCTTTCATAACAGCCCTAAACTAAATTTGGGGCCTAGATGTTCATATCCCTCTCCTTTCTTGTGTAAAGTTTTCCAATACATTGAAAGTAGCATCAAATAGGTACTCAATGATTTGTGGGATTATCTTTTTTTGCTACATTCCCGTAGTATAGATACTTATTTGAAATTAAGATGATTAATTCATATTTCATTATGGCTTAAATTATGAATATCTGTATTCATGAAAAATCTCTCATTACTATTTAAGCAATTTTAAATAATCTTACTAAGAATTTATTTTGTCATTTATTTGGTTTTGTAGGGGTGGCAGAGATGGCAGCAACAGAAAACACCATCCGCTTTAGCGGTCACACGTTGGACAAAGCCACTAAGGCAAAGGTGACGTTGGAAAATTACTACTCGAATCTCATAGCTCAACACTTTGAAAGAAAGCAGAGGTAAGAACCAATATTTCATTTAGTTGATTATTTTTTCCTATCCAAAGAAGTAATTATTGCCTATAAATAATTTCTAGATAGGTAATTTGCTTTATATTTGAAAGAATTTCTTAATTTTTCTCTTATAAAAGGTTAAAATTTTAAACCAAAGCATCATTTAATGTCCATAAGTAATGTCTATAATGAGTGATGACAAAACATAGCTAATAAAGTCAGAAAGGAAAAATGTAGAAAATAAGACTTAGTATGATATAGTTGTCAGAAATATTTTCTAAAGTGATATTATTTCTATAACCTGCTGAATATTAGTTTAGGAGTAACAGTTGATATCAGGTTGTATCCAATATACTACATTTGTATTAGTAGTAGTAGTAGTACAAATCGTATATTGTTACCCACTAAAATGATATGCTGAATTGTTCCCAAGCATTCTCTTTGTTCTTAATTACTTATGATTTAACTGAATTTGACTCAACCATAAATTTTTTATCTCCATTGTTTCTAGCTTGTCCATCTTTCAGAATGTTGTCAAAATATCTAAACATGGTGGTTTTTGAAATTTTATAATGGTTGAAATATGTACGGAATATCAATGATTTGATTTTCAATATTTTTTAACTATTTTAAATTTATTTTAAGGTTGGCAAAATTGGAAGAATCTCTAAAAGATGAAGGATTAACAGAAGCTCAGCGCCAGGAAAAGAGGCAACAGCATGCCCAGAAAGAGACGGAATTCCTCCGTCTTAAGAGATCTCGTTTGGGTGTAGAGGATTTTGAACCTCTGAAGGTCATTGGAAGGGGTGCTTTTGGAGAGGTAAAGTTTGATTTCATCTTCTGATCAAAAAGTATTGTATTTAAATCTGCAGAGTTAGTGTTTTTTTAAATTTTTAGTATTATTCAAAAATACAGAAATCATTTTAAAGTAACTATTGACCTGGTTTATTTTCACTACTTCAAATTAGGATTAAAAAATGGGCATGTTGTTCCTTATTGTGGATGATTTGCTGTGATAATGGTATAATTACCTTTAAAGGACATCTGTTGAATGTTGGGATTGAATGTTTTAGAATGTTAATATTATTCATATATTGTGTTTATATTAACACTTAAAATTTTTTGATTCATCTATCTCCAATTTTAATACTTTCTGTTCTTTTGGGCTCCCATTGAAAAAGCTCCAGAAACCACCATTTTTCGGTTTAACTTTTGTATGTTTTATCTTAATTTTCTTTAGATTCATGACTTAACTGCTTTAATGGCTCTCTCATGCATATAGGAGGAGCAAAATCTTAAACATAGATAACTTCTTATTATAAGTGAATGACCAAGTTATGTGGTAACATAGGAAATGTTTTCTAGAGAATGAAATCCTAAGTCCCAATTCTTTCACGGGAGGATATTTTATACTCACTATTTAAGAGTTTTTAAAATTTTCTATTAATTGGTGTATAATATTTTTTTAGAGAATTAAATAGAGTATTTATTTATATTTCTTTTTCAGGTGCGCTTAGTTCAAAAGAAAGACACTGGTCATGTGTATGCTATGAAGATCTTACGCAAGGCAGATATGTTAGAAAAGGAGCAAGTTGCCCATGTTCGAGCTGAAAGAGATGTGCTGGTGGAAGCAGATCATCAGTGGGTTGTTAAAATGTATTATTCATTCCAGGACCCTATAAACCTTTATCTCATCATGGAGTTCCTACCTGGAGGTATGATCAGTTAACTAACTTTCCACTGCCTGTTGATCTATTGATGTATTTCTTTTTAAAATTTATCAAAGCTAAGGTAATTTTTACCAAGTTATACTCACAGGAGGACTGAATGGTTCATAAGTAGTAAAACATTTGTCTAATTGGAACAGTTATGATGTTTTTGTATTTAGACATTGAGGTATTTGGTGTTATTTATGCTTTTATCTTCAGTCCAGCGTGAACTATGCTTTAGCTGAATATCAATCATTAAAGTAGTTTTTCATCTAAATAAACTTTTTATTTTTTGTCTCAATCTTTTTTAGTTTCTTTTATTCATGTTCTGGTTGAATGTACTTTATTTGAATCATGCAAACAAAAGAAGTTTATTTTAAGGGGTCATGGAATAGTATGGCTGAAGCTACAAATTTTCTGATATTTAAGACTACTGAGTAGAAGGATTGAATTGGTTGAACTTAAAATATAACCTAACAAAATATAATATTCTAAAAAAGTATTGACTGTAGATATTGTTAGGCCTGAAGTGATGAAATTATTTTTTCTAGGGGACATGATGACTCTGCTTATGAAAAAGGACACCCTTTCAGAAGAATGTACTCAGTTCTACATTGCAGAGACAGCCCTAGCAATAGATTCCATCCATAAATTAGGCTTTATTCACAGGTATTGTATTGCTTTCCAGTATCATTGAATTATAAATTTCATATATTCATATTATATTCATAATCAGTCGTATCCTTTTTAAAATGTTATTTCACATTGAAATTTAAATTTTACCCCTGATCAGTATATCTCAGGATGAAAGCATAAATTTATTGTGCTTTATCAAAGACAGTCACAGCATAAATGTTTGCACTGAAATGCAATTCTAATTTATGAAAAAATTTGGCACTTGTTTCCTTTATAAAACCACTTATAACTAGCTTTCTTTTATTATCTTTCTGTTTATTGATTCTTAATTTGTTTCTTTGTCATAGCAAATTTTAATTATTTCCATTTTTCAGGGATATCAAACCTGACAACTTGCTTCTTGATGCTCGGGGTCACATAAAGTTATCAGATTTTGGTTTATGTACTGGTCTGAAGAAATCTCACCGCACAGACTTCTATCGTGATCTCAGCCAGGCTAAACCATCAGATTTTAGTGAGTATATTTGTTAGTGACACATTGTTTGTGGTTCCTTTTTATGTTAATTATATTTTTCTCAGAATTTCCATGTTAGAAAACTGGAATTATCATACGAAACCACTTTCCACAACCACAAACTACAACCTCCAATTTCATATTGTCTTGGAATTTGAACATTTTCCAGTTATAGTTTTAGAGATTGCATTTTTTTTTTGCTTTCAGTTTCATTTGCATTTATGGAAAGTTGATCTCAGATTATCGTAGAACTGCATGTGGATTTCAGAAAACATTTTTGTTTCTGGTTTTAGATACTGTCTTTTTTTGCTTTTATCTAAACTTTGGTATTGCTTCTCTAAATTTGCCAGACTCCTTTGTGATGTTTCTTGAGATTATCATATTATATGTACATGATTAGCATGTATTGGTTTATTTTGAGAGTCATCTCATTATCAATTTCAACTTCATATATTCATTAGTGGATCCATTCATTCATTCGCCTTTTACTTATTATTTGAGCATAATTTCAGTTTGTATCATTTCATTTAATTTTCGATTTTATTTATCTGTCATGTTTTTATTGTTTCTATATAAATAATCTTTCTTTTTTTCAATTTTTCATATTTTAATTTATATTTAGTTATCTTGATTTATTTGATGATTATGTTTCTAGGTGTATTGTAATCAAATTAATTTAAATCTGTTTTGCTTTTTGTTTGTCAACTCAATTTTGTTTTCACCTGGTTTTGTACCCTATCATCATACGTAGACACATCATCTCATGGAGCAAACCTTATTGCCAACTTAGTTTCGCGACCGCTTCTGGCCACAGCTTCAAGTCCCATGGACAGCAAACGAAGGGCAGAGAGCTGGAAGAAAAATAGAAGAGCCTTGGCATATAGTACAGTTGGAACCCCAGATTATATAGCTCCTGAAGTTTTTCTTCAGACGGGATATGGTCCAGCATGTGATTGGTGGAGCCTAGGGGTTATTATGTATGAAATGCTCATAGGTATGTATCACCTTTATTGGATCCTCCTTATTGGTCAAATTCTGTTATAAAATTGTTATTCTTAATAATTAATTCATTGGATTGATGGGTATGGACATCCAATTTTTCCTATAAGTTCTTTTTAGTTATTTATTACAGACAACATGATGAGCCTCATATAACTTTCTGTTGTTATATTTTTTGTTGTTTCATTTTAACCTTACGACATATTTGGAGTATCACTACTTAAGCAGTGGACAAGGTTGAATATTTTTCATGCATGATTGGAGGCCGAAAGTAAAAGACAAGTCGATGCAATATTTTTGGATTTTCGGAAAGCGTTCGATAAAGTCCCACATCGTAAATTGTTGTACAAATTAAAACTTGCGGGCATCAACGAACAAGTAATAAGTTGGATAAAAGATTTCCTGTCCGATAGAGAACAACGAGTAGTATTAGATGGTATTAGTTCCAACCTAGTCAAGGTGACCTCAGGCGTCCCACAAGGAAGCGTAATCGGGCCATTATTATTCTTGATATACATTAACGATCTTAATGAACACATCGACAGTAACGTTAGAATATTTGCGGACGACACGGTTATTTACAGAGAAATAAAAAGTAATAACGATAGATTAAGCCTGTCGAATGACTTAGATAAAATAGTAAAATGGTGCGACGACTGGCAATTGGAGCTCAACGTAGATAAATGTTCAGTAGTTAATTTTTTCGAAAGAAAATCCTTTGCCAATCATAATTCATATAGCCTTCGAGGGAAAACATTATCAACTGTCGATTCGGTAAAATATCTCGGAATAACCCTCACGAATAACTTAACTTGGGGTACCCACATCCATAACATATGTGGGCGAGCTCTTAAGAAACTAGGCTTCGTCAAAAGAATAGTCGGTAAAAGCGAAGAAAAAGTCCGCGAGCGATGTTACTTTGCGCTAGTTAGGCCTCACCTCGAGTACGCATGCAGTGTATGGGACCCTGCTGAAAAGTGTTGTATTCGCGAGATAGAAAAGGTACAAAGAAAGGCAATACGCTTCGTAAAAAATTGCTATGATAAATCGGTAAGTGTTACTCGGATGCTTCAGGAGGCAGGATGGGAATCTTTAGAAGAAAGAAGGCTCAAACAGAGAGTTAAATTACTTGATAAATTCAGACAGAGCACATTCATAGAAGATGTAGCCGAGATTATGCGCCCTCCTTGCTATATAGGCCGTTCTGATCCAGCGAGAAAGATCAGAGAAATAGATGCTAAAACCAGTCGATTCAAGAATTCTTTTTTTCCCAGAACAATACGCGAAAATAATCGACTGGGCAAATAGAGTCCTGGTGCTTGCACCCTCTGCCACACGCCGAAAGGCGGCTTGCAGGGTACAGATGTAGATGTAGATGTAGATGTAGGATTACGTTAAAGATTAACTGTTACAATTTTATAATTGTGCATTCCTTAAATGCATTGTTATGGCATTCTTTTGTTTTTATTATCAGTAACAACTGAAATAAAATATCTAGTGCCTTTGCCAAAAATCCTTATGAAGGAGAATCTGAAAAGGTCACATTGGTTCTGTCTTCCTCCTAATGTCCTTTACAGTAAGGGAAAAAAATGGTTTGTGGGAAAATATCTCCACAATGGATGATTGATGGAGGAGATCTTACATTATTGGAATAAAAGTGACAAAAGAAGTTAGATGACTCTTCTGAAAAAGGATATTATTTATTATTGGTTTTATATCATATTAAATTTTGAATATTTGAGAAGGATATTCTTTTTTATGCTATGTTTTTTTTTTGAAAATATTTAGTGAAATATCTTTCTACCGTTTATGTTTGATGTTTGTCTCTGAAGCTTAATGTCCTCATTTCGTAGATTGTTAAAATCATTATGGATTGTGTTGCAGAAGTGTGTAAAATGAGATGCTAATTGAAACCATTCTATGTTGAGGGTTTTAGTATTGTATTCGTTAGATTAAGATGTTAGAGAGTGATTTAAAACTGCAACTAATGGAAGGAAAATTACAGAAGCTTATCATTATGGGAAAGCTCCAAATATAATTTATTTCAACTCCACTATTAATATGATTTATAAATTTATGATTTTTATTTCAGTGACTATTTTTAGGATTAATTTAATTAGTATTATCATTAGTGTAAAGAATGATGTATTTGTAGTTGTTAAGTTCTGCTTACTTTTCCCTTTGTTGATGAAATTAAATTAAGTGCTGTTTCTCATAATAGGAATATAAAATAAGCTCCATCAGAAATTGTAATTTTCTTCCACCCAGAGTGGAAGTCTAATCTATGGAATTATTTCAGGTTTGCAAAGGAAAATGAGCCTTTCTAAAATAAATTTGTCTCCCATTATAAATCAAGTAAGAATTGAGGTGTAGATATTGTTTAGAGTATTTAGTTTCAGAGCTTGATGTATTGAATGTGAATTGATATAATGGTATATTGATTATTGGTTACTACTTTGGATAAATATAATAATAGTGTTATTTTCAGTAAATATATCCAAAAACGAATTTAAGAAAATCCCAGCATGGTTAAGAATGCTATAAAATTTCACAAATTCTATAATATGATTTCCTTGATGAAATTATATGCTGATAAAATTTTGAATGTCTTCAGGGTATCCACCATTTTGTAGTGAGAATCCACAGGAAACATATCGGAAAGTTATGAACTGGAGAGAGACATTGACCTTTCCTCCAGAGGTGCCCATTTCTGAGGAAGCAAAGGATACTATTCTAAGGTAACAAGATTCACCTTTTATAATGCATGTTGACACTTTTTATTTGCTCCTTAGTGCTTAGATGAATTGGCATCAGATTAGGACTCCCTATTTAAAGCCATAAGTAGAAGTCATCACAGTATAACTATTAATTTTGTTTTAAGATACTGTATTTACACTAAGATGATTTTTTTTTAAATTTACCCTCAGAAAAAATGATTTCTTAGTGATGATTGCTAATAAATTGGAGAATCTTCATGTTAAAGTAATCATGATGAAAGTGATAAGAGTAGATGGTGGACATGCATTTACAGTCTCCTAAACTGTAGCATATAACATAGATTTCTCAGGTTATAAATTTTTATCACTTACTGTCTAATAGGTATGATTTTTATAAGATGTAAAAGAGTTTCTAACCTCAATCTCCTCCAAATAAAGACTATTATCTACCTGATATAAAATTATATAAGTATATTTTATTATAGTTATGCACGTGGTGCAAATTGTACACTCAATTTCAAAGCTTTATTCTGCATCATCTATAATGTAATATACCTGAAATTTGCCATTACATATTTGTTTTAATTTTTTATAATATTCTTTTTGTTTTGAGATAACTTGTATTTTAATGAATACTAAGAAAAACCAAAATTTTCTTAATCAGATGTGCTAAGAATGTAGGATCATGTTATGTGCAAGGCATCGTACATCTAGTTAATGCGGTACTTATAAATGAAATAGATCATGTAAATTTTTGCAATGAAAGATTTCTGTACTGGTTTCTAAGCTGTGTTCATTATGACCAAGCATTTAGTTCTAAATGATATTTCCATCAATTGCTGTTTCTGGCAAAATTCATTGCCAAATTCTGAAACCAATTCTTCTTACAAAGGTTGGTTGTAAGCATAGTATTATCAGTGATGATGGCTATTTCAAAATCAAAAAGTATCTTACCTTAGATTGATAAAAGCTGTTGCCTACAGCTTTTTCCATGTTCTATAATTAAGTGGCAATTATGAAAAATAAACTGACTAACAATAAATATAACAATATTCACTTGACTAAACCTACTCCTAGATGCTGATACCATAGGCTGAGCAAATCTATTATCCTTAGCTGAATGTAGTAACATTCTTGGTACTTGGCCTCCTAACAGCAATTTTCATTTTATAACAGGTTTTGTTGTGAGGCAGAACGTAGGCTTGGATCTCAACGTGGTGCTGAAGAGTTAAAGCCAGTACCGTATTTTAGAGGTGTGGATTGGGAACATATACGGGAGCGACCTGCTGCTATTCCTGTGGAAGTCAAGTCCATTGATGACACCTCTAATTTTGATGAATTCCCAGATGTGAAGCTTGAGATTCGTAAGTAGACATTTTTGACATTTTGCTTCTTTCAACCACTTTGGATTTTTTCAAAATAGAGTTTTTCCAGTGGGTCAGGGTTTAGATGATGGTATTTGGGTAGAGTACTTAATGTTTATTTAGGGATCTGTGTTTGAACTATGCCCAAGTGTAATGCCCAAGGACCCAGGCTCAAGTCATAGCTGAAATCCGGATGTTTGTATATATTAAATTTGGGATATATTAAATTTGTAAGAATAGTAATAAAATTTCACTTACACAAGATGTCATGCTAGTTAATGTAAGATCCAAGATGCATATTACTTCAGAGATTATGCAAGAGCGATATTTCCATGTCTCAGTTAAAATGTTATTTGCAGATCCAATATAAATTCATATGTTCTATTTATTTTTCTGAGGATTTATTCATTTTGTTAGGCTTTATTTAAAATCTGTCATTTTGAAAATGATTCCTAGGATTTTCTCAGTGAAATGAATAGAAAATTGGTATGTTGGAGAGTTATCTCTATTGCCATCTAGTTTCTTTTCTTGTTTTGTGAATGACAGTTTCTCAAAATAATATAACTGAATGAGTGGGTAGGTTATAATGTTTTCTGCAGAAACAGTTTCTCTTTGCTTTAATTGTAGATCCCTTTTATATTCTTTATTCTTCTGGAAATAACTGCTTAAGGTTTTTTGAGCTTCTATACTGTGTTTGGTTTGCATTTATCAAATTTGTTATTTGTCTTTTCAGCTGCTGCACCTATGACAGATGGTGAAGTTATTTACAAGGACTGGGTGTTCATCAACTATACTTTCAAGCGATTTGAGGGACTCACCCAGCGAGGAACACCTACGAAGAAATGAGAGAGAATGATGGAAAGACCAAATTGGCCATAATAAGTTTTTGGATTGACAAGGACGAGGAAATGGTGTTGCTCTGAGTGTATGAGATGGCTTTTTTTTAAGAGAAAAGGGTGTAGAAAGTGGGGTGTGCTAGCCGTGGAAATTGGAATCAAGAAGATCCTGTGAAAAACAGTGCAATGTACTGTTTGCTGATTCGTTGTTGTTACTTACGCAAAGAGAAGTGTCCAGATAGAGATAATAGGTGTAGATAAATGGCATCATAGGAAGGATTTGGCCTAAATTGAGGTTGTAATCAGCAGATTCCGAAGGTGCAACTGATTGTGGTGAAATGGAATATAGATTTTGCAGTAATAGTTCTTTTGAAGCTTAGCCTATATTTTATGTTCAGAGGTAAAGAAAAGAAGTAACCTGTGAACCCTTCTGCGGTTGGCATCGTAACAGTTTCTTAAATAGCACTGTGCTTCTTCCCTCCTTGTTGCTCGCTGTGTATGCAAGTGAAACACTTGAACCTGAAAGACAGTTTGTGTTGTAGGGGAAGAAAAGGGTTTTCAAAGGTGAATTTAATATTTTTTTATTTTCTGATTGGTTGAGTTTCCCTGCCATTTTTGTTTCTCTATTTTTTTACAACGATTTTGTTTGTTTTAATATTATTTATTATAGTATTTTATTGGGACTGTTGAATTTTCACCTGAAATTATTTCGAGGAATTGGGAACATTAGTCTTCTAGAATCTAATTTGTAGCTGATGTTTACTTTCATTTCTTTGTTGCCATGCATGATTTAGTGGTCCCTTTGGTTGCACTCATAGTGAATATATTCTGTGAGTCTCAAATGTAAAGAGAAGGGAAATAAGATGGAGTTAATTTCAATGAAGCTATGAATTAATTTGTGGACAGATAGGAAACTATTTTGAGTTTGCAGCAGATGATATTTTTTGGAAGTGGAATTACAAATGAAATTAAATAGAGAACTCCATTGGTGATGTCAGAGTTGCAGATTCAATGCATCTGACTAAGATTATATACATAAATATATTGAATGTCTGAGTATAAGGAATTTTAAAGTCACCGATAGCTTGTCTTATCAAAAGGAAATTATACCTTGTTTTGTAATAGTGGAGTTAAAAATTGCTTAAACAAGTGGCAAGCTTTGCTTGAGAAATTGGGAGACAAATCTCTCTGTATTGCTTCTCTAATGCACTTAGTTGATTATTAAAACATGCACTGATAAGAAAAAGGGAGGGAATTCCTATTTATCATTTAATACAAAATGTTACGTTGAAATGTTGATAAGAATTTAGAAAAATGAGGTGTTGACAATAATTCCGTTTGTGATTATATATTTGTTTTTATGAAATCTGTGGTTTTGAAAGTACTTGAATGTATGCTTTAACCATGTATTTATTGTTTTATAGACCTCCTTAGGTTGGAATGGGAACTAATAATTATGAAGCACTTTTCAGTTGCATGGTGTGATTTGTTACTGAGGAAAAAATATAATCCATTTATCTAAGGATTTTCTTAAAATGTTGAATGTTTTCATAAATTGCCAAGTGTGTAATACTCCATTTTTTTCTTTCATGAAATTAAATGTAACATTGTATATTAACTTTGGACAAAACTATTAGCAGAAATTTGTAAAATTTTGGGATATGCCTTAGCTTCAAAGATTTAAGTAGGTCACGCTAAAATTTAAGATAATAGTGATTGGTAAATTATTGTTTCACATTATGTTATAAATTTTATTGATAAACTTACTTGTTCTTTTATTTTAAAATGAGAGGTAGAGAAGTGTTTTATTTAAGTCTAGTGAATTAATGTTATTTAAGAGACTTAGACATTAAATTCTTCAACTTAGTTGTGACCTCTACTAATTGAAATTAATCCACTTTTTAATCCAACTTCACGCTACTGAAATTTGGGGTTTGAACTAGGGGTTAGTTATTTTATCTGGTATTAAGTAAAATGTGCATTTATATTATCTTTAAAAATGTACAATACCTCAGCAAGATTTCATTGTATATAATCTCTGGAGTTTGATTACTTTATCATTCATATGATGTCAAATTCACTTTTAAATTTTATTACTATTTCAGAAATTACTATTTAGGTCAACATTTTGCTGAGTGAAAAATTTTGATGTATATTTTGCAAATGATGTCCCTTCATTGATGACATATCTAACGTAAAATAAATCTTGTATTGCCTAGTTAGATAAAATGGTTTAATTATTGTGATATTTAATAAGTTTTTGGAACTGCAAGTAGCGGGAGGTTTGAATGTGTTTTTATATTTGAATTATATTCAGAGGCATGCTATCATTTGGTATTGGGGCAATTGCCAATGGCACCATGGTTAGAAGGTTGCCTATCTGATCCCATTAAACCAATTTAACAAATATGAATTCTCGAATCATTTATCTTGTCTATCATGTATCTTGTTCCTCCACAGGAACTTACTATAATAATCATTTTATCACATTCTGGAAAATTATCTGGATTGTAACCAAGAAGAGGCTTGGAGAAGTGGATTTGGTGTTGGTTTTGGTATTAAGGAATGTTTGCAATAATTTTCCTTTTAATTTTGAAAATCATTGCCTCAGTTTCATCAGTTTACTTCCATTCAGGAAGAATTATCTTTCTGTGCTAATTCATAGTAAATTTCCAAACTTAATAATCACACTGATTAATATAATATGCATATGTTAAGACCCATGTTAGTCAAATGATAAATTTTATTTGTGTATTTTGACTTCTTTTGGCAATAACATTTCTTTTGCATTCTGTCAAGGCAGTATTTTACTTGAGGCAAAACACCTTAAATAATTGAAGTATCTGTAGGCTTCAGTGCAAAAATTGTAATGTTCTGTTCATTTTTAAGTAAAAGATTCCTCAATAATTTTGTTTTAAATAAGCATGACAAGTTAACGCTAATTAGAAATGTCTTTTGGAAGCATTATAATTGTATTGTGACTGCGTAATCATATCTAAACTGCTGATGTTAGAGATTCTTAATGTACATGTATGTGGTTGAGCTTTCCATGCTGTATGGTTTGCTCTATAGCTGCGGTACTTACAGGCAAGTGTTGCCTTAATATACACCAACGAATGTGTGAAAAAGGTATTAACAGAATACTTCACTTGAAGAAAGAGAATATAATCCTCAGAGTTAGTCATGAATAACAGTATTATTTGAAAAGAAACGCAAAGGAAAGTCATATAGACATTTTATTACTCGAGTTATATCAGTAAGATTTTTGGTATATTTTTGGAACCGAGAAAACTTAGCTTAATATCTTTATCCTTCAGAAGCAAAAATTCTTAACCGTGGCCTTCTGTTTTCAAACTGAAGTAAATAATGAATTAATCGAGAATATAACTCACTCATCCAGATATACGATATGCATTTTTTTTAAAGGCTTCGGAGGCGTTAAGATTAAACAGTTTAAGTTAATAATTTTACCATGTATACATGAAACGTAATTTTGACTCAAATTTTTGTTTTCGTTGGTCATAGCTTCGTGATGAATTATGTAATCAGTGGTACATACATTGCATTTCTTGAAGTCAGAATATTTGTTTGATTAAATGTACAGAAATAATAGCGAATCTGGAAATGCGTAAGGTAGATATAACTAATTCTATTAACTTAACAAATCGTACCAAATAAACTAATATTATTTGTTTTGTTCCAGGATTGAACCGATTTTTGTTGTTTCATAAGTGCGCTTCAGACCTACAATATTTAAAAAGTATACCGAGAAAAGACAAGTAATCTTCAATGAGCAGAAAATATCGTAATCTGATAAATCTATATCCATATCTTTATATGATTCCTTCAAATATGGAATAGTCTATAAATAAATAATTTATTCTTGTTCGATACTATTGTCAATGCTAATAATTTTGATTGCATTCTGACTCACAAAATGGGTGATTTACTGGAACAGTATGAGTATAAAAGTTCAATTTCGCCGGAAGAGTCTTCTTGGAATATTAATTTAGATGGCAATTTTGACTATAATTTTTGAGTTTCAGAAGACAATGTGGCCAAAAAATATGAGCTCGTTATTTAATACGCAGAATAAAGTTGTTTGTGATCAATTTTCGTGCGCTGTCAATCAATTGGTTCGCTGTTCAAATTACGGAAGTTTTCAACAGGCGCTAAAGTTGACGATCTTTGATTATGTCAGAAGCATTGTTTCGTTAGGTCAGTCTCTTGAGTTATATTCAAGAATTCGAAGAAGATTTTCAAGAGTTTTTTCTAACTTCAGCCAATCTCAGAAAGGATCTTTGTATTGGAAGTATGTTATGTGAAATAATAGATTTGTTTATATAGAGTTAAACATACGGTACGGTTACAGACATATTCAAAAATTACAAACGTTACGAAAGTAGTGGAATAACTCTCTCTGACGTAACTCAAAACTACTAATTAGTAACTTTTCTCCCATTTGGAAATATTTCTAGGATGTCTTGTGCATTAGGTAAGCAACTTTAAGTTACATTAACGATTATGAGAAATGAGTTTTATCTGAAGACTGATTAAATATTCTTTCACCATGAGTCATATTTTGAAAGTTTAATGTAGCATTCTCTGAGCTATTGAGAACTTTGATTAATGAAGGCAAATTCTTACTGCTGGTTATACAAGAACTATTTAATTAATAAATTATTTAATAAAAATTAAATGGTAATTACTTAATCAAAATCAAGCTGAACATCCAAAATAAAAACATTATTTTTATTTTTCATTTATTTTCTTGGACATGTAGAGATAGAGTAAAATTGTTATTATATATATCCAAATTCATTAGTTATATGTAATAGATAAATTATTTTAGTGTTTCCTCCTGGCCTCATCACAACTTCTGTTCAGACCGTGGAAGAATCATAATTACATAGCTTAAACCTAATGTTTAACAGAAGTTCTTCATTTATCATTTTTATTAACTATACTTGTGCCAATCTTTTGCCTATTTACCAGTGCTAAGTATTATTTCACAAAATTTTACAGACAAATAATCTTGATAATTTTTAATAATCTTATCTTACTATTTTAATGAAGAGAATCTTCTAACAAAATTTATAAAATTTAATACAGTTGGATTCCCATCTTCAAATGACTTTTAATGGCAATCGATATTTAACTTGGGTTACTGACCCAATTTGATTTATTTCTTATAAAATGATGATTAGGATATCATAAATAACTTTCACAGAGAGCTGAAGAGGGAATCAAGAATAACATAGAAGTAATTCTAATTTACAATACTATTCATTAACCTGATTATTTTTTGGGTGTTTCAATGCCATTATCAATATTTGAAGATGGCTTCACTTGAGATCTTAAGGTTAAATATTATTAATGTTACTATGAAAATGACTATGAATGGAATCAATTAGTTCACTTAATTATGATGAAATATGTAATATAAAATATTTCATTTGTGAATCACTTCAGGAACACAGTAAGTTCTACATAATGGTACAATGAGGTAAAGATATTAAATGGGTTTCAAAGTATAATGCTTTCTATAAGCTGACATAGCTTATTAATGAACTGGACATGATAACAAGTAAAGCTCTACTAGTGTCAAGACAGTGAAAATAGTGTTCAAAAACCTTCAATTTCAAGATCAACACTTTGCGTATGAGCAAACTCTTTCTGCAAGAAATCTGCCCATATCCTGTCCCGCACACATAAGAAAGTGATATTTACACAACAACACTTGCAATTATACACTTCCAGACAGTCACTTTCTCTGGATTCCACAATGTTCTTTTGCAACATTTTCATGCATTAATATTTATTAATAATAATAGGTGAGGCTGAAATTCTATTACTGCCTATACCCAAATAGCCTATGGCTAGATTTGGCATTGGAGCTATTGAATGGGTTCCTCTAATTTAACAGAAGGATGCCCTAAAATCTGCCTATCACCACTGGAATAAACTTCAGACTGCTCATATGGATGCAATTGCTCCACAATTCCATCAATTGGCTCAATAGGAGTTTTTACTTAATGGAATCATTTAACTGATCTTGATCATTTTCACTTTTATGTCTGATTCACACATTCATCAGGGTGTGCAGTCTTACTGCCAGTTCTAAAGCACTACTCCTTAATTTTGACAGCTATCCCGTGCTGGAGTTTCTTCATGGTAACAGCAACAAATACACTTCAATCATCTCCATTTAAGTAGATTTCCAGTGGATTGGGACCTTTTCTTCTAGAGCTGGATGTTGTTGCTATAAAACCTAAAATGTAACATGATTGTTGTAAAACATTGCGTATTTGAATTGAGAATGTTTAAAATTTTAATCCTTCATCTTATCTATTTTACTGTAATCTTCCAATAGAGGGAAAGAGTGCTTTGTGTCCTGGTGTAAGACAATTTTATTGTGACTGATTATTAAGTTTTACCTCATTAAGAAGGATATTCTTTGGACAAGCTAGCTTTATCTGATTGGTGATCATATATGGTAAAACCACTGTACTATTGGCATGTTTCTGCTAGAATAATAATAATAATCAGTCATCTACAGTTACTTCTGAAAAATGTAATTTAGATGTCCATGTATAAAGTACGTAAACTCCTTTTTTGAAATCTTTGAAAAGTCTAATGCAGCTTTTCAATTCTAAGATAGGGATAGTAAAAGAAACTTTTCCAGGACAAAAAGCAAATGAAATTCATTAGAATGAGAGATAAAAATTAAATGAATTTTTTTGGAAACAAAGAAAAGGCATGTATAAAGCATAAATTTAAAACAATTTCACCAAAGAGGCAAATTTTAACAATGTGATGTTATAGTTGAGGAATAGTGGAACCTAGTATAGTTTTAGGTAGAGATACTCACTGCTATTCAGAGCAGCTACAATTGGATCTTCCAAATTCCCTCCCTCAACATTTATCACTAATGGATTCTGGTGTAATGCAGGTGCCTTTCCTACATTTGATATGGAGGCATTCAGACATTCTAACCACTCAGTCCTACTTATTCGCCTGTCATTGTTGACATCACAGTAGCGAGGAAGTTTCTTCCCACATCTTTTCAGTGCTCGGTTAGTGGCCATCAATGCCCTTATGGATTTCCACTCCTTACGTTCCAATACCTGAGAATCAATCATGAATTAGAATTAATTAGAAATGATACTTTTATGAAATTTTATACTCATGGAAATTAAAACAGAGAAACAAAACTGATGGAGAAAATTTTACTCAGATTTTTTTTCAATATTTGTGATGATTTAAGTCAACAAAATTTTTGATGAAGTCTGAAAATAATTTACAAGCTATATGTTGCATGTAGGACCAATAGTTATAAATCTGGATTATGAATAAATCTTCAAAATTTCTCCAAAGCTCTGCCTATGTATATTTTGTTACAGTTAATTCTGTATACTCTTCAACACATATAATAATAGAGCATTTCATTTATAGTAGAGCCTCATACCTTATTTTTATTCTTGTCAAGAGCAGCAAAATTCCAGGATGCCACTTCCTCTTCTATTGAATTATACCCTTTACCTTCTGTTGAAGATGGCAAACTGGAATGGAATAGTTTTGAGCATATTAATATAATAATAAATTTTGAGAGAAATATGTTCCTACTATATTTATGTAATAAATAATGAATCTATATATTGATTTAAAGGTACAATCAATGAATTATATACTTTGTTTCTCCATTTATGAGTAATGAAATACTAGATATTATTTAGATCTATGGAAGAGATGTCCATAAATTGAGATAAATATCTTATATGGAAAGAAGTATTCCAGATATTCAATTTATGAGAACTCATGAGAAATAAATGGAAGCAGTTCAATGATATCAGACTGTTTTCCTTCTAAAAGTATATAAATTATAGATATAAGCTTAGAAATAGCTAACTGCCTTTGGCATTAAAATAAGTTTGGATTACTTTTGGAATTCTCACCTTGTACTATTTTTCCCAGTCCCAAGCATCATCTTTTTGGTTAGAAACACCATTAAATCCTTCAAAAATACTTTCTTCCTCTGCTCTGGGCATCCTTTCATTGGTCGATATGGTACAGGGATTGAATCACATTTTGGGTCTTGATCTTTCTTGGATGTTCCTGGAATTGGTTTTCCAGTGTCCTCATGTACACACCAGCAGTAACCTGATGAATACAAAATTAAATTTTACAACAGATGTACTAGTTTCATATTTATTATCAGTGGAGGGTACCAAATTTATAGTACTCAACTACAGCACTGATCAATTTTTCATCTGTGCACTATGTGGCATGTGAAGTAATGCTAAGCAATTATTTTAAAAGCGACTATTACTCTGTATATTTATGAAATATAACTACTCTCCAAATTAGAGAAGTGAATTCATGCATGGAAAATTAGGTAATAGATGTTGAAATATGAAGTTGAGATGAGGCTATGTATTTTTGAACATTCGTATTGAAGTGGATATGAATGTGAAATTCCTAGTAATTTTTCACCTTTTCTAAAGCTCAAACATTAAACCCCAAAGCAGCATAAAATGTTCTTTAATAAATCATTAAGGATTCTTGTAATAAACTTTTTACTATCTGATATATTTTATATTTTTGGATTTTCAGAGAGTGAGGTTTCATTCTATCTCAATGGAGAACTTTATGGAGAGATGACCACCATAACATTTTCTTCCTTTCCTCCAGCTGCTTGGTTTTATAGAAAATAAATGGTGTGACAGCTCTTCTGTGGAAGTTGCCATCAGTGGAACCACATCAAGAATAGGTAATTTGTTATCTATACTCACAATCTCCCACTTGTGCAGTAGGTTACTGAGTTACAACCTCAAGATTAGGAACAGACAATATACCACATACATGATACTAGAAAATTTATAAGAATATCATTCAACATAGTTGTAATAGGTTATTTTCAATTTTATGATAAATTTTAATTCCTTAATGAATAACACGAGGAGACTTTGGAGAACATTCCAGGACTAATATACCATATTCATACTGATGTAGTAATCACTATCCCTTTATTTAATGTTATATACTATTCATTTACTATCCTATGTACCACCTAGAGCAGACCTGTGCATGATAAAATAATAATGAAGAACAGGGACATTTCATCTCCATTTTCAGTATATTTGATTGTAAGCAATAAGGAAGTATATAATCAAATATTGTTTTTCTACGCTTAAAAGATTGAGAACAGGGGCCATCATAAATAGATTAAATATTATTTAATACCACAGAATCCTATGTTTAAAAAATAACTGTAAGGTCTTACCTGCAGATTTGTAGCACTGCACTTTCTGATAACGTCCATCAGGTGCACATTGAGGAATGTAATAGTCATTACTGGATGAGTTCTGCTCCTCTAAAACAGCCTGTCTATCTGACAGACAATTATTTTCTGAAATTGGAAAAATATTAAAGTAACAAAATGCTAATATTAATATTTTTATAGGCTAATGGCAATAAAGTTATGCTTTTAGGAGAAACATATATGGTATAAAGATTTCACAGAGTATGATAACTCTAATACATTTATGAAATAATGAGATGAGAAAGTAATATCTGCTTGGTTCCAATTAACATTAAAAACGGCTGATAATGAAAGGCTCTTTTTAGAAAAGTAACTGCGGTAGGAGGGTTTTAATTCATGTGAACATTCCGTCCCCATCCCCCTTTGTACTTTAATGTTAGTTCCAACATTAGCCGTTAGGTGGCAGATACGTTTCAATTCTTCATTCGTACGCAAAATATCCAGCACTATCTCCGGACGTCATTCTCTTCTATGTAAATAATTATTTAACAGTGAATTCCATTTTTCGCTTATAACACAATGTGCAAATATATCAGCTAGTTAATATTTATTTATTGGAATTCCGTTTCAATCTAGTAAAGGCATTTCGCCGATGGTGCGGCTGTTTTTCTTCTTACTTCATTAGAAATGATAAAATCTCCCGGACGAAGTTCAAAATTGCAAGAAAGTGAAACACTGATTTGTTAAATTTCTATATATATACTAAACATTCCAAATATGAATCTTATTACGAATTAACATCATCTCGAAGCGAAAAAATTCACGAATGGGTTTCAAGATTTCTACAGACACGGAAGTTTCACTATAGTTCTTTGTAAAAGAGGTACATAAATTAGGTTTAAAACGCAATCAATCTTTGAAATGAGCAACATTTCCAAAATATTAGTATCAGAATTGAAAACGAAGCTGTCTTGAATTATTTTGTTTCCACGAAGACATTCAAGAGATCAGGATATGAAACGGATGGGCTATTTTTCGCGGATACATATGAAAAAGTCAAAAGAATCATCGTTGTATCCTATACATTGCGAGGATTTGCTTTAGCTATGAAAAGATACCATCATCAGCCATACCAGAAAGAACAGTAGAATCATTCAGGCAATTCTTGGAGTCATTTTCTAATAATTGTTTATAAATTAATTTGAGAATTACATTAAAACAGACTAGAGAAAGACACGTCCAATTGTGCAATATTGAAATATTACAATAGCTGCAAAATATGAAGATCATGTTTCCTTTTAAAATCCGGATAATCATGCCCTTAAACATTACACAATAGATAATGTTTTAATAAAGGAAATAATAGTATTTCTCAAAGGAATTTTCAATGCTATAGATTATGAATAACTTTTATGTGCAATTTGGCTAGAACCGGCGTTTTAAGGCACCACACATTCGAGCAGTTTTCATTTCGAGTATTTTTTCACTTATATCTTACATTCGTGATTTCCTAAATTAAAAAAATCTTTCGAGATACTAAATCTTCAGTGAAATGATCACTTTTCGTTGCATAAGTATTTCCGTTAAAGTCCAAGAACTGGTGCTTATTCGATTGGATTTTTGCATTTTACTGATATCTATTGCTTTCCACATCCAACTAAATTTCAATTGTTGGAATCACTGAGGAAGAAGAGAACGCAGAAAAATGTCGTCGATCTTTTCTTTGAGTTTTATTTTTATCTTCTTTCTTAACTCACCCTCTCCCTCGTCCGCTCCTCCAAGATTATCTTCTCTTGAACCGTTGAAAATGGGCTCGCTTCCTTGCAACGCTGCAGAAAGGAATACCAAACAGAAAATCAGTCAATATTCTTCCTCTGACAACCTTTCTCTCCACCTCTTTGGAGGGAAAATATTATAATTCAAGGTCCAATAATTCCTTCTGGAAATCATAGGAATATGAGATTTCGAATTTGAATTTCGAGTCAGAAATAAGTTCTTAGTTAAAATGATTAACTTTATCTCAAGATATTTTCATTTTGCAAGTCGATCTGGTTCATTGGCAAAAAATTACATATCTAAAAATGAGATTTTACTTCAATATATAAAAAAAACTGTTTTTAAAGTTCTCTAGAAATCTCATAAATGCAAACATACTTGAATCATCCCGGCTTCTTAATTTTTGGCGTTAGAATATTGATTTATAACAGGGATATTTAACATTTTTACTTTGTAGAATAAATATTTTAAGGTAAACATCAAGTAATGAATAAATATCTTACACATTACCTTCAATTCTTGACAGAAAATTGAAGTGAAAAGTGTTACGATTGAAAATGTTGCGTGATTTTGTGTTTAATCAAAGTTAAGTTAGAAATATGAATTTAATGCGACGTTTGTGAGTCATATGATGACATCATGAGACATCGATGTAATATGTTATGTTTTCAGAATGGCACTATGAATGGAATTTCACGATGAGTAGTTGTGATTGAATTATTGGAAATCAAAGTTTAGATCTTCGTATCGGGAAACGTGTAAATTCAATTAGAAGATAGTTTTGATTTGATAATCGCCTATTTTCCTTTGCAATAAATTCGTAACACACACGATGCGGTTAAACCTATTTTACGTAAACCAGTTTTACGAGAAAGGAAATTGTATTCATCCATGCATTTTAATGAATTATTTTAACCGAACTTTAATCCTTTAATTTGTAATTTCCTCTTCATTTCTAAGAGGACCCTGCAAGTATTTCTGTCAGAAATCCCCGAGTTACTTGAATGACATCTTCTTTCCATCTTCTTTCATCTCCCTAGTAATCTAGATAAAAATAAAAGTGTGAGTCAACATAGCGAACGTCGAAACAGCGAAAACAGAGTAATGCCAAATGTGCGAAAGTAAAATGAACGACACACGACAGCACAGAGTGTATGGGAAATATTACAAAGTGAAATCCTCCTAAGTGGAAAGTATGAAATGATTAAATAGGCTCAAGGTAATTCTTACGTCAAAGCCATCATGGTCGCACTTTAATTTACCATTTATATGTATACGCTTCTTGTCATTCCCTATTTAGACGTAAGAATTTTTTATCTCCCAAAAGCAAGAATCCGGTTAGAGTGAAGGAAATAACGTAAACGTACGTAAGACAGTATTATTTGTCCCTGATATCTCATTCTTCGAGTGTGGAACGAGATATTGATAATGCTATAGCAGCGTAATATTACCAGTAATGGGAATAGACGTTGAATCGCTATTTCGGCAATGTATGACTGATTCCGCTGATCCATAGGGAAATTTTTCGTGATAGTGTTCAAATAGAAAAATTTCATTTCACTGTTATTATTTCATATCTATTCTTAATTACTGATTTTTTTGACGGTTGATGAATTGTTTCACGAATTACATCCTAAGCATTAGCAGTAGTTCATGACAACTGAAACGGATAGTTTATGAGAAACCAAGATATCATGAGGAGCCAAAAGTTTATTTTCCATAAATTTATCTTAACTATTCATTATTCACGTATTTATTAAGTCAAAATAGATCCCTTAATTGATGAAGATTGCCTGGAAAATGCCTTCGGCTTTCCAATGTTTAGCCGAGCGGCAGAATTAAAGAGTGGGTCTATCACCCCTAAGGTCACTGATGAGATTTCCGTTCTGATTACAGTTTTCCCCTATATTTCGCGGTGCTTCGTCATCACAAAGAGATTCGCTGTTTCCTTACGTTTTCGCAGTTTTTACGCTCGCTATCATGACATCCTCCTAAGCACCTTCACCTCCACTCAACCTCCTCTACAATCCACTCACCTCCTCCTCCACCTCCTCCTCTTTTCCCTCCACGACCGCGCCTTTCCTGCGACTCCTTGGCCCAAAGTTCGCCCGGTTTGTGGCCCCCCTCATCTGAGTTCAAGGACAGCACTATTTTTCAATTATTTGGGTGCCTTACAATTTGAGTGCCTTCATTAAAGTACGTTAATTTAGGAGGGAAAGCGGAAACGAGATTTCTTCACAAGAGCAAACGAAGATATGGAGGTCTCGGGAAAATTGTATGCCAGCGCTCTTTTTATGACCTTGTTTGTCGAATACATCCGCGTCGCTATCGTTACTGACGTTATAAATAAATTAATTTCATCCATCGCGATGCAAAGCAAGCGTAGGTGTTCTGTTCTAGTCGCGGGTGGTAATAATTGTTTTTTATTTCTCTGCTTCAGTTTAAGGAAAGCTGACAAACAAGGCAGGTAAGATTTTTCTATAGCCACCAGCTCTTGTTTGCTCTTTTTCGTTTCCTGCACTGCATCGTATGACAATCATTGTTTAAGAGAAATCATTTATAGTTGTCTAGCGGTGTATTATGTTTTGAAAAACTTTTTCCCTATATATTTCATTTCGTAAAAATGACTTATAGGAAGCCCGAAAGCATTCGCAAATTAAGTTACGATGCTAGTAACATGATTTTTCACAAGTAGCTACTGACTAAAATTGGGTCTGAAATTTTATGACTCTAGATTATAATATAAGAATCTTATCATTATATTTGCTTTCAGGTAAATATGAATGCTTTCACGAAGAGTTAAAAAAAGATTTTCATAAAGGTTTTGCGAAATGATAGTTTCACTCCAAGGGACTTGTTCATGCGAAAAAGGTTCAATGGAAACAGGAAATAACAAGGATTTAATAAAAACGAAAATGTCATAAGTATTTTTATTATGACAGTTTATCTTTATCAAACTATTTCCTCATTTCAAGTACGAACCCTGCGAATTCAAAACAGGTTCGATTTATTTTTCGCATGATATATGTATATGATATATGTAGTATCGTTTCATTTCGGAGATTACCCTTAAGACCGACTTTATTTATCGCTCATAGTAGAGTTGAGTATGAATTAGTTAGGGGTGTAGATTCACCTAAATAATCAATTATATTCTGTTGCTTGGAACACTGATTGCCATACGATTTCAAAATAGGGTTTTCTGATTAAGTTTCAAACTTTTGGCACCACTTATATAATTGCTTCAAATTATAAAAAAACTGAATCATCCCAGTTCCAGAATGTTAGTAGAGGCACTATGAAATGAAGTAGAATGTTAATTGCTTCTTTCTTTGAATGAATCTCCATGGGCTATAAAAAAATAAACTAAAATGCCATTTTAAGTTATATAAAAATATTTGTTTTTCGTGAAAATTTCATTTTCAACTCCAAAAAAGAGATAACATTATAAAATTAAAATTAATGATTTTTCATAAAAATTTAGTTCATATTAAATTAAAATATATTTTGCCAATTCTGCTGCTCTTTTTGGACATTTTTGTTTATTTGTTAGCAGCATACATTTATAAAGTTAGGCAAACACCTGATTGTTATGATTTGAAATAATTCTACTTAAGCCATTCAGCTGAATTATAAACAAAAATGAATTCAATTTAAGTCATATTATATAACCAGAGCCAATTTACAGCAAGTTTAAACTGAAATTAATATGGCTGCAATAAACTAGCACTGTAGAATTAATAAGAAAATTATGTTTAGACAAATTAATTTCACTCGCTTTATGAGGATAAAATATAGCAATGAAATATTATCCAATGAAGCATTTGACATGGCTTTGGCACACAAGAAAACTGTGAAGCGTTCTAAAGTATTAGCTTTTTATCTCAGAAAAATGCATTAGCTTTTAATTCTTCCAAGTCAAAGAGAAGAACCGAATCCCAGAATTAATTAATGTTAGTACAGAAAATATCACCAACCGCTCTACTTCCCCATTACCAAAGCTTAAATATAAGCTAAGTGATGAATAAATCGCATAATTTATTGTCAAGGTAACCGCATTTTGTAAGCTATAAATAAAGCAAGTAATTAATCAGAGAGAGATCTTGGCTGCTGATGTAAATTTTTAATCGCACAAAAATAAAGAGAAAGAAATTTTCGCGACGGCAAGAATTGTTAGGAAGCATTTTTCATCCATTGTTTGACAAGAAGGCCATACAGAGGCTTGAAATTAGGGCGTAGAATTTTATCGTTTAAGTACTTAAGATTTGGTCAGGTGAAAGGACACTTTGAGGAGGTGAGATGGATTCGTTTGATTTATAAATGTGTTTCTTACAAGAACGGGTTTTGACAAACAGGAAGCAACGAATCTTTAATGATGGCGCTCCAATGTGACCTATACATTACACCCCATCTTAAAAATAAACCCAAGGCATAAAAGAGAAAATTTAACTGCCTACCAAATGATTCAATTAGTACAGTATGAATCGAATTTCGATGCTTCCACTATCAGAACTCATAAGTACTGACATATCATATCGGCTGTAAAAATATTATCTCGACAATTTTTATTTCTGAAGCACTTATCGAAATTCATATCCGATATTTTTAAGGTATTCATACAAATGTCAGGATAGAAAGAAAAATATGGAATACTTCTTCAAATGTTTATCTTAGAATCGTCATTAAAATCTTTCCAATAAAGAAAGGTCCCCAACATAAGAGAGAAGTGAAAGTCAGCCTTTATGAGATCAGAAAATGAAGTCCTCTCAGAGAACCACGAATGCAAACATCCCTCTCAAGGATGAACATAATAAATGACATTGAGGAGCTTTATAAAGCAAAACTATTACTATACCAACAGCTGGTTCTGTATACAGATTTGTTACGAAGAAAAATTGTCCTTAGACATAGTGTCTACATGGTGAATATTACCTGAAGTAAACGAATTACTGCACATCCATCAAAACGAATATTTCAAAGTTAAAGACAACATTGATAAAAATTAATTCTGCATCACTTCGTACCATATTTGTATCTATGAAGGTCGAACCTATTGAAAGAATAGGAAAAAATCGCGATAATATTAAACTTATTATAATTCATATATAAATTTTAACCGCCAATAGTCGTCAACATGAACATCAGCAGCTAAACGTTAAAAGTAACATTTTAATTCGTGAATAAACCGTTTTAAATTAACAGAACGACAATATAGCAGTTCTTTGCCCCTGATAGGTGAGCATTTAATACTCGGTAGTTGAAATCACACAATACCATGGAACGCAAGGAAAGCATTTCTTCCAATTTCTCTCCAACGAAAAAGGGAAATCAATAACTTAACGTAGCATGCACTTCATTGTCCTCAGTCGCCTTAGTCATCGCATGACGCTAACTCGTTTGCGTACGATTCATGAGGAAAAAAAGGGAACAGTCATTCACAGATACGATCCAGTCCTTTGGGTCACTTTTATGTTCACTCGTCAGGAAGAGTTTATTAAGCTGTTTTATTCGAGATCGGTGACGTTCACGTCGGGCTTTCCCATTTGCACGCCTCTGCGTGCGTGACCTATTTGACATATCAGAAAAAAAGCGCGACCATTAATAAAAGTAATATTCGGGGAGTATTTCTGTCATCCCAGTATCGCAGTTTCCTCCATTGCTTGGCACGGCATGCAAAAAAGAGGGGCTATTTTCGGCTTGTCGTGTTAGTTAATGGGATTTTTGAGCGACTCTTTTTGCCTTATTAAACAACGTATGCAACTTTCACTGAAGGATTTTAATGCCTCAATGATGCAGTACGATTAAGAGAGATCGTTAAAGTTTGAACCGGGGATTGTGAGCGCTAAACATCGAAGTGAAATGTTTGTCGCAGTTGATTAAAAATCGCCCTTTATGGTGGCGGCGTGCTTTATATTCGAAGACAATGAGAGTAATAAAATGCGGCGCGCTTTTGATTCGAGAACAGTAAATATGGAATCTACTTAAGTGGCCACTAATTTGAAGGTGATGCGCCTGAGCTTTTAAGAAGAGTGGTAGGAGGAAGAAGATGGTGATAAAACAATCGTCATCAGAATTGAGAATGTAGTGGAAGCTGTGAATATAAGATATCGTTCATATTTATTTGTTGAATTTAGGTATCTTGTTAATGTAAGTTTAGTCACAAATCAACCTGTCTCCAATGAAAAATTAACCTGTAGAAATTAAAATTAAAAGTAACGATTCTTTCTTTGCTCATCCGGAGAGTTGTCTTTGAATTTTTCTTTGTAGCTGTGACTTAAATCCTGGTGATAAATATTACGCTATGGCGTACGATATATCGTTGAATTCTTACAATTAGGAGCAACCGAATCGACCTATTTCATTAAGTATTATGAAGGAATATGTTAAATTCCTTCTCGTGTATTGTGAACTTCCTCTTCTTTCGTTTCTCAAATCGACTGGATGACATCACTATTTAACTTTCACTACAATGACAGATTGCCCGGTGTTTAATTTGAATTTCCACATCGCATTCGTGGTGCGTTCGAAGGCTTATCGCTCTGCTGATCACCTCATTAATCCCATTCACTCTTCTCCTAAAACCATTCGTTTCCTTCGAAAATCGAATCCTCCGTATCCTCCCATTCCTTTCGTCGCCCTCTTTCCTCCTCTCATTTCAACCCTCTCTCCTTTCACCACCGTTCACTTCCTTTCCACTTGCTCATTCCCGCCCATCCTTTCGTCGCCACTCTTAAAAAATCTTCCCTCCATTTCGCCAACCTCCCCTCTTTCGTCACCCATTCACCCTCTTTCTCTCTCTCTCCTCTTCTTACCTCATTTTTACCGTCCTTTGCCGACTGTCTCCGTGAGCGAACTCCTTGCTATCTGCAGATCACAACTTTGATAATGCTCTCTAATCGTACACAAACTCTGCTAATTTAAAGACAACATTCTGTGCAGAAATATTTTTCTAAGCACTGCTGGTTTCAATACCACATATTCACATCGAAAGAGATATCCCTCCAACGAGACGCGTAAGCGCAAGGTAAAAGTAGGGAGGTAGGAAAAGAGCAGTTAGATCAGAAATTAATCTCCTTTTTAGATAAATCATGAATTTAGTTATTGTGGAAGTGAAGGTTGAAGTAGCAGATTAAAAAATGCCAAACACTCCGTCGATTGCAAACAACGGCTAAGTTAACTTTTAGAATTGATGCTCGATTTCTAAAATAAGCTTCATTGTAGCTACAAAAATTACCACAAAAGCTTTTTTGCACGATTTTTACTCACCATGGGAATAGTTATCCGTTTTTAATTAATTTGTAAAGAATCAACACTCATCTGGGCCTCCTTAGTTTATTTTGAAAAATGCAAAGTTAAGGCTAGAAACTAATATATGAATTTTTATCTGTTTGAATGTATGCACTTCGAGTTTTATCGTTTCTCGAGGAAACAAATACTAGTTTCTTCGGAATATCTGAATATTATCTTGCAATATTATCGCAGTCGACTGCAATACTAGCTAAAAAGACTGCGGAGACTAACTCAAAGTCGCCAAAATGTTTGAAGGAATAGCATAATTAATGGAAAGTAGAATCTGAAAAGAACGCATCAATAAGGTTTTCCTTCACCCATCAATAAGGTAATTTTCGTCCTCACTCATAACAGTATGCTTTCGGATCGTATTATACCAATTTCGGATCAGGCATATTCCGGACTTCGGTTATTAAATCGGTTATATCCAGTTATAGAATTCCTCGCGAAACTCGCCGCTACGTGATGATTCTCTCCCCTATGTGAAAGCAAATTCCATCGTATCTGGCGAAAAAAGAGCCGAATTGGCAGCACGGATTGCCATCTGTTTACCCTTCCCACGGCCTCTGCTCCTTTGCGGAGGTGGAGCCAGGAAAAGAGGCAGCACACGCGGCTGCACCATCTGCGCCATTAATTAAATCAATCTTAAGGGAAGATCTTCTTCGCGTCCCGTGGCTAATTCTCGCCTTCCTGTCTTGCCCCCTTTCACCTCAAGTTCCACGGCTTCCTCGCCGAAATTTTATCGGTTAGGGTGCGATAAAATAGCCCTGCCAAGAGCGCCGTACGCAATCGTCTTTTCTGGTAGTTTTTCGTTCGAAATTCTGAAGTATAACGCTCAGCCCAATGCGACCACCGATATTTAACCGCATGTGTTTTTATCGCTTTTCATATTTTCTATACATTTCTATATCGTTTACGCTCATTTAAATAACACTGAAACTTTGTTTAACGCAACAAACTTGATCTAATGCTTCATGATGTTTATGTATCCTAATCTGTTTTTAAACCTAAATTGTGTGTCTAAATTATTTTTTCTTATTGCATTGAACTTATTTTTATTGTGATAAATATATGTCAATAAAACGGTTAGGGCATCTTTGATAATCCGGATTTCCAAAAAAATTTGGCAATACTACAGTCGATGAAATACAGAATATTCCGTTGGAGTTTTTCGAAAAATTATTAATCGGTAGAGTATTCTCGGAGTATTCATCCATCAACTCTCCTGAATGTTTTGAAAATGAGAAAGATGGGCAAGAAATATTGGAGGATTTTGAAATGCGTATTCGGCATATGCAGAAAAGACAAATTAGGTTGATAGGAAAACAAATGGAAGTATCGGAAGTTGATAGAAAGGGTTTTGTTGGAAAAGTATCTGAGCAAGTAGTTGGAGTTCGGGCGCTATGGAAGAAAACGCGTGAACTAATCGTTGAACTATAATATAATAATAGCTGGGCCGCGTTACAATAGTGTAAAAGAAATAATGCAAAGTATTGAATTTTGATGCCCAAAAACCTACCGAGGGTAGAGAGAGTAAAAGCTTTATCTTGACTCAATTTCAATTAGAGTTTTTAGTGGTGTCTTTACGAGAAAATACTGATTCTTTCTGAATATAGAGATAGTTGGCTCCCTGGATAGCCAAGTGGGTAGCGCGCTCGTTTTCGGTGAAAGCGGTCTCGGGTTCGATTTTCGGTGGATGCCCACGTGCGAAATGACCGTAGCTGTCGAAACACTTTTAAATTACTACAACGAGATTATTATGGAACTGGAAACATTTTTTCGGCTTTGGTACTGCTGTTTAAGTTGAACTCCAACAGTTTGTCAACCTTTATCTATATATAATTGGAAATTTCATGCCTATTTCTACCCCTATAATATTTTACTCTCAGTAGTCAATACCTGCGTTTAATTTCTTATTAGCTTAGATTTCTATATTTTCTGTTGCTAAATGGGTGATTGAAATAGTTGGGAAAGAACAAGTTAAGCTAATACGTATTAGCTAATACATTTAAAAAGATTTTCTTCCTAATATTGTATGAGAACAAAAGTATAGAGCAATTACGGCTTTTTCGAAAATGAAGTGAATTTGGAAATATGAAACTTTATTTACGTATATGAAGATGTGCGTTTCTCGCAAAATGGAAGGAATCAGCAGCTGTGAAGATTATGGTAGAAGAAATTTTCATATTTTTTTAAAATAGAAGTTTCAACCACAAGCTGTAAGACATGCAGTCAGGCAAAATTTTTACTCTTTAACACACATGGAGTTAAGGGTTTTTGACGAAATACCTTTATTCTACTATTAACAAGTCATTATGGTAGCGATAAAAATCTCTCAAATGCAATCAGACGTATTGCTTATTTAAAAAGACTCGACATAATTATTAAACGAGTATGGTGTAGCCTACGGACGAAGAATAAGAAATTCTGAGTGCAAATCACGTAAGTGTTGTTGGTAAGCGATGAAAAGGCATTGAGCTGTTTGGAGAACTTCAGAGAGAATTTCTGCGCTATCATCTACTTCATCTCAGAGAATAAGCATCTTCATTACTTTCACGTAACGTGTCTTGTGATATTGATAAAGGACGGCAAGCGCGGAGAGTTATTTTTGGCCAGAATCTTGGGGGTGATCATAAAATTCAAGTCATCTAAGGAATTTCTCTTTTAGACAAACGGAATATATGGTTATCCATCGATTCAGCAACGTGATTTTGAGAAAAACCTCTCTACGATAAGGTCAACTTCTTCTCATGCATCCGTAATTCACTAGACGGAGGGCTGCGACAACCCATGACGAATTGATTATGTTATAAGAATTTATTAGATTCATATTGCTGGTGGATAATGAACTATAGATACAAACATTGGTTAATGTCCTACAAGTTCGTCAATGATCAAGCGAAGTGGTTTGTTAACAGTTGAGACTGGATTTTAAAGAACCTAACATACCGATGAATCGTCATCTATATTGTTGGATGAAAATCATCTCTTTCTAAAAAAATTCCTTTAGATCTCAAAAATAATTAGCTTACACTTGCTTTCCCTGAAATAATTTTGTTGTAATTTGATCTTAGGCTTAAATGGTTAATTTTTAATTAAAAATCAACGTTCAGTATTTTTTGTATTATTATAATTATTTCAAAATAGTCTTCTTCTTGTAAAGCGAGCCGTATCATTATTTTACGATTACAAAGAGCTTAAAAATAACCCTGAAAATAAACCATCTGCTTGTTTAACCCTTGCTTTCATTATACTCAGTAAGAATGATTTTCTCTCAGGTAAAGGCTTATATCAATAGATATATTTCCCCAAATTTATCATTATTGATTATATTTTGTAAACTGGTGACTTTTTTGTTTACTTCCTCTTTGATGTTTTGATTCTCTATTTACGTGGAAAACTTAAGAATAGCGATGGTAAACTAAGCTTTATTTACGCCAAGAACTCCGAAATCACGTCGGCTCGGTTGTCCGCTGAAATCAAAAGAGATTTACTGATTTTTTCATCTCTCGAAAGATACGCAGCGACAAACATTCTGACACGAAGGAAAGATGTTGAAAACCTTCCAGCGGGAAAATGGAAATAGAATCTAAAAACGTATTATGACGGCTTAAGTGTCACCTGCGGTTGGTAACAAGAATGTCAACAATCGTATTATGTGCCCCGCTCCCATTCGTCCGCTTTTTGAAGCAACAATCCCTTGGCACGCTCAATGGCATGCTGGCAATGCAATGACCCTCTTATACATCTGATGATTACCTGGTGAAGATGAGAGACATGGAGGGTCGCTCGTTCAACAGATTTACATTCCAGTTTCAGCGGATGCAAAGCATTCCTTTCGTCAGTTCGAGAAATTCTCAAATGTGGTGCCATATTTACAAAATGGTCGAGACAAAGACGATGATTTGATTCGATTCACGCTTTCATGCAAGGAAATCCACGCACACAATCGCACTCACACCCACATGCACACGCAAGGACAACACTCGCAACGTGTTCGTTTATCTACAAATTATGTATATATCCATTGATTGACATCCAGTGCATCTTAATCTTGTGTAACTCACAGTTGAAGTCCAGGCCGACGCAGGCTCCCCACTCTGGCGCCGATATCATCGTGTCCCTGTCCAGATCACAGGAGCGGAGAAAAGTTCGAGCGCATCTTCTGGGTCTCACTGCTTTCCGGACGAGGCGTCGGAGGTCGCGATATTCTGCCCTCGAGAGCCTCCCGTCATTGTCGGAGTCCAAGGCGGAGAACTTCCAGTCAAGCACTCTGCGGTCGCCTTCGCTGAGACCACCGCCTCCATCACTGTCTTCGGATGAAGACCCAATTCCTGTTTACGGAAGGTATAGTGATCCTCTTATTGAGTTTTAACCGAAGTATGTCATGTTTAATTCAGCAGACAAGCAGTCTTCGAACTGGCGTACTCGTGGTATAGTTATTGACAGGAGAAATAACCGAAAGAAAAAAGTCTGACATAGCCGTAGCACGAGCTCGGATCACTTTCCGACGATTAGTCTAGCCATTTGAGCTACCATAGTAGAAAAATCTCTTCTTCGATTCTGAGGCTCGGGATTTTTTCTTTCGGTTCTTTCTCTAAAATCAAGCATGTAACTATGCGTTTTCATTGCTTATTTGTTATGAGTCACATAAAAATTTATTAGACATTCATTCTTCTACCAAAAGAAATGATACGTATAATTACACCTTACCTGCGTAGCTCAATGAGGTTGGCTTCGACGGCAGTCTATTGTACTCTATTCGGAAGATCTTGATTAGGTTGGTGTTGAAATTACTCCTGTCCACACGACCGCAACCTAAGGAAAAAATGAAAACGTTTATCAATATATGTTTAACGTTATCAAGGCAATGGATATGAAATGCGATATTTTTTCACCAACTTAAACGAGGATTATGAGGAATATCGTTAGAAAAAGGTTGAAATAAGGCCGACTTATATAATATTTTCACGATCCCATTTAAGAGATTTCCTGAATAATGGTTCACACAACGAAATGTTTACCTTTTCTTTGTTTCCTTCCTCTTGTATTCCGGCGGTGCGTGCTTGATTTACCTGATTCCCCAGTGTTTATGAAGTTAAATGACCAGCACGAGATCGTATGGGTGTTATTTTGATTTGGACATGAAAAAGAAGAAAAACGGTGTAAGTGAACAGAGCGAGATAAACCAGAGGAAGTTGGAAAAGGAACACGCGATTTCTCACAATTATACTACAGTAAATTTGTTATTTATAAATATTAAAGTATATTTTTATGCATTTGTTTACTTTATGTTATGCAGCGAGGTTTAGTAAGTTGGTTCTTTAATCAGATAGTACTGAAATATCGAAGTTTCTAACGTTCGTCTAGTTCAGAGTAGGTGTATCAGCTAGACGCACAGTTAGTTATTTAACAGCTAGATAACATTGACGCAACAGATTAAAAAATAGACTCAAGCACAAATTCGTAACGAATGAAAGGCACTCACCTCGGCCGCAGTTGGGTCTCCTATGTTGAACGGAGGTGTCCGGGAAAGGGCGACCTTCTGGAGAAACACACCAGCAATAACCGGTGACTTTGTGGCATTGAACCGGGGCGTAGTTACCGTCACTTAGACAGACCGGTAGGAAAAGAGAGCCAGAAGAGGACGGAGTCTGAGCGGGGTCCTGCCTCCTGCGTTCTTTGCCCGCCCTCAGCCTTCCTTTGGCTCCCAGCTGTTGCTGCTGCCTCTCCATTTCTTGTTTCCGGAGGCGGTATTGGATTTCGCGGGCGTACTTCAGGTCGGACAAGCAAGGATTTTCTTTAAAAAATATTGAAGGAAGAGTTACTTTGTGCAGTGACAGAAAGTAGAGCTAAGTTATTAATATACTTTATATCTGGCACGAGGCGATAGAGAAAGTTAGTTTAGTATTTACACGAGTATAAAAGCATACGTTCCCAAGTATACGGTCCTGTTTAATTTTTCAGTTGTCCCTATTTAAAGGAATAACTCCGAGAAAGAAAGAGAATGGAATAAATGTAAATTTCAATGTGCGAAATCACTTAAACGCAAGTTTTCGTAAATTTGTGACAATTTGCACTCTCAAAATTTCTTAAAACAAGATGAGATTAGCTCAGGCTAAATTTTAAGGCAACTCCCGAGTTTCAGTAGCTTCAAAAATTGATTAGTCTCTGTTATTTGCCATAAGAATGTGGTGACTCTACACAAGATATTGACACGCAAGTGTTGGCAATGTGGCAACTTACTTCTGGGTGCCGTTTGCCTTCCACCTTTCTTCTTCCCAACGCCGCCTGCGGCGCCTGCCTCCTCCTCCGATTCTAAGGGTCGCTTCATGCTCCTACTTCCGCTACCTGAAATTACCAGATCATAATTGACATTCATATCAATGAATAATGACTTAAATTTAATATTTTCATCCATAAAAACTAATCGAATGAAGGAAAAATTCAAAGTTGTAACTTAACTCTTTATTCAATGACAAAGACATTGAAAGTATATTAAGACTATGAAAATACATATATGTACGTACAGTAGGGTATTTAGGTTTCTCGCGATCCCGGGAAATCTTTTTAATTTCACCCAATTCTAGGTAGATTCAAAAAAATGGAAAAAGTGAAAAATTCATCTTTTATAATACAATTTACTTACTATAACATACGTCGGTAACAAAAACATCTATGATGATTTGCGTGCCTTGTTTACCTTATGATAAACAAGTTTAAGTCTCAACTCTCTTGAAAGTCATTTTAAATCGTAAAAATCACTACCAATAAGTACGATTTGATTTGTAGCTTGTGAATATCGGAAAATTAAAAGAATAAGGGTTAGGTTAGGAAAGAATGGGAAAATTATCTGGTTTCTTATTTTTTTGCTTGCTCTGAAGAACTTTCGGTGTTTGACTTTCATTTGGCCTTTGTAATGAGAATAATAACAGTCTTGTTGCTAACAATAACAACGGTCTTATAAGTAAGTCGACGTTCCCAGTTGGCCATGTAGGCAGAGCGTTCGACTTCAATGGTGTGTGGTTCTGAGTCCGATTGAGAGTGACGTGCGAAATGATCTAAGATGTCGAAACATTTTTAATAATACCACTCTTACTACTTCAATCTTGTAAATCTTACATTTTTCCGGTAAAAATAAAATAGGCAGCGTTCTCCTTAAATTCGTTTGGGATCAAATTAGATTTTGCAAATGAAATTTCCATAACGGGCTTTCTAAATATAGGCAACATGTAAACTCAAGCTCGGTCTCAACTCATGGACTCACAACTGCACAATGGAAAGAGATTCATCTTCCTGGGATGAGTAGGTAGTCATGGGAATAAAATTTAATTTTGATGATTATGATGACGTTCCACTAAGCTCAGCCCAATAATATCAATTGTGTAATTTTTAACATTCGCAGAAAATGGACTTATAGTATTTGATTACCCGACACACCAAGGTCGATATTTTCCCAATAATTATTATCTTTTCGATAGAGGTGTAAGTATCGGTCGAATTTCCATTCTGACCGATGGGCATGTTCTTCGGGAAATTCCATCATTCATCCCATACAAACTGGCACCACAAAATCATTTCGGACGAAAGCACACATGGAAACTTCAAGACACGAAACTCTTCACGGTGGCTGGCACTGAGTCATTCTACCGATCCAAAACCAGTGAAAAATTCTCATCTTCCCATCGCTACCCCTTCCCATTAATTCTTTCGTTTTATCCTCATTTCTGCTTGCCCACCCTTCAAAGAAAGCACCTCCCGACGCCCCCAAAGAGCGGTTGGTTAGCGCGCCATTCCTTATGTTCACAAAAGTCTCCGCGGCAATAAATCTCTCTCTCTCTTTCTCTCCTTCTCCTTCTCGAGACGTTTGAAAGGATTTTGGGCAAACATCAGTGTCCACAGTTTAACATGTCTGTTCGGCCTCTCAATGTGTTGAGTCTACGCCACCTTCTTAAACTCTAAACATTTTCCTCCGCCACCTGATTCTACTATGCTCTTATATCGTCTCTACGCTTCTCTCCCTTCCATTACGCCCATTTTCCATTACACAATGAAATTACTCATGAAGCTGCTATGTTAAGCGAACAGGAAGGAAGTAAGCGTATGAAAGAGCATAAGAAATCCTTTATAAAGTAAACAGGGCTACCGCATTTCGCAATGCACGTTAACGGGTTGGACCGCGAGTTCTCCTTCTCACTCGTGATTCAGAATTTTATATTCAATTATCCAATGAGAGTGTTTTTAATCAAATCACTTCCCCGCTGCTCACTACAATGTCACAGGTACATACTATCGCCCCCTGCACCCTTCCAATAGAGAAACTAATTACCTATTACATCTGCATTACCAATTACCGCTCTCTTTAGCTTCATCTCTCCTCTCTTCTATAAACTTTACATACTAAATATCAATTACTTTCTAAACCCAACGATGAAGTTGTAACGTCGAAACCTTGTTATATTTTGTAGTATTGTATATTGCATAAAGAGAGGTTCTAAAACCTTAGGAAATTTCTCGTTTTACCTAACTCTCTAATTTCAACAATAGCCGGAATATAATAACTAACAGAATTCGACCAATCATCAGTTGCTATCAGTCCATAATTATTAAAGTCAGGCATTTTCTCTTGCAAAGTGGTCTATCGTATTAAATGATATACTATTATAAGAAAATTACTAAGTCTCTCTACCAATAAACTTCCAGGTCAGATATAAGAAGAATTCAGAAATTATCATAGCCGTAACTCTTAATTTAAAACGAATACCCATTTCTGTGAATTACGAAATTATTTCAAATTCCAGTAATTTCTTGAGCTTTTAATACAGACAGGATTCTGCGAACATTACGGCAGTATTCTAAATTACAGCTATAATACCACTTTCGAGCGGTTGAAAAAACGGAGAAAATCAACATCTATTTCTTTTTCCTCGAATGCAATAACATGTTAGGATAAATCGAACCAGTTTCTCTTAAGCGTCGATTAGTCATTAACCAGAACTATTTCCTTCTTTTCCACCAATGCGGTTTTCTTGGCATTTTTCAGGGACAAATCGTAACTTAAGAATCGTATCTTAAGAACTTCCAATATTAAAGATTGTTACCGTATAAACACTGTGGCACAAGGTGTTGTTTCAGATTTATTCGGCGCGTATATAGAGGCACATTCTGACGTTTGGTTTTATTACTAATCGACCGGAATGAATTTGCGCGGACAAATTGATCTATTAAGTGAAAAAATTGAGGTGAGGGCAAGAGAGGTCTAAGGTATTTTCCACCTCAAGCGATGAGTGTGCTTGTCTTCCTTCTAAGTAGCCTGCTAAGAAAGACTGAGCAGAAGTATTATATACATAAAATAAACCTATTCTCTTTAGAGTAAGAGATTTAATAATGTTCAAAGTTGTGCAACAACTAGCCCTTGAAGAGCTGTAAATTTCGAAAAACTTTCCATTTTTGTGATTATCTTTTTTAATTTTACGGATAAGACAATGAATAAAGGTGAGACAGACGGAGGGGTGGACATCGTTGTAGAATTTCCTAACATTGTAGTTTACAATTAACAAAAAGTTTTCATAGACCTAAAATCTCTAAGCCGCGCGCTATCCTTTTGTCGACTGGGAACTCTTAGAATTAAGGAGTTTGAATTCGTAAATAAAAAGGAAGGCTACATTTTATTGCAGTACTTTTTCAGGACTTTATTTGATAGATATGGCTCAGTTTCGTAGCTCCTGTTGAGTAGAACAAGTAATTGTTTTTCTTATAAAAAGAACACCAATCAATGACTAATTTAATTTATAATTTATGCTTTATTCAATTGTATTTATAATGGAGTGAATTTCCTTGGATTTTTTTTCTGCGAGCATTGTTTTCGAAGCACCGCTGGTGCTCAACTTCAGCTATGCCGCTCGTGTTTCAACATTTCAAGGAACATGAAATGCAGATGAGTCTACGTTTCAGGAAACAAGTCGAAGCTTACGCCGTTTTCCGAGACAACGAATCCGATCCGATTTCGAGAAAAAAATTTTATCCTTAGATTCTGTTAACATTGATAATCATGGTTTTAAAAATTGTAGTAAACAATACTTGATACAGTCTTAACTTCCCAATTTCTTATATTTTTGTTATGGAATAAGGAGTCTGTTTGCTATAACAAAGATCACAATTTGTATTCTGCAATGACTGAGATTTCTATATATTTGCTTAGCTAAGTTTAACTTTATCTCAATAGCTGTACTAATAAGAGACTGCATGTTCCCGAATTATTAGGTTGATAATCATCTCAAGATTACAATTAAGTTTCGTTAAATACTAGCAGTCACCTTCGAAAATATTTAAAAAATATTTTTATCATAAAGACCATAATAATAACGAAGAAGAAAACTAGAAGAGAATGAACTCGAGTATCGTACTTTTTCTTATTGAAATAGCAATTAACGAGCGAAAAACAGCTTTTTAATCGTTTCGGAGAAATATATTTCTGGACAGAAAAGTCGTTTTCATCGCTGGAGAGTTTCCTTGATATCTGTTATGGTTTCTTGCGCAAACATTCATTAAATAATTGTGAGTTTGTCAAAGCTTCCGTTTCTGCACACTGTATTCAAAGAGCGGACAGGGTTATATAATCTCCGCTCTCGATATCTATATATCTCGATTGGATGTTCCTTTCAAAAACTGGAGTAAACTTGAAAAGAAAAATATCGACATCATTTCAAGCTGGACCAAACGGGCATGAACTTGGGTATCGTACTTAGATATCTTACCATACAGAGGTTCTCTGTATTTTTTAGGCTGATTAAGCAGTGCTTGACAGAGCACTTTGAGCAAGGATCTTCTTTCGGTCGTCCGCGCGGTTCAATCGAAATTCAATGATGCTTTCCACCTTGTTAATCCCGTGATAGGTTTTCGTAACTGTTCGCGCAATATCGAGCTATTTCCTAGTTGGGCGTTCATGCGTCAACAGCGCCCGTGGCTATAACCTCAACCCTCGCGAGTTCGTTGCTACAACACGGCCGCAGTCTAGCGCATTTGATTGCGCATGTTGAGCCTCATCTTGGCAACTATTTTACGGACAGTATGCAGAAGTCCGACTAGGAGTTGGGGGTTGTCATTACACGTCGAATTGCGTGACCAAAATAAGGACGATTTGCATTTGAAATAAAGCTTCGCTAATCCATGGATGTTCAAACTGATCTCAATGATAATTAAAAAAGGATGATGCTGCAAGAGGAAATTAGTAATTTCATAGATAGCTCAGGTTGAATATCATTACGCATTCATTAGTACGCGCCAGTTTGGTTCCTGTGAAGTAGTGGTTAAAGTAAATAAAGTAGGTGGTTGTGTGTTAGGAATTTTTCCTTTTCGAATTTGAGATTGTTTCCGAACTAGAGTATACGTATTTCTCATGGGATGGAAGGTTTTATCTATGAATGGTTCACCTTCATGTTATATTGCTAGAGGAAGAGATATTTCAACGTAATTTCATTTCCTTGCTTTTATTCCGTTATGTCATGCTATATTCATTTGTTTTATGGAGTCGGTATTCAAAGAGGAAGCCAATGCAATTCAGTCTTGAGGGGAAATAAATTGAATTTCGAAAGAAAATTTCCCAATTTGTAATGTAAATGATATTCAAATTTGAAATTGTTAACGAGAGTGCTCAGTTTTACGTCGTAGTGCATATTTTCTTGAAATTACTACTCGATTCTAAGTATTCCTCGATGACAGAACAGATCTAATATATTTGCAAAAGATTTTATTACAAAACACAACAAAATTTTTATTCCGAGTTGAAGAGAAGACCTCATTTCCCACTAAATTCTGGACAAGTAATTTATACGTTGTAAACGTCATTCCCATAGGCTTATTTATTTGATAGGCAAATCCATTCGAGTATTGCCTCACCCATTTCTGATACGGAAGACGTTTCATGACTCTGAACCGTTTACTGCACCGCAACACTGGAAAATAACCCCGCGTGAATCCATGTTAGGGTAAAGGACATCCTTTCATTTGTCCTGCGAGATTTTTGCTAATTTTTACCGTGGCGACACAACGACTTCCTTTTCCTCGCCACACCCGCAGTAAAAGGAGGGAAACATCGTTTTGAACTCACCTCTGCACCGCCCGCGGTGCTTGATAGCAAGAGGTTGACTCTGAGGCCCCATCCCGGGGATACCCCGACCACTGCCTGCGCCGTTGCCGGCCACACCACTGCAGGCCTCCGCGGCGGCTGCTGCCCTTTCCAGATGGCATCGGCTGGGATAGGTGCGGTTGTCGGTGCCGCACACTGGGCTCCTTGCCGTCCTGTGGGGAGATAGAGGCGTGGGTCTTTCTTTCGCATGTACTAGCAATGGAATCGCCAGCTCGCACGCATGCAGAGGAGGCACGCTAACTTCAGTTACTGGTCCCACAATCGTAGGAGTTATGGTGATTGGTTATTGCCTTTAAAGATTCGCTCATGAATAGGGTTGCCAACTCTTATCTAGCTGATTCCAATTGTTAATTCCAGAGGATTTATTAGGCGTGAGACAGTGATGAGAGACTTTGGAGAATCGAACTAACGACAATTGTCGAAACCCGTATAATCAAATTACATTTTTGTAGATGAGATCTTGTTGGATAATGAGACTCGAGTTTTCGTTAATGTTTGGCATTTCAATAACTTTATTACCAACAGTATCATAACGGTTTGCAGTTTAGAGGTGATCAAAAATGAAAACCAAACCTTCTCAGCAGTTAAAAAAAATCTAGCTGAATTATTTTATTTTTTATAAGCGGATTTAAATCACAAGAGTTATAGTGGAACATCTTTTAACGGGCAGAATTTGTTTCAGACTTTTGAAGATTTAAGTAAAAAAGAGCCCCGGATCAGCATTTATGACAGACTTTAAGAGAATGATGCCATTCATGTATGGGCTAAGAAATGAAAAAAATTTTAAAAGGCAGGAGTTTCGGATGGCCGAAAGTTTCGTTAAAAATTTCCACGATATATGTGCCACCGAGATATTTCTTGATTTAGAATGAATTTCATAAGTTTTTTTAAATCATTTATAAAACATTTTGGTAATTAATTAATACGTAAGAGACGTAATGTGCCCACTTTTACGAGCAGGCAGATCGGAGAGAAGAAAGGAAAAGAGACACGGCTGTTAGTACAATCTATAATCAACTCCAACTCTCCAAAAGCCGTAAAAGCCGTTAGGAGTTCTCATGATTATAGGAGGCAGATCGGATAAAACGAGAGAATTCGGATTTTGAGGACCAGTCGATTAAAAAATTCATTGTGATGATACACGAAGATGACAGATTATGAAGTTAGGTTGAACGATACTTATATATCTTTCAATTACTTAAGGGTATCCACTAATAAAGACATTGACCGTTTGCTCATGGGAAGACTCATGTCAATTTGTAAACTAGGCAAAATGGTTGGAGAATAAACTTATGAAGCTCTATTCTAAATTCATAGAGTCCTTGAGCTTCTCAAAAAAGAATTTTATGAGTGTATAAAAGTATTTCGATGGTCCCGCTACCCGCCTTAGGAATTCATTTCGAATTTTATCCCCCGCGAGTTTTTTCCTGCTACGTGAGTCGGTCGCGATTTTTCCCGCGCCAGAAAAAAGAGGCGAGCCCACACTCAAAATTAGCGCAAACGAGTTAATTTGGGCGGAATCCATTCCAATAAAAAGATCTCATCTTTAAAACTCTTTGCGGAGGCGGGGGTCTCTCCGGAGCCAAAATACGTTCCGGATCGGTGACGTGGGCATTCCTCTACAACAGTTGCTCTTTCTTGGGGTCACAGCGAGTGTGTCCTCACCTGAGATCATCGGCTGAAGGACATGACGGCAGATTCATCCCTTTCAGCGTGTCGCACATCTGCCCTTCATCTCCGGCGCTCTCCTAAAGGGAAAAAAGAAAAAGCGAGATGAGTAAGGACATGGAAGATGTGAGGAAGCTCCAGCCGATCGTAAAATATGGAGTGCGAGGTACTCCAAAAGTAGCACAGTTTACGCGGACTACTCGATGGATATTTTATGGTTTATGGGTAGCTTTGGTTGGGTTAGGGTAGAGGAACATTTTTTTCATTTGAAGACATTATGCACCATCCGCCGCATAGGCAGCCATTTTATAGCATATCAAGTCATCAGGACACACTTGAGAGGCGTATTACTTAAGTTATTAGAAAAGTTTAACAAGGAGATTACACTAAACGGCTAATATACACACTAAGTAAATACGGAATGTTTTTTGTTTTTTTTAAAGTGAAGTAGTAAATGAGTTGGAAAATAAAAAAAACTTTTCCCAAAATTTGGGAAAAATTAGTTAAATTAGCCATTTGTTTCAAGAAGTGAAATAATTACTTATAAGTACCTACAAGTAAGTAAGAATAGTGACTTATTTTCTCAGGTTTACATGAAAGGAGAATTCAAGGTTAGACAGAGGAACTGAAAACCAGAAATTTTCAAAACTTTCAAACAAGTATCTTTTGCCTCATTTTATGGTTCCCGTAAGAGGACGATATTTTCAATTGGTTTATTTATTTACTCTAAGACCTGAAAGTAAAGCAGTTAATCTCACGCATAAAATTTATGCGCCATTTTCAGAAGAAAGCGATCGTAATTTGACAGAATAATAGTACAAATACCACATTGCTTGGCTACATAATGTAGAGAAACTCCGGCATTTCGGATATTAAATTCTATATTCTCGATTTACATATCTTTGAAAATAGTTTCCTCATCAATTTTGGCGTACATCATTTAAGTTCTTTTTACGGCTTATTATCGATATCACTTCCAAACGTTACCTCTCACGATTTCATACCCGTCTAAAATATCAAGGTCGGTTTCAAATACTTTCCAATTCATTCATCCAAAATATATAGGCATAATTTTTTCTGTACTGGGATGGTTCAGTAAATTTTTCCGTATGTCTCTCTACTGCTAATTTTCATAAAGCGGAGCTGAAACTAAAATAAAACAGATTTTTCCATGAAGGTACTAAAAAATAAGCGGAGAATAGAGTTTTGATTTAATTTTCTATTTTGAAAATTTTAAAGAAGCCACAAGCAAATGAATAGAGTATCGCTGCGGGAAAGAATGCCCGTTGGAAGTATAATATTGAATAGAAGCGTGGAAAGGGATAGAGAAGAAAATCTTTCGAATGCAAAGTGATACATTAAGGTCAATGGAGAGGATGGTTGTGAGGGGCGAGAGATAAGTGATTTGAGAGGATTCCCTTCATTGATCCGTTGGATGTGTCGCTCTCCTGAAAGGATTTATGCGTAGAGGGAGACTGCGATGTTAATGGATAGCCTTCATGTGTGCACAGAACGCAATTCGCATGTCAGTCCGTGAGGTTGGCTGCAGGAGAAGGGATTCGCTTAACGCGGTCCTGTTACACGCGGAAGATATTGATGACGATTTTCCCCAACAATTTTCTAGATTCCCTTTCCAACGGGGTGGACCTCCGAAATTCAGCGAAATTTGAATTTGGAATTCACGAGATAGTCGAATTTCTGAATAAACCAGAAAATGAAAAAAACTATAATGTAAATTTATGGTGCACTTTATTTTTAAAAGTCAATACACAGATATCCCGCCCCCGGACAGTTGAGGTTCTACTCTTTATTGATTGGAATGACATTTGGATGCTTCAATTTGGACTTAAGATTATAATCCAGGTGAAGATATAGGATTTTTTAGGTCCAATTTCACCATAATATAGGTAGAGTGTGATTATGAATTTACATTGCTGCAGACTAAAGAAAAAATGGATAGTCAGGGTACCCGTCAAAATAGTGAAAATTTGAGAATTCTTTCGGCTTTTATACCAATATACGAGGGTTAGGAAGAAGTTTGAGAAAGGAAATAGTTTTGTTTATTCGATAACAAACCTTAACAATGAAAACATATATGCCTTATAATCGTTATTTTTAGAAACAAGCAATCAGGAAAGCGCTCGTTTTTTTAAGATATCCTTCCGGAGAAAGGCAATCTTAATATATGATTGCTCTCAAAAAGTTTCGCTTTTGTACCGTTTACTTGGAGGTCTCCGACGGACCAAAGGCACGCGGATATCGGATCGAATTTGACGTTCCTCTGTTACGTAATCTTCCACTTGATCTCAACAAATTGCAGGAGTTATGGTCTCTCCCATACGCCCGCTCTGCAAGCTTGGCAGATTTATTGCGAGCTGCTCCGTCCATTGAGATCTGTACAACATTTGGCCATTACACAAAACTTCGCATGACACCTGCCGTGTATTCTGTTTCTGCCGAGAGCCCTTTATCCTGGGACGATTCTTTAAGATTATCTGCGGGTCCGTGTTTAGAAAGCTGCTTCGTATCGCACCTGAGGCTAGGGTGGGTTAGAGCGTAATCTTAAACACATAATTAATCCCGCGACACACACACAGCAGAGATTTCATAAATAAGATAAGAAGCGAGTCCGCTCCTGGTTTTAAATCACGTTTGTAACATTGCAAAAGTTTGAACTTTCGAATGGTCTGAATGTATTATGTAGATGTCCCTTAATAGAATTTCCGACTCAAGAATTATGAATTCACAAACGTTGCGAAGAAACGGGGTATTGGCATCTTTCGGATAACAAACCAGTCCGATCATAAATATTCCCAGTCTGAAACACGTTTCAACGAGTTTGATTTAACCATTCCATTATTTACAAAGTGACATGGAAATGATATAGATTAAGTAGAGGTAGAGGAGTTATAAAGTGTCAGCAATCGTTCTAACACTTTACAGAGTTGTATTTGTTCCAAAGACGCAGCAGTAGAAATTTTAACTCTACTCCTTTATGTAACAATGTTAATATGTATATTAAAATATTAAGGATGCAGAGCAATACAGGACTGATATGAAATGAGAGACCTATTATACATACACATGCATTAGAATAGATCTTAATGTATACATTTATGTGTCTATATGTATTTTTGTACACGTTAAGGCCATGACGTATTAAATTAATTATTGCTTTGACTATATCGTAGTAAATGGAATACTCAAATGCCCTGTGGTAAGCTGTTGTCAACATACACATCATAAATGAAGCGATACATTTATCTAAACTTAATCCGCTCATGCGCATATATGGTTCTTATATCATAATCATTTGGTTCTTATTTATGGCACATTGAAGAATAAATACTACATTAGGTAGGTCCTGTTTCGTTTCCTGTAGGCTTCGCACAACTAAATGGTGTAAAATGACCTTATTTGTCGAAGCTCCATCATTAAAAGTACCAAGGAATAGGAAATAATCAATTTTGCTGGCTTATATCTCATTGTCAGTTCAAATGGAAGCCTTACAGAACCTCTTTAATTTTTAAAATAGATAAAGACAATCTGAGGAAAAGAAAATTGTATTTTTCTACGACTATAGCTTTGAACTGTGAAGGGAGTAGGGCATTTCTTATCTCAGTGGTGTCAATTGATATCTTTGCAGAAATGGAAGACAATAAACAATTTGCGAATTACAGCACGTAATTAACGTCTGCTAGTTTTCGAAAAGGTGACCATTGTCCTACACACGTATGATTAGTGAACGAACTCTCGATCTCTTAGATTATAGAGCGACGGAGAGAGATAGAGACTACCGGAGATCGAAATCTGCCCACAAAAGGTGTAGGAGAGGGAGATGGGGGTGATGTAGGCAGCGCACTTTACCAAGTAAACAATAAAACTTGCTCTTTTTCGTTTTAGGATCCGAGAGCGACCATGGTTTGGGGTTTATAAAGATGCGTGGTCGTTTACCAAAGGGTTAGTCGCGCGTCCTTCGCGGCGCCAAAGAGGAATGAGTAAGCACTTTGCGAGGACCCCCTGCTTTTTTGCCCTCTTTTGCGGGAAGAGTCTTAAATTTTCAGATTGAAAAGTGGAGGGGAAGGCGACGGAGAGAGAGGTGGTAAGTTCCCCGGTGTCATGAAATTGGGCAGCATTCCAGGCGTGCGGACGACTACCGGGCTTCCACCTTTACAATGTAGCTGAAAGCGTGGTCGGAGTGGCTTCGCCGCGGGGGATTCCCCTTTCCTCTCACTTTCTCTCGTACTACGAGCGGATTTTTTTTAAGCTCGAATAAAAGAGTATCCGTATCCAATCCGCTCGAAAAATAAATAGGATATTCCCCTTTTGGAATTCCCCCGACGGATGTGCAGGAACATAATGGATAGTATTCCGGTATTTAGAGTGTATGGTCAGCGAATTTTCGAAGGACTATAGAGACTCAAGCAGAAAATTCATTCCTTCCATAAGTGAAAGCTGATCTTTGAAAGTTATTGAAAACTAATCCTTCACGTATTAGAACTTGCAAGTGAGCTCTTTTGACACGACTTCGGCTTTTCTCCATCAAAGCTGTTAAAAGTAATAATTATTAATATTAATAAAATAATTGTTATCAAATTCAATATTTGAAATAGAAGTTATCAAAAGACACTATTTTTTCTATTATATATAATAGCATCTTGAAAACGTTTCATTTAACTATCTTGTCTTTGGACGATACCATATAGTCTAATCTATCATGTGAATTGTAAACTCAGTTACAGGTAATACTCCGCAAAAGTTAACGAGTGTAAGTTGTTTATAATTATTTATTTATCATTTGATAATGCCTTCAAAAGAAAATCTTGTGACAATATTATCGATCCCATTATGAAAAGAATCATTCAATTCAACATGCAAAATAACTACACGTTTGAATCTGACAGTATGATATCTCGGCATATATAGAAACATTATTTTTTAAATATTTTAGCCTTATTTCATGTGTGTATCGAAAGTTTTAATTTTTAACGTCACTAGGAGGTGAAATCGGAAGGAAACTGACTACTCGGACATTTCCTTTCCTTGATCTTATGCAACCGGTTATGCATTTGTATACAGACTGAGGAGCGTTTACAATTCACTATAAACAGCAAATGTTTTTAAGGAGTCCTAATGAATTTGTTACATAATTTATCGAGGGATAAAGAGGCAGATTTTGAAACTCCTCCAAGTTTAACTCGTATTTATTTGCCTGGTAAGGGCAATCCCAAAACCGGTCGCGCAAATATAACTTTCGGAAAAGACAAAATCGCCTTCCTTTTTTATTTTTACAAATGTTTCAACGTCAGTTTCAGCCGCTTGACATGGTTCTCATTTAAATTACATTTGGCAGGAAATTGGTAGATTTTTATTGTGAAATAACGAAGCATATCAAGTATGTCCTCTCTCCCACCGAACAAGAAAATTTAGCTCTATATAACTGACGTTTAAGAATCGCTCGTCCTTGAACGTAATATTTAATATATGATGTCGGAATGCTTCCTCTGAAATTGCTTTCTCCTCTTTTTCTTTCATTCGCGTGGCTTAATTTAAAAACGCCAAAATGGAAAATAACGTAAGATTCCCAGACTCTCGGGAGATGGAAGCGCAAATGATAGGAGAGTAAAATGCCAGCAAAATGAAATGCGTGTAAGTACTCGGTGACAGGAGAGTGGATGAACAAATAAACATGATTTTGGTTTTAATGCTTTATCGTAGGCATGTATCTGCGGCGAGGTAGAGAGCATTCCGCACGCTTTCACCGCACTATCTACGGATCGAATGCTAGCCGCTCTGCTCTATTGCTGTTTCTCTCATAATGACTGTGGGGGTAGCCGTGGAATCATTCACACCAGACGTCGCGATGACAAACATTGTGAATTAAATGTAAATATAACGTACAGTGAGGAGGGATATGAAATACAACATGGGACTACTCGTTTCAAAAATAAATTTGCGCTGAACTTCCAGTTGATCAACCCTAACTATACCGATTATGTCAACTCTTTCGAATGGTTGGATGAACATTTTTTTCCTGGATAAAATTAGCGTTTCCACACCCCATGGCCGCTATAAAATCAGTCATTTTAACTTCTGTTATCAATCAAAAGGTGTCCGGATGTCAGGTTCGGAATGCACGCGCCAAATAATCCTATAAAGAGACTTTTGTGAAACCTTTTTTTTGTGTTTACTATTAACATTCCTCATCCCTTACGACCATACCAATGTTAAGGTTTTCTTAGCTTTTATCCTATTTCTGTTAAATTAAGCAATGGAATCTCATAAGCGGCAGAGATATTCTGCACACACGAAATTTTCATCACGTATTGTGTTACCTTCAGAAATTAATATTTTTTGGTTCGTTATCGAATGGTTCTTTTTTATCGTATATCGGGTGAAAATTTTCTCCACAGCAGCGATAATATGTTCTAGAAAAACGGGCTAAACTCGAGTTAAAAAGAAGGAAAGGAATAATTCTGCCAAGTCTCTTTAAATTAATCGACGAATGTCAGTATAGACGATGATTAAGAAGGTATCGCAAGAGATTTTTTGTAAATTATGTTCAATGCGAACGTTCGAAATTTCTTTTAGCATACCAAGGCTTCATATTCATTATATATTTTACGCTTCGGACATATCATATGTTTTCTATATCATTTATTGACTAAAAGTCAGACTATTAATACAGATAATGCATTATTTTGTAACATGTTATTTTACTAATGTATACTCGGTAAATATATGATAAAGTATGTAAAAGTTAAAATATTTGACTTTATTTTATACTTTATTCAAGTATTTTATCTATGATAGAATTTTTATCCAATTAGAACTTTTACATTATCAACGGTTAAAAAGTAATGGAGACAGGAGTATCTACGATCGGAAAAATCTATATTTAATCGTTTATCATCGAGGTGATTAACAAGGAATTCGAGAGATCGCAAATACCAAGAAACTCCGTGATCTCCGAGTTTAATGAAATGAGTCTTTCAGCTTCGGAGTGTACTCCAATAACCATTGGTTTCGGTGAGCATTTCATTTTCTCCAGACCATCATATACTCTCCTCCTTTTTTTAGCCTCGAACAGGATTAATATGTCGTTAAATTCAACTTGTGGTATTAAGCAAGGTCGCGTAAACAAGTTTTACTGGCTCTCGACAGATTATCTTAGACCGCTTTTTTCAAACCCCAGTTTTGATGAACGTTGGTAATATTTCAGTGGCAATTGGCCGTCACTCTTCAATATTTTTTGTGATGAGTCTTTTATTTGCGAAAGCGGCTGAAATGCAAAATGGTTAAGAGTGAAAAAAAGAGCGTTTGTAAAATGGACATCCTCTAATCGAGTGTGATTAGAAAGGATATTAGATGTTTTTGATGAGACGCGAACAATTATCAACAGTATTATAGTTATTAATATTATATTATTATTTTAAATAAAACGCCTTCTCATAAAAATGGAACATGATTTGGGATAGAATCGATAATAAACAGAATGTTGCAAGGATGTTTTTGGAAAAAGGCGGAAATGCAATAGTTAACGTTTTATTGAGTAACTCATTAAAAGTTAACCATAAATATTCTTCAAAATTAGATGACTATGCGGATGATTGGATGATATTAATTTTCAATATTAATTTCTAAGCCATGCTACATAAAATTCTTTTATCCCTATATTAATTTTAAAATGCTAGGAGATTTAAATAAATATTTTAATTAATTTAGATGATTATAATCTAAACGATTGCCTGTTCTCTAGAATAGTATGGTTGACAATAATCCATTTACATTTATGTTTGAATTATATATCTTTCATTTAAATCTTAAAATAGATACCAATTTGATAAAAATGATAGTTTTCGGTGTTATTTGGTGGAAATCTCTTATGGCTCAAATAAATAAACTAACCAAGTCGAGTCCACAAAGATAAAACATATCCAGTAACTGTTCGAGGATTCGAATCATTTGTGGTCACGTATTTATTTATCTCTGGAAACAAATATGAATTCACAGTAATTAGTGTTATACTACGTCATTCCACTTCATTTAATAGCTTATCCCTTTCATAGAATAAGTAACAAAGATGAAGTCTCTAAAAAGTCGATTAAAGTGTTATTCAACGGCATTTCCGCTTCAGACAGATCATGTCTTATTACAAGCGTTGGCAAATAAATACGTTCCTACTTAATTTGTCGACCGTAAAATCGGCTTTATAAGGAAAAACGATCATAAGAAACATTTTAATTTCATTGAATTAAATTTTTGCATTCACATTCAACGTGAATTAAACTGAAAGCCTTTCCTCCATAAAATTTAATTCGTCTTGGCTGCCATTTTTATTGGGTGTAGTTCGGAAGTCAACGTGGGCTCACCTGCTTCTTATACTATACTAGGATTCTCAAATAGAGTAAATCCGATGAAGATGGAAATTTTTCATCAAGAAGTTTTTATGGCCACTGCATTTGAGAATTCATAGCTTTAACCTTTAAAAGCAAAAATGGAACGATTTTATGACAGAAAGATTAGTGAATACTTAATCAAGGGCGGAGGATGGTAATTATGTACTTATTCTGTCCGTTAATAAAAATCAAGAAATAAGCACGAGCTTTTCAACGAATCATTACAAACTTCTTATAACGGCTTTATTCTTACAAGAATTCGTCCTGGAGAAGGTATAAATAACATAGAAAATTGTTGAGCGTACCAAGTTTATTCTACTACTTCTCATTAAATGCTTATTTTTATCGTTATTTCAACTTGACGTCGCATAATCCTCCATTTTAATCACTTTGCCGCATAATTAATTTGTCTACATTTAACTAAGTAATTACCTAGTAGCGTAACTTTCTGATTACTTAGCCAAACGCAGCAAATATATTACTGGAAATAATCTTGGCCTGGAGGGATCCCTGTCCTTGAGTCTCAAGCCACCCTCATTCTTTTCCAAAAAGTATTTTTAGTTTCTACAGTTCACAATTATGGCTTTCCAAATAAGGATTACTGCTTAACAACTATCGAAGTGTCCACTTGACAGGTGCATTTTTTGTTCATATTAATTTTCATGGAATAAAACGCCACGAAATTGTTTACAGGTTTCCGTGAGTGAGGTATTCAAGTCGAAGGACAAGAATAAAGATTGTTCCATGCCACCCTTTTCGGGAAGTGGCATGATTCTCGAGCCAAATATTTCCGTTGGGTTCTTATGTTATAAGCTTGCCTACTTTAGTCCTGAGCATCCAGATTTGGCAGGGAATAGCGAGATGTGGGCTCTGCTATTGGCTTCTAGATATTTGACTTATCAAGATATTTCCGATAACGAGAATAGGAAATTTTTATTCAAGAGTGACTTTAAGGATTTAACCGTTTATTAATTAGCCGAATAATGATCCAATAAGCAAATTCAAACCGTATTTTAATTTTGAAACATTCAATTTAAGGATTTTTTTATACTTACCAAATATTAAATTACATTAAAATGGACTTTAATTTGTGAGACTGGAAGAAATTTCATATTTCTTTGAGGCCGACAACAATTTAAGCTGTGGAAATACTTATTACTGTTACTGAAACTGCAAGTTACTGATGCTCAAACAATATTTTTTTTAAGAAATGTATACAATTACGTTTGCAAACAGGTGTAAATAAAATTAGTTTAAAGAATAGTAAAAATAAAATATTATGAATGATGATGACGAAAAATTCTATCATCATTCTATCAAATCTATTATCAGAAAAAATATCTTTCCAAAAACTAACTGAGAAATTCCAAAGTATCATTTATACAGGCTTTTTTATCGTGAGAACCCGTTGTATCTGCTGTTGAACTTTTAAACTAATTCTTCGGACATAATAATTTGATTAGTGATTACGTCTATCGAGAATTTTTAAATAATAAATATATATTTCAGACAATTGGTCAAACGCGGATGGGATATTTCCAACATGTTTTTTCCAGCACTCCACGCGGAAACTTTTTGAACAATAAAATATGATTATTATAGGATAATATATATTAGGGCGTATAAACTTTGAAAATATTTGATACGATATTTAAATTTTTTTACTCTCTCTTACATATCACGACTACATCAGCACTAAGTCTTCCAATCGAGTTAACGTACGCAAAAAGGCTGTCGATTTCGAAATCTTGGGGGATATTCCAGGCATCTTCAAAGTGCCGAAAGGGAGGATTTTCAGCAACTAATTGAAAGGAGTGGCATCATTTTGGGTTAAATCCTCTTTTAAGACTTTGGAGAATGTAGAATGGTTTCCGTTCGGCCCTTCATTTTCACCGGACGTGCCACAGACGTGACAACGTCTCTGTTGCTCCTTAGGTTTGTCGGCGATTCCAATGCCCTGTAATCATGTGTCATGGGAGTCCCGTAGAAGGACAGGGCGGAGGAAGGGTAGCGGCGAGAAAGAATTATGGAGAGTGAATAAGCGAAGGGCGTAGGTGGGCTGTGGGGAGTGGTTATGATGGGAGAGTCAAGGAGGATGAGAGTATCGATAGCTTAGGAATAGCTTAACATGTTATTATGTACTAGACCAAGAGTATCCAACTGACCGATCGTGAGGCGTCTTTACGTAGATCTTTGTTTTCCTCTGCTACATGTACTCGGTTCATTATTCTAGATAAGAAAAGTGAAATATCCTATAGTCCAATCACAAAACAGTATTTTTCATATATAAATATATCGTCGCATTTATGTTATATCATTCTCATCTTAATCTTTTACTCTGCATGTGAGTAGATTGCAAGATCACCTTAGAACATGTGTTAGAACATGCATAAAAACTTGGGTTGCACTATTAGACGGAATATGGGCCTGGAGAAAGCACTTTAGAAAATCACGTCTATTCAAAGATCAAACAAATTCTGAACACCGTGAAGGATAAAAAAATTCGGTCATATAAAACTCAAAGAAAAACTTAAAATCTGTCAGCATATTTTTCTATTCAACACCAAACTCATATGACCGGGACTAGAATCAGGATATTTCATATTCCAGAAGATCCAGGTTCGATTCCCAGTCCTCTCAGACTTTTATTCATGTCCATCTTTTATTAGTGCATGCCTTTATGTGAAAAGTTACCATTCATCTTTCTCCTTAAATCTTAGAAATTTGGTAAAAATATTCTTATAATCAATCCCAAAATTTATGATTCTAGACTTAATAATTAGACAATTATAGTCAAAATGCCAATGAATCACTACTTAATGAATATATTCATCACCTAAGACGTATTTTTATACTCTTAAACGTAAGAAAAATAAAAAATAAGAAACTTCTGTTTCTCGAATGACCTTTCGACGATTAAGGAAGTGCTCGAGGCTTCTGTCAAATATCGGTTACCACTTAGAGGCACGGCATCTCCATTAGTGGATCATCGGCTGGAAGAAAGTAGCAGGTCTCGTGGATTAACGGAGTTGAAGGATTTACAGATGGATTAAGCGGGAGTTTAAGTGGGCAGAAAGGTGAGAGGACAGAGAAAGTTGTAATAGGAGTTGCGTGGTAATGCGCTGGAGGGATCTTACCGAAGTGTTGGCGGAAATTTTCTTTTCACTCGGAATAAAATACGAGTGCTTCACAAGTAATAATCTACGTGTCCTTCACGTCCTCATGTACGTGTTTTTTTCGCATAAACCCGCTTACCGCAGATTGAGAACAAAAGATTTATTCGCTTTACGATTAATTCATACGATGATTTATTTCTGTGTCTTTATATAAATTAAAGGTTGGATTTTAACGCTTTAGAAACTCTCGTGTAAGTCGATTTTCGCTTTGGAGAAACGGGTGTTTGTTTTCTTAACTGTTATTTTGGCTTTCAGTCTTCAGGATGATTTTTGTCTATAATGGACACGCTCAGAGCAATAATTCGCTGTTTCACATAGTTTGTTTTCCGATGACATAAAAACGTGATTTAATTATTCATAGATTAAACATTAAGTAATTGATTGAAATTGCGTCATAGGTTACTGCAAAGTTTCTATACTTAGAGGCTTCTTAAATGTTTCCTTTAATTGGATTTATAACTGTAGAGATAAGATTAATATGTCAAACTCTGACGATGTAAACATTGTTCTTGTGAAGCACATGAAGATCTCGGCCAGTATTTCGCACTTTCTTGGTACATGGAAATCGAAATCTTGACGAACAAGCGAAAAGCGAACATAAAAAAGTAAGCATCGATGCATTTCTCCAACCTTCGGAAACCAGCGGAATTACAGTCGTTACATCCAAGTCGAAATGGGAGATTACCGACTATTCCCCGTCTGAGTAATGGTCGAGAGACAAATTAGCGAGATATCGATTGAATTTACGGTCGAATGAAACGTCAACCTGCACGTCGCCTTTGATTTTATCAGCGAAAAACGATTTCTCCTCACTTGGTCCGACGGATGATGGATTCCTCCTTCTCCAGAGATTTTAAAATGGAAGCCGACGAGAGTTATGATGATGTCACGCTGTGCATTTCATTCCGCTGACGCTTTTCAGCCGTAATTCTCGTCGGGGAAAGCAGCTAGGAAAAGGGATAAGGCGATGGAGGGAGGGAATGCGGAGGTAATTGGGACCGTGGATCGACGTCCCTTCTTGCGATGTTTTTTCGAAGACTCGCGCGGGGAGCGAAACCTCCGTTTTGAGAATCTTTCGCGCGCGCAAAAATAATTTCTTCGTCACCCAAAAAAATGCCAGGGGTGTCGGGGAAGGGAAAAAAGAAGCGTGGGTACATGAAATCAGGCTTCTTTATTTAGGCCCCGTCCCGGAACTCTTACACGGCGCCCCAAGCGCGTCCTGTTGTATCGAACTGGGGAAAAGTAGTACTTGAAGGAAGTGGCTTTGTATTGATTAGTCGCGGACTTTGAAGTGACTGATATTGAGTGGAAAGTATGTGGATGGTTGTGAATCTCAAAAAGGTTACACTGAATTCTAGTTCTAACGTTTCTATAACGATAGAAAGATGAAATTTTGAAATAAATATCTTAGGATTTTTCCTAACTGAAAATTTTTGGTAAATTTGGAATCTTATGATGTTGAATTAGAAAATACTGAGATATATATCTCATCAAAATATTCGTTAGCCAAGTTACTCATTGCATGAAGAAAACTCAAGATAGGGGGAAACGTTAGAAATTTTCGCTGTCATTTTTAGGTATTTCTGGTTACCATTGTTACTATGTATGTTTATATTGAGAAGAACGGATCGTTAAGGCATTCAATATAGTGATGGTTCCGTATTCCATTGGGCTTAAAAGCCAAACTCATATCAAAAGGTTAAACTAGATTAAATTCCTCGCCGACATAATGTGAGAATTGCACTTTTCCTAAGGAATTTCGAAGGGAATATTCTTTAAGCTTCCTGGCTACTACATTATTCAATTAAAAATTTGTAATATTCAATTTAAAAAATAGGCAAACAAGGAGGTAATAAATAGCTTCATATAATTTCTTGCCACATGCCTTACTTAGGCAATGGCAATTTATCTTGTTATTTCCAACGCTATTCTCTTATTTGTCTTAAACTGAGGCTCAACTGAGGTAACATAATTGGTTCGCACGGTTGTTACCAAAAAACTAAATGGCATAAGAAAAAATGGCATCATTACTCATGCTTTAAATTTTAAGTTTTCAATTTTTTTGGGATTTTAGTTTCCAAAATGTACTAATTTTCAAACTTTTTCCAATTACTATTGCCCTCGTGCACTTATTAAATAAAATAATAGTAATGAACTAGAATCAATCGGCTTCTTTTCGTGTGGAAATTATCTATGGAGAGTAGAACGCAAAGGGCGCAATTATTATTATAAATATAATAATATATTATTATAAGGCAAAAGCCTTCAATACGATCCTCTCAATTTTAATATCACAAATATCATCCAAAATTTGCATTAAAACGGAATGTATACATTTGACAACGAAGTAAGAACTTTGGCATCTTCATCTGAATGACGGCATAGCATCCTTACATATATTTAAAGGTCGATTTCCAAATTTTATCTTAAATCGTTTTGAACAAGCTATGTCTCTCTGGTCGGGGAAAAGTAAACACTGCCTTCGTCTGCCACTACTAAGCGCAATATCATCTCATTACCATAATAGTTAGTTTTATCACTTTTCATGAAATAAATTCTAGCACGTTAGCACCTGTATATTTGAAGGTTTAGTAGCTTCTGAAAGGGAGCTCTGTATGAATGCCATTTCCTGTTATTTGAAGTATCCTGAATTTATTTGTACCTCTCGGGAAATACCTCTCTTGCAAATCGCTGAGCAAATAACTCTACTCTAAAAGTGAAGGGATTCGGACGCGCGTGCTACGAGTTTGCTAATGTTATTTTGGGTTTTTTTCGAAACTTTTTCGCAAATAGACAACCCAAAACAACGAGAGCACGGATTTCCCTATCCAGACTAGATATTTTCTAGAAGCATTATTATGATACATCGCTGCATACCTGCGATAAATTTGTCAAAAAATATACCTTTTTGTATGAGCTGAAGTGATCTGTACATGAATTCTAATGAAAGCGTATCATGCAAATTTTAAATGCGAAAAAATGACGGCATTAACACATGAAACAGAAAGCCATAACGAGATTTCCATTTCCTCTTCTGAGGGTATATACAAGTAAATAAACAGTTTAACCCGAGAAATTAGTAAAATTAGGGAATTGCGAACAATAGAGACAACTGCAGCGTAGTTAAAATGTGAGTTTTACGCAAAAAAGGCAAGTGCCAAAGGACTTCATATTTGATTAATCCCATTGAGTAAATAGTTTGTTTTTTAGTGCGTTATTGACTGAGATGGAGTCATGCAAATTATCTCTACTATCCTTTCTTTTCGTCAGTACATTCATCATTTTCATGGTCGATTTGAAATTCATTCCCTATTCCATTACCTACATTAAGCTTTGAAGAAGGGATGAGGCAAAATGAGAAGTGAGGTAGTTCGCCCTTGATTTCCTTACCGAACCGGAATGCTAAAAGAGGAAAAAAGTCTACGTAAGTGCAGCAAAATGATCCTATGACTAACACTTTTCAGATCATTCAAAATGAGGAGCGACAAGCATTGGCGGATCCATGGATAGGGAGGGACGATGGCTAGTAAAAGCAATTTGCCTAGGATCAGACAAGGAACTTGAATTAAAATCAGATTGAGAAGTTTTTTCCAAGATTGCTAAGCCTCTGTCACACTAATAATGTAAAAATAGCATTTGAAAGTTAATTGGAGATGAGTTCATACGAAAATTGTATTAAATCTATTGATTCCCCCCATTGCTAAGTTCCTAGATCTGTCCCTTGTGACCAAAATGAATTATATTACTCATCATCATCATCATCGTGAGCATCATTCATACCCCATATCTCAGCCATTAATAGCATCGAGAAAATAGTAAACGAAAGATACATTTTCCTCCTTCCAGAAAAGACAAATGAAAAATGTTCCATTCATCAAGATACATCAAACCTTATATCAAATGCCAATCAGGAAATATTTTTGTTAGACTCCTCAGTGGACGCACGAAAGACTTTTTACAATCAGCGTCTCGTGAAACTGGTCTTTTCCCCCACCGAGCAATAAAGAAAGAAAGAAAGCACATCCCCGTAGAAATCCACGACCATCGCCCGCTTAAGGAAGAAAAACGTATGGGACGTGGCCCAAGCTTAAGGGCTGACCCGTCCCCATTCCTTATTTCGAAGAAATTTCCGCAAGAACAGTTCCCCTCGTCTGTCTGTGGTGCACGCCTTCTTCGGGGAATGCACCTGGGGTCAAGCGGCGGGTGGACGGGACGGGCCTCGAACCCGGCCTAAGGCTCGCAAAAGGATGTATTGACTGGTATCGAAGGGTAGGGTTACCACCCGAACGGTTTTCACCCAGACAATGTGGGTAAGGAGAATTTCGTCCGTCCTTTGACCCGGATGAATAAGGCGAAATGTTAAAGGAAAAATAAAAGGAATGTTGAATGAGATGTCGTGGCGTAGGACGATAATGAAGCACAATTTACATTGAGGAACTTTCCTTTACTTTAAAGGTCTGCCCTTAAGATTTATTGATTTTCCAGTTTTGTCTTCGAAATACATTAGTGTAGCGTTGATTATTATGTTTCTTCCCACATTTTTTATGTTGAGATCAAATATAGTATGCTCTTCCAAAATATAGCACTGATATAGATTTTGAGGGAGGTTCCCTTAGTTCCCTCTTGAATTTTCGTTGAAAAGGGAAAAAGCAATTACAAAATATCTTTCTAGTTTGCAAGACATATCCCTCGAATTTTCGGTATTCAAAATCTAAGATTTGTTAGTGTTAATTTACTATTAACTATTTGCCCTTTGTATATTTATTTTATTATATTAATCAACATCTTAGGAAACATTTAGCCTCAAAGTAATGGAAATCTACCATCAGGATCGAAGTTATCTGTTATAGCAATAACTAAATGGTAGTGATATTCAACCCAAGAAGTACAAGACTTTAGAATCAAGTTGCATATTTACGTAAGTGGCACTTAAATTATTTTCATTTTGATTTTTAGGGATAATTTTTTTGCATAGAAATATTATTTGACACTATCATCAAATTCATTTTCGAGCATTATAATAGTGGTAGCTATTGTCGAGTAAATCTCAATTGCAGAATGGGGAGTCGGTTCACTCTGTTTTATAAAACTTTGATACGTCATGTATTTAATTATTTATATTCATAACAATAATATAATTTTTAATTATTTCATATTAAGTAAATGTACTAATAAAAGTATATAATATTTGATATGTAGAGAATTTTCATCCGTAAAATTGGATATGAACATCAGAGGCTACATTCGACTACGAATTAAAAACCGTGTTAAACTTGATTATTTTAGGTGACACGCGTTATGCAAATTGACATTAACACCATCATTCAACCTCAACATTTTTCTTAATATATAAATATATCTAAAAGTGAGGCAAAGTCTAGTAAGCACTATCTGGTTCTTCAGCAGGAATTGAACCTCAGGCAAAGGGAGGAAGGAAAACGTTAACCTCCAAGCTGGCAGGGAGCTCCTAAGTAAATCGAAAAGTTTGCAGCCACTTGATCCCAAGAGAAATAAAATTACGCTCGACAATAGGTTATTTCCTTCTGATCCACGTTTACACTTAGATTCAGGAATGGTCCGATATTTTCCGAAATCGTGAGATAGGACGAACCCACAATGACCGGAATTTTCTCCTCGCCCTTTCAGGCGAGTCTGGGGCACGAATTCCGAAATAAGCTTTCCATCACTTAAGAAAGAAAGTTTCTGATCCGCAAGCTATGAAGCCCGGATATAAGTCCGAAGTGTCCGGGAATATATGCAGAGAAAGGTGGCAATCGGGCGGGAGGAGGTGGCGCCTGCAAGTCCAGTTGGTATCAACAGGCGGGCAATGCCGCGGGCGCAGCCGAAGATGTTGAAGGTTGTCTGTTGGAGAGGGGAGGATCAGGAAACGGGTCTCTCTCGCGCTGTTATGGGAGAGGGGATTAGAGATTGGGGAGGAGGGACATTATGTTGATTAGGGGAGGGAGGATGACTTTTTCTCTCTCTCCAAGGGGTGGTTGGGGAGGAATGCTTGAGATGACGATAAAAAAGTATCAAGGTGTAAAAATAGCCGCGGTGTTCAGGGCTATTTCGGGCGCGTTTGACAGAGCGTAAGGTATTGTTTCGCTCGGGACGTGCAATCTTTTTTCGCGGTGGGTTACTTCCTCAAGGGGAAGGTATCAAGAGCCTCAGAATGGGTATATAAGGATGTGAAAATGTTCAGAAATTTTCGACGTCTAAAACGTTGAAGGATGTTGACTTCTCTCGAAAATGCGGATATATTCACAAGTATAAAAATTTCTCCTGGTTTAATAGGAAATCTCTTTATAGGTGTGAAATAGATGATATTATTGTCAGTTCAAGAGAGAGATAAAGGTGATGTCACCATCCAGAATGATCATTTATCTATAAAAATTCATTATGTAGACTGTTTTGGCTACACAACGAAGGGATTTAATCAAACTGAATGGACAAATGGACCTTAGTTCACATTTCCACACATTACATATGTATGTATTTCAACTAGCAGGAATTTTCAGAAATTTTTTCCTTTTCCATTTACTCATAGAAACTACTATGATATCTCATGTTTTCCAATTTATATCTATTGATTACCATTTTAAGTAATTTTTGTATGCAATTCTAGTCAAAGTATCAATATAAATCACATTCCTTGCACTAAATTTCTAGATGTATCTCACATTAGCAGAAACATGTATATACCACATGAGTACATCAAAATTAACATGGTCTTCCGGATAGTCAAGTCGCGCGTTCGCCTTTGGTAGTAAGCGGTTCTGAGTTCGATTCTCGGTGGCATATCGCATGCGTCAGAGGACCTCAGATGTCGAAGCACTTTTAGCAAAACAACATAGATATATCAACTACGTAGGCACATAATGTAGGTTTGTTTATAAAACTTCTCTTATTTATGTTCATGGAAATTGTGAAATCGTATTTATAGCGTAATAGAAGCGTTTAAAAGGCATTATACTCCCATCCCGTTTATTTTCTCTTACAAAAGTCTCCACCGAGATTAAGTCGGCAAAGCATTTATTACTCTCTTGACATTGAAAGAGTAATCGCTGATGATGGATTATCTAAACTTAAACGAGTACTCTCGGGTCCACGGAAGCCTTTTATAAACCGATATTTCCTACTTCGCAATTTCAAATTCATCTTACCTCTTCAAGTTTTTACGACAGGAAGTCCTTGCGTAGGAGAGAAATATTTCTCGATTGGTGTATACTGACTTTCCTTTCACCGATGAATTATGCTGTCAGATTGTCTTTCATGTTATGGAATAGCAGTTGCTAAGCACAAAAGATAGCGTCTATCAAAGATATTTCTCATTTATTTCGTCTTATCATCACTCTTACACTTACCGCGCAGAGTGTAATAAATGCATGCCTGCTGAAAGGATCGATTGCTCAACAAAACCTATCTTTTTTGCATCGTAATGGCATCAATTACGGTTAAGTTATTAAGTAATGACACAGGTACTAACAAGTAATCTACGCATACGAATGTGAGCGAAGATTTGAGATTAATTCCTGAGAAACGTTTTCTCACTGTTGTCAAAATAACTCCTTAAAAACGTTATCCAATAAAATATCGACTCCGTTTTCAACCTCTTCAAATTGGCAGATTGATAAAAAAAAGTTTGGCGGTGTAGGTTTTGGAGGAAAGATTCGTCTGAGAATCTTAACTTGGAAAAATCTGAGTTAAATTGCTAAACTTCTTCGACTGAGGTAATCTCGAAGCAGGAAGAATGGTTTTTACGTCGATATCGACGGATTCAGATCGACTTCCCCATCTTTGATCATCGTCAATGGGAAACAAGTGGGTTCGGCTCCCCAGTTGGTTATGAAGGACAGCGATTCTGCCCGCGAGATTGATGTAATTGGTTGGAGCGTTGCCATGGAGCTATTGGTAAATAAATAGGATCCAGTTTTGACTTTCAACGCGCCAGTGTTTCTCGGTGAAGATGTGCCATTCATCACGACTGATACCTAACTCCCTGACAACCACTCATGCATCTGGACACCCCGTAAACGTCCAGAAAACATCCTGGAGGCAAAAAACGGACTTGTCTGAAGAACTTTCCATTTTCCTTTTTCCTTCCGCGGAAATGAAATAGGCGCGACATTCTCACGAGAAATTGGGTGGTTCAGTTGGAGCTGCGAATGATAGCAATTTTAACTCCTGAATTTGAAGATTCATTTGTTTCTTGAGGTGGGACTGCATATAATTCCTTCGGGAGAGTTTTATAACTTGGAAGCAAGGAATATGAAGGTATCACTGAGGGCGAATTACGCTTCTTGAAAGATGAGAGGAAACGCGCTAAGTGGTAGGAAAGCTGAACTTAAGCTTTCCCGATCAAAATAAGAAAATAATCTCCGATTATGAGGGAAATCTATGCAACTTATCACGGATAGCCGTGCAGCTGGAAATAGAAGTAGAAATAGAAAAATGTCAACATGACTGGGACTCGAACCCAGGTCTCTCTTTTTCCGGGCAGGCGTAATAACCACTCAAATACTATACATTATGATGAATTACCTCTAGGTCCCGTTTAAAGGTAGAATTGAGTTGGAATCGTAGATTAAAGATTTGTACCTACCTATCTACCCTTCCCGGGAGAGAAAGAAGAAAAGAATATCTGGGTTCGAGTCCCAGTCAGGTTGATATTTTTCACTTCCATTTTTTGTTTAATCTACGTCGAAGCATTTGTCATGTGCTAATATTGCATTTTTAGTGAGCTAAGTTCATCCATATAAGAGAATCGTATTTCTGTTTTCTTCGTTTATTTCCTTAGTTCATAAATAAATTTTTATTGTCATATATAGCTCACCAATATTCACATTTTAAGACTTACTCATCGTTCATTTTCTCTAGAAAAGAGGAAAAAATTTACCTCCCAACGTATTTCGAGGAATTTCAGGGAAATTCATCATATATTTTAATTTAAGGAGGTAAATTAACAATTATTACAGGTAAGCTTAAAATTTCGCAGTGATAAATATTGGAGAATGTAAAAGATTCAAAATCTATCAAGCAGTTCCTATATGGAGGGGAGCAGCTTCACGACTTGAAAGCGTGTGGGTTCAAGATTTAAGGGACTAAATACGTACATACGTAAGTATTCTTACATGTGTAGTCGGAGAAATTATCACGGGAAAGGAATTTCGGTTCGGTTCATACGAGGCGGAGTTTGAGGTCGTGGACCAAACTGGAGAAGGAATGGAAAAGCGGGTTATTGACGTTAAGGGAGAGTTTGCAAAGAAATAAATAAGAAAAAGGAGGAAAAGGGGTGGGAGAGGAGAATGCGGCTTTTGGGGTTAGATCTGAGAGATAATTGTAATTTCCGGCACAGGAACTATGGATGTATAGATGGTAATGTCTCACGGTCTCAGGTTTCTCCTGTCAAAGTCTCTGAAACATTATTGGTCGACTCGGAATAAATTTCGTTTATCAGGATTGAGGGTTGCTAGACGGAAATTAAATATGTTTAATTTACCTTAAAATTGCGATAAAATTGGCACAACAAGAAATAACTCCAAGATAACACTTTTTGGCCCTTTTCATTACAAGCTCTCAATAGCCATCCCTCGTATTAGTGTATTTATTTTTCATTTTACTTTTCCGCAGAGAAAAGTATATGGGCCTTCGATATTTGATTTCTACCTCTGGTGGGCTCTACTAGTAGGAAAGCAAAGGGGCAACGCGTTCAACTTTGGTGGGCGGGGTACCGGGTTCAATTTCCGACGGGAGTCTATAGGTGAGAAATGATATTAGCTATCGAAACAGTTTTTAAAAATATCACTTAAATCTATGACGCAGTTTTCTTAATTTTTTAAATGATTTTTACCACAGTAGTCATACTTCCAGTTAAATGTAAGAATAATGTATTTTTTATAGAGTTATCCACTCTTAAAATGCTCAATTGATTGATGAGTGCTTATTTTGATGATAGTAAAATTTGGGAGTGTTTGGTCGTATTTATTTTAAGCGCATGGTCAAAATTTCAAGCAATAACTCGAGTACAAAAAAATATCACCATAATCCTTTACTCTCCACAAGCTTGCAAAAGTGAAATTGCTGGATGATAGCAAGAAATTCTTTTTTCTTTTTCTATAAATTTCTTCAGAAAGATTTGTGAAGTATAGGATATGGCAGTGGCGGAAGAGATGATTTGGGTACGTCCAACATTTATTGTTCAGGCCTAACTTCGCGGGATGCTAGCTTAAAGAACCAAGATTAATTCTCATATCTTCCCCTAAGTTCAATCCCAGATTAATAAAACTCACTGTTAATTCCTAATCATCATTAAATATTGCAATTTAATTCAACCTTACCCTCAGAGGAAGCTACACCAAATATCCTTTCCGGTAAATTTTAGTTATATTCCAAACTCGTTAATTTGTTAAGCCGAGTTAATTGTTTCCGTAGATCCCCTCCGTCTCGGGAATCACTTCGGGTGATTATTCTCAGAAGTTAGGGATCTCGCGAAGAGGAAGGGTTGAAACGAGAGGGGGTGGCGAATGTTGAGGAGAGTTGCCGAGGTGACCGTCGCGTGTACACTCGACCTCCGTGTGTGGCTTAATCGTTTTGGTTGGTTCAATGCCCTCAAAGCAAGGCGCCACCTCGCCCCCACTTTCTATACATCCTACCACTCCCCTCTCCTTGTTGCTCTCGCTTCGGGTTATCTGTGGAACCTCCAGTCTCTCACAGGAGAATAGGATGGGTGGAGGCTAAGATTTTGCCGGGGTATAAATATTGCAAGGATAGGATCGGTAGCATCCGAGATACTGCCTGAGAATTTACCGCCTGTATTATGAGGTTGTGTAAGAAATACGGTTTTGGCACAGCAAACCTTCGAAAAAATGAGCGCAAAATTTAATGAGATAAGGAAATGATGCCGAAATTCATGCCACTCATAGCGTGAGATAGATACAGTTCATTTTAAAACAAATAATTATACCCAATGTTTTTACCCAATAAAGATCAAGAAGCTGAAATATAAAAGAATTGGAAAAATTTCAAAATGTTATCCAAAGTATATCCTGATATCTCATCTTCGACATCTTCCTCAAATTTAATGTGAAATGCCCCGAGAGTCGAGAAAATTATAAAGGGTATACGATATTACGCTGATGTATACATCCAATGGATACTTCTCATGAATTTTTTTTTGCCGTGAGCTGCGCCGTTGGTTTAGAGTTGAATTTCAATAATTGGTGTCCCTCGCAAAAGGTACTCATTTAAGGGTGTCTTTATTAAATATTTCATCATATATTTTCAAAGTCTGACAATTATCTGTCTGATAGTCTGATAATCTGCGTGCGAAAATAAAGGCCTGGGTAAAATGATAAAATTAGCTTAATTTGATTATTATAACATGAATTATGTTTAAGAATCTATATCCAAACCTCCAAAAGGTATAAACGGAGATTCCGTAGATAGTGGAGAACAGATCTTGTACTTATTTGCTAATTTGATGTAAAATAAATATGATAAACGTAGAGAAAAGTGGTGTTTGTATTGCTATGGCCGTTCAGAGCGAGTTCTTGATATGTTGCGAAATCTTCCTGAGATAAAAGAGAAATTTTAAAGATTAGTAACAGAAAATAATCGTTACTATACACGTGGAATTCCGCATCAACATCTCAAATACAGAAACATGGTAGGAACTATTCTCGGTGATAATTTTAATAAAACAAGATTAGAGTTGTATCGGGATAAGGATAAATTATTATTGAAATAATTATGGATGTCACGAGAGGGAGTATGCAAACGTCTATTTCCGAGAATGGAAATTATAGAGAAAGGATGATCGCACGAGCCAAGGTTTCTTACCGACCGATTCAAAAGAGAAAACAAGGACAATTCGACGGCATGTTTGACTTGCATTTTTATTTACATTCCTGAAATTTCGACGATCAAAATGAAAGCGGAATTTAGATTCGGCACAAAGTTTCCCTTTGAGAGATCGTGACAAACCATTTAAATGGCACGAGGTAAGATATTTCAAAGAGAGAACAACAACTGCGAAACGATTGCGGGTTATCGGCAACGGTGACCAGAGAGGGCAAAGGGGTCACATCGAAAGCACACTTCAGTCCGATTAATTGCGTGTATATTAATAACTGACAATTTATTACTGCTTTATGGCGGCGATCCGGTTTTTTTCAACTTTTATGGCCTGCTAATTCAATTTCTGTTTTCTAATCAGCTGGTAGTCGATTGCTTGATAAGCCTATGATAGAGAAAAAGCCTCCGCCGTCGTCTTTGGTTAGATTGAATTGCTGCATAATACTTATGAATCGATCGGATGTATTTAAAAACAACCACGCCTACTGCTCAAAATCGTTAGGTGTCTTCACTGAGGGGGAACATGCTATTCCTAAATTTATAGTTCCTCTTTAAGTGTCACTTCATGATGCCGAAAGAGCATCTTTGTAATAAATAACCCATTACGTCATTATTTGAATAGAGAAAGTAAATTTTAAACTCAATCCTTGAATTAAATTTAATTATGTGTGAATATTTTTAAGCGATCTTAAGTTTCGCATTAAGCAAGGCGGTATGGAGCTTGACAACACAAAGGTCATGCATGCCAGATAACTGCATGCTTCATGCTTCATTAAATTCAGCCAAAGTTACGTAATACCTTCATCCGCAGAATGTGTGTGAAGATGACGGTGTATTCGTTAAATTGTAAATAGTCAATTATCCATGAAAGTTATGCAAATCTCACACCTTTCCAACGTAAAATATTTTCTCCTGCTCATCCTACAGCCTAGTCATATATACGATAGTTTCTTATTCATTCATTTTATGATTTATTTTTCTCGCAGCTTGTCTTTTTCTTTGATTCCCTTAGCACTCTATTTTTGATCTACGGTGATTCGAGATATCATGTTTAGTTCTTTTGGAAAACTTGCTTATTGAATTGCGATTAGCATTTTTGGTATATTGAATCTATGCTAAACACAAACTTACAAACTGATGAAATTTACCAAGGGTTTTATTCTCATGAAAATTACTAATTTTGATAATCTACTGAAAATCTTCTATGCGAGTTGGTTAAGTGATATTTGTAAAAGCATATAAGCCATTTCAAATTTCTAATCCTCATGGAATCAATCGTAAATTTAGTATTTTTGATTCCGAAGTATTATTTAAACAGCTTATTTTTGTTCTAAAGCGGTCAAAACTAGACACTTCTAATCTAATTTCTCTCAAAGCATGGCAGAACAAAGTTAAAATTAACCTTTGAATTCACCGACCGATTCCAATGCTACTCTCCACCCTCCCTTATTCTGCAGCACAGCAGTAAATTCGACTCCCAACTTGCTCGTTACAGGTTCCTGCAGGACGGAGAAAGTTTGGCGATGTCATCCAGATGGACCTGGGTAAACAATCCCACGCTCAAAACCCTTCTCGAACTCGATCGCTTTGAGAAACGTATTCGATGCGAGAGGAATTAATTTTGGTCTCCGCCGTCGTGAACGTCGCTCGCTTGGGAATAAAAAGTCGCGTGCGGTGGAGCGTGGCAATTTGGCGTTATTAGCCGGAGAGATATCGCTCTATTTATAGCGATTCTGGGGAATACGTGGGAGTAGAGTTCAAGAGTCTTGCGAAGCGTGTTATGCTGGTTACCAGACGATGTTTGCGGAAGCGGCCTTGTTTGCTTGTTCTGACGCGCTTGATCCTTGCACGGAGTGGTTTACGTTCTCTGGGAGAGCAAAGGAGAGGTCATGAGCAAACTGCGGAAGGGAAACTAAATTACCCCGAGGGCAGGAAAACTCTGCAAAAGTGTTGAAAGTGAAAAGGATAATTGTTATGTACTTGGGTCAAAAAGGTAAGGCTCGGTAGGTCAGGTTTACTGTTGAAGTTTTAGTACCTGCTAATCGCCCTTTAATTTTCGCGGAGAGTTAATTGTGAGGTGCAAATATTTTAATATATTGATAGTATATTATTAAGTATGAATTCGTTCCCTTGTACCTAAGTAAATATCTTTTTATGAAACTTTCATTTACGTAGTTTAAATATTTAATATTTAAGCAAAATGTGAGCACATTCTTGATAGAATCTTAATTTATGTTTCACTTAATGCGTTATGGGGAACTGAATTGTAGGGAAGCTATGATTATTTAAATCAGGATATAGTGTGATATAGTTTACAGAAATATAGGTGCAATAAATTGGTAAGATCTAAGGTCTCACAAAAGGAAAAGATAAGCTATTTTACTGAAGCGGGAAGGATTTTTGCATCGATATATTCAAAGGCGAAAATCCTTCGAAATAAAAGAAATTGCCGATTCCATCCTAATCGAATGATTCATTTTACAGTAAAAATTCACCAATCTTTCTGTTTCAGATTTTTATACCAAACAGATCAAAATAAATCCTCAGATATTTTTGCTAAAGACTGCCTAGGACTGCTTTTCCGGCAATTTTTTTTTACCTATTACTCCGTGTTTCTGAAAATATCATTTCTTATAAGCGTCAATATTTTTATAAGAAATAATATTTCTTTAATATAACACCTTCTGCACCTTCCAACAATTCATTAAGTAACCATCATTGCGTAATATTGCTTCTTTGCCTTCTCAAACCTCTGAAATCCGGCCTCTAGCTCCGGCAAAAATCTAACTCTAAGCCCCGGTATATCACCATCCAGGACACACGTAGGTATTGTCAATGGACCGAAGTTAATTACAGCCGTAAGTCTGGACGTTGGAAACTTAAGGATAACGGCTTTGTATCCGCGAAACGGTTTTTGAGAGAGAATAGAAAGGGAGGGAGTGAGTGGGAGAGGAAGGAAAAATGGGGATAGATTGAGTGAGGATGAGGTTGCGTGAAGATAAAAGGAACACAGAAGGGGACGAATGAGCTGAAATGAGAGTCAAGAGGGAATCACAATGGGTCGGGAAGTGGTTGAAGGCTCATGGAAAGAAAGGGATTAGTAGGAAGCTGCGCGGAATTGTTTGGGAAAAGAAATACAGGGAGAGCCATGAAAGGAGAAAGAAAAAAGTTCTGCTTTGGAGTTCACGAAGAAAAGAAAGTTGTAATCTTTTGTGGCGAATGAAAGCGATAACGTGAGTTGATGAAGTGGATTGGGAAGAAGAAGTGAGTTAGGAGGAAAATTAATCCGAAATAGAATGGACAGAGAAATGTTAAGAGAGGAGATTGTTTTTAATCTTATCGCCTCCCTCCGTGACTGTCACGGTACTGGAACTGAAGAAATTGCCGATTTCCTAAACATCTATTTTTGTTTTTGATGAATAAATTGCCGGTTTTGGTGATTTTCTATGATTTTGAAACCTGAGAAGTAAGTAGAGATTTTAATGGCGTAGGTCAACTGCTAAAAAGCGAGTGTCAGGACGAATAAAGGCTCACCAATTTAAGTAGTCTTCTACTACTACTTTTTCATGTTTTCCTTTATCCACTCACACCTCTTTGTTTATCTTTCCTTAGAATAATACATAACCCCAAATCATTTCAATAATTGAAGACTTGCTTTTCCTTTTATAGAACCCAAGAAATTTTAGATTTTCTCTCCATTCCCCGCTATTTCCTAATGTCCTACAGCAATTTTTACAAAAAATTCATTACTATCATACAGCCCATCGACTTTTTTTTGACTCCGTTTTATCTTTTCCAACGAAAAAAGTTTCCTCTCCAATAATCCCCAACGCTACTGCTCATTCAAATTGATTCTGCTTAATTTTTCTGGCCGGCTGAAAACCCACACCTCCAAAGGAAATCTTTAACTTATTCGTATTTATGGTTTTATGTTCATAAACATACATATCGACAGACAAACATCTATATTATCTGGCAAAATTGGGACAATATACGAGACGTAGATCTTCCACACGAGTCACACGAAGGATTCCACTAATTCATCTACTGACGAGTGAATTAGAAAAATTTTGTAGTTCCACTGAGGAATACAGTTTCGAAGATTCTCCGGAGGAATACGAAATCGGCGGATGAGGAAGCAAAGGAGAGAGAAAAGGCGGGAGGGCGGGTCGAATGAGAGAGGAGAAAATTGGGGAAGAGGGATGGACAAGGAGGTCGGTTTTTTGGCCCGAGGTTTGGGCAGAGCGTGTCAAGGGACTCCCAAATAAAATGCAAAGCGAGGGTTGGTCTAAGATTCGCCTCTCAGATAACTGCCGGAGACGTCGGAGGAGGGAGTTTTGGACTTTTCGGTCAAGCTCGTTCTCTGGTTGAGAGGGGAGGAAGGGGTAGACAGAGGAGGTCTTGAGAGAGCCGATTGGTGATCATGTAGGCACACTATAACTTGTGCCGTTTGAAACGATCACTTCCTGCTTCTCTGCGAATCGGAGGCAGATTTAGGCCCTGACGAACTATGGGATCGACCAGTACGAGGGTTTCCAAACCACGGCGGTCCGTATCTGACTCGAAATTTGTTTTTTATCCGCCCATGAACACGTTAGATACCGTTCCTAACCGTAAGACCTTCGCCGTTCTTACTTAAATTTTGCGTATATTTGACAATTTTATTTATGATTTTAATTCAATTTATAAATGCTTTTTGGGTTCAGAATTAAGCGAACGAAATATCAGCAAATGCAATCCCAAGGGTAAGAGATGTATTAAAATAGAAATTGAAGAGAGAACTTGAGTGGTTGCTCAGATAACTATCAATTAGTGTTAAGTTCCGAGGGTTAATATTATTATTACCAATGAAAGGATAAAAATTTGGGTAGTTTATTTGATGTCAATCACATAACAGTCATAATATTAATTAAAATTCATACACATGGCGATAAATTTCGAACATTTTTTGAATGCGGAAATATACTTTGTTTTTCTTACAAAGATATGCAGTCATCCATTTAGTATATAGAGAATGTCGTTCCCTAGGTTAGATAAAATAGTTTGAATAAACTGCTGGCTACTTGCTTTAACCCACACATAAAATGCGATAAAAGCTCACGAAACCTGCATTACGGTTCACTTTTTTATGATCAATTCAGATTCCGAGTCATATTATTGCCAAAACGTGCAGATTGCTCTGGAACCAGCGACCCACATTTAACCCGCGCCGCAAGATCATGTGGCCTCACAAAGAATTTATAAGTGCCGCAATCAATCTGAACTTGCTCCGTTCTTCGTCTTTTTATTTTCCCCGGCATAAATGGAGAAGTATGCAAAAAATTCAGCGGGGAGATAATGTCAGAAATGAGGAAGTGCCGAGATACGGCGGCGAGAGGAGAAAATGAATGTAATGATAAGAAAGGGAAAGCAGACTGAGCGCGATGCACGTGTAAGATGTATGTACGTCCAAAGAAACGGTAGGGGAGGAGAATTTACAGGTTGTATGAGGTAGGATCAAGTGGGATAAAGGTGAGAATTTGGGAGAAGATTAATTTCAAGTGGGTAGACTATCCTCTGTAGGCGACTGTAAAGAATTCGTCAGACCGTAAGCTAATTTTTTATATGACATAATTATCACAGGGAAAGTTTACTTTCTTTAAAGTCACTATAATTTTTTTTGATTTGAGGGTTTAGTTGATTTAAATGCAACGCTTTATTCTGGCTGAAGTACAAGGTTCGTTTCCTATTCCGAGCATGGATATTTTCGTTCCTTCATTGTTATATACAGGCCTATTGGAGCCTATGATGGATTTTTATGTGGATAAACAAAAGTGAACCTTTGTTCTTTGTGAGACAGAAGTAGGTTGTAAATAAGACGGCAGATGTTTCTTAATTTATGTTTACAGGAAAATTTTACTACTTCTGATAATGGATATGCGATGCAATTATCATGAAGGAAATATTTCATTGAAAGTAGCGGCATATCTTATATCGTTGATAGCGTAGAATTGGATGGAACATAATTTGTTAGCGATAAATTATGACAATCATTTCCGGGTGAAATCGGGTGGAAAATATGCGAAACTTAAATTTTGAAAACGTACGGAAATTCTGTGAAGAAAATATTATATGGAATATTAAGTTGTAAAAATGATATATATTTGTATTAGTAGAATTTTTATTTTATTTACGGCCGAATGAGGCAAAGATACCAAAACAAAAGTTTCCAGCGTAGTTGCCTTGATTGACAGTGTGGGATTGATATAGATTAACTGGATTGATGACAAACACGGAATTCTAATCGGGAATGTATTCAAAAGCATTTTTAAACTTCTTTTCAATCAAACTTCTGTATCATTACAAAATATAGCTAATTGGAATTAATGTTATGGATGTGACGCCGAAGAATCCCTAGCTAAATGTCAGACAACCACAGAATCTCATAGATCAGAAGATAGATCGAGTTGGAAGAATCCCGCTTTGGGATAGTAGTACTACCACAGTGTCCATCAACTCCGTAACTTGTCACTGACAACGCACAATGAATCCGACTCTGGAATTTAACCGCGGCAATTCTTCGCGGGGAAAAAGACGGAGGGGCTCCCCAAAGATCTCGTACTTCATTCGGTCGCATTCTTATGGAACCCAATTTCTCATTTCTTTACGGTCCCGGGCGTCGCGATCTTTTTAGTGGAACGATGTACGCAATCCAGAACACACTCGGAAAATATCTTTGAAGAAATTGGGGCGATTGAAGAAGGGGGTGGAAAGGTGGCAGAGAGTGGGAGGGAGGGGAAGGGTGCCTGAGGACGGCGCCCGTCTACTCAGAGCTCCGCGCCATTCGGGCGCCATCCACTTGCCCCAAACCACCTCTTCCACAGCATCTCGCTCTTCCTGTTGCCCCAGGGCCCTCATGTTTGGCCAATATGCGCAGGGAGGATGATACAACGGTCCAAAGGGCCTACGCCATCCCAAAGCTATCTTTTTCTCACCTTGCCTCACTCGTGTCCCGTCCTAAACTTCCACCTCCCCTCTCCCTCCGATGTAAGAGTAGAAAGGACCCTCTTTATTTCGGACAAGTAATTAAGATGCCAAACCACCAATGCAGATTTGTAGCGCCGGTCGAGCATTCACGTTCTCCGACGTCCACGCTCGAAATTGAGATCCATGTCATAACTATTGGCAATTCATTTTTTTTTCGTGATAGGATTTACTCTCTTGTAAAGTAATGTAATGTAGATTTGCAAGCATTAAGGTCTGTATTATTTCATTTAGAAAGAATATGATACATTAATCCCGTTAGAACAGTTTAGCTCAGTTAAAAACCTATGGTTCGCAATATTATTTACTAAAATGTTTATTTTAATTCTATTTTTCATTCTGATCACCAAGAAATGATTTATTCAGTTGAATGTAACACTTCTTTCGTCAGATTATCATGTTATAGTATACTATGTATGAGATGAATATCAGGTTTCAGTTTTTCCTCGGTACACTTGCAAACTTCAAGAGAGCTGAACAATATTCGTTGGTTTCAAGACCTTAGATCTCTAGCCAAGGCAAATAATTTAAAATTTACACGAAAATATGAGCATACGATGGTATCTCTTAGAAAATACGCAAAAAGACGGTCATAATAATTTATGATTATATTGAGATGGATTGTTCTACTTTATCAAAAGTATTTTTATTCAGCGCATAAAACGACGAAATTCGCACTATCGTCATGCATTAGCCATCCATCGTTGAAATCTGAGAGTGGTTTATTGAGGCCTTCCAAAAAACCTTCAAATATACTCAATATCAACGATACCATCCACGCCCATCTGATCTATCAGTCGCTACTCTCCGATACGTGCCGCACCCTTCAATTTGGGAACCATTGTTTTGAGGTTGCCTGCATGGGAAGAGTACCATACTGCTATACCTTTTGACCATATTTCTGCAGTGAATTTAAATTGTAAGGGTAGTTTTAATGAGCTAATTTTTAAATTAAATTAAATGCTATTTATTCCGTGAATTGTCCTATTTGAATATTTTCATCGTATTTTCCCTATTTTTCATTATTTCCAAATCATGCTCACGAGCCGAACTCTCGTCTCCTAAAACTCTAAATTAATGGCCTATCTTTCTGCAAATATTTCCTGGTAGATTCCGACCAGATGTATATTTATCTTCATCTCCAACTTCGTATAACTTGATATCTTCATTGCAAATGCAAAATGGAATATTTACGCATAATTTTAGGCTGTTATTAATTTTATGAATCTCAATCCACCTGCTGGAAAATTACTAAATCTATGTAATGACTTCATTATCATAAATGTTATACGGCGTAACATTACCGTTTTCATTACATATATTTATTTTCATTATTTTTATCATTTCATAATTTGTCATCTAATTTACATCCTCTGGTGAAAATAAAATGAGAAATATTCTTCTACATTACTCAGTGCCTAAATCTACATCCCGATTAAAGCAGTTCTTCTTCGTATTGGATCGACCTCAGGCTATGTAAATTAGGCGTTACGGAGTAAAAGTACGGCCTGATCCTTCGACAGGAGACATAAGGGCTTCACATCCTATCGTTTGGTGAAATATGTTATTCCTCCGTGGCATATTTTGAGTGTCAGCCCCCTCTTTGTCATGACGCTTTTAAGAAAGCTCTCTATGACTGCAGTCGCCTCTGCTAATCGTCTCTTTCCAAACGCGGAAATTACTTATTCACCCTGCGCTACGGCGATAGATTCCATCCCTTTTGTCTTTTATCTCAGCAGGGATCTCTTATATAATGAATTCCACGTTGCAGGAGCGCGCATAAAACGTCCGCGCAAAGGAAAGACAAATGTTTTTTTGCCGGTTATGACTGCGGCGGCTTGATGTTTAATTCAAATGAGTGACGGGGTGCCTTTTTTCTCCGCGGAGGTATTTTATAGCCGAAGGTGCTCATTAAGAAAGTTATGGCAATAAAACACTTTTCTCGAGGTAACACGTGGGAAATGATGTCGATCGCGTTGGCAAGTGTTCCGCGTTCTTTCTGTTTTTCTAAAATGCGACTTAATTGCCTTTGATTCATTCGGTTTTCCTCGCTCGTCATGTATGGCATTAGCTGCCTCCATTATGGAAGGATTAATTAGGTTTGGGAAAGAATTTTAGAAGGAAAAAGATTCCATTCAGATCATAGTGATCCAGCTACCAATAAATCAAATTCCTTCTGGATATTTTCTTATTTTATCAGTAGTTACATCTTAAAATTGATATTTTCTAGAAGTAATGTTTGAAATATTGCTGTTAAAAGTTATCTTTATGATTAAAAGATCATATCTCACTCGCAACAACCAATATATGTGATAATATACGTTTTCAGATAAGAAGATAACTCCTATTAAATTTATTCACATTCCTAAATGTCTCTTCATTCACTCTCCAGAATCCGCAAAAAATATTTACATATTCGCCAGTGAGATATAAATTACCATCTAAGTGAAAAATCTCGTCTAAAAATTTAAACCTTTCTCCGAGAATCACAAATAATATTCAGACTAAAGTCTACCATCTGATAACGTCGATTGAGAAATATTTGTATTCATAAAGAAAATTATAACAGAAGTTCGGCGGTTGGTTTGTAAATCAATCAGTGGTTCAGCATTTCTTTTCGGTGAGAATGCTTGAAATGTGCATATAATTGGACAGATTATAGGTGATACGGCTTAATGAAACAAGATGAAACAGGAGAATTACCTATTTCGTTATGATTCTAGAAAAAGTACTTTACTTAGGCAGCAAAAGGCACATAAAGGCATAAAAAAAAGAAATAACATTAAGTTTGTGTTTATAAATTTACGAAGGAAATATCGAATTAGAAACTCATCTCTCATTTCCAACACTGTTGTTGATCCCACCACTCTGTTCTTTTTCTAGCATGTATTTTAAACTTATGTGTATATAAAGGTTTGTCACTGCTTCGGTGCTTGTAGATGACTCCTTCACATGGTCATAGTTGTGATGGCAGAAACTTTTTCGTCTCACCTAATACATCAATTTTTCCAAAATCGGATCTTTTACGAAATAACTTCCAAGTATCGTGATGAGAGGACAATAACGTTGCGGAACGAGCCTTATCTCTTTCTATCTGTGCTTCCAATCACCCGTGTTGAACTCCATCTCTTTGCGATGTCTTCCGCTTTCCGCCCAACGACTACCAACCCGCCCATCATCTTCTTCACGAGGCCACCTCCCAAGCGAACACAGCGGGAAGCATATTGCCCCAGGGGCGGATTCACGCCACGTTCCTCGAATCACTTTGAAGACCTCCTTTTACTACACATCTACGAGAACGATCTTCTAACGTGGACTTTGAACGAAAGGGATTAACTGTTGCACAGGCCGAGAGAGCAGAACGATCCGTGAAATTGGAATGGAAAATAATCTTTGGAGAATAATCCGTGGAAAATACTTGATAAATACGATGAAAAGCCAATGCCGTTTAAGGATTGACGCATGTTTTACACATATTTTAGATTCGTTTATTATATAGTTGACATTTTTCCTTTTCTAAGTTTATTTATCATATTAGCAGACCCAGTAGTAGTATTGCTAAAAGTGCTTCGGCAACTGAGGTCATTTCGCACGTAGAATCATATTGGCATTTCATGTCATTATTGTTGAAAACAACCTCAGGCTAATTTCTTATATCTTCTTTAAAATAAAATTCACGAATTACTTTTGATTCCAAATTTAGTCATATTCTATCGATAGTAAATAGTATTTCCGTCGGTATTGAAAATTTAATTTTTCACTTCGAAAATTCTACGTTAGCATCCGTGTAAAGCATATTTTATTCATCAAATTATCTAAAAAATCTATTTATTTCATATTCTGAGGCAATTCTGTTGAAGAATAATAACTCCAGAACTTCATCATCCCTGCATTAATATTTCCATGAAAAAATACTGCAGAGGTACTTCATCGTATTAGGTTAGTTTCGAATGTAAATATCGTTTACGTTTATTTTACCGTCAGTTTCTAAAAACTTAATTGACAGATTTGTACGTTTCCAAGCTCTGAATATTCGAATTTTATTCGTTCCATCGATTGCATAATCGTTTAGCTGAGTAAATTCGAGCATATACACACCGGTCTATTGCTAATAGAAATATTCGATAGAGATCCTATAGTTTTCGTACAAAATTATTCCCACGAAAATTTAAGTGATTAAATTTTACTGGTGTATAAAATTTAACCAGGATGCACAGTAAGGTGTGAGACTCTAACATATTTTTAATAAATACCAACGCCTGCGTAGCGTACGTCCTCGGAGGAATTGGCAGACATTTCACACTCACAGAAACGCAGAAAGTCCGCAACGCATTCCGAAAAAAAGAAAGGAACCGGCTCCGCCGCGGATATTTTAGGACGAGCGAGGAGAAAAACAAACAATAACCCCGCAAATTAATTATTTAAAATGCAAAATTATTGAAGAAGACGTCTTCCATAAATCAAACGCCGTGATAAATTGCGATGGCCTCCGGGTGCGAGGCGGCGGTTTTATACGCCTACCCTTTTCTCGGCGGAAAAATAAGAAAAAAGGGATGAGAAATTTAGTGGCGCTTAGAGGGCCTCGTAAACTCTTCTTCCCGCGATGTTTTTTTATTTGTTAACGGAAGAGTATGGGAACCGGATGGAGAGGTGGAATTTTAATGCGGCGTCCTCTCGTGGAATCCTCGTAAAAGGGAGGGCAAGGTCGTGCGAGATCGGTCGGATTCGCCTCCGGTAGTCGCCAGGGCACTCGCAGCAGAAATGAATCACGGCAAAAGATGGATGGGATGTAATGACAGGGGGATGAGCCCGCATATGGGTTCGTTTGGGCCATCCTTATCCACCAAGATGCGATGTGGATCATGCGAAGGTGCTGAAGAATGGTGGGGTGCCTTTTTTGGGCCATAAACCTTCGAAAAGAAACGCAATTAAGGAATTTGAGGTCGGCGAGGTGAGCTTTCTGTCATTAGGTGATATATCATAGATAAGGACTCATTTCCAGAGGTGAAGGTGAAACAGAGCCTCATATGCTGAAGTTTTTTCAAACAATAAGTGGTTGTCCTTCATATTGGCTTCCTATACAAAATGCACTGTTAATACATTGCCTTTTGATACAAAGTTTGGATATAGTGACATGAGAACAATGACATAGGTAGAACAATGTTTGACAACATTACAGCTGGTGGAATATGTTCAATGCATATGCTCCAAGATCTTCTTTCAATTGTACTATTCTGCTGAAACCGTAACACTTTAATTTTGGAAATTTCCTTTCGACTAAACTTCCTTTATTGTCGAATCTGTTAAACATGCGATTTTATTTCTCTGGGTAACCTTACGCTTCAACATTCATAGCCTTTTTCAACGCTTTCCTATATTATTATTTCAAGAATGATCTTTCATATAAAATTTTCTACATCTCTTTGAAATTGACGAAATGACGATGGAATTTTCATCGATAAATAAGCCCAGAATAATTAAGTGCAGCCTTAATTAAGGATATTAATTTTATTATATAGCCAGTGCTTTTTCTGTTTTATTACAGATCCAGAAAACATAAAACAGGGTTCCAATACGGCCCTTTTTAAACAGAACTAATCATAAATAAACCTATATGTTTATTCATGTGCTCGCAACCTTATTCAAACTTATTAGTATAAAAAATAATTTATTGGACTCTTCAAGGTTCTCTACAAATATTGAGCACTGATAGAGATTTCCGGTCATTCAAAATTAATTTAAGGAGTCCACTGACAGTAAAACCAAATATAAACGTATTCATGTGAAATTTCTTCAGAGCTTCAAGTGGCTTAAATTAGCCAGAGTGAATAACCTTGCCTGGGAATCAGTTCTCGCTGTGTTTATTACTTTTCCCGCGAAGTAAGTAGTTCTTTTGAAAAAACATTGCATAATCATTCCAAATGCTAAGGTAGAAGTATTAGCAAAAAATTAACGACTTTTCTTGACCTTAAAATTCCATCGTAATTGCATTCAATTGTAGTTGAAAAACTTCTCTGAGTCAGCTGCAATGCATCCCTCTGGATAATAATGTTAACCGTATAGAGTCAGTGAAGCGTATCCTGTATTAACGTGCTGTTGGTCACATTTCGATCATAACATCCTCATGTCTCATATTTTCCAGCGCATCCCATCAATGTCATCCGGTACCAGGAAAAAACTGATATAATTTGTGGAGCAACAAGGAGCGTGACCCTGTCGACCTTCCTCACCAGTCACTCTTTCCATCAACTCATCTTGAACTCAAGTCGTCTCATCTGACTGCTCCATCGCCACGAGCCTGCATTGGTGAGTTATCTTTTTTACACATTTTCTGCAGTGCGCTAGATTTGTCCTGTTTCCATATATACTGTAAATAGGACAGATATATCGAACTGCGTGAAGGTCCCTGATAGAAAAAGCGATGTCCTTATTTCAATGTAATTTCCATGGGATATTTGCTTAGAAAAAGCTATGTGTTTGCCTGGCAATAAAATATCCGCCGTCAAAGAATCTAACAGTAGTATTTGAAACACTTTCAAACAATGAAACACATAGATTTGAAGTATGGGATATTAGTCATGAATATGACAGAGAAAACCAATAGGTCTGTTTTCAAGTGTTTTAGAAACCCGTTTTAATAAAGTCTACGTAAAAGAAAGTTTTTTCATGTCTGGATGTAAAAGATACGATAAATCATTTAAGAGAACTGTGGATTTTTCGACTTTGAAACATCCGATAAACTGATGAACTATAAAATAACCGTATAAGTTGATGATAGTCAGCTAGTTTCAAAAGAACTTTCTAAGCAAACGTCAAGGAAGGTTTATGAAAAAATATGCAAACAATAACAAATATGTGTATATATATGTACCATATCATAAATGTACATGTTACCAAGTACCTCTGACAGATAAATCACTGAAGTGGAGATTCAATAAATCAGGGAGAGAAATTCGATGCGTGTTTAGTCGATAATGATGAAGACAACCACAAGTCATTCAGGGAAAAATAAAACTGTATAAAATCACAGTATTTTTAAATTATGCTCTTTAAGATTGAAGAGGCCTTATATTTACCTTAAATTTTCGATAGTGGATAAAGATAGGATTTAACGGAAATTTATTCATAGTGATAAGCCTTCTAAATTTTGGTATGCTTGAAACCTAACAATTTCCTGCTTAGAGAGAAATTTCTCTTTTTTTTTAATTCCATTCACATCGAAAACTTCAGTCATTTCTAATATATTAACTTATGCCATTGCTTGCGTTGTACCTAACTCAATTTAAATGCAAAATTTCTAAAACTGAGTAAAATGGATTTATCTTTTACCCTTGGAAATTTTCGTGGAAAAGCTTGACAAACAATTATATGAAATCTCCTGCATCCATTATTAATTTATTCACATTCATATTCAACTTGTAGATCTCTTTAATTTAATTATTTAACTCAATTATAACAAATGATCAGAAAATTTGGAATGCTATTGAAATTGGCAGAAAATATTCGATTCTATCGACAGTTAACTTCTATCACTTTATCGTACAATTAGTGATTTTATCTTTTTCTGAAAAATTGGCTAGAATAATTATCGGATCCAGCAACAGCTAGATGACTCTAAGAAGAAAAACCTATTCGAATCGCAAAAATTTTTAGTTTATGGTTTTCAAAAATTCAGTCCTACGATAGGAAAAGTAGTATAGTAAGTGAATAGGGACATAACAAAGAGGGTCCTCAATGGATCACGGCTCCATATCAATGTTTTAGGTCCCCTATTGCCTCCTCACAGTTCTACTTGTCTTCATTCATTCGGCTCTTACAGCACGTCTTAATGTCTTTAAGTTTTCAGTTTAGTAGGTCTTTAATTAGCTGATTCTCTGAAATAAAAATTCTTTTTCCTTTCCATCCAGACGTTCACCTGAAGTCTAATAATTATTGATAGGCGTTTGATTTTAGCCCACTTCCCAAATTTTCTTCCTTCAATTTTCAGTGGCCATTCTTAGCCCCTTCACCGACCACCGAGAAGTCTACGTTACATTGGCAGCCTATATTACAGCCAGAACGAAGTATTATTTATTTAAAGAACTTCCTGAAAAATATAGTTTCAATATAGGTCATACATATCATAGTATATCAATAATGATTGTTCCGGGATCTGCGCGGAAATTATATCCTCATTAAATAGATAGTTACGTAACCCCATCGCTCGTAACCTCACTTCCGTGATTTTAATTGGACATGCAAACAAATATACATCTTTGTCTTTTGGTGGACAACGGTATTGGAAGAATTCCACATAAATCGCCTCCTCTCTTCTCGAATATCCAGGAAATGAATTCGAAATAGCCGTGAACTTTATTTCGACGAGGTTTATTTCCGGAAGGCTTTCGATCAGACCGGTATTTAAAAAACGTTCGGACGAAATCTCAGCCTCTAATAAAATGAACAGACAGAGTCCGAGAAGGTAGAGAAAGGTATGTCTTTTAACGAGGATCCAATCGACAGTGAACGATGGTTAAGGAGAAAGCGGGACAGCTGTGCGTTTGGGAAGAGGATGTTGTGTAGATCCGCCCCTTGTCCTTCGTGTATGCGCCGGCGCCAAGAGATCGGCCGTCGCGTGTCCTTTTTTTCCGCGGGAACATTCCTCGGCTGAATCCGATGAGTCCGGATAAAAAGATTCCGTTACCAACGAGAAACACTTTGTCGGCCCAAGTCGGTGTTTCGGTCCTCTGGTCTCTTGCCAACGCGGCTGACGTCGCATGCAAATGATACGTTTTTTGCTGGCGACGCTCGAACAAGAGACGTATTTTTTTCCCGCGAGATACATAACTTTGCGTTGAAAAAATTGAAAAACGCGTCGCGAGGGAGAATAGAATGTACGCGAGATTGTGGCGTTTCTCGCTCCGTCGGAATTAAGTTAGTTTAATGAGGTTTCATTAATTCGCACATTTTTTTCTCGCCTCGGTGTCGGCTTAATTGAGATCGATGAGAGAAGAACGGCCACTCAAGAAAACATTAATAAGTGGAGGAAACTATGACAGTTATGTTACGCGCGGTATTTCAACCACATCCATAATTGAGTGTTTTGATGTTTATCATTCATTTGCTTTCGGAAGAAGTGAGACAATAATTCATTCTCCGTTACATTCAGCGACACGTTACAACTTGTTTCTGCTTATTTCGTTTTCATCCGAGGGAAAAGCAAAGACACATAGTAGAAGAATGTAGGATAAATAGTCGAAATAGAATTTTCCTGTCACCCTACTGACCTGTCAGATGTCAACGTTAATGTAGTTAATAGAAAATATCTCTTAATTCCACAAGAATGATCGTTCACTATCTCTTATTCGAAAGAATTAAGCTGTATCAAGTTATCTTCCGTTTTGTTTTAGTGCAGTTGAGAATCCTTAATCCAAAATTCTTGGAATCATGGTTGGTCGGAATTTGGAATTTTGGAAGAAAGCCTATCGATGTTTGGTAAATAAATTCAATATCAGAATTTCAAAATGTATCCCTAATTAAAATGAAAAGATAAAATAAGTGAATCTCAGTAATATTTACAATGCAAACATACGAAATACTCGTACAATAGCATGGTAGTATAATTTAAGGTTTGATTGCTCAGCGTGTTTTATAAAATGTCTAACGTGTGACCCCAGCCGAAGATGTTGGACAACCCTATTATAGATATATTAGTATAACCTAACCTATGGCGCTTACCTACTCTGCAGTGGTAGTACCGTATATGGAAGCCAAATGGAAGAGATCCTTTTTCAAAAGTATCACTTTAAACCCTTATATCCGAAACCTAATTTTTAGGAGCCATAAAAGCCTCTTGCATCGGGTGCAAAGTACTTAAGATAGGCACTGATTGGATCTAATCATGAGTAATGTTTTGTAGGTTTTAGAAAGAAAAGGCTCATTCCCAGTCTCAGTTCTTAACAATATGCTTTATATTAGCTACTAAGATTTTTCAGTTTTAAAATATTTATAATCATAGTTCTACGAAGACATCATAATAGTGTTAAGTATATTTTTGGGTTTTTATACATGATTGTTATTTTCATACTGCCTTTAATAAGAAATATTAAAATTACATCATCCTATATTAACTATCAGCTGTTGACAGTTTCACGTCCATACAGTTTTCAAAATGAAAGACGAAGGCATTAGTTGATCGTTGACGTAACTTCCTTGCGCGGATATTCTGGAGCGATCATTTCCTACTATTCATAGCCGAGGCAGCACTTTTTCTTTGGAAACGCTTAGTCATTAATCACGAGATGGAAAAGAGAAAAATCCCCGGCTCTTCGCTCGCAATTGACCAAGTTCACGGCACATTTCGGTCTCTGACGGAGGAGAGAAAAAAGGAATGAATAATCTTGCAGATCGTGACTAGTTCCACATGCATTAAGATGTTTGTCGAGTGCATTCGATGCGAAATAGTGCTGCACAAGGTTAGTGCAGCACGAAGAGAGCGCACGACCCAATATGGACGCTAGGATGACAGGCGTGAACAACCTTAAATAGGCGAGCGCTCGACCCAACGGACTCCTCTAATTGGATCCCAATGAACCATTCTGCACGATTAATCCTAATGGGGGACGCAATAGGAAGTAGGCCAGCCCAAGGCTTCGTAGCGGATGGAATAACGAGTCCGAAAATAAGGCGGCTTCCAAAACAAAAACAAGCACTTTACAAATCCCCTTGCGTCAAAGGACTGCATTATCTGCGTAGGAATCGGCGATTCGAGGGAAGGCAGCGTTCTTGGCCAATGCTGCACTCTAATTGCCTTTATGAGATGGTTTTTATCCTTTGCACAGATTTTTTATTAAGTAACCTATAAATTAACAAGGAATCTTAAATGATTTTATAACCCAACGACCTGTTTCTAAGGTATGGGAAATCCGAATGGAAAAAAATCGTTAATTTTAGTCGGAAATCGACTGAATGTGAGCCTAAATACATGATATTTCGTTTCAAGCCTAAAACCAAAAACCGATGTTAACTTCTAATATATAAATTATGTTAAATTAATCCATAAAGATATATATCTTTAATAGAAAGAAAGTGAAGGCAGATGGAGAGTAATTGGCAAATTTTTGAAACCGAGAATTAACATTAGACTCAAGTGCGACTTCATTCTAGAAATGGATATTAAACGCCCAAAACAAGGAAATAAAATCCTCGGAATTAGATCAAATTTAAAATGATCTACTTTGCACATTTACTGCCACAAAAGATACTCCTCCCGGCGATACTTCAACCTCCCTATCTTCGATGTTTTAGCTTTATATTCAAGGCTGGTTATGTGTCACGTGAAACGCATGCATCTTTTGTTTTGTAATTATGCAAAGTTATTATAGCGAGACTTCTGTTTTGTAAATATCGTCGCTGAGCTTCCCTTTAGGCGACCTTTTCTAAATGACGTTAGTAAATGAATGAAATTTTCACTCCTTTTCTTCGAAATGCCTTGCTTACTCTCAATGTTCGTGATCTCTAATCTCTGCATGGTCAATTTAATTGGGATAAGTTAATCAGTTCGTTCTTCATTGTATGAGTAGTAACATTTTATAAATTTAAATGATACAAGGTACACCCGATGGTAGACGTTTATTTTTGTAGAACTTTGTCTCATAAAAATGTAAAATTCGAATTTTGTTAACTCGAGATTAATTCTGGTAAGTTGCCACATACGTTTGTAAATTATTCATTAACATCTCCAGCATTTCTTGTGGCTAATTACTACGTAATTTCACGAAATAGAACCTTTTACATTATAAAACGTTCATCGTCTTCATTGAGTGTCAGTAAGAAAAATTATCAGTTCTAAGTCGTACTTTCAACCTTGTTCTCAGGAAAATATTTCGGAAATATACACTTTATAAATTTATCTGAGGAGTGAGAAAGGAGGTTTCAAGGTTGATTTTAATATTTGCGCACTTTTCCTCCAAATATTATTATTTAAACACGCTAAATTCATTTACGAATCCGCTTCAGGGTTCACAAGATATAGCACTAGCTTTGACTTATCTCTAGCGTTTGTTTGTTTTTCATTTTTTGTGGTTGCGAAACCTCCCTGCCGTCTGTTTTTGCAAGAGAAGTCTGGAGGGTGAGTCCAAAGGATACAGGAGGACTATCGCAACACCGGGGAGACACTGTTTCGATGCAAAGAATGCGATCGTGTCTTGACAGTTTGAATTTATTCCTTTTTCTCTCTCTTCGAAGCACATTATCTATTAAGCGACGACGCACTGTACATACGCGCTTTTATCCTTGAAGAGTAATGCGAGGTGACCCAGGTTTAATCCTTGAAGTAGAATATAATCCAGAATTAATTTATGTAAAGCATTATAGAATACTTCTCGAATGATATAAGGGTTTCCCTCGGTGATCGGAAAACTTGGAGGATGGAATTTCATGAATATATTTTTTTTAAAGTTTAATTAGCAAATTTTTGCAATCTTACTCCGATTAATATTTTTCGGATATAAAGTTTGGATATATTTAACACAATTTTTATCACAACTTTGATTATCGTCACTAATTGTTATATACTACACCTTAGGATTTTCTCTGGCAAGCAAATTTATCCAATCTGTTTTTGAGTTTGCTGTCAACTTGTCAGACGCATAAAGATGTTGGAAAAGCTAATCATATTAGATACATGCTATTCCTATACTTGGATATCACAGCAAATCATTCATTATTCATTGGTTGCATTATTAAAATTTATGGTCGACAAAAACGATCATTCCAAGAGAAAGAGGAATTTCACCTTTTAAAGGCGGAGAAAATTATTCAGTATCTGTTGGCACGAGCTTTACCTTTTCCGTTGAAAATTCTAATTGGAGAGCCTGAAATAGTTTTAATTGCATCAAAACACAATTTTTGCATACACGTGTAGCTAAATTTTCAATTTACCATCGGAAAAAAGTTATCGTAACACTGAAAATGAATTTTTACTAATAAATTGACGGTGAAATTATCACATTAACCTGAAAGATCAATTTAGCGATGTTTAATTCCAATTATATAACGTCGAACCTTCACAAACACTAGCGCTCTTCCTAATGTGGCCCGCATTTGGATAAGGATAAAAGTTTAAGATTTATTTTTGATGATAAATTTTCGTGAAGGGACGTGACTTCAACATAGCTCTTTCCTTAGCAGTTCCCATATACTCAAGATTAATAATTTCACCACTCAGGCTGTGGCAGGAAACAGTTTAATTTCGTTGATTTTACTGATTATCTGTGCCGCAACAATATCGATCACTGTCTACAAAGACAATACCTGGACCACACCCACTTCTGGAAAAGATGAAATTGAATAAATTGATAAATAGGAGTGTATGATTGATGTTCCCTCCTTCGTATTTTTTTACGCTTGGATACCTTTCTATAGAAATATTTTGATATTGGTATCGTTGCATTATTGCCGGATTTTTATGCATAATATTTCTCGGTTTCGTTATATTAGCTAAATATAAATAGAGGGATCCTTTTTTTGAGTCATACCTTTGAGTGCCGTTTATATTCATCATCATCGTCTTATTTCCAGGGTTAGGCATTATTTCTGTTCCGGCTTCACTTGTTTCATGGAACTTTACCATCTTTTTCTCGGTCTTCCGACACTTCTCTTACCTATAGGTTGATATTTCATCGCCTGTTTTGGAATTCTCCCTTTTATATTTTGAACGACGATCGATATTTCCCGGTTCTACTTCTTCTCTATGCTGTTTTCTTAAAGTGTCGATTACTTTCCCCTCTTCTGAACTTTCTATAAAGCCCAATGAAAGGTATTAAGAAGGGATAAAGTTATACGAATAACAACGCACTTGGCCACCATCGGAGTGACAGTCGATCAGTCGAACGCAAGCGCCCTCTCTGGTAGAGCGGCTTACCGCCACGACTGTCGGACAAGTGGAGGAGATCTCGACCAAGGCTAATAATCCGCCGCCATGCACGCGCCCCGTATAAAAAAGAGCAATAGCGGCTCGCGTAACTACAACGCGAACTTAAGCGTCACGATGGCGTCCGAGGGAAGATATGGGGGCGTTGAGTATGCAGATCGAGTCTATTTCCGCAGTGCTCGACGGTGTGGCGACCTTCTTTTTTACCCCAAGGGATTGCATATCGGATTTATCGCCATTATGACTGGCAAAAAGAGTTCTAGCGATGGCATGCCGGACGATTTGCTTATCTCGCGCAAGTAATCGTTGGGAACTTACGTGTGGAGCGGCAGGCGTTATTGGGAAGTGAAGCGGTGCGTGAAGGATAAATAGATTCCATTCAGGTTCTTTTCGTTATTTTGGAGAAGCGAGGGAAACTAACATGGATATGTCAAACTCGCTCTCTCCTCGATCGACGCATGCAGATTTTCGCAGTTGAGTGTAATGAAAATTTTGGGAAATATTTGGAGATTTCCACCACAGAGAATCCTTCTATTCCGGAATATTTTGCGGAAATTCGTTAATATGTTATACTAATAAGGGAAATTTTTCGTTGCTCACAATTTTGTCAGCTGTGCAAAATAATATCTTTTCAATAGTAGGATGAGGAAATGTTTGTAAACTTCAATCTTGGGTAGCGATTTGAATTCGTCAGCTTCGGAGTTGCCAATTTCAGCCGAAGAGCAAAGGGTATACGCAAGGGTAGAATTCCTCTATATTACTCTAAAAATAGTAAAATATAAAGTACTAAAACATAATTCCATTCATTAAATCACTTGAATAAAATGTGAAAATACAATTTGTTCTTCCTACAACTTTACAATCGTTCAATTAGCCAACTTCACTGTAATAATTAATTAATTTTTACATTAGGTCGACAAGAAAATTTACATGTAAACACTTACCACTCCTTCCGTTCATCCGTCTCCATTCTTCATAATAACGTTGGATGTCCGACTAGACGATGCGTAACGTATCTGAGAGAGGCATTGCTTTGAGAAAAATTAAAGACATCCTTTCGAGGAAATGTACCTTAAATATGCCATATAAGAAATCACACGCAATTTATCAGTTAATTTGTCGGTTAAGAAAATGTTAGTACTTTGTCATTTCAATTACGAAATTATTTTACCGCTGAATAGAAGAAATCAGAGGAATTTAGGGCAGGTTCGTAGCATGAATTATATCATCATAGTCAGAAGCATCATAAGCGTCTCAATATTTTTGTTTTGGTATTTTAATAAAACCACTTGATAGGTACAAAAGTTTTTTAATGACTACACGAAGCATTTACTCCGGTTGAGTTCCTAGAGGCTATTAGTATTGCAATATGATCAAATATTTCCCTCATATTAGATACCCTCTTAAATCTTAAGATGTTTTACAGTAAATTATTTTTTCCCCGCAAGAAAACAGATTAAGAGGAAAACATATCCGCTCCAAGAATTACGTCGTCATCCCAAGGACTAACATACTTGCCTCTCCTCACCTTACTTTCGCTAGGCATTTTCCTTCCTCTTAACTCATCGAATGATTTGGGTTACGAAGGAATTAATAATTCTACTCACGAGCAATAGACAATCTGCTCGATAATTACATACATCAGCATGTTCATGACTGCTAGGTAGGAAGTCTGAAAATTCCCATATTATTGCGATACTAGATAAGCGAAGTTTTTATGATCGCGCTTCCTAATTTTAACTTTGCTGTTGTCCTCTGCAGAAAGAAGAAAATATCTGGAAGGTTCTGATCGAGTATAGGAAGCGATTGAATAGTACAGAAGGTTGCCTAAAATTAGTTTTTCTCAACCAAAATACATCAGCTGAACGACGTTTGTGACGTCTAATTGATTCACACAAAGAGATTATTATTATAAGAGGTATTTTCTTAAATAGGAAGATTGAGCGTTCTAAAGCGATCAGGTATTAATTACTTTAAACAACGCCTTTCATGAAAAATCATACATTTATTATTAGCAAAAGATCTGAAGTTCCGAATCTATTCGTAAACTTCGCGCATTCTAAATTATTCAATAACCCCTCTCACGCTGTAAATTTTTGCGGAATGATGAATTATAGAGCTAAGCAAATTGATCAGGGTAATATTTACAGCAGCATACTTATTCTGTAAAAAACCAAAAATATTTCCTTCTATGCATAAATGAGGGGAACGGAATCATAAATTCATAGCATAATCTTAAAATCTGCGAATCTCAGAATATTTACTTATATGTTATGGTTGGATTCAATTCTTTTTGGATCTTAAATATATTCTTTTTGGATCTTTGCATTCTCAATCGTTACCTGCAGTCAGTTATTATGTTTGTAAATGAATTTTTCGTTTTTATTCTACAGTTAGCTCCTTCGGTTGATTACATCTTCTTAAATTATGTAAAGTTCCTTTGCCTATTATTCTGTCCTATTATTTTTAAATACTCCGCTCACGATTGAGTATCTCCTGATGCGTGTTTCATGTCTATTCCGTTAAATTTAGAAATTTCATCAATGGCGGAATACGTGTAGTTTTCTTCTTTGAATTCCATCGACGAGGTACCGAGTTCGAGTACACGATAGAGCTTGGTTGTTGTCCCTTCCTGGAGTGACGATTGTAAACAAAATGGAAATCTGGCCATAAACATTTCCCCGAAACTAAATCAAATCATCAGTTGTAGTTAATCTTTGTTAGCTTACCCTATGAGGACAAAGAGAAAAAAATCCTGATATATCTTGAAAGATACTTAATGCAAATATAGAAAATTTTATATTAAACAGCGGTGAGTAGACGCTGAATTTATCCGTGTCTAGACACTTAATGACATATCCGTCGGTAATGTTGATCTGAAGAAGAATTCAATATCAAAAAACGAATTGTAGTTGCTACATCTTGACGCGGCAGTGATATTGTCAAAATTAGAGACGAAATTTAGGTATTAATTTTTAATACAGCCATTGAAATACTTTGGTTTTTTTTGTGCGACAAAAGGTCTGAGGCCTGTACTGAATGCAGCCCGTAACTTTATCACCGAGTTTTTTCAAACGTCGAGAACGCCATTCTCGCAACGCTTTCAATCGTAACCTCGTATTTTTGAAAACGCCGAAAGATCCATTGCCAATAACGTCCATTTATTGCGAGCGATTCCTTCCTATTCATCATAGGTTTTCTTGAATCGACGGCCAGCATCAGAAGGACGAATCTCCCGGAGAATGTGTCTTATTGTCGAGGCCACACCGCAGAGAGCTACTCCTCATTTTTTATCCTTCATTCCTTCCCTTTCATCAACACTATCTCGGGTTTATTTGCGACCACATCCGAAGAAAACATCCAACGGATGCGTATATCGTACGTCTTTTTTTTCTTTACCCCCCTTCCCTCTGAAACACGCTCGGGATTACGGGACCGCAAGGAGTATTTTTCATTACCAGTTTTGATTGAGATATTAAGATGGGGAATTACGCATTCCTTCCTCCTTTTGGGCGTGATTATGAACCGGGAGAGTCGGCATCTAACTTATCCCTCGCCCAGAGACGCAGAGTTAGCGCAATGCGCGGTTTTTATAGCTGCTGCCCGTTCCCATCCCTCAAACGTTTTACTGGTTCCCAACCTCCTTGATCAAGGTTTGTTCCTTTGCGATCCGACAGCGCTCCAATATCCTTGGATTTGTGTCAGTGGAACAGTTAAACTGGCTCTGTTTATCCTGACTGATTCAGGTGTGATTTTCTTACGGGTTGCTTGAGAGTGTGGGGTCCCAAAACTCTGGAAAAGAAGGCCAGGGTTTCGGATAGCGCAGAGCTGGGAAATTTACGCCCTTTGGCGGTGCTTTGATGCGGCCTTTTATCTAATTCATTGAAAAATGAGGCATTTAAAGAATCCATTTCTCGCTTTTTCTCATTGAGTTCGATGAAAACAAACGGCCATAAATTTTATGGCTACCTTTCTTTTGTTTGAAATAAAGAATTTGTACGAAATAAAATTCGATTAACATCAGAAAATTAATAGATTAATTATTTTTAGCGTAAAAATATTCGGTAAATATAGCCTGCTTGTTTTGCTTACAAAATTGTTAAACCTGAACATCCCATTTTTTAATAACTGTAATGGGAAAAGTTATATGGCAAATGTATGTAGATGTATGCCTGTAAAAGTGACTAGGTAGAGGAATTAATAAAAGTGAGAAAGTTTTGTTCTGTAAATCAACTACTACTCGCCGCGGAGTTATCAGGTTAAATTTCTCTCATATAATATTTAAATCGTCATTAAATTCGGGAAAGATTGCAGGTAGTGTAAAATACATCTTAAAAGAATGAGTCTTATATTTTAAATGAGAATTGATGGTATTAAGAAAGATGTAGATAGGCTCAGGTATGGCATAGTTTAGATATTTTCCTCCTAGACTGATGAGGCATTTAATACCGTCATTTAGATAAAAGACGTAGCGGCAGATAGTCATTTATAATATTACCTCTTGTAATATACAGAGGATTACTGCAACTTATTGCTTCATTTCATAAATGAAGTGAACAATTAATGTGTAATATCCACTAATTAATGATTCATTGCGAAGGGCTTTTTGCGTACGTTGAGTTTTTGTAATTAATGGAGTTTTTGTTAGAATTGACCTCGTTGGTATGCCACCGTCCATTTCTTAATCGACTACCGCGATGCCCTTATCTATCGATCGTTAACTCTTTTTCCAATGAAATTCCCCCCTTAGCGTCCGATTTTCGAAAGAAACCAATGAATTTACATCCCGATGTATTTCTCTCAAGGATGCAGTTGTTAATGATATTTCCGGAAGAAAAAACACCTAGTTCTCGGGCTTTTCCTGCAGAAACCATCGGAGCTCTCCGCTCATGAAAATGGTGAAGGCCTCTTGATTTACGGCCCTCTCTCCTAGGAAAGGGCCCTCTATCCCTCCCACGCGTTTTTCTCTCAGCCGTTTTCTCCGGGTGTCGACATTCTTTTATTCAGCCACCGAAGGGGTCCCAAGAACCAGAAATGCCAACAACACCGCTATGCAGAGGGCGTAGGAAGAGAGTGGGAGGGAAAGAAACATCGGATGGCCTCTAACTCACAAGGAAATACAAGGAAGGGGATATTTTCCAACCTCTCCTCGGTCACGGCCCTTACAAATGGGATGGATAATTTATACCCGTTTGGGTATAATAATATCGGATGGTTCGAGGCCTCGGAAGGAAGGAACACAACCGAATCTGGTGAGATGCTATTTTTTTGGCGATGACGGATACGTTGGAGCAGGTTGGATTTACGGTCGTAGAATCTCTGTTTTGGGAAAGGTCGCTGCAAAAGTATTTTGATCCGTTTAGATAGAATCCGCATTGTTTCAAAAGTGGTAATTCGTGCTGTCGGATAATTTTAACTCTTCATCAAGGGTGAAGATAATGAAGAGGCAAAGGTCATATTCGGGATTGCTTCCGAAGAATTCCAAGTTTTTTTCAGTAGTACCATTCGAGAAAGGTCCTCTGGGAGATCAAGGATGAGAAATGTTTCTATAGCGCATTCATATATCTTTTAACTTAATGAAGATTTGACGGCTGTATTCTTTGTGTTCACATGTCAAGAACTGAATACACTCATAATTTCATCGGGAGAACTTTCCATGGAATACCGTTACGAAACATGAACGTTTCAATTCAATTCCAAATGGACGAAAAAACTTCTAAGAGGTAGTAGCAATTAATTGATCATTTTCCTCGAGTGCCCATTCGCCTGAGGCAAGAGAAAACGAAAAGATTTCCAATCGTGAGAAATATAAGAAATCGGGCCTGAGAAGCTCCAACCGGCATCAAGCATTTTGAAAAACGCATTTGAAAATTCAGCAGAGAAGTATTAAAATGATGTAGTTTTGAAATATTAGTACGTCCTAAATATTTCCTCCTATATTTGTTGAAATGGAACTGAACCCAGATTATTTAAATTACTCAAGATTAGAATACCTTAGAAAAACAAAAAGAATTCAACTCAAACAAGGAAAAATTTGGTAATTTTCAAGTAATCAAATGCAAATGTTTCAGTTTGTTTTCACCTTAATTATGTCGTTCCACGAAGTCCGGAATGATAGCTTACGATTATAGATAATATGCAAAATTTAACTAAGAGATAGAAAAATTAATTTCAATTTATGTAAATATTTTCTTTCAATGTAGATATCTTGCACGAATAAATCGTTGTTAGTTTATGATAGGAAGAATATATCGCAAGAGTTGAACAAACTTTCTGTTCTTGCAATGAGAATATGGTATTCTTAAAAACAAATTGTAGAACAGGTCTCAGATGACATTCCACTAATAATAAGCATTCACAGATAATTAAAAACTTAATCTATATTCGGCTCACATATTTCATGAACCTTATAAGAAAGTTTAATCCCTAAAAGGGAATTGCTCAAGATAATGTTAGACGTGATTAAAATGAAGAGTTCGTTCTTCACATTTATAGAACTATAAAAGTAGCACCACGTGAATTTTAAGAAATTTCCATAGAGAAGATATTTCGTTAAAAATTTCGACAGGTATCGAACGAGAGGAGGCGGAGATTCGAAAAATGCAACAAAAAAGCTTGTTTTAAATACGGAATGTGTTATAAATCAGGACTTTTAGCTATGCTTGCAAAAAGGGTCGCAATTACTTCTCCTTTCATCATTGCGCATATCATCCCAACTCGCGAACTCACGGAAAACGGTAACGGTACATTCATTGTCACGCTTCATTCTATTTATTACATTCAGGGCATAAACCAAGTCAGCGTGGTCGTAAATCTCATTTCTTGATACTACCCTGATTTAAGCTCGCCATTAATTCACATAATAGAAGTTTTCTTCTTTCTTCGCGCTCCCCGATGTTTCAGCGACGATATTTCCCAGCCTTGATACTAATATTTGATATTTTTCTTACGAGGACATCGCATAATGAATAACTTAGCGCAGTTAGAAATACGATTTCTTCGCTGTTGTTTCTCGCATAATAAACGCCTTAGTTTACAGAGGCAAGAGGAAACGGCAGAAGTTAAATTTATAGGCACATAAGTCATCCGCATAACAAATGAAAAGCTTTTAGAGCGTCAGTTTCAACTCTGCGATGAAATAGTCCCGAGCGAGCGTATGCAAATGGAAAGAATTTCTGTTTTGAGCAGAAATACATCTCTCGGAGAGAGATTTTAGCCTGAATACACGTAAAGAGTGACCCAAATCCGATTCTGTTTGATCTTTTTTTGCGGCCGAGATCGCAGTTCACAGAGCCAAGATTATTGCCATCGAACTAGGCGATTTCCAGTTTCTTGTCGAAATGATGTTTCGGATCATGACAAACGTACCGAATCGGTTTACTTGATCAGGGATTTTTCATCTCGGCGGATATGGGAAAAAAGTGCAGCTGCAGTCTGCGGACGTTGATTGTTTCTTCGGGCGTGAAGTCTTTGAAGTTGGGTTTGAGTGATGGTTTCTGCGGGAGTCGCGACGATTTCAACGAAAATAATGATTCCCGTAATTTTAAGAATCGGCAAATAGAGTGAGATACGGGTCAAGCTCGACATGTACATTTCTAGAATTCAAACTAATTTTGAACCTAATGAGATCTGCGGACTTTTAAAGAATGAGGTGAAATTCTGCCAAAATATAACTAGTTAGCGCTACAAATACAGTTTAATTTGAAAAAAATAGTGATTTATTTTTAACAATTCTCCCAATGTTTTCAAGGATAGGGTTATTTTAATATTCTTATACTTTTTATATTCTAAACTTATAGTTAGATATTTCATAAATTTTAAAATTAGATCGTAAATTCTTTGACTGTTTACATGAGAAGGTGATGAACACATCCATGAGTTCACGTATTCATCTTTCAAATTTTTGGGTGATTAATACGCAAAATTTACGGTAATGGAATCGTTAGATTAGATTCAGGTTTAGACTAGATGGCGAGTTATTGGTTGGTTCTTAACGTGACATTTGCCTCGATCAATCGTGTGTCGAATTGAAGTTTGTTGGATTCACTTACACTGCTATGAAAATAATTCCGGGAAGAACGAGAGAAAAATTAAGAGACCAAGCACTGTTAACATCTAGACTCATGAATTTTAAAATTTTATTATTTTTGCGTGTCATGCGATATCTCTGAAGTGTAGCTCCATATGGTGTTAATGGAATTCTTAAAGAAATACAATCATGTTATTGCTCGGATCCTCATTAACAACTTGGATTAAACGCCTCCTTGCCTATTTATATATTCGCTTTTTAATGGAATTTGCAAGACAAAAATGATATTGGCGATTAGCCATAACTTCTATATTTCTTGTTTGGCAAAGTGAGGATGATAACACCCAAAAAAGGCGTGCTCATTAGAGGGTGAAACAATCGGCGATGGGTCTGATTGCATCACCAAGCAAACTTCGCCCATGGAATGGCGCAGGGTTTTGAGGTCATAATTGCTGCATTGAGCGATGCGAGGATGAACCGATCCCGACGTCCCCGAGGAATGGTTAATGGGTTGCGAAAGGTCAAGGAGAGCGCCTTAATAAGCCATCAAAGATGCATGGGACGCGACGTGGGCGGAACTGAGTTTTTGATTTACATGTCGCACCCACGAAAGGAATCAGAGACTCGATTTCTTCCCCTTAAACACCCCAAATTCTTTTCCCCGATCCGTGTATATAAAGGTGACAGTATAGTGAAGGTGACAATCTTCGATGAGCTAATCACAAATCCCAAATGGTATGGCATTTCGCTCTGAAACGGGGTAGCCAAAGGTGCTTGAATGAGCAAACAGAACTCTTTCTTGTGTTCGTCGATGCTCTAAAATTAAAAGTAAGAAGTGAAATCTAGCGAAATTTCATTTTACAAAACTTTGAAGAAATAAAGCTTTACTTTCCACAGAATATATTTCTGCGACGATGGCTTCGGTGCAAATTTACACCATCGTCAGGCCTCCGAAACCATGGTCGCATAAATATATCCCGTGGAAAGTAAACCTTTCATTTCTTCTTCGTTTTTTATCAATGCTCTCTTAGAAAACATGAGAGACCGAAATCATTGAGTTTCTCTTGCTCTGTTAACTTAAAAGTGATAAGACATGAGATATGACGTATTTCACCTACTCATACGTTTCGCTTGAATAACTATACGTCACTTTTCCCATCGACCCAACTCCTTTCACATCCTTTTGCTGGAGAATCATAGTTTTCTTGTAAAACTACGGACTACTTTTATAGGCCTCCTTAACTTCTATGTCCCATTTATTTAGGGATATAATGATTTTGGTTGAGTTTTGCACTATTACTTATGATAATATTACTAGTCATGATAATGATTCCGAGCTTAAAAATTGCAATTGCTAAGTGATAAAACATGCATCGCAGCTACGATAATGCGGTCAAGATTGTAATATGTCGTTCAATCTATTACTTTCTATAAAAGATATTCGAATCGTAAATTTTTTTAAAGCACCCCCGAAAGAACGATGTTTGCTAGTTTTCATATTACAAGGCTATAATTCAGATTTTTACACCCGATTAGCAGGGGAAATGAATTCTTTGCAGTATTTTTTAATAGGCATGTTGTTAGATGATTATGATATTGAGTACGAGGTAATTAATATATTTGCGAATGTGAGATAATATATACCTTATATGTGGTAATCTTCATGACTTGATATTGAAATTACATTTTTGAGCTCACTATCACTAGCATCTTCAATGAATAAAAATAGAGAATTTGTTGAAATAATGGCCCTGGAGATAAGAAGATGGAGGGCTTGTAATTAAAATTGTAATACTCGTCCGATCCTTCTCTCGTTTCTGAAACCAAAAAAATCAATTTCGTGCACTAATTCGTACTTGAGCGCGGTAGATGATAGCTCGGTCGTATGTTTCTTTATCTTTTCAATTTATGCGTCCCTTCAGCGGCTCTCGACTTCCATTCCATAACCCAATTCATTTGCAATAAGCGCCTCGATTCCATCCTTTCTCATTTCACACCGGTCGTTCTTCTCTCTGAATCAGTGCTCGCGCACGGCTCCCCGACAGATAAATGACCCATATATATCAATAATCGCCGCCGTTAATCTTTTTCGCGTACGAGAATATCGTTGTAATCCCGTATCGGAAAAAATGAATCTCTTTGTCAAATTATTTGAGATATTCCTCCGTGCGAGAAACGAGATCCGATTAACCCTTTAAGTGAAAGACGGGTATAGTTGAAGGGGACATGGCAGGTTTATAGCGACTATAACGTGCCAAAGGAATTCGCCGAGTTAGGGCACTGGGAATGCAGGACAAGCAGAATATACAGCGCCGTAGAACGACTTCCGCACATCATACCCTATTAGCAGAAATGTATGAATTATTTCCCCGTCGTTGGCTATTAAAGCCGCGAAAATATCGCATAAATTTCCTCGTGCGAGCTGCAGATATTCGATTGAATCTAACGGAGAGATTAAAATTGAGTCCATGCACATCATGGGGAATTTTCTGTTTGATTGCTAAGTGGCGGAAAGCGTTACTGGAAGTCTGCTTTCCTAACCTAATGAAAACAAAATCTATGCGAGGTGATTTTTATTTCTTCTGCCATAGCTGTCTTTTGGTCCGATATTTCATTTCGTATCATCGTCGTTGGTTAAAATTCAATATCTTTACGTTAGAATGAGTAAAAGCTCAATTTTTTAATATTTGTTGTGATAAATATTCCGTAATTTGGAAGTAAGTTGCAATCCTCTTGATACTTTGTTAAAATGTAATTGTAGATACCAACTTGACAAACATATTTTGTTACTATGTGAGTAGAGCATATGAAAATGTGGAAGAGTATCGAGATATGGATTAGATATGGAATGGGAAAATAAACTGCGTCTCTAGTAAAATAATATGAAACTCTTATGGTATTTGGAGAGGAAAAGATCTTGATTAAAGGATCATTAAAGAGGCGGTAGTTGGTGGGATAGGTATCTAGATGGAAGGGACTGAAGAAAAACAGATACGTGGAAGAATAACAACGTATTGGAAAAATATTAGATATAACAATTTGGTTCCAATTTCAGAAAAGAAATCTATTTCATCGCTTCATACTTTACACTATCTGCGAAATAAGAACATTTAAAGAAATGTTCGCCTTCTTTAAGGCCTTCATGATTCTATTTATAACGTATTCTCTTTTAAAAGCTCGTTACATTAAAATATATAGGAGAATTTATGACATAGTGGTTAACAATCAGTATCGATGGGTTCAATGCCTCTGTACTTTATTTTTATAAACATTCACAATACTCTTAAGATATAATTTAATACAAACAATTCTTTTTACATATAGTGTTATTCTTTATTTCTTACTTTGCATGCATTCAATGAATAATCTATTATTTCCTTAGATGGAAGTATCTTTTTTAAACCATGGAAATTAAGCTAGGAATTTTGATAACAAATTAAATTTTTAATAGAGAAATTAAAAAAAAAATTCACATCTAGAAGACGAGGTAGACAGCACAAGTAGCTGATTTTATATACAAACAATATAAATTATAAATGATAAACGGACGTTGAAGTTATTCCAAAACCTGTCTTTCTCAACTCAGCGGTCTCTATTAATTCCAGTCTGCAGAAAAGATATCAATTCTATTAAGGTGTGACAGATTTATAAACATAAAATATTTCATCCGAAGAATTCTTGTTTACTTCGTGGTACACATTAAGTAAACGAACTAAGATATGGTTTCCTTGTTTACTCGAACTATATTCGCAATGGAGCAATTTAAAAAGATATTCATCGCATTTATAAAAGTAGGGATTTCATCATGGCTATGAAAATTTCTTAGATGGATAATAAGTGTGCTAATTTATGGCTTGGAGTTGTTTACCATTTCCTAAAAATGCGAATGAAGCGATCCACGTAAAGCTTATAGTTTTGTTGAAAGAAGTCGATGATGAGGAGGAATGCATGCAAAAGAAAGATGGAAAGGGACGTCTATGGAAGACAAAGACCGCAAGTTAAATGTCGATTGAAGAGAGACAGCAGGAAGCAAAATTATAGCCTACCGAGTATGAAGGGAGCCGCATGTCTGTCATCAAATACGGCACCCGCTTTGCTCTCATAAGAGCTACGAGATGCGTTTTAAAAGCGATCGGAATCATCGAATCACCGTCATTAAATGATTTCTTGAGATGAATCGCGACATCTCGTCGATGTCTCCTTGCGGGATCGTGTTACAAGCGGGGTTGTGCAACCTCGCCTCTGATTTTCTCCATGTCGTTATTCCTTCCCTCTCTTTCCTTCTCTCGCTCGTTCATCTTTCCTCATTGTATTCAGGGGCGTAACCGAGTTTCAACCTGGGGAGAGTCAACAAGGAAACTAGGAATAGTTCGCCATCAACAGCGAGAGAAATCTCATCGGAAGAATCGCCTCAGCGTGATATGATTGAACTATTTCAGATGCGTAATGGCAGCGTTTTCTGAACGTTATTTCTTACGTCCATTACGCACGACCACGAAAGCATAATTTTATTAAAAAAATAACATAAACGGTATTAATATTGTTGAAATAAAAGGCTATTTAATTTCTCTAGTTTCTATGGAATCATTAAGACGCATATTTTTAATGGAGAAAGTTAACGGACATTTTGGGACTCAATTTGTCACTAACGAAACTTTTCATCAGTCGTAGAAAATTTTAGTCGCAAATTTACAAATTCTATCTAAATTTTTTCATCTCGTAATTTTTTTGAGAAAAGTTCAAATGAAATGTTTTATTCTGTTGGTTTTAAGTACTATATCTTCTCTTTTCACTACTACTCTAATGATTTAATTAAAAAAACCAACAGATTAAACAGATTTATTGTAAAAGGAGAAATATTAAGCTGGTAAAGGAGAAAAATATTTTTGGTTCAGTAGCTATTAAATGTTTAAAAGATTTGTAGCTGCTTCTTCACTGAGTATATTTTAAAAGTATTATGTAATAAACAAGTCAAAAATTGGTCATTTATACGGCTCCAGAATAGTATTATGAGTTACTTGTTGAATTTCGATTCATCCAAAGGATGGATTAATTCAAAGATTCATCGCTAAATTCTCCTTCACAAGGTTCTGGAAGATATATCAAAATCTAACTCGCGACATGCTGCTGATCTTCAACGCTCTGCGCTGAAGATCGATTTTTATAAAAGACGAATGATACCAAAACTAAATTTAAATCAGAATCGGACATATTGCGTGGACCATAAGATATTATATTACCATCATATTTAAGATACTTGTACTGTTGTGGAAGAGCATGAACCACACGGTTTCGGTATGATATTATCACTCATTTGCCTCCCAGTTTTCGGTATGATGTTCAAAGACGTACATGCTATTTTATGCAGATTACATCTATGACAATCACTTTACTAAAACATAACAGAGATTCCATAGCTAAATAAGCCCTTCGCAATAGAAGGACACTTTTTAGACGACAACACACAAATCAAACGATTAAGTAAGGCTGTATCATAACCCCTTTCCAACATCACGTTGATTCAAACGATCGGTTAGCGCATATCACACCAGCGAGCCTCGAACCGCCTCCCATCAATACCTATTTAATTCGTGCGCTCAGTAACAATTTCCTCCGCCTTTAATTCTCCTTCTCTTTCCCATTACTCAACTGCGACTCGTATAGAGAGGCTTTTAATGCAGGCGCGCACTACACCTCAGCCATCGCAGTCTTTTTGCATATTCGCCCGTTCTCGCCGCCGCAGTAGATCTCTCCCGCCACTGCATGCGTGGAATGTGCTCCAGGATCGCTTCCGATAGACCGCTCCATCATCCTCTCCTCTGCACCCTCTTTCCAACGTGTTCTTCCCTTCTGGTATACGCCAACTCGGACGCTCTTTCAATCACGGCCACTCTGGTCGTTGTACTCGATTATTAATTGGCATCACAAATCGCTTTTGTTTTCCATCAAGCGAGGGTTTTTATGGCTTCTTCGGCAACGGCTGTCGCATTGATGGTGGGAGGTGCGTGGGTACGGAAGGTGGTTATGGTGGTTTAATTAAGCGCAGAGGGAGTCTAGCTCCGTTCTTGTCGAGGTGAGTTAAAATCTTCACGGGCTGCGATGCGACGGATTAATTGCGCGTTTTCGGTGCGAGCGAGAGAAACAGGTCGTATATCGAGCGGGGTATGACTAATTTATTCGCGTTTATGTTTTAATTGGGAAATTTCGTTTCCAGGCAACAGTTCCGCGGATTCACCTCTGTGTGAGATGGCGCAGTGTTTGTCGGAACACTCGAGGAGCAAATATTTAAAGGAAAGCGATGGCATTTGCGTTGCAGATTATATTGAAATTTAATTTAAAACTTAAGTGAACGAAGACTCCTTGCCATTATCTTGAATATGTCCGTTGGGATCCATCTGATTCTCCTGTACTAGGGTATGAATATTCCTTATTACTCTAGACACGAAGATTTTGTTTCGTAGAACGAAAATTAAACGTTATTCTGAATAGATTAACGTTTAATATTGTGTAACTTATTTTGTTAAAATGAGATTTTTATTTGTTTAAAACAGATTGAGCTATGCGTTCCCGATGATGCGGATGATTTTAGCAATTGCGTAAAACACTATTCTTCTTCGCATACATTCACTCGATATATATCGCAGATTCTGAATTTTTTTTCTTGTTTCTATATTGAAAGATCCTTTTTCATATATATTTTTTTCATTTAATTTCATGTATGACTATTCACAAGCAAAGATATTCTAACTCAATCGCTCACTTTTATAGTATATTCAATTGGGAGTACCGTTACTTACCTACATCTGTTTCGGAATCTGGAAATGTATAAGATTTAAGAATGAATTTACAGCACGTTTCTATCATTCCACAGCAATTTCCACTAATCCCAGCATTCGTTATCAAGTCCAAAATTTATTATTTTAAATTATGCGTTTGATACGGTGTCTCAAATTTATGGGAAAATTACAACTTCAAAGATTCTAAATATAGATTTCGGGTCTTCAACCCCTCAGAAAGCTCTTTCGGCACAGTCAATCAAAATTAATCAAAGGAGAAGTCAAATTCTTCGGTCTTATCACGAGCAAAAGGCCACATTCCTTATTCCCCTCCTCTCCCTTGCCTCACTCATTCCATTAATGCAAGAATCCCAAAACATACTTCCTTCCTCCAGCAAGCGCTACGAATCTAAGGAAAATTTCCTTGCTTCGATTTGTTCGAATTTTACGAAGTGTAAGCCTAAATAAATAATCAAGCTTCTAGAATTGCATGCGCGTTCAAGTGCTGTTTTGGTGATTTCACGTAGGTTTTCTTTGAGAATCGTGAAGCTCATAACCACTGCTGTAAGAAAATTGGAAATATTATATTCTTTGCGAGTTGGTTTAACCAGTATATATGTACAACGAGCCTATTAGATATCTATGCGGGATTTACTCCATAGAGAGATTTTTGAACGATTAAGGATGTTGAGGGATTTCTTCGGATGTTTCATTATAAATATGCTGAAAATTACTCAAAGTTCATTGTTTAGGTATTACAGCTTTAAGAGAAATGGAATATAATTTTTCCGTATCATACAATTATTCTCGTATGATTGAAATGATGTGCTTCTTAAAGTATTATTATATGATAAGATGTATATAAAAATATAATTAAACAGGAAAATTATTATAAGTATTATAATTAGTGAATAAACAGCAATTCGTAATAATCGTGCAACGCAAAATCTTTTTTCCTCAAATGAATAAACAACGTTGATCTTACTCCAGATTTTGTACATGATGATAGCTTACAATCTTTTTAAATTCTCGTTAGAAAATTTGGGAATCCCACTTCATCAATTACAAATTCCAAAAATGGGAGAAGGCTTGCATAGCCAGAAATTCTCCAAGATATAACTAATGAGAATCAAAGGGCGGCAATCTAGACTTATCACAGACACTTTACAGAAATTGATGGAATTCAATCTCTTTTTCGTCATGCTTTATTTTTGAGCTAGTATGAACTCCACTAATCCAGTCTTGATAGAGAAGAGATAATGCAACTTAAAAGATTACTGGCTTGAGTTGGAGTCGAAATAGTAATATTTACCACTTGCATTCAGAATTTAGGGCATTTCAGAGTGAGTTTCTTACTGCACAGTCGAAAAGACCCGTGATCCTAAGCCAACTTGATTGGACAAATCGATTAAATAGAGATTATACTGACGAAAGAAGTGCAGCTTTTTCCTTATGGAGAAAAAGACAAAATAACGTACTTATGTTTTCACAGATGAGTTGCCACCGTTTGCGTCAGCTAGTTTCTTTTTCCATTCGAAATAACAAGCATCTTGGTAAACTTCTTTACCTTCACCTTGGGAAGTTAGAAAAGGAGCGAATTCTCGTTTAATTTTCCGCCGACACGCATACGTAAGTTAATGTCGTTAAAATTAAACCCCGGCGTACATCATCAGCCTTTTTTCCTTGCGACCGCCAGAGATTTCGCTTCATTTCGTTTTGTCTCGCAGTTCTGCTTTATTAGTGGAAGCCCACGCAAAAGTCCAACTTCAACCATTCCGCAGATTTTTTGTCTTTGGGATTTCCCTTTTAAGGAGACCCTTCGGTGCGGTTGCCGCAGGTGCGTTGAAATTACTGAATGCAATCTTTGGAAAATTGAGGGAAATGTCATGGTGTGATGGCAAGAAGAGTATCACGCCTTCTTGTCTTTCCCTAGGATGTAGCAGGTGTTTTCTTCCCTTCTGCCCTTTCGCATTTCTATCCACCTACCTCTTCCTCAATGGTTGAACAAGTCCAGCCGCCAGACCGGTAGGTAAGGGCTGGTGAATACCGCAAAAGGAAGGGAGAGTCACACTAATGGATTGAGATACTCTTGCGCTCCTCCCCGCCATTCACTATCCTGGACACTCTTTGCTATCCTTCCTCCTATTTTTCCAAGAAGCGTTTCATTCGTAGATAGCATGAGGATATAGATAACAGAAGATGACCCTTCTATCCGAAAGGTTCTCGGTAAGAGACGCTCAGCCTCATTTCTCGGTATCTCGTACGTGACTGATGAATCGTGGCGTAAGTAGCCAGCAGTTATACGGATTATGGTTTTCATATTAATTGAATCTGATACTGTTCACTGAAATTGGTCAAGAAATCGAGACCTTTGATTTGAATTATGAAGAGTAGAGTGTATTCTGAGGTCATTAGTACACTGTAAAAGGCCATCATAGTTAACGCGGATTATACTTAGTTACATATACTATTTTGCAATATACCTGTAACGAAAAAGAAATTCTATGGTGTTTTCTTTTCATAGTGACAATTGTTGCGGACATATGTAAAGGAAAATCAGTTTCCTTTCAGTGTCATGGCTCTTTCTGGGCCGTTTTATCTACATTTGGAATAGAAATTTAAATCCCTTTCATCATGTTCCATCAATTACCAAGAAATCGTATATTATTCATTCATTATTGAATTTTGTTGGCTTCGTCCAAGTAAATGGAGAATGTGTTCACTTCAGTAACTACTCAATTCCAAAAATATTATTTTACCGGAAGGATTTTGAAAGAATTGCTGTTCGGTGATTCTAATCGGTTGAAACTATTGTGAACGATCTAATTTAAGGATTGAAATAGAGTATTACCAAAGACGTTCTGGGCATAGAAATGCAAGAAGAATCATATTTTATGATCAACGCAAATATCTTGATGTATAAATACGATGATATATGAATATGATGATAGGGGTGCCCCAGTTGTTTGGAGACGAGGAAATTAGTTGCGATGTGTTCCAGAGTGTAAAAATATATAATTATATATAATCCAGAATAGACTTTGGTCGTTCATTAATAAATTCATAAAAATTCTTACAACCGCTCTACTTCTTCAATGTTCATTTTACTAATTCACACTTAAATCCCATGGTAACGATACCTAAACAATGTCCTTCAACAAATACCATTCCCAACTTGCATTCGTCTTTTCTTGTTATTCACACGGTCGTGGCCTTCTTTATACCGTTACTTATGAAAATTTAATCGTCTATTTATTTATCGATATCGTTCTCACGGCAATATATTAAACATTCAAACGATTTAATCCTTTACCTTTATCCAGGATATGGAGAGATGAAAAATACTTGGCAGGGTACCACCTCGCCCTTGATCTTGTTTATCTCTCGTTTCTTTTTGCCTTTTGCCCACCATCTTAACGTCTTCCCCGTGACTCTTTATTTCTTCCTAAGCTTCAGAGCGATGGCGGCCTTCGTACGTCCGAGGTGAGATCCTAATAGGTAAAGAGAGCTCTTCGTCTATGGCAGTCTTTGATTTTTTACCTTCTCCTCAATGGACGGTGCAAAAACACGAGGATGAAGCCAGCTGAAGGCGAGGGTCTTCCGAAGGGTTAAGGTTAAGCGTTAAGTGTGCGCGGAGATCATCCGGTCATGATGATCATTGTTTCTTTTTGCTTTACTCCCATTAAGAACGGTTGCATAAATCCTGCATCGAGATGAAGGGGGAGTTTGATTGCATTGTGTTGCGAATGGAGCGAATCGTAATGAGTCGCTCATTCGCAGAGAATGGAAGCCTACGATGTTTTTCACTCACCTCCGCATCCTTGAATTGACAATTGAAGAGAAGGATTCATAGATTTTGTTTGTTTCTTAATATCTTTCTTAGATTTGAATTATTTATAGTTCTGTCGATTTATAGGTAAATATTTTACAACGAGTAAAGGGAAGAATCTCGATTTCCTCGATTATAAGCCATCTTCGCATATACAGTTATAAATTTAATGAAAAGAATAGTCTCTGCATGAGATATTAATTGAAATCCCTGGCCGTCCATCTCACACTAACAATGAATTGGAAGCAAAAGCATCTGGAAATAACTTATAGACGATTATTTTCAATCGAAATCGTTTAAAAGACGTTGATATAGGTGTATGACGGTCTACTTAACTTAGTGAAGGAGTTCTCTATCTTCGTTTCAAATGTTTACATTTGCTTGCCTTATATAGAAGTTTATCTAAAGGCTTTCTTTGTACAAGTCATGCAGCTTTAATATCGAAATTCATGCAAAGTTTTCCTTCCCTCGTATTTAAGAAAATTAAGCTATAAGTATTTAAGTATAAGTATAAAATTAAGTATAAGTAATTGAAATACATAAAAAATTCTTGGTTGAAAAATCCTCGCAAGGAAAACAAATATCTATACGCCTAAATACTAAACAAAATAAGCTTTTCATTTACTTCGTTACTTATCTCCTTTCAACGGTATATTCCAGAGGTGGGTAACCTTTTTCTATCGGAAGATCGCACAAATACACACTCGGCCGCATAAGAAACCGTAAGGTCGAACTTGAATTGCGCATTGCCTACATTCAAAGCGTTCGACATCGAAAGACGGTAAGGGAAATCGAAGTTGTTCACTAAGTGAACTGAAAGAGAATATTTTCCATTTCATCGTCTCTTGCCATCTCTAGTGAGATTTGGAAACGATATACTTTACATAAGGGGAATTCGTTTAATAATTGACGACAAGACAATTTGACAAAGGAGCTCATATTTTGAATCATAAAGTAAATTAATGTAACTGAAGTTATTAAAATAATTCTGCCCTTATAAATTTACCTCAGTGATTTTCATATTTTTTCTGAGTAATTAATCAATAACTTCCAATGGGCATATAGTATATTCATCTTGTAACAAGCAGTTACTTCTGAAATAAGCCATCGTATGAGCACGAGGTTTTTGATTTCACCTTTCAATTGACACAATGAGCTATAAGTTTAATATACCTCTGGCATTCGAATTCATTATATTCGCATATTTAATTTCGCACACCATCTCGTCGATTAATATTAGGCATTTCGGTATTTTATAAGAATCCATCACATTTATCGGCCGTCAAATAAAATCTGGGACGTGGTTACATAAATAATCTCATCATACATTATCTTCCTTTCAGTGTCGGCCGCAGTCCGATAAATCTTTCACTTCCCAGTCTCTTTCGCTTGCGCGCTTTCTCGTGATGAATGCCTATAAAATGGTAATTCCACTTCTTGGCTCTTATCTCTCTCTCTTAATTCCGTTCCCTGGGAAACCCTCTTTGATGTTCCATTCCGGCTGAAGATTCATCCAATTTCTGCGTCTTCACTTAATCACATCAATTACCCTCCCTCGCCACAGACTATATTCGATGTTTCCTCATTAGGTTGGGCCTCGAGCGTCCTCCACAACGGTCAGCTCTACGGCAACTATTTCTTTGTAATGGCCTTTATCAAAAAATTAACGCAGGAATCATCTGAGTTTATCGTAAACTTTAAGCCTTTGTGATGGACTAGGGCTGAACTTGCGTGCTCGTATTGAGAATGACAGGAATATAGGAGAAAGGGTTTCGTCACTACATTGGAAGCAGGGCCGGTTCAGGCGGCAAGCGAGTGAGGCAGAGCATCCGGGAGCCCTTAGAGGGGAAGGGTCGACCTAATGCTGTTTGTGGTTAAAATTGGTCATCCTTTTCTCATCGATTTGAATCTCACAACAATATCAGCCACTTAGAGGAAATAAATGATAACTTTATCCTATCCAAAAGGGCTCACTACATATCTTCTTAGCTAAGTAGTCCATTCCAACGTTTATGACCCCAAAGAAAGGGATAGACGATGTTCCGAAGACACTTGGAGTGAGATTTTTCTTTCTATCGGATTAAGTCAGCAAAATAATGTCTTCTTGTACTACTTTTCGCGAAGGAATTACAATTTATATTCCAATGAGGCAAAATTAATCATTAAATAAATCAAATTTAACTGTCGAAATTAATTTCGTGATATTTTTAAATTTCGGTGGTTCAGGAAGTAGTAAGTCTAAAACTGTTTAAGTGTCAATATGACAATGAGGGCCAAATACCTCTTGTCTCAGAGCGGCCGTGAGTCTGAAACTGGTTGGTAGCTTGTAGAAATTCAGGCAGAATGAGCCTAAAACTCCGTTTAATTCTAATTCTTAGTTTTCGATCCTCAAGTTTAGCGCAGAAGGGATTTGAATAATGATTCAGAACATGCTTCTATTATGAATGGATCGAATTTCTTATCGATAATAACAATATGTACAATTGGTTAAGTGAAATGAATGTGAAAGAATTCTTAGTTGTCGATTAATCTGTTGTTCCATTTCAGAACGACACGCGGCAAGATTATTCATAATTTGCTCCTTGCCATCATACCTTGTTGATCTAAGATAACAGAGAAGTTCTCAAAACCTTGGCATTTTACCAAAGGTCTCTTTGTTACTCCTCACCTCGGATGCAAACTTCGCTAACTAGCCACAATGTCGACGCGTGTGCAAAAAACCGCAAACGGAACGGAGCGTAAGTGGCATAATAGACCGAATCGCTCCTTCGGGACAAAGGTCTGCCGTAAATTCGAGCGCACGCGAATCACAATGGAGAACAAACCGAAGAGCGAGAAGAGAAAAATACGACCGAGGCGATAATTGGCCCAAAGTTCGCGAAACAACATCCAGATCGACGCGTATCGAGAGAGGGGAAAAGATGCGGAGTTCTCCAGGAAAAGAGGATTTTCGGTGGAAAGCAAACCCAGGAACTGCTGCGTCGAATCTCCTTACTTTCCCTCTAAATTTAACTACCGTGAGAGGGAGAAAAAATTAGAACCGTCTGGAGAGTGTAATCTCCCGAAAGGCAGCCTACGCTTCCTCACGGGCAGGGGTATCGGGGTTCGTGGCGCACAGGTGCTCGGTCTTTGTGTTTAACTGCCCAATATAGCGGGGAGGGGTGCCACCTCTCCCTCTCCAATATTTACGGCCCTCAGCGGAGGGGAAAGGGAACATCTTTCCACCTTTCCTCCGTACCCCCGACCGAATCCTCCCTAATTTACATCTTCTAGCCTCAATCGTATCTCCTCATGTTCTACTCTTCCTGTTTTCTTTTCGCTCTGGCCATTCCCTCGTTACATATATATGGTCACGTCCGCAGGCCGTTTAGTTTGGATGCATTCCCTTCTATCGCTGAGTTTCCGGGTATTTAAAAGTGCGTGAATGGATAGGCTTGGACATCTTAATTACCAGCCTATATATTACCAGCCATCAGTGGCATTGAGGCTGGTGTGCTAATCTAGCATTGCTAAGGTCTCAGGTTCGAATTATGGTTAAGTTTGTGAACTTAAACAAGCGGGTTAATTTTAAGAGTAGTTCCGATATAGTGAAATACACCAGTAAAGACATCATCAATGTGATATGTCTTTCGAGGGAAAATTTTCCTCCAAGTTTTAATTTTTCCACTTCGATATACAGAAATTTTTTAAAATACCGCTTTTAATTCCGTATTTCTTAGCAGGGGCGAATTTCAGCAATCAGAACCCTTAGGTGTAAGGATCACTTTGAGACCTCACCGAAAGATTATTAATCTTAAAGAAAAGACAAAACGTCTTCTCAGATTGTGCCTTATGCGTCTTATTACAAATCCTTCCCCGTTTCTCAGCCCTCGTACTCCCGGCAGGTATTGGTTACCCACCCTTCTTAAACGTTTAAAAACTCCATAAAGGTCTTTAATCTCTTCTTTTTACAAAGGATTAATCATGAACCCTCATGTAATATTTTCAAGATAGGAAAGAAAACTGAACGTGTACACTAAATTGCGATTAGGTTTACATTTTGAATCGAGTTTTCTTCCATAAAATATGGCTTTTGTAGAATCAGTATATTCTTTTAGAATGACCCTCTCAATTTGTCTATATCACTGCACTGCATTTTATCTACATTACTAAAATAAGTATGATGGTATTGGGTTCCGTTCTTTATGCTTTCCAACCCCTCCCCTTGTCTTTCGGACTTTCCAATAGCCCGGTTCCTCCGACAGTCTCGCACCTTCTTTCCATTGCCTACGCACCTGACCACGGGGACACGGCAACAGGTATTGGTCGCAGTCGAACCCCGATAAATCTCCAACGGCACTTCTCTCGCCCTACACTTCCTTTATCTCTTCTTCTTTCCCACTTTCACCTCCGTGTTTTCTTTCGCCTCGTTTTCTTATCTTATGTTTTTCCATCGCCAGCCTTCTTTCTCACCCTTCAGTCTACTCATACCCTTTCTCCTTCGTTTTTTTGCCTTGCTCAGCGGATCGCATATTTTTTATTGTTGGGTTCTTTCCGGAAAAAAGGACGCAACATTCTTGACTGCTAGTGTTTCGGTCGTTCAGAAACTATCTCCGTGAAAACGCTTGAGGAATTAGCTCAGAGAAAAAAGTATGGTATGTAGAATAATCTTGGTAAAAAACCACGCAAAAAACTAATATTGGTTTTTTCGTAAGAAATTATGACTAGAAAAGTCCACCTCAGAACTGACACATTGTCAAATTGGTTATAAAAAATTATATAGAATATTCAGATCATACATCTGCATCATTATTGTTTTTGTGAATTAAAAAAATAATTAATGCATTTTGGTCATGCAAAATAACACTGAAGGAGGACGCCCTAAAAGATTTTTCTTATCTCATTCGTAAGAAAAAGTGGTGAAACGGACTCACACTGGACTGTGGAAAAATTATTGAAAGCTCTCCTGCAATAAAATTCAATTGTGAATCCTTACCACTGTTTCGAAGTTTCGAAGAAGTTCTTTCCTTTTAGGTATTATCGGATAGGAAATATTTTATATGGTTTTCCGATCATCTTTTTTATCACTTAAGGTATAACTAGCAGAATACGTTGGTTTAGTTAATGTAGTTGGATTTGATCTAGCACTTTTTTACACCGTGAACGCTGGATTGGATACCTAAAAGAGTATTAAGTAAGAAATTTTCAAGAGCTATACATCGTCGAAGCTAGCGATCGTTTCTAGCGAAGGGGCATATAACTACGTCTATAAAATACTCAATACTTCATCAATCCGTTGACAAAAATACTGTACTGTATCGTTTCCACAATCGTTTATCAGTTTTTTTCACTTCAGAACCTTTTAATCTTAGCTTGAACTTGAACAAAATGAAAAAATCGATATATTTATTTCATACCCATTTCATATTAAAAAAATAAAACTAGAAAAATATTACCTTGCTGGTATTCAGAACCTGTGATCATGTGAAATTTTGCTGATGAGGAAACTTTATGCTCAAGTAGTTTTACGCTATTCTTTCGACTAAGTATTTCAGTATTTCTAATTAATGAACTATATTCGTATGTTAAATTAAAATGAAATCTTATATGGTGTTACAGCTAGGTTAGTTATTTAATTATAGAAATTTTTATAGTCGCTGAAATCGCATTGGATTTTTATATCCCGCATGTCTATGAAATCCATCTCTGGAGAAAACACCTTTCCTAATTACTTTGGGCTTCCTTAAAACTCGTGGAAGGTTTCTAATTGATTCATCCACACTAGCTCATCTAAAGTCTTGAGAAACACTTCTATATCTAAGTCTTCGAATCTTGAGTTTTCCACCGCTCATGGCAAGGCTGCCTTCCGTGGCTGAAGGCGTAACTCATTCACAGAAATGTCGAAGTTGCGGAGAAAGAAGGGGCCCCTTTGGACTCCATTCCACTCCCTTCTCAATTATTCTTCAGAACGAGACACCGTAAATTCGTGACGAAGCACATTTCGAATCCGATAAACCCTTATTTCCTCGAGCGATTTTTTATGAACCGGACTTCCTCACCTGAGATCTTCAGAAAGAGAAAGGTCTACTTTGGGGGAAAAACAAAACCTTTATATATATTTTTTTCATTTTATAAAACGAACGATTCGAGTGAGCGAGCGTGCCTTATCCTGAAACCACCACTTCCGCGGAGCGCGAAAAAATCGGATGTTGAAACAAAATCCACTCGAAGCACTCTCCGAAACAGATGATGCTCGAACTGGGACGGCGGGAATTAAAAAGAAAAGAATCGCTAATGACTTCTCTCGGCGCCTCTGCGTACGAAAAAGGAGGAAGTTTTTCAACTCTTTCCTTTCCTTCGGGTAAATGAATAATCGTCGCTTAAGCGGCCTCGTTATCGCGGAGAAAAAATTCCGGCGAATTTTCAAATTCAATCTCTCTTCCCTTCCATTAGGCCGACGGGAATATATTAAGCCTTAATATCCGTCTTAATCGCACCGTAAAATATAGGTCTCTTATCGTCCGCGAAGGATTTCAAACGGCACGCAATGGAGAAATCCAAGTCTCGGGAAAATATGAGTTATTATCACGTGGAGAATTATGCGAAAGTATCGCGTTTTTGCCAGACGATCTCTTAAATCATCCATTATAAGAAGGGCGTGACGCGTTAAAAAAGTGGTCATTAGAGAGAGCTCCCATTGCGGTAATAAAATAGACGTGCGTATGGTAATGCACTGGATCGTAAATCCCGAAAGGTGTGCATTTTCCGGCGTATATTTGGCCACGCGGTTTTTAATGACTCCCCTGACAAGTGTTATTTTCGATGCCGTAACAATTCCTGAAGAGTGCAAGACCCGTTTTTGAAAGCGCCTTAGGAATTGGACGGAAGCCAAAGCCAATTTGTGTAACAGCTTGGAGAAAAAAAATCACCATTACTCCCGGGACAGCTTAACACGCGCTAGGTTTATTAATGATCCTAATGAGGAGGAAATTTCCTTAATAATGCTCCTCGAGTTGAGTGCGATCTATGGCATTCAAATTTCTCAGGCATTCCAATAGATCATTTCTTTATTTGTTTGTGATTAATATGAGCGTTGCATTATAGTTGAAAGTTACTGAATCAAAGAAAGCTTTCCAAGCGATGGAAGGTGAAGGAATTCCTAGTATTTTTCCACGATACTTCAAAGATAATCAGAATTTGTAGAAATTATTAGCCAATGCATTGAAAATTGATAATGTAGAAGTATGATAATTCACGGAAATAATTGAAGAAATAGTATTTAGTAATTTAGTATTTAATTAGCCGCAGTTGTCATGACTGGTATCCAACAACGAAAATTAATCAATTTCTTCAAAAACTGCATACGTTTTTACAAATACATAGCAATTTTCTTTTATATTTTTATTCTTTATGGTTTTATTACTGCTTTTCGTCGATCAATTTATATTAAAGCTCCACCAATATAACATAAAAGAATATTAGCTTATTAAGGTAATGTTATGTTAAGCTAGAAGTATAGCTTTTTATGGTAGCATGCAATTGAAAAGGAGTTTCCATCTAACTTGTGCATGAATATCCTATTCGGAGTGCTTTCAGATGTTGCATAGGGAAATAAGAAATAAGATTGAAAGTAAACATATTTCAGCTTCCCCGCTGTGAAGAATATTTCAAGAGAAGAATTCAGCAGAATTAGTACTCAATTCAGCCGCCGAGTAGCACCCTTTGGCGCGGTCCAATCGACGTAGATTCCTCGCATTCGAAAATGTAGAGATGGCCTGCGAATTTTCCTCGCTCGCGGCGATATCCTATTTAAAATGCGGATTCGGTTTTCGCAACTGTTTTTACGGCCCCGACATTTTTCAGCCATAAAATACGTTTATAGGAGAGAAAATCCGTGCTTGTTTTACGACAGCGTTTTCCGTCAAAGCGCAATTCCAAAAGGTTTACGCCACCGAGGGAGAATTACTCGGAGATTGAAGGATCGATCTATGTTGAAAATTAAGAGTAAATTCCTATGAGATGATGCCAAAACGGCTGTGCCCTTGGCGTAGCGAGCGACGCCGGGTGCTTGGTCGGACATTCCCGTGTCAATCGTGACTGGGCAGCGGAGAGGGTGTCACTTGAGGTGCTTGGGTCATCTCTCGGAAAACACAGATTCCGGCGTCTTTTGATCTTGCCAACTTAGAATAGCCATTTCCTCGTATGTTTCGAAATAAAAGGAACATACCTCGATGATATTGCCGGGGAAAGTAAGGCGTGGTACTCGGAGAGATTTTATTACTGCGACGTCGGATGATTCTTAAGGCCTTCCGATCTGACATTCGCTCTTCTCCCGCGATTTTATTTCCGCTGATTTCTCATGCCGCGGAGCTGCGCTTGCTAAACTTGAAGAAGTCTTTCTGCGGCGAATAATCAAGGTTTTCTCCAACTTCGCAGTAAAATCCTTTATAAAATGGGTGCGCCGCATTTTTCATACGAATCGCTTGGGTAATGTTACACTCGAGTCGTAAAGTGGGATGTAATCCAGCTAATAAGCCATCGACGTAAGACTTTAAATGTTCTTGAATGTACATAATATTTCAACTCACAATTAACCAATTTAAAAACAAGATGATTTAAAATTGTGCATATGGAACTCAAGTCATTATATCTTGGGTACAACATCAGCGCAAATATATGATGAAAAATAATATATATTTGCTCTATGTTATATTTATCTGATTACCATTTTGTTGTAATATTTGCGTATTCTATCTAATGCATCTTATTTTAATTTGAAGACGATTCAACCAGTATGACATGAAAAATCTCAATCTTTCCCAAAAAAGGAAAGATTTTTATATCGCAAGATGAATGTTTATTCAGGTGTATTTTGAATGCCAGTCAGTTATTCCCTCGTACATGAGTTCCAGGCTGAAAAAATATCCTGATAAGTTAAAATCATCTTATCAAGACTGTCACATAATAGCATCAAACATATATTTAAATAAGGATCGAAGATCGTATTGATCTTTGTTCCAGTCTTCCCTCCTGAGACTTCCAAAGTTAATCAGCAAGATGCGATACATACTATTTTCATTAATTTCTACCTGTAAATTTAAGGGTTCAGTAGGAATAAGACAGCAGAAACAGCTGCTTTGTATGGATTTCAGGTATATTATTTGAATTTCCATATTTTTACTTATGGATCATTATAATCGTATCTATTTTATTATCTCTTAAGAATTATTCTCAATAGATTTTATGCACATCCTTTCTTTTGTGTCTTAGGTTTTTAAAATCCAAAAATAAATTTTATCTATTTTGTATAAAATCAAAACCAATTTCATAATTATTTACTAATTGATCTATTTTACAATAAATCTATTTTACATTGACGATAGGTTGATTGGAAGAGGAGTATTTAGTGTCTCAATTCTACCCAAAGGACGTTAATTATCAATTTCTATCACGATTAGCTGCAATTTGAAATATAGGTAAACGCTATGTTGAAGACATTTACTGGCAGTTGAAGCGAACGAGTTTTTCGTAAGAGGTAATTTCCTGAAACATCAATGAGGTTTAACTGGGCGAAGATGGGAGCGATTTAAATATTCCAGCATCTTTGGGGGGAATTTCGCTCAGTGCTAAATATTCTTTAACCCTCTCAGCATGCAGTGCATAGAGTTGGCAAAAGTGTGCCAAGTCCTGCATGGAAAGTACCAACGAATGGCAATGCATGGGCTAAGATTAGAGGAAGGTTGATGTATGCAAACACCTACTGAATTATTCAGACTATAGGCATTTGCTTTTGTAACATTTCTCTTTGGCCGAAAGATGCTTGAATATAAACAAAAACGAATACCTTCGTAAGGTAAAGGTATTAGGATTAGTAAACGGTCTCCTTATAAGGAAGTGCTTCAAACTTCAAAGTCATGAGGTGTAGGGAATATTCACCCATAGGCGTGAAAGTGACATCAGCGCGCATTGGTGGCTAAATACTTATTCCATGAATAAAATTGCATTTTCATCGAACTTTGTTTCAATATGCTGGATTTCATTCCAAGGAATTTCTCGACGCGAATGTAGAGAAAATAAAACTATTTTTGCGTCAGATCTTTATCGGAGACTAATCGTTGTCCGAGCACGTAAAACACTCCTTCATTCCTCATTCCAAACTTCGCGAAAGGATTTTTTCAATTATTTTAAAAACGTATTAATTCTCCACTTAGGTATACAAATTCCTTGGCAGATTTATCGCTCCTCTTGGGCCATTGTTCTATTTCTCAAGTCTTCCTGTAACCACTCCATCAAAGAAAAAATTACTCGGGCGTGTTCTGAATCAGCTCTTTGAGAAAAAATCTCGTAAACTCACCGCGGAAGAAAACATTTCATCTCGCAGCCCATATTTCGTTAGCATCGGCCGACGCTGCCACAAAACCCTTGTCGTAAAGGAGTTTATTTTCGTCGAACAAACAGATTTCTCTCCCTTATGTACCGGAATTCATTCACTTGTTTCTTTCGGATCAATCTTCCCGAAAATGTTGCCTCGAATTTTAAAATACTCTTTCGAATTATGTGACCATAAACACTGTTAGGGGGAGGTTTACGGCTCTCTCTGGTTTTCCCCTTGAGCATAAACACCCTTGAGTGTGCTTCAGCAGGCCTAGTTTTGCTTAGATACTCAAAAATTACAACAGGCGTGCGCGTAGGCGAGTCTCTCAACTTCGAAGATATAGGCAGATTATCTTTAGAAAGTCAATACATGTCACCTCAAACATCCACTTAGACAGTCAAATGTACTATTCCCTATCTTTTTTATGAAACGGAGAGATATGACCTAATATGCGTTTTATTCCTGAAAAGTCGATTCCGGGAGATTTCACGATGAGGATGGAAATGTATTTTGATGCCGGAAATCTTTTAAGAGTCATGGATTATAGTATCTGGAATCACAGCAAATAATTAGAGAGTGCAAAGTTAGGTTTTTAAGCCCGCAAAGTAGTTTTCCTATGTGTACGTTTTACATGCTATGTCTTTCTTTTAAATTTTATGTGACGAAAAGTTGGATTTAAAAAGAGACTCATTAGTCCCAATCTCGCCCCAATAAAAGTTTAATTATTATAAATTGAGTTTTATCGAGAGGTAAAACAATCACCCAATTATTCACCTTCATTAAAAGTTGTCTATTACTTACGACAGCTGAAGCGTTAATAGGTTATGTAAGTAAGACTATTCATTATAATCGTTATTTGTGAAGGGAAAATTTATCGAAGACGTTAAAATTATATGTGAAATTTTTGATTTATGATTCTGACATCCTTGAGAGCTCAGCTGAGTGACATAATATCATTTAAATACATTTTCAAACATTTTGAGAAATCTCGAGAATATTAAAAGAGAATCCATGAAATAGATCGGAATCTGAAGAGAAGTCTCTCAGAACCAGACGGAACTTGCTTTTCGTAAGGATTTTATTTTTTTCAGCTGCCTCGAGAAGCTGTCCGTTCGAATTTTTTGATTCCAAAATTTCTTTGGAAACCAGCTTAGTAGGCAACAGGAATTCTTTGCGATGTATCGAATCAGCACAATTTCACAACTACTCAAGAAACTACCGTATGAGTGTGTTCAGGTTGATAAATAGTAAGTGCAACTTCAAGACGACTGTCCGAAAATATCCTACTAAAAGGAATTCTCGCTACAGGCCTCCAGGAAAGTATCTGGGTGACCTAAATAAAATTTCCGAGTGAGAACTTCAAAATTGTTTAAACATGTACTGGTTATATAATATTCGCGTATTTAATCGGAAAGCTTCATGACGTTGCATTGTATTTACGAAGCCCATTCTTCTATTCGAACCGATTCTCAGATGAATGGTGCAGAGAATGGGTTAACAGCTACTCTCAAATGCACTCAAGAGCTTTTTGTGGACTTTACGACCGGGACAGCCTTTAAAATACGTTCATAAGCAAATCCTAAATGTCAAAGACGTTAGCACGTGAAATGTTTGGAACCTTTTCCCAGTTCCCATGCATATTTTCTTGAGAAGGGAGATATATTTGGATGCTTGGGGCAGCACGCAGAATTTAAAATGAGCAAGTGCAAGAGATGTGTGGGAGTGTCTGTTAGATTGATGAAGGAAGGGAGCTTCATGATCCACAGACTCATATAAGAGACGCTATCGTGGACGTTGACGCCTGCAAGAAACGCTTCATATTCTGCTGTAAAAACTTTGACTAATAGCAGCGATTTAAATTATGCTGATGCTTCATTTAAATTCGAGAAACGTCTAGGAACATCAGAAAAACTGTCAAATTCAGATGCCGCGTTTGGAGGAGAAATAAATTTGCATAATTCTGCTTGAATTCTGATAACCGTTTTTAGTAAGATTTTGAAATAAAGCATATAATAAAGAAATTTATCCACTTTATTTCTTGAATATGCTACATGATTATTTAAGTCAAATAAGGAGCTTACTTTTAACATTTGTTTTTATTATCCATAGTAGTTTAATAACAGTGATATCGTAAAAGTCTTTTGTTACTTCTTTTTATCTTATTTGATTTCACTTCGATCAGCAGACAGACTGTGATATAATTCCATTCCATTTGTCAATATAAAAGTATTGTATTAAGGAATTGGGAAAAAGGAGAGGATGCTTGCTCACTTCTTAATTAGAAACGGATGTGTTTTCTGTAACACAATGAATGTTGAAATTTGCGAACTTTCTTTCCGACTTCAGTTCCAGAGCCTCACATGTACTACTCATTCACTTTTTAACGCGTTTTTCTACTGGCTTTAGGCACTAATGTCTTTAAAACCAAGATGACTGAGTGACAGGCTACTCGTAAGGAGTTCGGGGTGAAAAAATCCAAGATGTCATTCATAACTTTCCAGAGACGTATTTCCGAGAAAATTCTTCGTATTTGGAAGTATGGCGAAAAAAACTATGCAAAGTTCCTCAAAAGATGTTTTAGTGTGGCCTGTTTCAAGCGAAATGATCATCATTAGGAAAACATTTCCTTTGAAACTGGTCACATTAATAAATGTTTTGTATTGCATAGTTTTTTCACCATGATTCCTAGAACAGTTTCACCAAGTCAAGGCTTTAACGATTGAACTTTATATTTTTTGAAACACTCAAATTTAATCGTGAATACCTGGATTTCCGAATGATGAATAAATAAATAAATTGAGTCTTTATTTTGGTCGACGTTGACACTACAGTCTTCTCATCAATTTAACCCATCGATTGAATGTTTTGCGGATGATAAAGTATCGGTTAATCCTTCGACATTGAGAATATAGGGTATATCCTAAGAGGAAATGCAGCCATATTCTTATTCAAGTGCGCTTTTCATGAATCCGAAGATCTACACGTATGCAATTTAAAAATATATTTGGCCTCCAGAATAAATCAGCCAATAAAACTTTGGACGCGTCGTTCTTATAGAGAGTAAGATGCAGAAGGTGCGGTAAAATGGAATCGGGCGGAAAGGAAGATCGTCGGGAATCATCTGCATCCCCGTTTCTCCTTCGGTTTCGGACTCCATCCCCTCTCCCGCGTCATCCCCAAGAGAGCGTCGGAGATGAAAAGAGCCTCGGCTATAAACATTGCACTGACTGTGCTTTTTTCGAAGGGAGGTGGGCTTCTCTTTTGACCTGGCAAGTAGCCTTAGAAAGAACATCTGGCTCTCCCCACGCGAGTATCCTGCGGCGGGAGAGTATCTGCAACCCAGCTGACGAGTTAGGCCACCCGAAAATCCTGGTTCCGAAATCCCTCCCGTTCCTAGGGAAGTGGAGGCGTGGGACACGTTGGGATGGGGCAGACTGAAGCGGTAGACAGCTTGGCACTGAAGTCGGGAAGGCGGAGTGGGTTGGCCTGGCGGAGACACAGGCCCACGCACCAACTCTGCCACTTGGAATTGGAGAGTGCTCCAAGTGAAACCCCCATTCTCGAAAGGAATACGTTTATTTTGTCACAGACGATGTAATTAGGAGGTTGCAGTCTTGGTGGGGGGATGGGGAATACAGGTTCGTTTACCGCGTAACTTGCTTATTAACAGATTTAACATCAAGGTCTACAGCAAACTAAGCTAAACAATTTTATCAAGAGATGTTACATTAGTGATAAAGATTGCAGCTTTCCATTAATCGTGTTCTGTAATAAGTTAAGATCAAGGTTTATAATAAGATCTTCCACAACTAGGTGATATGCGAAAATGGAATCATTAAGATATTTTAGAAGAAATCTCGAGTTTAATGCACAACTATGATCCTCAAAAGATCACGATCTATATAAACAGTTCAAATCCAATTCTTGACAAGAGAGATTTACTTTGAATGATATATTCATCTAACGAAACGAAATTAACGGTCTTGTACGCTATAAATTACTTAAACAGATTTCCCTGACCGAGCATGCTTGTTAACTTGACTTGAAGTTTGTATCTGTCGTGCGATTCCTTTCTAAAAAGGATTTGTTTCATGTCACTACCTTGAAAACAAACTCGCGCAATAAATTGCATCGCCAGTCGTCAAATATTTCCAATTATTTTAATAATTCTGATACAGCCTATTGTCACAACATATTGCTAGAATAGGGTATTTTTCTAGGAAGATTCCATTTATAATCTACTGGTTAGAGATTAAAAATTAAAAAAAAGGTTTAAAGAATTATATGAATTCGCAATGCTGCATAAGAGTAGCCGGTGCTCTCTCCATCATCTCACTAACTCGCTTAAGATTCTAGAAAACCACGAGAGGTCCATCTCATACTGATAATTGAGGAACTCCACAATTACTCCTAGTTAAAAATGGCGCAGCAACTAAATTTGAATGATAATTCTCTCATTAAAGGCAAAGTGATGTGTTAATGTTCCATACGAGACGGGAAAAACAAGGAGGCGGCCGCAGCTGATAATCGAGAAGCAGCTATTTTAAATACAACAAAGAGAGTAAATTGAACCCTACGTTTTCTTAAACGTGCTTCGTGGGAGGAGTGCGTCATTAGTCAGTGGTATTAAGGCTCCTGTAGGAGGAATATTAAAAGAGGTGGAGGTAGCGGTGATGGGTCTCGAGTTCAGCTCTGCGTTGGATGGCAGAACTGGTAGGAGGGAAAATGAAGGAAAAGGAGTTAATTATAATAGAGGGGAAGTCTTGAGAGGAGTTCGGAGGGAGCTTGGAGAAGATATTTTAACAAGGATGTCTTTACGAGGATAACTATATGAATTGCAAACGTTCTCCGGGTTACAGTTATTCATTCCACAAATGGAGCTTCGTTAATTTTTACTCCTGCGAACGATGAGTTCCTTAGGTAACCAAATATCCAGCGGTGTTAGAAAATGATTATACCAATGAAAATGAAATTTAAATCATCGAACCATTTTTTAGATTTCATATCTATTTCGTCTTCATCGAAAATTACTATTGCTAATTTTTGAAAATCGTTGGCATAAATGATCTTCCGTATTCCGTAAATCTTCAAATTAAGAGCCTGCCTTTAAATATCTCACTTTTGATATGTAGTCGTTATCAGCGTAGACTATCTCCTGTAGGTGATACTATAGTTTATTTTCAGGATTTTAGGTTATTGATTTATTTCAATCCGCTTACTTCTCGTTGATCAGCACTGGACGTATTTCTTGCGTAATATAAGAAAACAACACGAGTTTTGATCTATCAGTGATGACGTCTTTTACCGAGGTAAAGTATGAAATGCAGTAATATTTGATTGAATTATTCATTCACTATCAGATCATTTATGGCGTGTTCTATATCCCAATAATAATTCTATGTTGACATCTTAGGATACTCATTATCTTTTATGGGTTATCGTAGCCATAAAAATCACTGCGATAAATATTACGTAGTAATATTTTTAAAGTACTCGGATATGTGGTGAGGATTACAGTTGGAGAGGAGATGTGGGATATAAATGCAAAAATCAAAATACAGACGGAAATCAACGAAAACTCGGTAAATAGAAAACTTCGATTGTGAATAGAGGTGAAATCGAAATTTGAACTCTGAAGATGACCTAAAGAACTGTTTAAATAGGAAAAAACTATGGTTAAACAGGGGGTTAAAAATAGGAGTGCTGTGAAGAGGAATGGAGAGAGTAGAAAGAGATATTCCAAAAAGTAATGAAGAAGAAAACGGCTGGGAAGTACGAGGAGAGAAACCGAAAGAGCGGCAGATGAAAAGAAGAATCGAATTTGGAAGAAGTTGAACCTGCGGTCGAAAGAGGATCGCTTTTGGGAAAAAGAGGGTAAAGTGTAAGGGGAGAATGAATGAGTGTAGTGTGGAGAGGTTAAGGGTTCTTTAACGGCGCTGGGACCTCCATCTCAGGGACAGACTGCTTGGCATTTTTGAACCAGGGAACTCTCTTGTGGGCGGGGAGATACCTCATTCTTCCCGCACAGAATAGAATGGGGGCGTCGGAAGAATTGTCAGAGGCAGAAGTCCGAGAAAAGAGATGGCTATGTGTGTGTTGAAGAGCCTTTTCTGAGCATTTCTCGTTTTGTTCATCGAGGCGATGCGCCCGTGGAAGAAGGTGGGGAGGAGTGGCCGTTGTGAGGCCAAATTTGAGGGGATTCCTCCACTCGAAAGACGAATGCCTGTTCGACCTTCACTTGGGGTTGAGGAGCGCCATATTGCAACTTAGTTTCAGACGCGTAACTAATGCCTGGCGATGCACGATATGCAAGAGTCGCGTTTTTTTCGGGTCGCAACAGAGGAGACGTTTGATGGGGTCCTTCGACGAATGCGACAACTTGAAAGATGGACCAATAAGGGCAAAGGTCAACATGCTGTGCTTTCGTAAGAGCTATATAAAAAGAAGAACGTCTATATTGAGATAGGGTTTTTATTTCATTACATCACGTAGGGGCTGGTGGAGGCGATAGAGATTAATGAAGGTATGTTCTCCTTCGATCTCTCCCAGGACACGCGTCGCATGCTCGGATTGAATTAAGTATTGGTCTTTGCTGAAGTTGAATAATTTGTATCAGTCACCAATTTATTTTGGTAGGAGTTTCATCGCGCTTATGTACTTGAAAATTTTAAAATTAGATTCTGATATTTTGCTGCGGTGTATTTGTAATTCTTAACCGTTAAAATGGACACGGTTTCCATCATGATGGAATGATATCTATCACAGAGATATATATAGTATTCTACTTAATTATTGATTAAGAGAAAACAATTAACAACACTTTCTTATTTTAATTTTATAAATAATTTGACGAAAGGTATACATTATAGCCCTGAATCAGCAAATGAAATTTTGAGAAATTAGCGACCCAGAAGAAAAGTGGTTAGCCTCGAGAGCAGAACTGAAAAAACACATTCTGAAGTTCCCTCACTTTAAAATCAACTCTCCTGCGAGGAAGCAGCAACCGAAATAAGGCGCAAGCCTTTTTGATTCACGCCTTTTCCTCCCGACTAAAAGAAAGCCTCCCTCATTCACAAGCAGCACCTCTCTCGCCTCTCCGTATTACCTGCCGACATAAATCTCTTCCTCGAGTATTATTCCACCCCTCAGTCGCTCATCCCCTCTCTTAATCCTCCCATTCTCCATCGACATTCTCCTCTCTTACAACCCCTTCATCACTTTCCCTTGTCATCCTGAATATACGCTCCTCCACAATCCCCCCGTACAGGTGTTCGCATTGTCCGGCGGAATAACGAGTGACTTAGCTGCTTAGAATATCCATGGGTGACCCTCTGCGGAGACCCCGCCCAGCGGCGGATCCTTTAAGTCGCCGTGCATCTTCTTAACCCTCAAGAGGACATGGCTCAAAAGCTTCGTGCCGATCGTGCAAGGTTTCCTGTCCACGGAGCGCCTTTAACAAAACAAGGCGATATTTTTCCCTCGCGTATATTTTGATTCAACGGAATCTCTTTTCCCTTTTTTCTCGCCGAGAGTCGCTAAGGGAATTGAATCTCGGAAGATGAATGAAACATGCACGCGACGGGTGCGCGGCGCCGGGACGCGGATGAATGGTGGGAATATATGAGAAAGGGGATTGATAAATGCGGAAAGAAGGGAGAGGAGTGCGGGATCTAAGGCGTGACATGTGTTTCCAAGTGTTTACTTTTACATCCTCAATAACATTTAGGTCCTAAACATGGTTCCCTTTGAGCTTAGTGCGTGGAAGACTGCCCAAAATTCTTTAAAACCGCATAGCCGAGTGCAAGCTGTTCCTTCCCGGGAAATTACTAATTTCCACGAGTCTTCTTCAAAGTTTTTTTTGCGTAAAATTTTATTCGTATTGATAATATTGTATAATATATGACGATGCTTTAAAATTCTCTGCTAATTCATTTAGGGTGAATAATGGCGAAGCGTCAATCGTAGTTTGAGAAATCTTTGGCAGTAACGGCAAGAAAAGACTGGAGAAAAATAATGGACAACTTGTGTTCTCGTTGCCGGGGTTGTATCTTTGTGTCAATCATTTAAATCAAATTAATCATAAAACAATAAGATAAAAAAATATTAACAGTCTTGAATACTCATTTAGAATTATGAAAGTGATGATATCTCATGCCTCATTTTGGATAGTCGAATTATCTTTACAAATATCTGTTTTTCAATTCTCAAGATTAAGAGGAATATAATTGGGCATCAAGGTAGTTAAAGATGAAGTTTTTAGCATCTAATGCATTAATATTTCCCTTAATTTAGAGGGCTGACAAATTTTTATAAAGGTGATATTATTAATATACTGGGTTCGTTAAGTTAAAATTAGATGATTCATATCATTAAATAAGTATGAATCATCATTTCATGAATGAATAAAAGTTGAAATATATTTTAAGGGAGTTTTTAACTTTGATGCGTTCAGCATTACTAAGTTAAAGAGTATGATTCTGTTTTGTAGGTTCGTAGTTTATTGGATTTAACATTTAAGAAACTTTTCTACTGATTTGATTTAGAATTCAAAGTTGTCTTCTATCATCACAGCCATTTATAATGCTCCACAATAAAGGCTCGTGTCAGACACATGCGATATGATAAAAAAATTACCTTCTAAAATAACATACTTATCTATTTCTTGCAAGTAGCGTATTTTTTATGTATCATAACATCTGAAGCTTTGCGAAATCGAGCAGCTGATCACACGTATAATGCGTAATAATAACGTATGATATTTTATGACACTGATTAGCTTATTGGATTTTATATTTCGCTGCATACGAAATTCGCAAGCATCGTTTCGATCCCAATTTATGGTTACTTCTGAACCTCTGACTCTGAAACAGACAATGTGAGCTCAATGAGAGAAAGGTGAGAAGCAAATTACGCAGGATGAAAACGCGAGAAGAAGATACCCAGTCCGCGAAACATTTCCGTACTCCTCTCATCACGTGCAATTAAATGCGGTGGTGGCGGTATTCAACCACACGAAGCGAACCACTGCACAGGCTATCCTCGCCTCCAATTCTTTTAATCTCGCCGTAGAAAAAGACGATCAGGAATCAAAAATGGAATCTTCAGGCACACTTGTTTACACATGCACATCCACGCGATCTCGGTCTCCTTTAACGAGTCTGCGGTCAATACATAACCCTTTTCATCCCGCCTCGGAAAAACCGCGAAGGAAACCGGCGTCTCTATTTTTTTAATTTCCTCAATGGCTTTTTAATGCGATGATAATTTTTAGAAGGCCTATCCCCCGTCTTGGCGCCACCGTTCTCGAGATTCTCCATTCACGTTCGCATACCTGTACCGGTAATCCCATCCGCCTAAGAGCGCCGTGATTAGATATCAGAAATAATCCCTTCCTCGTTCTCGGATCTCATCTACTTTGGATTCCTTCGGTGATAGTTACGAAGCACTCTACGCAACGTTCCTCACATGCCTGAGATTCCCGCTGGAAATATATATACGCGCTTGACGCAGTATGTTGTCATTTATTTTACCGCGCCGTTCGATTCGAAACTGCCTTAAAAGGATTTGTTTAATTCCATCTCCCTATTGGTGGTGCACGCTTCCTTAGGATGAGGATCTTTCCTCTGAGCGTTATGCCAAATCCATCTCCTTCCAATTCCTCCGCCTCTTCAAGACCTTTCTCACCGTTGGACCAGACGGGGTCCTCTGCCCATTCCTTACCCAGCCACCTGCTTCACCTCTGCGTGGGATTCTGGATTTCCCATATTTTTCCGCTTTGGAATTCCTCCCTTTCCATTTCTTTCCCGTCCCATCCTCCCGAGTTCTTTTCTCTCCATTGTCTTCTACTTCATCTCCGTGTAGTACAAGCCATGAATATACAGCTGATTTGCCCTTTGGCACATCGCAATCGTGATGTTGAAAAAGGCTTCAAGAGGAGGCTTTTGGCCTCCCTAAGCGCAGGTGGTGAAGCTAGACGGCGTGTCTCAATTTTTAGTTCGCACCGTTTGAGGTAATAAAGGTATTCGAAGAGTTAATACAAGTAATTAAGATATTGTAATTTTTTTTCAAATTTTTCTCAGGTAATTATTTCAAGTATATGTGTGTACAGGCCTCTTTCAGAGTGTTAAATGCGTAGTAAACCTCTCTTAGAGCTTCAATTTTTCAATTTCGCTATTTTTTGGACTCTCAATTGATTCCAAGAAAGGCTTTTAGGTGCCACTAAAATATTGCAAAGTCTACTCCTAGTTCATGAATAATAGATATGTTTTCGGTCTCGATATTATTTGCTGTATGAATAAGAGCCTTCGTGAGACAAGCAAGGGATTTTTGAGATATTTTCAGGTTATTCGCCCTGAATACCAAATATGGCTGGGAGGTGAGAAACGATATAGGATATTCAGTTAAAATTCCGTAAATGTTAAAGCTTTCGGGATAGCAATCATCCGGCTGAATCGTTCATTGATAGAAGATAATATTAATGAAAAATTTAACTTTTTAATTAAAAGCTTTATGATGTTTAACATTTAAAAATCGCAAGAATTGCTCTATTTATAATAACAAGAGCGAATTTGAAAACAAGAATGCGACTGTTTACCAGTAGAATTTGAAATATAGATTTGCGGCACAGGATTAAGCTTTCGAACATCTCTGCTATCCCCTAATCCTAGCCAAAGTCACTTCAATGAGATACACTTAATTTTTTATTATAAATGTACTTTTTATCATTAAAACTATCATAATGATAAATATTATTGGTTGATAGAGGTATGCTCGAATATTCGAAATTTCAAATAAAATCGATCTTTTTATTTGAAAATCGAAAAAATTTCGAACCTAATGACAACACTAGAGCTCGAATGGAATCAACCAGAATAAAAAATATAGCATAAACTTAGCAGCGGAAAATTATGTTTTCTTTACTCTTTTTCTGTTTTGTTTTTCAATTTTCTTCATCAAATTCGCACGGTTCAATGTATTCAAGAACGCTTCTCACCAAAGCAAATTTAATAAAAAACATCTGTAGTCATGAAATCCGAAAATCCTTCCTAGAATTCGATTTTTGCTTTTTCGATGTACCCTTAAATGTGATCTTGAATTCTTCCAGTTTTGCGAGTGTGAGGAACTTGTCCTCGGATGATTTATCAGTTGTGAACTACCCTTGTATCATTATTGACGGCTATACTTTCCTCGTCAAACCTCAACCTAATGAACCTTTGTCCCTTTCTCTTGTCTGATTTCTACACTAACCACAGTATCCTCTCATTCTTAAGCTCCCCATTTTCTCTCCTCTGGAACATTTGGAGTCCTAAACACTCTTCGCCTCGTCGTCGTCTTGAGAGAGGGAGAATTAATTACCTGCCCGCAGTTCTCTCCGCGAAGGCAAACTGAACGCTGCTCTGGCGTAGGGTTTATACGTCCTTTCAATTGAGACACAAACTAAGCAGCGACAAATCAGTTTGGCTCACAATCTTGCTACCTCTACGTAATAGAAGTTCTGTGGCTTGTAAAGTTTGTAATTTTATCAAAACTTCATTTATTGATATTTCGTACATACGTTTATGCAAACGATACATTAACGTGATGTTGTGTTCCTTTGGACGAAATATTTTGGAATTATAAGGCTATTAAAATAGTAAATATAATATTAAGTTACTCTCTATCTGGTTTTGGAGTTAAACTAATATTTTAAGTATTGTAATCTTAAAATACAGATCTAAATTTACGAACAGGAAGTAGTTTAATAATCCGTTTAGACTTAGTTTAGCATCATCTAACGAGCAGCTCCTTTTCAGTATTTTGCAATTCATATAAGCCTTCCGTAAAATAATATAAAAAGTAAATTTTTCATAAATATATAATAATGATATGACCATGGAAACCTATAGATTCATAGACATCTTACTAACTTTTCGATACTACTATCTTTTCGACAGTTCTATCTTTTCGGTAGTAATATCTTTCCGATTTTTAATACATTACTTATCGATCGATAGTTAAATATTAAAAGCTTGAGGATTCGATTGTTCAGGAAGCGTCGATGAAAGAATTTCAGCAGAAACATTATGTTGAGTTTGTCATGCGGTTAAGTTACCTTTCAGTAGATCTGGATAAAATCAAGGATCATCACACTCACCTGCAAAGAAAATAAAACAATTATTAGATTTTTCATAATCTCATCACTGTACAACATAAAAGTTACCCAGAGACAACTATATTTAACATTTTGAGTTTCAATATATTATAACTACTTTATATTGGATAGATATCTCTATTAGAGAATATATCTAGTATACCATTATCCAAGAGGATTATAGATTGAAAATTCTTACAGACATATAATTGATAAATCGTTGCAAATAAATGGCCGAAAATAATTTTCAATTAGTATTTTTCAGAAGTTTTATAGCGTCTTGGTTCCGTGTTGTGACATCGTGGCGTCTTTTAACTTCGCTGTTTGAGTTATATTCAACGTAGATGGAGAAGACGTTTTCTTCCGCCAAACTATATGTTGTAATCATTAATTGTAAATGAATTTAGTATACGGTAGCCTCGCGAGAAATGGATGTATTTGTGGAAATCATATGGATGGACGTATGTAGTATGGACTAGTGAATTTATAATATTTATAGATTTTCAATAGGTAAATGTCACTTTTGGTTAAGGTTATTAAACTTTTTTAGTGAAAAATTAAGCGTGATAAGTAAAAAGTTAGTTGAAAATTCCATAAATTATCTCCCTATCAAGAATAATTTAACATCTTTATTTGATTTTTATGCTTATTTACCTTTTTTATTTTATTTTCGGAGAATGAATTTATTTTGATGGATACTCAAAATCGCGAGTAAAACCATCAAGAATTTATCGCAGATGAATACTCGAAGAAAAATCGTAGACTCAAGAATGACCCATAATTGAAACATTTACATGACCAGATTAATGTTTTCTGGCGGTCAAGTAATTAAAATTGAAAACATAGTTCCCTGGGCTACAGCGGTCAGTTCTTTCAGAGAAGCCGCAGCCCGTTTTCCGCTTCGTTTCTCTAGCAATAAGCGGCACACATCGTTGCTTCTTCTCCACCGTCTCTTCGCACCTCCGCCTTTTTCCACTCCACCGCCACCGCCAATCAACTATCCCCGAAAATCTCGTTGGAGAAAAACGCATTGCGACATTTTAATTACGAAAGTGTTTTACGGTCGGACAGCTTCTCTTCCAAAAAAAAATATGGCCGGGGACCGCCGCACTCACGTTAGGACGCGAAATATCGGCGGAAAAAATAAGCTCTTCCATAATTCATAGTCCACCCCTTGGATTCCCTTCTCTTTGGAAGCTTTCAACCCTCCCTATCTCTCGTGCCTGTCCTCTTCCCTTCTCCCTCTCATCACGTCATCCCCTTCTATACTGATTCCATTTATCCACGCCAGGGTTAAACACGCACAAGTTTCCAAGCTACTATCCGAAGCTAAAGGGTGCAATGGAAAGAGTTTTTGGAACCCGATGGATTTTCGTTGATGGAAAACCGCCGTAGCTGCGCGAAACTTCTTATTTTGCATTCTCTCGGATTCAGTGCTTTCTAGTGATACCTGTCGGAACTTGTTCATGTTGAACAATGAGAAAAACGGTTATTGTAACGTTCCATTATTTTTAATACGCAAAAGTAAGAAATTTTTAATATCGTATATTAAAATTACGGGACAGTAAGTGTTTTTTTGTTTTTTTTTATTTAACATTCTTTCTTGGAGGACAAGATTTCCACGAACGATATTCTATTTTATGCATTTTTATCGATGAGGGGTAAGGCGCATTAGAAAAATTACACATTAAGACCTGAAAAAACAATTGAAATGCAGACATTCTTTCATTCATAATATTATAGATAAAATTCTAGCTACAATAGGGTACTGCATTATTGCACTCTAGGGTATTTCAGGTATAACGTTATAATTTATTCTCATATGAATTTCCATGCTATCAAATTGATTCATAGATTGAGAAAAATCTAAATAAAGAAAACTTTTGAATTTAAAATTTTCAGATTAGAATTATTCATTTAAACGAGTTGGATCTTGGAGCCCTTCCATCGTCAATGAGTAAAGAGTAAGGACACAACGTAAAGTAAACCTTTACTCTGTATAAGTAACTCTGTAAGTGCTTAAATCTAAAATGTTTCATTCCGTACATTGATATATCTATCCATTCGAGTAGTTGAGAATTATTTACCAGTCTTTAAAACCTGAATTTCTACGATTTTAAGCTTTGACTTTAAGTGTTACCGAGAACAAGACAACAATTTTTATTAATGATAAAACTTAGAATTTATTGATTAAAAATAATTAATACGGAATCACCCATCATTCAAAAACACCTTTCTCCCTTGGATTTCCCATCGCTTGGGGGTAACAATAATTTACCTCACTAACTATTCTCTAGAAGGGTACGCATAAACAAATAAAGTAATTGAAACCGAGGAGTACGCGGTAAACAAGCCGCTTTCCTATCCAACTCCTTCATATATTCCATCTGTTTGCTCGTAAATGGGACAACTCGGATGATATAGGCAGTGCGGCAGTTTCTTCTAACATCCTGAGCTACTTCTCCTTCCACCAATATCCTCCTCTCTTACCAACTGTCCGCTCAATCCCCCGACGAGCCTTGTCTCCTTCAGTTCCATCCCCTTTCTTTCTCCGCAACCCTTCTGCACCATCAGACAACGGTACCATTGAACCCTCCGCATTCTATATCACGCATCATAACCCCGCGACTCCCCTCCGTACAATGCGCTGTATCAATCTTCTAGCAGACTCACCTGTGCCCCTCTCACCTTCCCGCCTTTTTTTGGAACTCGTGGAGAGTAGCACTTCCTACTTTTTGTTGCTCTCTACCTGTCCAGGGTTAATAATCTTGTTTCTTTCACCACGGATCGACAGATGTTTTTTGTTACCGTGTGCGGTGTACAGCGTTCGTCCTCTATTTTGCTAGTTACGCGCTAATTTTTCGACGCCTTCTCATTCGAGGGGAGTCTCTTCGTATTAATTCACGGATTCGAGATGTGTGAACAGGAGTGTATTATTGATAAATTCTATTTTTATGCTAATGTTTTAGTGACGTTTGCTTTATTTTGTCTACCTTAAGAATCTACGGAATGATTTATTTTAGAGTAGAATTTCAAGCTGTGCTTTGAATACAGAGATAAACGCGCAGATATCATTTATCGTTACGTACTTTATTCTCTAAAATAACGATACGATGTATATTATACTCTAATTTTGAGATAATTTACACCTGTTTCTATGGTTTTGAAGACTAATGTTTATTTTTTCAAGAGATTAAACAAATAATAGGTGCAATTTCATATACCCAATGCCCGATTCCCGTTAATTGCTTCATTTCTTTATTTCTAGTGACCTTAATTCTGATGGTGATTAACACAAAAAATTATGCAGCCAATTTTAGTAATTATATACATTTAGAAAATTTCTCAATATATAAATGTATATTAAAAGCTCCAGTTGCAACCCGACTAATTTCGATGGTGAAATCTCAAAAATAAATTTGCATTTCAGTGTAGGTTCGATCTTTCTTCATGGTAGATCATCTTCCAAAAATAACAGGCTCTATCACATATCTCTTCCACAAACATACTTAAAACAGCCACTGATTTTTCACACTCGTCAAATTGTATCAAGATTAAAATTAAACTGTTTTGGTATGTGTTTAAATTGTAACGGTGAAATAAAAATAACCTTTTTTCCTATTAATCCCTTTGTGGCTATCTGCATCACTCCGCACTAACTTGCGAACCTTTAGGGAATTGATGTTAGATTGATTAGGGGAGTCAAGATGAGGAAAAGATGAAAAAATTCTGACTCATCATAGACAATTCCGCTTGTTATCTTCATTTTGCTACAATCACTCATAATGAAAACAAGGCGTGAAGCGGACACCAAGCACTTAAATTTCAAATGGAGAAGGGTGTGAGCTTGTGAATGATCGAAATATATTAGTCCCCCAAGTAGGGCGCGACGGCTGCCCATGGCGCAGAACCTAATTGTTTCCAGGTTTTAAATTATGCCGCATAATTTAACTTCACACTTCTCATTTCGTTTCTGTAGAGACCGTATGGGATATACGTCGCATCGCGCATTAATCATTGGTTTATCGCACGTGTTCGAAGCGCAGGACCAACAAAATGAAATGGAAGAAAAAATAAGGAGGACATCCTTCTCCAAATGCATACCTAATCGAAGATAAAGAATAAATGCGAATTCGCTGAAAGGAAGCCATATTTTTCAAGCCCTCCACGCGTGCTCAGAGGTGAATAAACGATAATGAGGGACAGGAATGAAGAGCACGATAAAATCTACGGCAAGAGGAGAGGAGGTATGTGCCCGCAGAAGCACACACGATTTTTTAACATATTTTTAACCTCCTCGGAAGATATCGATTACCTGAGGGAAAAAATCCGTTTCATGTCTCAATTCCGCCAATACGTAGCCAGCCTCTAGATCCCCTTTTCTCTTTCTCAATCTCTCTCCTACGTCTCCCTCGCCTCTCCAAGAACTTTCCACAAATGATACGGGAAGCCATGAACTACATTTCCAATCTCATGACCGGATTCGTCTCTGGTTTCTGCGTGCAGTGGATTGAAAAGGAATGGTCGGAGGGTTGGTTGGTGTCGGGGGAGGATTGGGACAGAAGATGTCGAGAGGGAGGATGGCGGGAGAGGAAGGAACTGAGTGCCACTTGATGAGCTTCTTCTCTCCTCGTCTCGTTGACGCATGGGAAAAATATTCCTCCTACCGCGGGGACAATATTGCCTCGGTGCGCTTCGCTGGCGGGTTAAAGACTTCCGTCGTGTAATATTCCTCCTTGGTCGCAAATCGAATGCGCACTTTAAATAAGTTATTCGTTCGATTTTATAAAATTGATTTTAAAATTGTGGGAAGAAAAATATGCGTTTTTGTGTATTCCATGTCAATGATTGATTCGATTTCCATAGAGGATGTTGCACTTATTTTGAAATGATTTTCATTTTGTGCCATGTTAATTAGTATATATAATATAGCAGACTCATTTTGTCCCTACTCTCTGTGATGGAATGGGTTGGAATGATTTAGCATTATTATTTTTCTACAGAGTCTAATGATAGTCCGATAAGTTACTAAACTCTTGAATAGTAAAAGTAAAAAAAATGACATTGCGATTGGAACATAGAATAACAGCAAAGTTTGACTAACGCTCAAACACAATATTTTGCGTACGAATATAACTCGTATTACAAATATCAATGTAGTTAAAGAATAACTGTTCTCAATTATTCGCCACTGATGTAATATTTTTTCTATCATCTCGATAATGGACACAATGTAGCACGAATTATAGCTCCCAGTCATACATCTTTACTATATAATGGCCATTAGATATCTCCTCCTAGCCCTGTTTTACATTTATATATGTTTATTTCTGTGCATTCTGCATTTAAATAGATATTCGGAGACCCATGATATGTATATGTATACGCACAATTTTTAAGCATTATTTGGAGACTCCAAAGGTAACGGATTCAACAAAACTATAAAAACATACGTATAACTCAGTCAGCAAGACGATAAAATTTTACGACGATAGCAATTGCAACGAGTAGTAATAAAAGTGAAAACATTAAACTTTTAATTTTCAATCATTTTTTTGTTTTCAGAGATTTGATGTGGATGTTAATTGGTGCTAGGTAGCGAGATACGACAGCAGATACGATTTCAATCAAGGCAGTCGCAAATTGCTTTGAAGATTGAAAACGCTGTCGTAATTGCAGTCCTATTAAACGAGAAGTTGGCGATGAAAAACTTACCGATAATCCAAGATATTTCCCGATTCATATGAAAAGGACGATGAAAAGATGGTTAAGTGATTGAGAATGATTATATGATGTGTGTAGGAGAATCAAATAGCGGCAAGGATGTTCAAATGTACGTCCCAAGAGATGTTGAAAGTCATTAATGACTCGAACCGTCGGCGCTCCTTCGGGACAACGGAGAGTGCAACGAGGGACATAAAACATCCCAACGCGGCTCTCGATCACTGTATGGGAACAATCCTTCTTGGGCAAATTAATCAATTGCAGCTCTATCTTTATGATCAATCGGAAAACGAACATCGCACGGTTTATCGCCTCGAATGCCGCAGACTAGCGCGACAAACTGGGAGCATCCACTCTCCGCTGGAAATGCTCGACATGCGGTACAAATATGCGAAGAATCCGCCTTCCAGTCCACAGATAATTGCCAACGATATTTATGTCCTGCGTAGCGATGTAACCACTCGATTCCATTAGATTACCGCAACCCGTTTCCTTCGTTGTAATTTCACCGAAAAATCGAAATTTTTTCTCCCCGAGTTCTCTCTAAAAGTAAGCAATTATAGGTTACTTGGTATAAAAATTTAAATGGAAGGTTTTCCAAATTTATTATAAACCGATGAATGGTACGTAAGATAACTTCACGAAAACAATTATGATGATGTGCATATAACTCTTTATGCTCTCCGATATCTTTCTAAATCATAAGCTCGTCCTAAATATTCCTAATCACAAAACCTCTCCATCGTACGGCTGAGTAATGGTTAATTTGATTATTTATATTGATATGATCGAATTTCTTTTAAAACAAATGGAGATTTGAACTGAATTATACTGTCAATTCAATCATTGTATCTGCGTGTATTTATAATATACACATACGATATATGCCTGGAAACACATTATTCGTTTAAACTTTTTTCTTACAATGAATATTAGAGTAACAGTAAATTGATTGAAAAGTGTTTGGTAAATCATCCAATAGAAATAAATCTAACGGCTCTGAGTGCGTAGAAATAATCTTTTATTTACTCGTGTTTGATAAAATTTTTCCAGGATGAACATATTTCATTCACGCTTAATTGCACACTTTCAAGAATTTCCTTATCAACCAGATCTATTTTCAAACTTTTTCCGTTTCCTATACAATACTTTCAATTGAGTATCCTACAATATTCGTGAGTATGACAAGAAATCCAGACACCGCGCACAATTTTTAGTTTCTTCACCTCACGTAGTATATAATGGAGTAGCAGTGAGATGGGATCCAAATTCTTCGCTCCTCTCCCATCATCCTGAGCATGCGGATTCCCAACCTTTTCAACTCTTGACCAATCGCCATTGGGAAGGCTCTTTTTTTCCCTGTCTCTCCCGTCGATTGTTTCCTACTAAATCTTACTGGCCATCTATTTTTAGGAGACCGCTTGGAAACCGGTGCGCCTGTTAAAACAATCGAAGAAAAGATGCGTAACGGGAGAAGTCGGCGGTCAGACAGAGAGAGAAAAAGAAAGAGTTTTTCTAACCAAAGGAGAGAGAAAAGTGGAAAGCAAGAGAGTAAATCGAGCCGACGACTTCCAAGTGCCATTCTTGTGCATCCGCTTGGCGGCGCTGAGAGCGGTCGACCAGCGACAGGTAAGTTTAATAAAAAAAAGTTTGTTTAAGAAAGGAAGCTTCGTCATGCATAGTAGCTTCTGTTACCTAAGGATGGAGGTAATGAGTGCGTTTTCTTTTCTTTAACTTGAGACTGTATTAACGAGTCGCTATTTTGTGCACTTTCACAACTGGGCTATGGAATCGCAAGTTAAAGATGATGTCTGAAAGATCTAACAGTCACGAAACACAATTGCATTTCGATCATTTGTATGTTATGAGCGTCAATTATTTTTATACACCCTTAACTATTGAGGTTGAATACTTAGAATTTTTATTTCTCCTCTAATCTTTTAATAGACACCATAAAAGTTTGCCTCAACTCTTTTAATCAGATAAATTACTTGGAATTCTCAATCACTGAAAGCTTTTAAAACAATTTTTTACGATTTAATGGAGGCTAACCAAATAAAGTATACCGAGAAAAAAAGATTAAGGTACAGTAGAAGCTGAAAACTTTTGCGTACACTAATTTTCCTAATTATTTCGAAAGAATCAATGACATACAAGATTATGGAGATTAATAAAGTCATTTTTTAAGTTAGAATACAGAGGATATCTTAGTAGTCTTCTGTGATAGTAGTAACTTTACAGTATATCCCTTAGAATATATGTATCTCGCATGTGACTTTACGAAGCTTTTCTTGTTGCTACTTGATCAAGTATTAATTCCCATAATCTTCTTTTACGTCCGTAGATAGGTGCGAAGCCTGCAGAAGGCATTCCTTTGGTCGTCAGAAAAGAATCGCCTCCTTTCCTTCTCCTTCAGCATAATTTTAAATTACAATTTTTATTAACAGCCTATTCAACGGCCCAAAATTTATTCTGATGGGTTTACCAGCGGAAATTCCCCATCAGCGAAATATTTTACGAAGTTATCGAGTCACACGGGAGAATCCCGCTTATTTAAAAATCAAACACAATCCAAAACAGAATATTCATTTGCATATTTAATTAGAAAGCGGGCGATAAGTATTAAAACATATCAATTAGAGGTTTGGGAACAATGAGTGTCAACGCCTTCCTGCAATGTGAATTCGTAAATGAACGGTCATGCAAATTAGAGGATTCATTAACGTTATTTAGGAACGGTTCAAACTTTTATTTACCAATAAAGCGTTGGGATAACAATTCGATGCAATAAATTAGTTTCATGATCGATGAAAGTATAAATCAGGAAATGTCGCTAACTTGTGCTCTCAGGTCTATTGATTTGGTGTACGTTAACCCGTTTGTTACCGATATCGTTAACCTCAGTGATGTATTCAAGAGATTAATCGCTTTGCGGGTAATCGTATCCAATTAAGAATAATTAATGCCATCGTTCGTGCTCCATCCCCATTATTTTCTGCGCAGGAAAAGCGTCGAAATGAAACTTTTCTCGTTGCAAAAATCCGAAACAATGCACCTAATTGATGATATAGCTTTCGCCTGAATGAATTATCATTAATTGTCTGAGGACATGAATTGAATGCCCTAACCTGCATCCTCCTTCCTACATCTAATATATTCCGCGCCGCTCGCCCACGGAGTTCCTTCCCCTGATGTTTGTGTGTAGATATGCGGCAGAATAAAATCGCCTCACTTAACAGGAAGGAAATGGCGAAAAAATTAAAAGGCTGCGATTTATGAGGAGTGCTAAAAATTACGTTTCCGCCGAGACTTTGAATGTGCAATTCTCTTGCCCGTGTCAAGTAATCCGTGACTTCGTAACCGTTACATTCTTATGCATTAGAAGGGGTGGGTGCTGGAATGCGTCCCGGGAAATTTAATGGCGATATCCTAACTAAATGTGATCTTTATATTGCAAACTTTCATTGAATATCTCTCATTTAACTCATCGATTTTTTGTCGCCTTGTAAATGTTGCTATTCCACCAATAATTGCCTCTTTCGTCGTTGACTTTAATGCTAGACCTAAAAGGTTCTAGGGCAATTAAGATAGGAGGATCACCATTATTGCCGATATGAGAATATTTCATGCACGCCGAAGCACTTAAATAAGCGATGTCTAACAAATTTTCATTATCGATTGCTTGATCGAGACATATGACGGGAAACAAGTAATGTGCTATGTAACTCTCCATTTCTTACTATACAATGGTTCGGATTGGGTTGTTTCTTTGAAAATAACGAGTAACTATGGATCGCTGGAAAATCTGCGGAAAATTCACAAGGAAGCACGTAATTTTAATTGGCAGGAAATGAAATCTTAAATCAAGTGCATCCAAACTGCTCGATCTTTTAAGTACCCGGATGTTCAAGTAATATTTCGTCGACCTATCCTGGTTTACAGATTGCTCTTAGTTTGCCGGTGCCTTTTCCACTTGCAGTTTCTTAGCATCTTGACATTATAGACTCTTAGCTTTTGAGATTCTTCTTCGTCCTCTGTAAATTACGCGAGTATGATTTTTTGCACTTATGTATTTTTCCTAACTTACACAAATCTACTGATTCGAACGAGGCGATGATCTCCCAGGAGACAATAACGTTCTTTAAATTGGTTTAAACTTTTCGATAAAAACAAAAACTAATTCAAGTTGATATTGAATACCCAATTAATCGGAAATTTGTAGAAAAATATCGAGTTCTCGGGTAATTAAGTAATCAGTATCGAAAAGTAAAGTAGAAAATTTCCCAGATTAACTTTAATGAGAAAATTAATACAGATAATTAAGCGTAGCTCCTGTAACAACTCTTAACATTCGGTTATAGTAAATTCAAATGTAATTTTAATTACATTTTACGCCGAATTAAAATTGTACTTTTCATTATTAAATTCTTCCGTGAATTTTGAACACAAAAATGAAATATTTTGCAAAGTAAATCATAGATATAATGTAAAATTGCTGGAATAAGTAAACCTCCGAAATTATGCGACAAACCAGACAATAAACTGTGAAGTTGCATATAAATACCTTCAAACCGAACACCACAAATTCAACACCCTGTCAAACGAAGGGGTTCCCGTTTTCTTCATTCACAAGTGTTTCGTAAAACGTGTTTCAACAGCAGATCCACGATTCCTTCTTTAGATCGATTCCTCGACGAATAATAAAATTCGATCGATAGAGAAGTATTCCGAGGGTTCACCACCTCAACTTGGGCGATTGCCAAGAAGGAAGTTTTTCATTCCGGAGAAAAGGTTTGATCAAAACTTGAATTCATAGCAATGAATAAATTGGTAGCAATTCGATGAATCTAACGGGAATTTCTGAACTTCCTCGTTTAATTCTTTGATATCACGGGTTCTGTAAACAGATAGATCTACCTAGGCCTTAAATTTGGGCGGGGAGATTTAGAAAGACTTGAATGGATAAATCTTGCCGGAGACTGCATAGATAAGTTTTGGTGCGATGACCTGGGCTGGAGGGTACAGCATGGCTGGTTCTAGTAGACGATGAGATAAATTAACATATTTCTCTACTAGACGACTGTGAGCTTTTCATACATATTCCGTAGCGAATGATATGTCCATCTAGACTTTGATGTTTACTTCTTCAACAAGAAAATAATCGCGAAAATAGTAACGGATCCAACCCTCTAATGATCACATATATAAGGATAGGCGAGTGCACATATAAACGCTAACCAGAGCTTTGAATATATCTTGGGATTCAGAGCGAATAGGTTGCCCTGCCAGTTTTTCAATATCCTCTCGATTTGATCTCGATGCAGACAATTCCCGTTCGCTTTACATTCACAATAAACTCGGGAGTGTGGCTTAAAAACCTGTTAATGCGATGTCTTAACCCCTTCCTGCGGGAGCGCATAACTCATTGGCGCCAAAAAAGAAGATTCCGGCGGCTTCACCTGTACGCGTTTACCCTCGGAATTGTACTTTGTCGACTGTTAACACGCACACATCCTCTAACTTTCGCATAAATTTCGCTAAATCCCTCGCGGTGAATTTGCTGGTAAGCGTCACTTCAAAGAATTCGAATCGAAGGAGTTAGTTAAGAGTTTGGCATCGACTCTCAACGTTCCATTTCTTCGAGGCGCGTAAATCAAAGTTGGGCAAACTTCCTCAGGGAAGGAAAATTTACGGTATTTTTTCCATAAATGAGTGAGGGAATCTAACCGAGATTTACCTCGCGAAAAATATCTATAAATTACGTCACAAGGTATCTTTCAATTTTGGTCCCACGGTGGGGAAGATAAAAGAGGAAAACGCATCCCCATAGCATAATGAAAAGTAGTTTGTTTCCCACCCTCAATCGATCACGAGTCGGAAGATATTATTGACGATGAAGGTGTTATTCGTTCTAGAAGGGGTGACTTAATTGACGGTAGGGAATAATTTTGTCAACTCTCCGTCATGGAAGAAAGTCGACAAAATAAGAAAAGGTCTCAATGATACTAATGATTGCATTTTGCGGACGTAGAATGGTTATCCTTGTAAACAATCAAAAGGATACGGAATCGTCTCCTCGAGCTTTCAAAAATATTTCGTATTAAAAGGGAAGAATCACCGGTAGTATAATAATCAATAGAAATTAAATTAGGATATGAATGGGATAAGTATTTAAACCCTTTAGCAGAGGTTTTAATATTTTTACATAAAATGAGGTCTCCATGGAAAAAAAGAAAAACTATCTTTTGATGATAAATTAAACAAGGCAAAACATGAGCTCCATTTACAGAAGGTCCGCGGTGTTTTTCTTAAACTGAAAAAAGTTTGATCGATAAAAAATATGCATTATTAATTTTTCATACATTATAATCTTAGAAATATTATTTGTAATATTAATCACGCTTTAGAATATCGTCTATAATATATTTGCAAGTCGTGTATGGACTTAAAAAGCTTTCATTTAATTTCATGTCGTCGAAACAACATTGGAGGATGTGTATGAAGTTCGTGAAATTCAATTCATTTCAGAAACCTCGCAAGTCGCCCTTCGTGTTCATTGTTCGAGTGATATTTGTCGCTTATAAATAATTCATGTAACTTTAAAGGAAGGAGGAAATTTTTTCACGTAGAACCAAGAAAATAAAATACTCCCTTCCGTTGGGGTTTCCCAGGCGGGCCTCGGCGGGGATATCAATTCGCGCTCTTCCCCGACAAAAATACGATTATCAACGAAACGCAAAATCAACAATATCGCGTATTTCAGGGCTCTTATCTGCAGTAAGGTCGTTAACTTTAATACACACTTCCTCCCGCTTAATTATTCCGCTAAGGAAAATGTAATGTTGCTTTTAGCCTCGGAAGGAGGAACATTCGCTCCTGCAGCAGCCCTCCTGTCTTTTCTCACTATCTCTCCCCACATCTCAAGAGCCCATCCCTTCCGCCCCAACACCTCCATCAGCTCCTAACCTCATCAACGCCATCCGCCTCTCTTCTGCCCCCTGGCGATAGAATTCCGAGGCACGCATCCCACCCAGCACCCTGTAGTAACCCATCACCCGTTTGCACCACGCCCAGAGCCAAAGCACTCTAACGCACGCATCTTCTCAGAGCACTTACCCTCTCTTTCTATCCAAGACGCCTACTTCCCATCCCAAGACCCTTCCAAGATCGTAAATTAGCATAATATTCACTCTTGTGCCGTAATCTTTTGAAGGAAACTCTTCCCTATTTTGTCCCTGCTATCAACTGGTCCGGTGTCTTTTTTTTCTCTTTCCCCTCTGGATGTCGCAGTCATATCTAGCTGTTTATTTTCTCTGTCTTCCTTTAATTTTTATTTCTGATGCAGTACGGTCTCCTCATTCCTGCTGAATTTTAGTCTCGACTTTATAGATATTGAAATATTTTATCATTAAAAGGAAGGGAAGTCCTTCGGTTTCATAAAAAAGTTCTCTTTTTTTTCTTTAAATATACTATATATGTTGGTGATTTTAACGGTATATATCTTAATTTAATAGCATTTGTCTCAAATAGTAGTGCGAAATGATACAATGGCGAGATGTTCCTATAGTAGTATATAATAGTATAGTGTATTATAATAGTAAAAAAATAATAGTTCAAAAGCGAACGAGCTACCCACTTGGCTATCTCGGTGCCCGGCGAGATTTTGAATGTAATTGAATCACTTTTAATTTAGCTGAATTCGGTTTTCGATAAATCTGTCCAACGCTTTATGAAAATGTTTAGATTTCCTCACCCTCAGCATAAGCTTATCTGGAGTGAATTTTCAGGAATATGAGCAATTATTGCCTGATCTGAGAATTTGCGAGATAATGTATTAGTGTCAAAGAAGGCTTATCAGTTAATCAATAAATTACTTAATTTATTAGGCATCAGAACCTTTTGGATCTAAAATCAGGGAGCAGTTGAAACGATTGCTTATTTTATTCATTTTCTGCATACGTGATAAAGTTAATCTACTACTCTCTAAAAAAAGTTGGCTAAATTATTTAGACCATCCTTTTTCGCCATAAATAGCCTTATACCTAACAATAAATGAAATTTTGTTATGGAGATTTTCACCCGAAAAAGAAGGCACTTTCATGCTTCATGGGAAAATTGTAAACGATTGCCCTACAAAGTAATATGAAAAACGAAAAAAACTCAACCTCTTGATTGGTTTCGCTGAGATAATAGCTCCATCGCCTCAGGAAAATCCCCAAGGGATAACAGATATTCCTATTTGCTGCACGAAGAGGGTTTTGCTGCAATGCACGGTTCCTACTGAGAGAGGCTGGTTTGAGTGAAAGAGTTGCAGTTACGTGACTATGGGTCGTATTCCATCAGAATGTGCGCTGGAGCAACGAGTATTTTCAACTTCAATCTTTTTCCTCCATATCTTTAATCGTTCGTTATTTTCTTTGACTCAGGTAATTATTGGTTCCACCTTAAAACAACTGAAATTCCCAATTTACGTTGCATAACGATGTCATTGTATTTTCCTTGGGAATGGCCAGATATTATACGACATCCTATTTCCTTAATTCACTTCAAAAAGATCGAAAGTAATATCAAGGAAGATAAAAGAATCAATAATATGTTGAAAATTAACTGAGCCGCTCTCTAAATGGTTGTGGAAAACATTTATTTTGTTTTAATTCATAATCAGAAAGCTTCCTATCGGCTTTAAGTAGGTGGAGTAAACACCGAACGATCAAAATATTCATTCAGTTAATAAATATCACTGGTCATTCGCAGAAAATATATTTTTGACCGTACATCCTGCATCTGTCCCTTTTATTTCACTTTTACAGTCAGATAGCAGAACTAGCGGGTGGGTAGCACAATGCCCATTGCGTCTTCCGTACATACTTGGGATAAATTTTCCGTAAAGGTATTCAGGATACCTTTTAGTACCAATTCCTTAGAGAAATTAGTTTTACTCTGTCCATTTTATTTCCTCTCTCTCCGTTGTCAATAAAAAATTGTTAATCGAATGAATAATTGAGCGCTTAATCTGATCTATAGGTAAACTAACCTTGAGGACACAATGGATCATTAAAAATCTTTCATTTGCAACATTTCAAACCCAAAAGAGACCTGGAGCCCATTGTCACCGATCGTAAATAGGAACAAGGCACAAACGCATTTCGCCTCCAAATAAAATCCTTAATGCGGCTATTACAAAGTGTTTCCTATATAATTTCAGCCCCACATAGTGGATTTTACGAGAAGTTGCGTCGTAATTCACTATTTTTAATGCTCCGCGTCCGCTGCGCTGTTTGTCCTAATGACGACATGATAATCCAGCGGTATGAATTTTTGAAGTTTATTCGAGCTTATCGTCTTGAATTATGGATGTAGACGTTTATTTAAAACGATTTTCTCCGTGTCGGAGACGATAATGCTACCCACGTAACGAGGAGATTATCGTTAATATGTCCTCAGGTGTTTTTATTCCTTCCTCTAGAGCGACTTCCTTCACTTGCTCCTTTCCTCCAGTTTACTCTAATCCTTCCTTTCTTCCCTTCTTCTTCGTGCATTTCTTCTCCTTTCTTTTCACGAACCTTGAAGCTCTGTCTACTTCATTGTAGAGAGGGGAGAAGAAATCACGTTTGTTATCTCGCGACGCAATTGTATCTTAGCTTACGGGGCATAAGAGACTCATGCTGGTACTTATGGAAAAACAGCCATATAAACAGAGGACTTTGTTTACTCATATTTCTCCGATGATTTAATTTTGATTTTCTTTCCAGTTCATTTCGGTAATTTTTATAATTTGATAAGAAAAAGTATATGGGGGAACATTAATAAGAATGTGATAAGCGTCAAATATACCCAAAGAAAATAGGGTATCATTTTGTATAATTATTTGGTAAACCTTGAACTGGAAGAATCATATATTTCACAGACTTAAGTCACTGTTAAAGAAACTGAGGACAATGTAATATAATGAATATACTTGATATTGTAATTATTGAGATGTCGTTTATGTCTCCTTTAATAAAGGCAGCCATTGGTTCAAAACAATAAGCCACAACCTTATGTAAAGATATGAGCGAATAAGATAGTATTAGGTATCATTAGGATAGGATCGAATGTATTCAATCAACAATGGGAATACATTAACAATATGATATCAGCAAAAAAGCGTTTGCATATTTATAAATTTATTTTTGTCTCTTGTTTACCTTAAGTTCTAGTTTCTTCAATCAATCTCACTAAGTTTGAATTTCATAGAGAAATAGAGGTGTAGTAGAAAAATACACTGAAAATTATACATTCTCATCTCTCTTCCTTACTTCTATCACATATAAGATTTGCTGATAAATTTTTACTGCCGTATGGAAGTGATATTTTTCTCTGACTATTGTTTGTATAATGTAAACTCGAGGGCGTGAGATTTATCAGGCAGAAACGACCGTAAATGTGAAACAAAATCTACACCAGGGTAAAATTCGAAAATCAGCTCAAAATTATCTTGACCAATCCCTCTTGTTTTTTGCTAACAGATGTTAATACCTATGCGGCCTGATTTTGTATTTAGTTGGTTTCTGACAAAGACAAGAGATGTCACTCGACGTAATATTAAAACATGATATTCACCGCTCCTGCAGAATAGATCTCTTTTGGTGTAACAAAATCGTTGATTGTTTTACTAAATGTTGCGTAAACCTTTAATATTATCGTCTGCTTTCTGTATATTTCGCGCTCTCTATTCACTCCCTCTAAGGTGATCTGCTTTCCCATTCCACTAGAAATTGCAAAAGTAGGTCGAGTTTTAAGGAAGGAGCGCGATGCTTGGGATATTTCTATCCACCGAAGCTTAAGTAAAATATTGCAAAGATTCAACCTTAAGTAAATCCGAACATTCAAATTTTAGCAAATCCATAAGCTCAAATGTGTACATTTTTTTTTCTACGGAAGCCGATTAAATCGATGTCCACACTACCGTTTCACTGCATTTAATCCAAACGTAATAGGTTGCAACTGGAAATAATTTCGCTTTCAAAAACGTGCGCGGGTTAATTAGAACGAAATTCGATACCCGAGAACGGTTTATTTTCACCCGATTAGTCGAAGGAAACTACTCTCTCGGACTTATATAAAGGCTCGTAAATGAGCGGGGATAATTTATCCAGCTTTTAATTTCAACCAGACGCGTCAGGAGGGATGGGTAAATGGATAGCGTTGATAATTACAACCCGCCAAAGTGCCCTTAAACAGAGCGGGAAATTCGATATTCGAAAGTGTTACGGCGGAAAAGACACTTCCCTCCTTTCTCTCAATTAAGATTGCGGATTCGAAGGAGAGAAAAGATGTCGGCGTGCTTGAAATATCAGACGGAAACATTTGTTTTTGATTCCACTTCCCCGTTCAGAAATACACCGATTTGGTAGTTTGGAGCCGGCAACATAAATTTCAAGGGAAGCAGGAAGCTGCTGAGTGTTTCTTAAATATTTTTCGGAGGAATTCGTTTTGAAGAAATGTATGGTCAAATCAGGGAAGTGTTTAATTCTTTCACGCACCCAATGAAATTTGATCTTATTTTGTCTTATTCTTTCGCTATAAGTTCTCGCTTCTTTTCTAGATTTCATTCATTCCTTTTCTATCATAAAGTGCTATGAAAATATATTGAAAAAAACGTAGCTACCTAAAAAATAAGATCACGAGTAAATTTCCGATGTGACTGTCACCCCACAATAAGGAAATTGTTAGAAGTGCAGTAGGAATTAGTAAGAAGATAATTTTTTTTGGCCTGACTAACATTCGTTAATGCCATCGATATGTCATGTCATACCATGATAACTATGGGATTCACAATCTGAAAGAAGAGTCTTGTTGACTTTTTGAGGTTTATTACCTCAAATATATGTCAAATATGTAAATGGTGTAGTTAATAAACCGTAGATCATCAGCTATATATATAGATAAATATCCTAAAATAATATCGGAATAAAAATGTTCGAATCAAAGTGTGGCTCGCTCAGCTTAAAGAGGATTGTGAGAGGAATCCTCATTGATATTTAAGCTATAAAATATGTACCAACCCTCCGTATGACTTTTCAACTCTAATAATGTACTTTGGCAGAATGTTTCGTTGACTACAGTATGAGAAAGCGTGATTCGATTTGTAGCTAATGTATTGAAGAAAATCAAATTCCTACCACTTCGAGTTTATGGTTATTTTATTGCTTGATTCATTTTTGTGTACATCACGAGGGGAAGTTGGGCTGATATTTCCTCCTTTGCGGCAAAAGAAGATAAATTGCCGCAGTTGATCAAATCGCTGTTTTTTTCGTGTATTAATCCAAATTTTACGTAAAGCGATAGAAGGGGAGAGTCAATCAACGCATGAAAAAGCGTTTTAATTTTTAATCTCGTCTTTTAGTGTCGCAAATATATTTAGTTGAATGATTACGTATTCCATTTTATAAATACGGGGTCTGGCTTAAAATTTATCGCGGTGTTTAGCGTACGTCAAAAGGATGATTGACTCGGAGATAAAATAAAAAAGCGAGAGTTGAGGGTAAAAGCTTTTCTCCCCTCCAATAATCTAGTAATTTCACTCGACTGGAGACTTGATTGGTCGAACACTTCAACCGGACGTTTGAGAAAACAAAATACGTCCGATTTGTCATATTGGCAGGGGAATATCGAGGGAGCGGCACTCGGGAGAAGGCCTTCCTATCCAGAGAGAGCTACTTTTAATTAAAAAGGCGGAAGAAAGTGCAGGAATGGGCAATTAATCTCATGAAGTGCAATTCGGTGCAAGGGAAGAGAGGTAGTAGATTGGGGTGAAATGGAACGGAAATTTAGGAGGGATGAAATCAACCAGGAAATTTTTCAGGATAATTAATCGCCGAAGCACTTGGGCCGTTGGGTTTCCATTCTACCGTCGAGGTAATTGCAGAAGTTTTATTTGAATAAAGTGCATGCGGAATGGGTTTGGAACGATCGAATTTCAATTTCCTGATGTTCGCGTGTTTAATTAGGCCGTTTTTATTTGGAGAAACTTCATCTCGGAGAGGCATCGCTCTTTCTCTCCTCCTTTCAGTTCGTTTTCTTTCGAATCAAGTTTTAAGGTTTTATCTTTTCATTTTCAAGATATAAAGGGATATCCTGATAGCTGTTCTAAATTAGAGGAATCTTCTCAATCTCCCCTACGCTTTTTCCGGAATCTCATGGAATATCCTTAATTTTCAGTTCCGCCCCTCAATGCTGAATTTAGAAAATCGAAAAATATTTGCTTTTTTTGTGATGACTGATTTCTCTCGTGAATATTATAAATGAAAATAAGCTTTTTCAGTATCGCTGTTCTCTTTAGAGTTACTATAAATGTTCTGATGGCGAGTCTTTCGAACTGCGTTACAGCACTGCCTTCGCATTTAACAAATATTTTAATTTAACGAAATCAACCCTTTTTATGTTTATATCTTTCCATGATATTGATGAAAAATAAACTCACAGAAATTCTTTGGTTTGTGAAAACGCTTTTAGACTTTAATTGACATCTCTTTGAAATTTTGGTTTCTTTTGCTTACCACTGTTTGCAAGATTCAATAAGATCTGAGGAAATATTATTGTGGACTTGTGTTTGTTTTAATGTTAATAATGTCGTAAAAATTAATTAATGATCGACTTAAATCTATACATTTTGGAAATATGTAATTATCTTACTTGAAGACTGCATAATCTATCCTTGAAATTGCTATCGCGAGTGAACTATTTTTAATATAATATGGCTCATCATTTTCATGAAGTAATTGAGACACAAAATAATAGCTAACGTCTTGCGATAACTCTTGCAACCTCTGACCGAAATTTTATCTTGGTCCATCAAGCAGGAGTAAATCGAGTTGCCTATGTTTTAGGATAACGTTTTCCCCGAAGAATGTATTTTAAATAGATTCGGGATGTTAAAAGAATTTCCGCGATTGCGTGCTCCTATTTTGTGTAAATAGGTACCCGCGCTTAAACAAGTACGATATGTGAAACAGAATACTGAATTACGCAATCGAATTTTTTCCATTACAATCTTCCATTCGATTCATTCCTAAGCGCTCGAAATCGTCACCTTTTGGGACAGGTACGGAAGATTTAGACGGTTCTAACTCTTCTATTCACAAATTCCCTCAACAACCTCCTCCTCATCTCCAGATCACCGCTTAAAAAGTAATAAATGCTCAGCGGTGGCTATCGCCCGCGGAGAACGCAAGAAATTGATTTATGTCCGACGGCGCACTTCGTCCGACGGGGACTCCCTTTTAAAAAGCCTTTTAATTCTTGCGACGGCTAAATCAATCACGAAGGGTGCGGAATGCATCGACGCGTGATGGCAAAAAAAGAACCCTTTGGCCGGTGTCCTGCAACTCTTCAACTCCCTCCTCTCACCTTCTGCTCCATCGGCGCACTTGCGTGCCCCATTTCGCGCGGTATAAAAGAGCTCTCGCGAATCTTATCTGCCGACGGGGCTGAATGGGAAGGAGTGACATGAGGATGGCCGGCAGCTGGAAGGTGATGGAAAAACCAGGAGCGCTAAATCGTCATTTCTCCATTATGTACCGCTCGTTAAAAAGGCACCGGACTGCTCCGTGCATCACTCAATTGGAAGTGGCTTATTTATCACGCCCTTTGCTTCCATTATTTCTGCTTTCCTATCTTCCTATCGTTTAAGGGTGGAAAATCGACTCTTGGGATGTTTTTGAAATTTAATAAGAAAATGTCATCTAGATCCATTGACCCATTTTTAGGTCTGTTGCACAGGAAGGTACATACATTCATCAACTTCTCGGATTATTTTAATTTAATTTTAATGATTTTTTCCTTTAAAATGACGTATTATTTTCTTTAGGCAACATTTTTTTTTGTAATAGTTAACGATTTCAGCCATCATTTTTTAATCATTCTCTCCATAAAATTATTTTAAACTCAGCTTTTACGAATGCAAAATATCAAAACCTTTTCGTTCAACGTTCATCGTATGTTGAATAATTTAAGAATTATTTTCATTTCATAACCGTATTGTTGTAGGCTGCAATTTAATAATTAATTAATGCTGTAAGTACCCATATTTTGGGAAAATCATGTTGTATCAAAGTATTTGTCCTAGATAGAAAATCATTTGCATTTTAATTTTCATATCGACGTATATAAATAGACGCATTTCTCGCTTAGGTATCTTGCAAAATAACTGATATATTCCTTCTCATTATGGAATTTCTCTGAGTTAATTACTCTGAAATTAGTTGCTTCGGAGAGTCAGCAGCTAATATTTCTTGAAATTTAATGCAATAATGAATGTTCAAAAATCATCCGAGGTATCTCAGATTACACATTCCATTGAGGCTTCATTTATCTATATATCAACATTTTTTGGTTGGATGATCACTTTCACATACATATACAACCTTAAATTCCCTTCCACCCGTTTTGTCGACAAATAGCTTTGTGGGAGTCAAGGAGAAACATAGTTCGTCTGATATTGCTACTATTTCTCATACTTTCTCCTTTCCTTTTCTTACCTAAGACACTTTTTCCTCTTTTTCCTTAACTCTCGAAGTATCCCAGTATAATTACTCAGCCCCAAATGCATTCAGTGTTTTGGGTAAATGCACCCTCGAATGAAGAATAGCATCTTATCATTATCTGGGTCAGTGCGGATGTGAAGAGGAAATCATTATCTTATGTCGAACCGTGTGGTGCATTCACGAAGAAAACGTTCTCAATTTCGTTTAATTACACTAGCAGTTCCGCGGTCATTGGGGCAGCATATTTTCTGCAGGAAATGATTATTATTGTTAGTTTCAAATGGGCCACTTATTATTCATATCGCTAAAAGGCATAAATACGCATTAAGTTTTCAGCCATCAAGAGTAAAATATGGCTTCACCTTTTTTTAGTTATATATGCTGGCATTATATAGTGCATATATATACTTATAGTTATTGTTCTTTAGCTTGTAACTTCTATATTCGGCGGTTGCTTATGTTAGGGTGAAAGCTCAATTTAAAAACTTCTTCCATTCCGAACCCATATTTTCTATTAAAAATAAATTATTCGCGTATAAATAAATCGGTATTCATTTTCTTTTAACAATTTATTATTTATTATTATATTTATTATATAATTTATTACTATATTAACTTGCTAATTTTGTTTGTCATGAGCCAATTTCTTCATGGGACGCACGAAAGAGTGAAGTAGATTTTCTGTTCTTTATTTAGTCAACACTTATAGAGACGTTGTAATGAAAGAGATAACCGGATAAAAGAACCTACAAACTTAACACAGACTGATAAAAGACCAATAACTAGGGACATAGTAGGGAAATCTATTTTTTACAATCTTCCATTTTAAAAACCGTAAAAAAGCGAAAGTGTGTGTTTCATTTCTAATGGATTTCCATCTAATGTCGACGTCCTCAGATATAAAGATACTCTTTATCGGTCCATTTTTAGAGGCAAATTAAAACACGTAAAAAGTTAATTCACTGAATTTTATCTCTTCATTCATTTAATTCGTGCCATTCAACACGATCCTAGTGCGACATGAATTTTTAGCTCCCCTCTCAACTGAAATAATTTTTAGAATAGCGGCGTTGTTCTAGCGCGAGCAAATAAAGACGGACAGCGATTAACGGTGACGCTATCGACAAAATAATTCAGTCGATTCGAGCGCAGCTGATTCCACCCGCTGGTATATTTCAATCCGCAATCTCACGTAGGACGTGGTTTATAGGCTGTTAAGTTTCAGGCGTTCGTTTTAAAGACTGTAAAGGCAGTCACATTCGCGAGAAAGAGATATACGTATTCGTATTAGGGACGGATATAACTCTTAATGGTTGATCAAACGACTCCAGATGGGCTAGGACACGACACAATTATAAAAATTATCTGGGCGCATAGGTCGTAAAGCGAGTATCACGTCGTTGTTTGGACGAAGCGAACGATAAAATTAACGAGCGGGGGAAGTGGGCATAGAGAAACCTTTGAGTGTTATCAAGAAAGCCAGTTCCCATTTGAGCGGCCGCTATCAAATTTGACGCGGAGAGATTTAGCGCATCAGTGCGATGCTTGACATACAGATCCACGTGTTCGGACGACCCCTTGGCATTCATTTGGCCATTTGGAATAACACTTCGAACCAATAAAACGCTCTGCGTGTGGGAGGGGTTGTGTGTGTGTTTTGAAATTACCCTTTTATTTATAACGTGGAAGGTTTAAAATGTATTTTCGGAGAGTAATGTCAGCGTAAAACTGTAATCAGGGGATTTAAATAGGCTTTTTTTTGTTTTGGTAACCTAGATGCTCACTCTCATTCTCCAATTCCATTCATCTAATTCTGTAAATGAAATTAAGTCTCAATTAATATCCCACATTGGAGTTTGGTAGTGGAGAGGATTGGGAAGCTTGTTATGCGGCGCGGTGTCTCCAAATCAGTGGTACTCGAAACATTGAAGTTTCAAATCTTCGGGAATTCTTCATATTATAATTAGAAAAATCTCACATTCATTTTCCTTTGGGTTCGTTGGTTATTTTATCTTAGTATGCGATCTAAGCCGATTCTTAGGTATTATTTACCATTCAGAGGTAGAGAGGTTTAAAGCGTCTTTACTCTCAAGTAAGAAATGATCAAGGATCTGAAAACCTGATAGATTTCAAAATTTCATTTATAGATATTTTACACTATCGCAGTTTTATATAAATTGAACGGTCCTCGTATCTTTGTAAATTGTGAAACAACAACGAAAAACATCGATAAATAAAATTAAAAATAAGTAAATTTACACATTTACAAAAATTTATGATGACTCTACGTGGTAGGATAAATAATTGTGCACAGAATATAGTTATTATAATATATTAAATAGATATTCTTAATGGATTATTTCATCCTATTAATCCATAATATATAGTAATTTCTGGGAATATTTCACTTATTACTTCCTATATTCCTCCTTTTCAGCGGTGGACGTAATACTCAATATCAATATAAATTGTCCATACTCATCCATATTCAAAACCGAATTAAAATCCCCAGTGTATAGCGATGCTTCCTGGGCCCTTGTTTGTGTCTGTATCTCGCTTATGTGCTGTTTTGATACTTCTTTGTGTCCTCTCAAGGCATCCCTTCACAGAGACTCAGGGTTTCTCAATACGCACTCTCTTTTACAACCCCCTCTACTTCATCCATTTATGTCTCCTCTTCCCATTCATCAATCTTCTTCCCCGTGGATCGCTCCGGATATCCCTCTATAACTCACACATTCCCTTCGATCCCCTCTTCCGTCCCTTACTGTCATCTACCGAAGGCGTAATCTCAGGATCGCAAGTGATGCCTCTTCAGTAGAGTCGTATTCATTGATACCATAATCTCGCTCGAAATGTGAAAGAAATCGTTTAAATCAGCGTTTTCCTAACTTTTTGAGAAACCTTCCTCTTCGTAATTTATGACTCCTTCAAGGCTTAACCCGGAAAACTGGAATCACATACTTTCAAATCGATCAAAGAATCAAAAATCTCTTCCATCCTAGGAATGTGATTCGGCGATTTGCTTAGCTGTTTTATGTAAACCAGTTTTTTTATTTTAGAAAGGAAAAGGATTGGCCATGAGGTTCTTTCTTACTCCAGGGAGCCCGGAGTCTCTTTCCGATTGAACCTGACAAAGGGATTTCGCTCACTTTGGGAAGCACTAGTCCAGGGAGTGAAATATCTCCGACTATTGAATGGAAAGCGGTGATATTTTACATGCCAACGGTCCATCAGTTATCCCCTTGGACACCGAACAAGGACCAATTCCGCCTTTCACAAAAGCTAATTCTCCCATTGGAAAGTTTTTTGTAAAAAAAGATGCATTTGCTTCAAATCTCGAATTGATTTTCCAGAAAATATTGATTATTCATATGGGAACAAGTTTTTAATTGATTATCTTTCTGACGATACTTAAAAGATTACATATTTATTTAAGGGTAAAATCAATTTGTGATCAAGCTCAACTTTGTGGGAAGGTGCTATATCATAGAATGTCTGTGCCTTCGCCGAAATTTGTCGGAATAAATATATATTTCCATTGAAATATAAGGATTTTTTCTTCGTAAAAGTAACAATTAACGTAGGTTTGACACCAATATATGCTTCAGGATAGTTTTTAAAAGAGAAATGCACCAAATATAACCTAGATTATATTTGAAGTGTTTTATGGCACATCGTACACTTTAATGTTCATTAGCATAAAATAGGAAATGCCATTGGAATTAGGAGAAATTATTTCTTTCATCGTAATGAAGCATACACTATTCTTTTCCGTACACAACGCCAATGAGTTTCCTTAATCGTTCGGTAAAGGATTTTTTAAAATGCTTCTACGACTGAAGTCATTTCCCCCTTATTGTCCCACTCCGGGAACCGAATGGGAGACCACTTTCACTGAAGACGAATGTGATACTCAATTTCTTATCCAGCTGCCTCCTTTATCAATCGTTAACTACAGCTATTATGTAAGTACTTCCTTCGTAAATTCGGAAATTTTGTTTGTATAACATTTTAATCACTTCAGGTGATGAAATAAGTCAAAATTGCCATAGGATATCCTAGGAATTGTTGAATGAATTTTCAACGTTGAGTAGTTACTTTCTCTAAAAAATTTAGGTAACGCTGTAACTTCTATGGAGACATCATCTCCGTTTTCCATTTCCTCGGAGTATTACTGCTTCAATTAGCTACAGTTAATAAATCAACTCATTGTAGAAAAACCTTTTTTGTCATCTACCACCTTGAAGTAGCAAAAACCACTTTCAGTCACGGATCAGGTTCTGAATCACACGTGATTCTCATTTCCGTAAAGGTTAATAAATTCATGCCATAAACTCGAAAGAGCGAGGTGTTTTCAGGGACTTAAATTTCTTTCCGTGACTCTGAAATATGCGTCGGAATCAGAAATAACCATTGTCTTTCAGAGGCGAAACCTTGAAAAAAAGTGTCGGTTACGTGGACGAAGATTGCCTTTGCGTGATCATTGTGCTCTCATTAGGGAAGAAGACTCACGCAAAAAAAGTGATCGTTCCGTCATGGATTGCTCTTTAGCACCTGCACACCTCCGTCACTCTTTTTCCATTTCTTCAGCCTGATTTCCTTCTATATTTCGTTTGTCTTCTATACTTCCTAACACATTACCTCATTTTTTACTCAATTCTGCCTTTGTGTCGTAAGGTTATGCTCATTCAGGTCCTGCAATCTTCATCGATTATAATTACCTTCAGCGTATCTTAGAAGTACTATACAAGTATTTTTTATAAATTTTTGCCTTTTAATCAATTTATTTACTTTCATCGTTGGTACTCTTGAAGTAGCCACATCAACCCCGCTTGCTATTAATTTCATTCGTCTTTAAGAAGATTCCTATTATTTACTGAAGAAAATTTCTTATCGATTTAGAAAAAAATATAGATTGGATATTGCGATATAAAGTGGTTGAAATAAAAAAGTTGGTGGTCTAACCCAGATAGTGGGTTAAGATGAGAATCATATGTTGGGAGATTTTTTGATTTCTTACTTCTCAGTGGCATAATTTTCGGTGTCCCAAAGGATTTAAACCGAGTAAATTTTACTTAAATTTCAGCTGTTCAGATAATTGCTTCATCAATTGAAAATAAAGTCATTACGTTTCTTTCGTTGGGTAAGAAACTGAAGGACATTTTGCGTTAGAATTTCACGTAAAATTTGCTAATAGTGATCGTTCATTTTCTATTCCTTGGCTGTGACAAAATATCAAGTTCTTTCACAGAATATTTTCAGAATCTCATCGTTTTCATTCGCCAAATTTTGAATAGAGACTCTGCAATTATGATGAAATTTGAGTTAAGCGTAATTAACTCCGTTGATTCTTAATGCCTTGACTTTGTGGAGCGACACGGAACCGGTCGATACCGATCGTTGGAAATAAATTGGCGAAAAACACGACACAACTTCCTTAAATTTAACTCCTGCCGATTCATTTTCTCTCCTCACTTTCCACCTCTTTCTTTTTCAGTCCTCTTCCCTTTCTTCAGAACTTTCCCCATCTGCACTCACCCAGAGGAAGGTATTTCTTGTGCGCCACCTGCCGCCGCACTCTCGGTCAAATGGGACCTTGTCTTTCTCCCTCCATTTCTTTTCCTCATTATTATTAGCACGTGCCTATCTTCTCTCTCTCTCTCTCTCTTTTCCCCCTTCCCTTTACTCTTTCCCTCTTTCTCCCCTTCCTTCCAAACGTCAAACTGCAGCTCAACGACTTACACGTGGTCGCCACTTCCTGCCGCCGCCCACTTTTTCCTCTTCCATTCCCACAATCCCTTCCAATCGGCGATACCCTAATATACCTCGCCTCCTCACATGTCCCTTCGCATATTTCCAGCGATTTTTTATGCTCGAAGAGGGGTTCCTTCGCAAGATAAATTGCTCCGCAAGTGGGTCAGGTATTTTTCGTTTCTTTAATGATATCAATCATTATTCTTTTGTTAGGTCGAAAATGAAATAGATTAAATAATGAGATAATTTTTTAACGAAAAATGAGCAATGGTTGTTTTTTTAGACATTTTATTTATAGTGTCTATGTTTTATTATTTTTTATGTGTCTTTGTTTTCTATTAATTAACAATTAATAAAAAAATATTAATACTTATGAATGCTGTATTTATGTTGGAAGAGGACTTTTTCCTGTTAGTTGATATAATATTTTCTTTTAGTACTTCATTTCAATACTAAAAGCCTATGTCGTGTTTGGAAGGCAATTTTTAAGTTAATACTATCATTTCACAAACAAACGAAAACATGTTGAGGATTATAATATTATAACGTTAATGAATTCAAATATGTATTAACTATATTCATTTTAAATTATTTAGTAAACTACTTAGTGGTGAATTAAGCGTTATAACATGCCTAAGAAGTAGGGTTGTGTATAGAGCAATTCGGTATCTTATGGAACATTTCAGGTATCTCCTAAATTACTGTAATACTATAATTTTCTGAAAATATTTTGCTTAAATAAGTGGAAAAATGGGGTATTATACAATCAACAACTGTCTAGAGTGGAAAATTTCTTAAACACTATATTTGCGCCTAGAAAATAAGTAATGAGTTTTAAGATTTAAATTTGTAATCAGAAGTAGACCTGTGAGAGAATGTGTAATATATGATTAAATATATGTAATATATGACGCGGGAGATATTTTGATTTCTTGACTTTTAATATTATTACTGCAAGAATTAGGAATTAAGTTTTAAAGTCCACATCAAAGAGAGGCAAACATTCAGTTCAGATTCCATTCAAGTAATCCGCACATCTCATCCTAAACGTAGATTCACGGAGTCGTAGACGAAAGCCCTTCACTTCGAAGCATCATTTGTAATCCCTTCTTTCTGCACCGATAAGAAGCCATATCCCCTTGATTTTTCTCGCGAGAAAAGAAAAGCTCTTTGAGGAGTGGAAAGCATATGCGCTCGGACTAATCGCTAGACTTCCGTCACTTGGAGAGACCCACATAAACGCTGCGGTGGTGAAAGGGCTTCTGGGGTCAAATTCTTTCTCAGTCCGGCGCTTTCGAAGAGGAAAGTAAAAATAGACAAGTTCTCCTTTTCCTTCGGATAGAAAGCCGAAATAACTAGACCAAGGATTTCGGCGATCATTGTGATGCTGCATAATTCGTTTACGCCTTTGATGATGTGGAATCGGAGAGAATCATTGGGAAGATTAGCGGTCGTTCGGATTTACCAACCCTTTTTTCTTTTCACGGGTGTTTCCGAAAGGATCATATGGCCCAAGATTCAAATATTCAATGAAAAGTGTGACATCAATCAAATAGTTGGTAACTGATTCCGATTACAAGTCATGGATTACTAAAAACAAAACATATTATGCAATTTTCGGAGGCCTTAAGTTTAAGATTTTCAAATGAAAATATAAAATGGCTATTTTAATGTTGAAGGTAAAATTAATAGAAAAAATAATATCGCGGAAAAATTATATAAAATAAATTGAAGTATTGAAATTCAATATCAGGAAAGATGATTTAGAGGTTAAAAACGCTCTGTTAGTCGTTAGTCGGGCCAGCATCATACAGGTAGTTGACCAACCGGGAGGGCCTAGAAGACTAACGAAGACCTTTTCTAAAAAATCATTAACATTCGTATTTTCATGTTTCTATTCTTACAGGAGAGATATTATTAATTGAAAATATCCAGCATATTGATGAACTATTTACAACTTCGGTCTAGAAAATAAATGTTTTTGCGGATACGTTACTCTAATTATTGACTAAATCTTAATGAAGAAACTGGTAATAAAAATAGAGAGGATCTGCACAAACGTTCAATAAAGTATTTAGCCGCTCTACCAGTTTCTTCTATGAAATTGCTGGCTTATAGAGATTCTACTCACCAATATACACTCAGTTAAAGTACTTTCACTTAAAGCTAAATTTAGTGAATTCGTTTGTGCAAAACTTCATCCTTTTCATTTCGCCACACCACCGTATTTTTTCGAGCAATGGAAGGCGAATTTCCTATGAAAAACCGTCGACGTGGAGACCTCGAGATAAAAATAAATGAATAGGAACAGAGGGTGCTCTCTCTTAGTTTTCTAATCAAGGCAAATGGGTTGGTGGATACAGATACAGGTTGGTGCTGTTGAGAGAACTCGACCTTTTTCCTCCTTTCTTGCGGGTGGTCTCTACGCTCGACGTCCCTTCTTTTAATTTTGGTCCAAGTCCGCTTAATTTGCAGCCACGGACTGCACTTCAGCACTTTTCCCGTCTCACCAGTTAGACTCAACTTAATTCTTCCTTTTTTAGCCCGTCAACGCAATGTGCTCCTCGTGGTTAGGGCGCCCTCCACATTCCAAAAGATTCATCTCTTTAGCCTCTTCTATTCCTCGTTTCAATTTTTTCCCCGAGATTCTGATGGCGCCTGATTATAAACAGACGAAGATCTCCCTGTCTCCCGTTGGGAGGACGCTATCCATCAAATCAAAAGAGAGGGAATTCAAGCGCAGATGGGGGAGAGAATGATTACAAAAGCCGCAGTTATTCTCTGCATATTCGGCTGTCTTGTTTTTATTTCCATCGAGGCCGATACGTTAAGTACTGGGGCATGAGTTTAGTTTAACAGGTTGAAAAAAAAATCCAGGGTGATTTCGACTGTACTAAAGAAACGCCGAATCGATAAATCATTTAATGCAGTTTTTCATGGTGATACTTCATCTTCATTCTTGGTGATAAACAGCCTTGGGGGCTGCACGTACGTCACGATGTGGATGCATTCAGAAACTTTTTTATCGGGAGAAAATTTGAGACCTTTTCCTTTTATGGCGTCAAAGGAATGATTTAGTCTCTTGCAATGAGATATAGGTTATGGATCTACTAATTTGGTGAAAAAATATTTTTAAGGTTCTAAATAATTGTATCTCTATGCTTAATGAATAATTTTAATTGTTTAAACGGATTTATATTTTTATCCGGCATTATGAACAATGATATGAAAATTCAACGCCAAAAATTTCCCTCATAATTTATCACAATTCAATTTAATTGCAAAAATATTATAAATTTCATTCATTCAATCAAATTTGGTAAGCATAGTTATTTTTCAGCCGATAGAACCGGAGAAATCATTATAGAACTAATATTGTTAACATGTCCTGGTTCAGAAATGTTTTTCTCAGGAATGCTTAAAGATGAGCCGCTAAAATAAAAGATAAATTAATTTTGAATACGTCACTTGAACTCTTATTCACCAAATTCTCATTTATACATTCATGCATAACTTAAGCCAAACTAAACAGACATTTAACCATCGTCACTCCTTGATTATGGTTTGTTTCTATAAGTTTGTATAATACTTGCATGATAAAGTTATTTCATAAATATTATTTAAATTAAATGAAATTAAATTGAGTTGAATGATGCGTATTTAATATACACTTTTAAAGACTTTTTTTTTAATTAGAGTTAAATTATTATAACGCAGTCAATATGTTCACTAACTTATGTATGGAGAGTTCCATTTCTAATTTCGGCGAGAATTTGAGAAAAGTACTCAAAAGACAATTTACAGAGTACATAGTCTGAGAAGATGCTGATCAACATTTGATCGACCGATATGTGAAATATTTTCTTTTGAATGTCTCGAAAATTCGTTATCTCGTTAGGTTTTGTACTTATGTAGGAATAGGCCAGGAAATACTTTCAAAAATAATGAATCAACCTTTAAGCCCAATAAAATAGAGCTTCATGAAATCCTTTCATTCTTTTTCAAAGACCCTGTACTAACAACATGACCTTAGCCCTAACATCGAATTTAATCACCTTGTTTTGATTAAAATTCCTCCCAGAAGCACGGAATATTGTTCCAGCATACGGAAAATGCATTTCCGTAGTGGAGGATGCGAACGCATACATTTACTCCGTTGAATTTCAACGGGAAGTCCTTCAGTGTAATAATATTGTTTGAATAGGCGTCGCCGCGGAAAAAGGAGACGGTTAAATTAGCATTTGAACAGAGAAGCGGAACTCTTAGCGTCCGCTTCGAGTGCAGGATCGTGACTCTCGGCTTGAAAAACCAAATTAAATGCCCGTTCAACGGAAGTCTCTACAACGGAACTGCGTCCAATATGGTGTAAAAGACCGTCTCCGGCCGTAAAATGTCTTCGAGCGCAACAGAGGAGTAAGTAGGACTGCATCAGCATGCAACATGACTCACGTAAAAGCCCGAACATCTGCATCCCAAATTCGGGCAACCGGAGTACATGCGAAAACGTCGAGTAAGGAGAACTTACGAGATGTCAGAGGATATAGCGCTGACGGCCGAGGTTTTTCCAATGTTTATCCTACGACGCTATTTAACGATCCCGGTCACTACTTGCGAATCGCACGAATAACAGGCATCCCCTCTCATACTCGGGGAGGATTTAAAGCGACGCCTACCCTTGTTTTTCCTCGAAACAGTATGCTGAAGTCAAACTCGGAAATCCCTCTTAAATTTCGCCAGTTTTATTCTGATCTAAACTCGGGAGGTTCGTCGAAGTTTATTGCGGAATGTTTGCCGAGGAAGAGGGAATCTGCGCGAGGTGGGAGGGAACAATGCAAGGTTCCATGAATATTAATAGCGATGTCTATAATTGTCGTTTACACGACAAGACTCCTTTGTCCGCTTGAGCTCAACAAGGAAAGCGATGATGTTTTGGCGTTGTCTTCTTTCCCTTCGATGATTTATAGCTTAGGTGATCGTGCAAGAAGTGTCTGGAGAGTGAAAAAAGCAGGAAATGATACATAAACTCTCTTTAAAATCATCAGTTGATGCATGAGGAGACGTATGAGCTGTAAAGTGCTGTGATAGTGATTTTTTGATATAATACCCATGGTCGGCACAAGGAATATTGTCGCCTTGGGCTAGAAGTCATTCAAGCGCCCTTTTCATATACTTTAAAGGTCGTCCTCGTTTTAAAAGACGTCATATTCTAATTAAGGATTATATTTTAGTATCATTTAAGATTAATTTATACAACCATATTTAACAAATGTTTAACCTATAAAATAATTATAATTCAATATGTCATGACATCAGAGGGCTGTAAGAAATGAGAAATCTTTCGATTTCAATGATAATTAAAAATTTAAATGAAATGATAAACAACACTTGTCCAACTCAGCTAATATTTCTTTCACTGCAACCGGTTTCGAGGTATTATCTCAACTTCAGGCAACAAGAACATTAAAGATTATATTTTATTAATTATCATTTCTACCACATATCGTTGGATTTAGTTAATTTTATAATTTAGAGAGTAAATTACCAATTTACCCTCAAATTGTATCACATATGATTAAAACATATCATAAGAATCTTATCTTATCCCAATATTTAATGATATATTAAATCTCTGTCGTACAACTACTCCAAGTTAACCTCAATTTCGTACTACATTTCACATTTCGGTAATTAAAAACGTAGCGAGTATCATTATAAGGAATTCTCTTTCTTTTTCGATGGGTTTTGACAGTTGAATGTATGCCTGATTAAAATGATAACTCATTATCGTTCTAATGGTTCATAATGTAAGTATTTCCTTTAGAAAAAATTGAGGTTGACAAATTAGGACTCCAAATAATAACCATTACTATTTTAAAATTTTTAGAAGATGATGCAAAGTCTTTCAGGGGTAGTATTTTGATTGAATAATTTTGCAGAATGTTTTGAAGATTCCACTGAAAACCGAAAACCCTGCTCTTCCAATTACTTGTATTACGTGTATGGACACGGTTTATTGATCATCTTCTGCATTCATAACTGAGGTAGACCTTCGCAAAAAATAAAAATTTCTATAGTTTCACATATCTGGGTCGTGTAAAGATATGAAGTCTCGAGTAAAAAAGGAAAGTCTTGATTTAAAATAAAAGCCACACACATTTTGAGTTATAACAGAGTCATGTCTTCGTTATGATAGAAATTTCAGTTACAAGTTTTTTTCGGCGCATAGTGAACGAGGATTTCCATTCGACCTGGCCGCTCTTTCTTAATTTCAATCTCAACGATGAAAACATATTTTTTGCACTAACGAGCATCAACAGATCACTCTATCCATCAAATCCCCTCGAATATTCCCTTCAATGCTATACTTTCTCCAGCTAACGTACACAAGTGAAGGTAAAAACGACTCGCTGTTAGCGTAGTGCCTTCTCCCCCTGCATAAATGCACCTTCAATAAAGTAGCTGCACCGAGCTCGCTTTCACCTCTTAAAACTCCATCGTCAAGGACCTTGTGGGGTGGGGAAATGGTGCACTTTTTTTTGCCACACCAAGGCACACGCCCATTTTGAATTACAGGCCATCTCTCCCGATACGGAGCCGAGGTGCATATTAATTCACTCCGACGAAAAAAAATATGAGCGGAAAAATATGAGCTGTAGGAATGCGCTCGCGAGTAAAAAAGAAAAGATGGACCGACAAAAGGAAAGGCACGGATTGAAATTTTCTCTCGGCCTAATCCCCGACGCGCGTCTGAGCGGACCGAGATTCAAAGCGATTAACATTCGTCCGAGTGACAATTCGCCGATGTTTCTTTCGCGGTCGTGAGTTTGGATCCCTCAAATCGTTTTGTTTCTCGCGCATGAATAACGGCAATCGCTACGAGTGACGTTCAAGGTTGAGTGGAGTTTTTTTTAATCGCCTGTTTTAATTCCCTACGTAGAAATTGTCGAAAGAAGCGGATATGTAGCGAATGGGTGCGCGGGAGTCCAGGAAGAATTTATGGCTACATTATTCCGAAAAATGTCGAAATGTACGTTAAAATAAATGCAATTTTCTGGCTGTAATTCTCTCCATTCGGTCGTCTATCAGTGGATTGGTATACAACCAGGACTGGCAGGATAATACAAGCGAACAAGCGTCGGGGAGCAATATTTTTGCGAAGATTTTGATTGGCGAAAGAATATCCGCGTTCCATTGCATTGGCAGTGGAAAAAATTAGGGATTATATCAAACTATGAGAGCGCGCAAAAGACTTAGGGAAATATTTTTTCAATATAACTCTCTAAAACAAGGCCAACGGGAAACGAAAATCATTCTTACGTCTTGCAATACTTGCAAACGACGGTGAATTGTTCAATTGCATAATGAGTATTTCCCCTTCCTTTACTTCTGTGAACTGCAGCAGTAAATTTTGATTTTGTGAAATAATACTTCTGAATCGCCTACTAGATTAATTTACACTGAAAAAACGAACTAGTAAAGTATTAATTAATAATAATGGTAAAAATAAATCTATTAGGTAATATTTAAAAAAATACTTCAATAATTTTATGTCCAACTTAAAAAGGGTACAATATAATCCTAAAAAAATTGGAAAGAATTCTCTCTCTGGTTTTTTGAATTACTCTAATGATTGGTTGTCCAGAAGTGGTCGATCCTGTAGATTTTTGACGAACTTAGCTGTGACCCACTTGTGCGGAAGCCAAACTGAGTTTATCAGAAACACATGAGTAAACTAAATTCTGTTAGAATGAATTGTATAAGGAGCATCAGTGGGAAAACCGGAGAGAAAGAGTCATTACTTAACGAATTTCGACTGAAAGAGTGTTAGTCATCAGTAATAAAAGGGAATCATTACGCTTTGTTACACTTGCTGGAGATGTTGAGCGAATGCATAAAAGCGGAATGATGATACTATAGCAGGACGAACGATGAAAAAGAGAAAAGTTGAGAGCTAAAAGTAGCTAAATATAAAAGGAATGAAATGTGTAAGGAAATGTAAAGATAATTCCGAAGCGAAGAAACAAGGAAAGGAAATTTTGAAAGAGAAATACTACCGACCGCTATTAGCTAACCCTAAAGGAATTGCGTGATTTTATGACTGCGTTTTGGATCCCCAGACGGAAATATCGGTCCCTCTCTAACGCTCGGATAATTTCAGTAATGCTCGTTCCATTTTCCACACTCCCGCGACGCCGTGTGAAAAATGAGAACTATTCCACGTTGAAATATTACCATCCACGGCCTTTTTCCTCCTGCTGTGAAGCGGGTTCTCCTTGGTCATTGGAATTAATTTCCGTTCTGTACTAAAAATGGAGCATTTATGCCCGGGAATGCATATATTTGCTTCCCCCGTTCCAACTTCACCAGCGCCACGAAGCTTTTTGGGATGTAACTGTGGAAATGGAGCAATATGCAGAGATACATTCATCCTGTTCTGAGCCAAGATTCATGTATTCCCCCACTCTTATATTCTTGCTAAAATGATGAGACCTTGAAATCCTTTCATTGATAACACAATACATTTCGGATGTTACTCATTATTATTTAAAAGCATTATTTCCCGTCTTTTATAAAGAGAGTACGAGAAGACGGATATTATTTAAAAATGTGAAGATTATTCTCATTTATTAAAATTCGGCCATTCAAATCTGATAATCAAAATATTCCAGAATTCATAGCAATTCTCCTTTCAAAGAATTTTCACGCCATTTAGCATACTTCAAAACTGTCGGAAATTTCATTAAAAAAAATTGATATTTGAAGTCTATCCCTATTAAAATGCATGAAAAACCAATAAATCTCTTCCTCTATGATAAAACTACCCTTTCGTTTTGATTGAAATCGTACGGTTTAATGTAATATTCTAAGGATGTACTACATGATACTTCTAAGCGTAAGTGGTTTGCTATTAACGGACTATTCTTAAAGATACATCTCATCTTAATGCGATGATTAGAAAAAACTGCATACCCGGAGAGGTACATCAAGTTTATCACGTGCTAACATTACCATCATTAAAAGGTTGCATGGTTCATGCATGCATGGAAATATATAATTGGAGGCTTGGTCGGTACTTGCGTGTTTAATTACTCATGAATATGCGGAGCTCATTCATTGTGCCCTTTGTTTCATCTTTGGAATGGTTGCTTGCACCTTATGGCTGTGGGCGGATAAAACTTAAATGAATATTGGTCTATCTTTACGACATACAAATGAAATTGGCTCGATAGAAAAATGCCGAGTAAATGAAATCGTTTCTGTTTTCACGGTCTTTATATCCCTTAAATAATTTGGGCTACTCGAAATTTATATTTCTTGTTTGGCGTTAGCGCAAATTATTGATCAAACGCATTATCGCTCATAATTTCTTAAAATATGCACTATATGTTTTTTTGGTGCATGATTTTGTTTTCCTTGAATTGCCTTGAGAAAATTGCACGCTCAATGAATCTATAATTTTCACTAAGATTTATTTGTACTCTAACTGTTTACTTAACTAATTTGACTACTCTTAAAAGATACATTATTATATCAATTCGTTTTATTCAGAAAACTGAAAGTCATCGATTTCACAGAGAATTTATTTTAAATTCTCATTTAACTTGTGAATAACTTTCATATGAATGTTTGTTTGAACTTTAATTTTTAAATTGAATTTCGATGCTGTTTATAATGAACGCAACTTCGCTTTATTTTTTCTCCAGTTTCATTTCAAATTTGGCCTATGGCTATATGGTTTATCAGTCTACGTAACCGAAGTGCGTTTTCTTTAAATTCTTAACGGAAAGAAAATTAAAACTTGAGAGACAGTATACTCACGGAAGAAGTAAACATTGTTTTCATCTTGCTATAGTGAAAGATTAGACTCAACGATTGAAATCGTAAATGTAACGTTCTATTAATTCGAATATTTATACTATCCGTGGATGAAATGCGACATTGAAAATATTCGATAAATTAGGACAATGAAACAGTGGAAAAAGAAGGGTGGAACGCGCATGTAACACCTTCTACACGCTGAATAGTAATTATCAGGGTATATTAGAAAACTTTTATGTAGGCCAATGTAGTATGAATATAATAAATAGCATTAACATATGGGGAATATTTTTCAACTGTATTTGCGTTGAATTAACATCGATTTTCCCTCGGATGGGTGCGGATAGGTAAAGCATACCGAGAAACATTTTAAAATGTACGAGAAGCGTATGCCAAAGGAAGCACGAAGAAGGAGAGGTATCGAGAGATCACGCGTCACCAGTCGTAAATGTTTGATCGCGATCGGAAAAGAGTACTTTTCGACGAATTGCTTCAGCTTGACCTCGCTAAGAAATATTGGATTCGTTTCCCTATCTTGCTTTTTATCCGTAATTCTTTCTGAAATCACCGTGGCGTCCGTGAAGTACTTCCTGGCATCATCCCAGTGCTTCTCAGAAGATAGAGAAAGGATCCTAAACCATTTCATGTTGTAAAGCTGCTTGATATTCGTCGATAAGGCACCTCCTGACAATCCTGGTGAAACGATGGTCAGTGTGTTCGTAAAAACCATGAATGAGCTCCAAAAACAAATATAAACGGATAAATGGACGGAGGAAAAGCGTTTCTCAAATGCGGTATTCACGGAGAGAAATGGCTTTACGAGAGCGAATTTTCGAGTTCCTCGTTTTACTGTGCTTCATCTATTTTTATTTATATGTATTTCGGCAGTAAAATAAATTGGATATTTCCGCAGGGAAAGAGCTTTATGTAAATTGGATTCATATTTGAGGATCTGAATGCCAATCCAAGCTTACAGTGACTCTATGAGGATACTTTGACGAAGATTTTTCGATCTTTATTTCCGTCTTAAAAGAGCTATTTCAAAATTCTTGAGGCTTTCAATGGTCAGCGAAAGGCCTTATTCCGATATGCGATCAGTTACAGCTGATGTTCAAAAACGAGGGGATCAAATTTTACAACCAGAGCATATGCAGCGGTATGTGGTGAAATGCAAATAACATCACTTCCCCGCAGAATATTTTTATATCCTTTGCTAGAAATTCTTGCTCTTATAGAGCCAATTTCTCCGGTTAGTACCAGATATTTTTTTTATCTATTTGATATGTTATTTCAAATTCAAAGATTTATCGACATCAAAATTTAAGTTACAAGGAATGGTCATACAAAATCTAGACAAGCACCAAAAGAAGAAGTTAACCGAACAGTCTTATTTGCTCGTGATTTTGATCGTTTACGATTAGAAATTGCGATCATCTTGATGAAATAAATGAAAATATCGTCAACATCTGTTGTTATAAACAAGCCGTCTTCTTGACAACCAACGCGATTGTTTAGGCCGAGACCTTACGTTTCCCTATAAGTATTCATTCAAATTTTTGCCCATACAGAATATGGGTAAAAATTATTGATAGAACACAGCGAAGGAAGTCAATTTTCTGATATATTAACATTTTCGGTGAGGATAAACAAATCACACCGTCAAACTCGATGTTTTCTATTTTCAGTTTCATTCCTTTGTTATTCTCCTTCTTTCATTCATAAGTTCTGTCATTCATAAGCATTAGGAAGTGAATCGTCAACGTGATTTCAAATTCAATGTAAATAGACGTCAAGAATAAATGAGACAGGAGAAGCAATTCATAATTTATACCCGTGTCTCGTTTGTTACATTGGCTATATTTTGTTTTCTTAAGCGTTCTCTAAGTCACTATTAGAATTATACTAATAAATTTTTATTTCCCCATTGAGAGTCTACGGACAGTTCAGCTAGTATTTTCTAATTCCGAGACAGCAAATCCAGCCCGAGATTCTAAATCTGTACATGACTCTGAAGGGTAGACTTTCTCAGCGGGAAACCACAGATTTTCATAGACTTCGCATACTAACCTCTTCACCTGCAACCGCAGAATTACGTGGCGCAGAAAGCATTTCAGAGTTTATTAGCCATCTCTTACTTCTCCTCGAACCACAGAAGCCCAAGGGACAAGTCGCTCTCGTAGCTCATTCCCACGCCTGCTTTCCAACTGAAACCCATGAATCAACGGGACGATATCCGTCTTACTTCCTCACCAAGGACGACATTTCTCGTAAATTCTCGGAATTATAAAGGCAATCCTCCAGCAATTTTTGTATGATAAGTATCTGAATGCGTTTCCATTCCATCCCCGTTTGATGGGCGCGAGCAACTGTTATTACACGTGCTGCAAACGACGCTAAAAGCAGAGTCACAAAATCTAAATCCTGGTCGATATGGTCATATATCTGGTCATCACTCCTGCGTGGTCATTGCCCGTGATCCTCTTGACTCTCTGCCAATGGTACATACTTGTGGTGGCGGGCAAGTGTACCAACTAGGGTATCGAAGATTTGCGATTTGTTTTACGGCATTCATCTCCGTCCATTACCCCGGAGAATATCGCGCGGAGGCCGAGGAAAAAATTTAATCCGCTCCAAATGAAAGGTAAAGTTTCCTCGTCGAACACGCCTTAGTCCCGACCAGTTATTTTCCTTCTCTGGGCGTAGCTCGCGCTTGCATTTTTCCGAGAAATTTGTTTAATTATTCCTCGGCGATTTGTCGTCCGTTCGTGCATTTATCCTTAGCATTCAGCGCTCCCGTATTACGTGTGAGTGGTGATCTATCTCTAGGGAAGAGTTTATTCAAACTCTTTCTTTTGCGAGTGCTGTAGTAAGAGTAGAGAATTGAACTGAAGGAAAGGAACGGAAGGAGTAAAACACTAAAAATCTTGGATGGTGTTAAAAAATTTTGTTTGAGTAAGTAATGGCCTCACAGTAATACTTCGGCTAACAAGTTACCCAGTGAACGTATGTTTAAATGGATGCGCGTAGAGGAGGAAACAACCAGATGAAAACAATCGAATAATCGGATTATTTGCTTCTATCGATTATTTCGAATGAAAAGTTTCGATTTTTCGCTCTATCCTTTGCGCGCCGAACAACCGAATAGTTTTATTCGGATTTTCACTCGCTCCTCACCATCGAGTTTTTTTATAACGGATTCGATATTTAACTGGTTTACTCTATACCATTAAATAGTGGCAGCATCCAGAACGAATGGATTGTTCCCTAGAGAAACCTTTAGGAAATTATGTTTCGGATAACGAATGTGATTCCGGAAGGAATTATCTTCCCTCAGCCGATACATCACAAGAAGAGCGACAAAAAATTCTGAAGTGGAGCTAGGGAGCGGTAGATAGGAAGAAAATTAGACATTTAAATACGGAAAGGAGGACTTTGAAATTGGTAAGGAAAAGAGGAAATTTGTGACGTAAAAGAAAGGGCAAACAGAAGGAACCCGAAGAAAGACCAGTAGTAAAAATATTGAAGGAAATGGAAAAGAGAAAGTTGGAACAAAGAGATTAAAAAATAAAGAGTTTCGGAAGGAAAGGAAGACATAAAAAGGGAGAAAATTAACGAAAAAGGAAAGAAGTAAAGGAGAATAAAAAGGCGAATTCAGACATGAGGAGGGAAGAGAAGTGTGTTAAGAAAAGTGCTTGATAAAATGGAAGAGAAAAAGAAAATAAACGAGAAAGCTAGTTATACGCAACCACTAAGAGAAAAAGAAGCAAGCAATGAGATTTAAGAAGGACGAGGAATGAGAGGAGATAGACGAAATGAGAAAGTTTAAGTGAAGGGAGAGAGGCGAGAGAGCGAAAGTCGAAGAAAAGAAAGTGGAGTTGAGTGGCACAGCAGTGGATTGATCGGAAAAAGTGTGGGAAGGAGGGAAAAGATAAACACGTAAGAGAGATGAGAAAGAGATGATGCTGCGGATACACCCACACTCCTTTGGGCCCCCCTCTCTAACCTTGCTCTCTCCCCTCCTCACCTTTCGTCCCCTCCACCGGCGATAGCAGCAGGTGCACGAGGACCACGGGAGGGGGGCCCGGGAGGAGGGGTTGCATTCCAGGGCCCTCTTAACATTCCCCCCTCTCAACTTTCCATCAACCTCTCCGCATCACTCCCAACGTATCCACCGTCTTCATCGCTGCTCACCCAAACAACTCAAAAGAGCGCTCATTTTTTCCGCGTGTTCGCCTCCCTTATCTTAATTACATATTTGCTCACCTTTCCTACTTCCCCGTACCTTCCAGCTTCTCGTACGAGGACTACTATCAATTTGCCTTCTCCCCGCGCCTTTGTTATGCAATTATCATTGCCGGGCATTGTTTGCCCTCTTTTTTTATTTCTTTGTCCTTTTTCGCGCAAAGTCCGTCGGAAGTTGGGATCGACGGATTTGTCTTGCTCCTTTGTTCTTGCGTCTCTTCTACACGCCTCTGCTGGTTTTTGCCGCTTGGTTTTCATTGCCTCTCTCGGCTCAGAATGTTTTCCCACTCCTCATCATGGGGACCTGTTATATTTTGGCGATCTGGATGATGATGCGGTTTCTCCCAACTATAATACATAGCTTTTTTAGAAAAGTCATTTCCAAACCGTTGAGCTATTAAGCTAAATTTAGTCTGCTGCTAAACATGACGTGTGACGACTTAAGAAGAATGGTAAGCAGTGTGTGTAGAAGTCGAACTCGATTCTCATTCTTCCTGATACTGAACTACTGTTTCTCCGGCGTTTTTCTTTAGGAATAATTTGGAAGAAGCGATGTAATGTATGACACTGGCCTTGGGACTACCTTCGTAGCAGTGTCATCCGCGTCACTGGTCATAACCGAATCCTGGTATCACGGTATTAAAATCTTATCACCTTACTTCATCTAGGGAAAGGATTTGAGTAGTTTTAGATTAAAAGATCGTTTTCCCTCAAGCTGTTTTATAGTTTCGGCACGAGCTTCCTCTTTCCAAGTCAATATTCAAATCAGGTAACTTTTGCGATAGTAAAATGAAATTCCTCTTCACGAAAAGGATGTGTGAATTTTGGTTTCGTAATATTCCAACGCGAGTTTAAAGATGGTATTTTGTCTGTTAAATTTTTCTCTGCATCCTTTATCCTTTATGGCTGTTCAAGTTATTTCCTAAATACTTATCCATGTGCAATCATTACGGCTACGGAAATGAAATAATATAACGATATTAATTGGTCTTATTTAATAAATTTATTCGTTTGCATTCTATCCCATGAAAATATTATCATTGGCCTACAAGGATGTGGCTGATAGTTAGCTGAAACAAAGATTCATCTGGTCCAGATTCGATCCAGCGAGCTCAGGTTGGGATATTGGCACGTAAAATTTGTTATTATTATTGCAAATTTTATGTTACTAACATTCAAGTCTTATAATGTTTGTGAAGAGACGAAAGCATTGCCATTTAGCGGGACACGAATGGTGATTCCAAACTAAATTCCACAGTTAAATCAAGTTCAAAATCCGCCAAGTCCATCACGTTGGACGTTTTAAATGGCTTTCGGAAATCGAGAGCTAAAACATTAAGATGAATAATTGCGCATCTTTTTCTAGCGAATAAACGCATTAAAACTTCTACTTTGACCAGCCAGCTACCATTAATATATATCTAATACTCAAAAAAGCAGACTGGTTTCGCAAGATTCTACCGTGGCACGATTCAGATAAATTACTTTCAAAGAAACGGCGCAAAAAAACCTTCCTAAGATTCCGAGAAGTTTCTTATACCTAACCATTATATGTGTGGAGGCAACGTGCTCTCTTCGGACTCAGACCGTATCGAGTTTTTAAGAGAATTTATCATCGCGACGCTAAGGAAACTCACGTGGCGAGTTCTCCGCTCTTCTCCACGTGTTCGACTCGACCTCCGACCCCTCCCAATACCAAATCCAACCTCCGATGCGAACCCAGCGCAATTCAATAGCGTTTCGAAGTGAATTCGCTCCAATTTAATCCATCAGTCCACCGACGTCTCTCTCTAACCGAGTGATACCTTTGCGAATTCTATCGCATTCGGAACGACCGCATTCCATCCAATCCTAATCTAATCCGAACTTTGTGTCGTGCAGATCTGACCCCTTACCACATGATGGGCCAAGAGGAGAGGGGAGTGGCACTGAGGTGACCTGAAGCAGACGATGTTCCCGATTCGCACATTTCCCCTTCATCTTATCAATTACCATATACAAATTTAATAATTAATATGCATTTATAACATTTTTGTGCTTAAATGTATGTTCCTAATTTTGCAAAATTATGGACATCACTCAAGTATGAAAACTCCAAACGGTATCAACTTAACACCTTGTGACTCCAGAAAGAATTTTGAAGAATAGACAATGCTCATCGCTCTAAAATAATTATCGTGGAAAATAAGTACTCTTTAAGCAAAAAGCTCTCTATAGTATATTGCTGGATAGGGGATGAAAAGGCGTATCAACAGTGTTATTGTTTCTTAATTTTTATCTTCATATTTCCTTCGTCGGAATGAGGCTTACGAAGGAATGATCCTGATTCCAAATTCCTCTGCTATATTTAATTTTCTCATTTCGTCCCGAAAAGGCTTCAAGAATTGAATGAAGGCCAATACATTTAATAATCACGATTTACATCACAATACCTCTCTTGACGCTTTCAAGAGATCGTCAAGCCCGAAGCGAGAAAGATTTCCAAAATCTTTGTTTCCCATTGATAAAATATCTATCTATGATATCTATGTATAAAATATCATACAATAACTATCTCCACAGTCAAATTTGACATGAACGAAGAGAGGAGACAGAAATCATAGAATATTCATCAAATGATTTCCCTATATCCTCATGGAATATCATGTCTTTCACACTATATCAATCCTGCTATTGTAAGCGTGAGGAAATTTCGTAAACGGCACGTCCTCTCACTTGTTTCTTCAATATGCGACTATTTGTACTCATTGGTTTCCGAAGTCATCGAGTTGAAAATGCTAAAGAATGAAATTTTCCGTAACGATTTCAGTGGAAGTTATTCTTTCCGTCCCGATATCTATCGCAGTAAATAATATCGGAAAACACATCGAAATCGAAGGCTCGCTCGAGAGAGCGTACGCACGCACTCAGTGTTCCTCATTAAGAAGGGCGCGTGCGTCTTTTTACCTCGCCGGAGCTCCATAATTCATCCATCTCCACTCTCTCTTTCCACCGAGATAGTATCTCGCTAAAAATGAAGGATAATGCGAGGAAAAAATAAGTTCGTGCTCATATGTGCGCGAAGGACAAGTCAGGAGATGATTGCCACACGTTTTAAAATCTCCAAGCGGAACAGATATGCGAGCCATTTTCCCACTTCCCTAACGACTAATCCTTATATGTTCTTTCTAAACATCCGTTTTCGGTGACCAGCGCTTTTCTTACTTCGTACTCCATCAAAACGTATGAATGACACACCGTTTTAGAAAGAAAGTTACCCACCTCCAGCTAAATATAGACCAAATTACGCAAGATGTACTATTTGGTCGCAAAATCGAGTTTAAATTTGAATTTACCCATAAGGTTTTGTTACTGGATGTGTAGATATCGTCATCTATCAATGAAAACGAGTTATATTGAAGTGAACACTGATACAGAAAGTGAAGGTGTGTTTTTAGGTACGCTTTGGTGTTCGTGTATTCGTTTGTAGTGATTGGTGTGTTTGCTGAGATGTATTCGGCAGGGAGAATAGAGTAAAGGTGTCCGTCTGGGGAATTTTCGCACGAGGAAACTAGTCCTAATTACTGATGGAAGCACTACAATATAAGATGAAGGCAAAGAGGATGCTTGTATGAAAAGCGGAAGATTGGGTATTTGCAGAATCCTTCTCGTCACTAACCAAATCGTCGCCCAAGGCGAGAACTTTTCGAAAGCCACGCCCCTTAGTTGAAAAAAGACACGCATTTCAACCAGAGTTTATTGAATCCTCACATTTATGGCTACGAATGAAAAAGGAAAACGCCAGTCGTATGACGTACGTATGAGTCGACCAAAAAAAGTGGCATAAATTTCGTGAAAAGGCCCGCTGAACAAAGTGTAATCACCATGAGGAGATATTTTTAGTATCAGATTCCGATTCCAATCTTTCATTTTCATGACCTGCGTTGGACGTTAATGAAAAGTGAATTCTGAGAAATTTTTGATACGTTAAAGAAAATTTCGTACTTTTTCGGATTTTCCAGCAAGCTCTCTCAAGGACGTTCATCTTTGCCTTTCCTCCAATTTTATCTAGAAATGATCAGCCGAGGTTCTCGTGATAAGAAATGCATACGAAATTTTAATTATTTACTTAAATTCTATTGTTGTTTTGAAGTCTCATGTCTGTTAGAAATATTCAGTAGTAGATTCTATATTTTGTAAGAGAAGAAATTTTTAACACCTCACGATGAGTTTGGAAGTCATAAAGATGAGTAAAATACCATAAGGAATTCATAGAAATGCATTGAAACTCTTTCTCTATCTCTCGGATCTATATAATATTGATGAATAATTCCATTAAATCAATGATTTTCCATCCTGAAGATTCCTGTCTTAATTTTTTGGCGTTAAGGTTTGCAGGATGATTAGGGCAAGGAACGAATGACATTTCAAGGACCTTACTGTGATCCTTTTTTTACGCATTTTTATGTCACTCATTTAGAGATGGGTAACATGAAAATACTAGCCAGTACCTCCACGAAGCGTATGTATAGTATATACACATTATAGCTCGGCGAGTTCCATAAGAAAAGACGCGAAGCCCCGAGAGCTTCTTTTTGCTTCGCTACCCTCTCGCGCTGTTTCACCAACGGTGCCGTTATTGCTTCTATTTAAGGGAAAAGCTGTTCGGATTAAATGTAGACTCGGGAACAGGATCGGAGAACCTTGAAATGAACCAGTTATAGAAAAAAATAGTCGGCATTTAAATTGGAATTTCAGACCTTGAGGGTCTGTTTTAGGCACGGACCGCAGGGGGTTGCGCCGAATGCTTGCGAAATAACTATCGCATCCTCCGATTCTCCAAAATATAAAAGGGATCGCCCGTTGGCGATGACCGCCTTCAATACGTGATTTTATAAAGAGAAGAGGGAGAAGCGGTCGTGGTCGAATGATCGAAGCGGTGAAAGAAATTTCCATTTAAGATTCGTTCGAATTATTCCGAATTCTTTCATTTATATAATAGAGTATAAACCTCCATTATCTTTACGGTATCTCAAAGAAAAGAAATTATGGTTGGTTGAGTAGTTTTTCCAAACTCTTTAAAACATTTAACAATGTATGTATTTGAAGTTAAAGATTGGCAGATGTACTCTGAAAGAAGTAAGATCTCGATAAAGCGTTACGTTCAGTTTAACCATATTGATTATTTGTGTGATCAAAAGAATTACCCGAAAATACATATCGTTTGTTCCATAAAGTTAATGATGATATCAGTATTTTTGACAAAATAATTTTAAAACATTTGACAATTTTTAAAATAAGCGACATGCGTCTCCTTATTTAAACTTATTTTTAGAAGCGAAATTTTGTAAAGGGAATCTCTTTTCTTTTGTTCTGATACTAATTCAGTGAAAATGTTCCCTCTGATAGTTAGGGAAATAAATCTATAATTTAACGCGCAATATGGCTAAAAGGAAGTAAAAAAAAACAGGAAAAGAGGGGGGTTTTTAAGTAGAGTATCTATTTAAGTGAGGTCAGTCATGCATATTTCTCCTGAGGTCGCCGTTTCGTATCCAGCTAAAGTCATTTTCGTTTACGAAAGTCTATAATTTGCTCCATTAGTTGTTGATAGGGGCCATGCATAATATATGAATTTTCCCACCCCATATTCTCAAAACTGCTCCCACCCCCCCGTCTAGTTGTACGAATAAAATATATTTTAATATAAAATTCTGTCTTGTGTTTTTAGTCGACTTCTCCGCAACTAACGATGGATCACGGAAATTATTTCCCTCTTTCGCATTCCATCTTTCCATAGCCACATTCTTGCGGACTTTGACTCAAATGATACACTTCCTGCACAGGCGCGCGACTTGGTAAGTGTTCTTCACCGAAGAACTCTTAGGGAACGTAGACGATTTCAATCACTCGAGCGGCATCTTCCCTTCCGATCGCCGCGAAAGTGATTTCCGGCCTCGAGATGGGAACAAGAGAAGCCGACCAGTGGTGGGGAACTCCTCCGTTTTAAACCTCTGCGATGCCAACGGAAGTGGGAGATAAAAAAATGCTCGTCGTTCGGTGACTCCCGTATATATCCGGGCCGATGAATAGCGCGAAGGGGTAAGTTGGCAGCTGGGCTAAGGAGGAGAGACGATGTGGAAAGGGTGAAAGAGGAGGAACTGAATTTATTCCATTGCTGTGGTACCCAGAGGACAACTCGTTCAATCGCCTCAGAAACGTTCGAAAATGGGTTATCTGAGCACTTTGGCTCCGACAGCACCTCCTGTTACACATGGTGGTGTTGCAATTATAGTTTTTATTAATCGTTCGCACGAAACAGATCGGGCTTCCGGATAGTCAAGTGGGTTGCGCTTTCGACTCTGGTGAAAGCGGTCCCGGGTTCGATTCCCGGTGGGGTCTACGTGTGGAAAATGACCTCATCTGACTCTTTTATAAATACCAGTGCTACGAATTGTATCCCATATTAAAATTAAAACGCATTGGCTTAAATATAACCACATCTGAATTCAAATAGCTGAAAAAGCATGAGTGAAGCACAATACCACAAAAGAAATTATTTATGCAGTATTGCACTTTATCCATTCATTACTCTATCAAAGTTTTTAAAAATAGATTACCACCAGACGTCACTTAATAAGATTCGTTTAACATTAATATTTAATTCATTCAGCATGTAATGTTAATAATTAATGCTATTTATGATTGATTCATCATGATATCAGGTTGATTTTTCTAACTCGATTTATGGCTGTATTTCAAGAAACATCGCCGTATATAGTGGGTTGCGCTTTCGTCTCTGATGAAATGGTCATAATTTAACTAACTAACAGTCAAAATGCACCCGGAATTTTTGATTGCGGGCTCATCAAAATAATAATTATAAATATGTTGATGTTGAGCATGTTAAAAATTGAACATGTTGAGTTCAAGTTGCATGTTAAGTTCCAAAGTGAAATTATTAGTTTTTTATTATAAAACGGTGAAACGTAGATGGAAATTTGGTAGTGTTTCCGCAAATTAATTTACATAACCTTTATCCTGAGGCTAGCTCGAGGACTAGCATTTAGGGGTGGTGAAGCAAGAGTATGTATGTATGTACTATCGAGAGATTGTAGCTCAAGTCTCAGAGTTACGCTTAAGAATTCTTGGAGAGTATATGGTAGTTCTTAAACAGGTATTCAGATAGATTCTTAGATAGATAAGTTGCGTGTGGTAAGGGAACTTCCAAGTGTTACACCAGCAAGTTGCAGGAGTCATGGCGAGATAGTGTTAAGTTATTTGAGTTTGAAGAGCCTGCCGGTTAGGTCGTATAAAGCTTTAAAACGGAAGACTAAGTTAGTTCGACTTCGAGTAGTTTAATATTCTGAAATGGAATAAAATGTAATTTAATATAGAATTGAAAGTATTCCAGTCGATGGCTGATACATTGGAAATGGATTTGTGAACACTGAATTTCCACTCTTTGATACTTTATTCGTAAAGATTTCGTATTTTGCTACTTCTTTTCACGCTTTAAATTACGAAAGATTGAATCCAATATGATCTCTCATCAAAGAAAATTCTTCGCTGTTAGAAATGATGAGGATTCCTCTCAAATTAACCTCCAGATCCATTAGTTGATTAATGCAGCTAACTAAAGAGACTAACACGAGCTTTCCGTTACTTCGAAGAAGTGTTACTAGTATTTAAAGCAATCTTTATAGTTGTAAACTCTGAGGCAAACGAGGCATTCTATTCCAGTTTTCTGGTACGTTTCCATTTTGTGTCAGTTGAAAAAAAATATGCGAAGCTTTCTGTTTAATAAACGCTTATTTCTTACGTAGAAAGAAAATTGTTTATTTAATTGAAATAAGGTAGAGTTCGAAAGATAATTGACTAAAAAGTAGATTTGAAAGAAAAAAAAGGCATGGCTTCACGAACAATGGAGAAAGTTTTTTATTTTAATGTGGCAAGATTTTTTGAGCTTAGTTGTGCATGGGTGAGGGTTTTACTTTAGTAAATTCGATTGTTATTATTTTATATTTTTAATGTATTTCGAAGAATTTGCTTTCTTTATAAGACACGCTTTCAAAAACGAGGATAATATATTTATGTTCAAAAGAAATATTCTAGGAGAAATTCAGAATTACGAATCGAAGAGTATTTGAGATATTGTAAATTTCCAGAGAAAGCATTCCATCATCTTCTCTTGATAATGTGACCGATGTTACGTAGCTTTTGATGGTCAGGACGAGGCTTAAATGTATCATTTCTTGGCACTGGTAGGTCGTTTAATCAGCGATACAGTTCACGAAAGAGCTATAAAGTCGGAGAAGCATAGCTTCGAAGTAGATAGAATGAAGGAAGAAGGAGGACATCATAAAATTCTGCGCAGTAGAAAAAGAGATGTCTTCACAGGTGTACTTTTATATTTCATTGTGGAATTAATTTTCTTCTCTGATTTGTGCTATCAATTGTTTTACCACGTTTGGGTACGCCTATATAAATCAAAATGTTGTCCTCGAACTCAAATCCTTATCGGCGATCTTTCTAATGCATGGTATATTTCAATTGATTTGCAATTCGCAGTATTTTACGGATTGAAAATATGTCAAATTAAAATGCGATAAAATATATTGTGAGTAATTTTGCTTAAAGGAAATGAAAATCTGTCAGTCATTCGATTGAATGCCAAATTATTCGTCTTGTAAAGATGGTATTGTACAGGAATATTTTGAAAGCTGATAAAATATTTTTAAACTCATAACAGTAAAGTTGTAATAGGTACATACATTAAGGACCCAATAACTTCGTATTCTTGGTTAAAAATATTCTTAAATAAAAAATTGCGTATTTGGTTATACCCTACATTTAACCTGTTTTCTTCCATCTTTGCAGCTTCTCTACAAGACTAATTAGCTGGTATTTTCAAAGGAGTAATGTAGAATAATATAGGAAAAAATAAAACTTCTCAAGACAAATGAAGCAGATTTGAGAATGATTTGAAGAATTCCTCCTATTATATTTTGGAAGGCACAAAATTGCCAAAGGACACATTTTTCGTATTCTCGAAAACAAGAGCATCTCCGGTTCGAAGCAATTGAGTGAGCAACACCTCAAACCACCGGCCGAGCCTAAGTACCCCTAACGGGAAGCCAAGTAGTTCTCACATCCCAAACCCAGAACGTCACCGCGATGAACAAATCCCTTTCCGCATAACTAACGCGCCACGGTAGGTAATCCATTGAGATGGCCTCATCACCCGTCTTGGAAAGATCGTAAAAATGGAGTTTATTTCATCGTCTCCTCCCCCGACGAATAGTAGTCGGAGAAAAAGGCGGAGAAGTGGCGAAAATCGAAGCGGCTCTTTCGATTACATTCCGTGACCCCGGAGAATGCGAAGTGGTTGGCGGTGGGGCCCGCCAACAGAATATGTGTGTAAAGGGGAGAAGCAGAAGAGGCTGCTACTTTCCTGTCTGTCCGGATCCTTTTATTTTTCTCACCAGATCGGATAACATTTTGATGTCCTCTTGTAGGCCGTGAGTCTTCACGCGACAGCTTCGTTGCTACGATACGCACGTCCGTGAGCGGGACACGGCGTCCGATAACGAAAGGGAAAGAGGGAAGGAGACTATAGAGCAATTTGCTTCTCATCGGCTATATCTCGGCGGATTCCGCGAGATGTTGGAAATGCAGCTTCGGAGAAAACATGGAAAGGTTTACTCAAGGACATGAGAGAGGTTGTCCAATTGCGAATCGGTATTTGCATGGATGGGAAATACATTTAGCGTGTATGGTCCGGCTATTGGCTACGCCTCTTACGTTAGAGCTCAAATTCTTGAAATCCTTGAAAGAAAGGAGCTTATAATTTAGGTTCAGATTGCTGAGTTAATTCAAAGGATATTCGTTTATGTAAGATTTGATCGGTGTTACGCAACCATTCGTGTGAGCAAAATGAGAAAAGAGTGAAGAAAAATCATTCTTAAATATTTTTCCACGACCTACAGTGAGAAACGAAAGAAATATTACGGGAAAAATCTATGAAATGCTTTTTTTTTGTAATTTTTCCCTGATAAATTGATAAATATGAGTAACTCCTCTATAATCGTGAAATATTATTTTAAATCTTATCATTTTATGTTCTCTTTAAATGTATGTATATATCTATACATTTACATACATACATTAATATAAAGCTATCTAATCTTGGAAGTTCTGTGGCTTCGAAGCTCCACTCTTCACAATGGCTTGTCATAATCGTAAGTAATTACATTATTAGCTTTCTTCGAAAGACAGTCTCTTCATGTGTTAGCTTTTAATCGACTAACCTTGTATGGCACCCACGAATACCGTATAATTATTTGTTTTCAATTACTTGCTACATATCGTTCCTTAGCTATCGGCGTTAAATGACATTCAATAAATCATCTGCGTGAATTTTTTTTGTAGATAAATAGAAGGCGTATAATATCACTGGCATTTCTGCTACCGGGATTGAGCGAGAATCAAATTAATGATTTATTTATTTATTCCAGATATTACTTATATAAAGCTAATCTGGGAATTAACTTTTTAGCTATTCGTCCTTCAAATTCCAAAAACATCCTCAAGGAGAATTATTTATTTTAATTTTTCGAGAACATAATTTATTCAATTATTTTATCACTCAAATTTTCAATTTCGAAAAGAGTGGTTTAAAAATTGGGCATACTTTGCCAGCTTTCAGCATAAATAGCCAACGTATGGATATTGCTGTTGGATATCTTCAAATTCTATATATGCCACACAGTTTTCTCTGAATATCGCCTTTTTGTCAATATCATCAGGTCTGCTTTTCTTGTACTATTTTGAAACTGTACATTTGTACTATTTTGAAACTATACCTAAATATACTCAGTGTTTTCAGTTTAATTTTAAATGTATTTTTTCCTCCAAATCCACCGTGGATGTTTTCTCTCCAGTTTAATCATAAAAATAGGTCGAAGGATGATGACTGTACTTAATAAAATCGTCACAGCTTATCAAGGAGATCCCATTTTAACTGTCCTTTCATTTGATTTTTATGGTCATCAGTAAAAACAACCACCGCGATATTTACCAGATTACGATCGCAGCCACTGTTAAACGGGAATCTCCGTTGATTGCGCAATTTCTGAAGTTTATTTACGCGGGATCAAAAGGTCAGGCTGGGATAACACCACGTGTTACTGTGGCATTACTTGTTAAGAGCCTTAAGTATCGTTTTTTATTGACTCTGAAAGGGAAACATTTTCCCCCAAGAAGTCCCGCCTCGATATATATTTCATCTGCGGATCATAAAGATTTGGATCCAGACAGGCAGATGAAGAATCGTTCGCAGACTTTCGAATTCCAAGTGTTGAATCATCGCGAGACGGAGGAGAATACGTAACAATTTTCGGTCGGAAAGGAGTACCACACTGTTCGCATTAAGTCCGATATTTTTTTGCTGATGTCATCGGAAGGGAATCCTTGGTAGCGAAAGAGGATCGGATATCTTCCCTCACGGAGAACGAAGCGCATTTAGAAGGGAGTAGATAAGAGATTGGGAAATAAAAGTGGAATTGCATCGGTTGCACCTCTTTCACCATACGGAATTTCAGACGTCGCGACGTTCCAATGTTGGAGGACAATTGATTAAACGGGTGCATTATTTAAGTGTAAGATTTATCAGATCGCTCTGATTGAATTTAAATGATGAGGATATTGTGCAATATCTGTGAAACCTTATTCTTCTTTAAAATTGAGTCGTTTGTAGGTTGAATTAGCTGCACAGCCAGAAAGGAAAGAATAGAGATATTAAGTACCCCATTAGAAATACGATGCCTTTAAATGCAGGAAATTAATTTCGTTCGATAGAAAAATTAACCTTTCTTTAACCGATTCATATCATACATTGCGGTGTGTTTAATTTCAATTTGTAAAAACGAGTATATATCTTACTTATATGAGTAATTAGCATTATAAGTTTCATCATTGCAAGACAATATCTTATAGAGAAATTATGTTTTGCATCTAATGGAATCTAGATCACATCATCAATCATATATCAATAAGCATATAAGTCACAGAAAATAAATGCCTACTAAACCAAGATCAATCACTTAATGGTATGTCCACAAAAATCGTGAATGAATAATAAAAGTAATATATATTGAAGTATTTATCAATTTATACTAGTTAAATAATGAATTAGCTATTGAATTGTATGATGATTAAATGATTTTAAGTTTAACGTGACATCGCATAGAGGTATAAATTTTGAAAATATTTTTAATTCGTAATCGTTAACAGCATCTTTAACCCCGTGGTTGCGCAGTTTTTCTCACTTTTTCATTAGAGATCTTATCTTCTACTATTCTCTGCGGAGGTATTGCCCGCAAATCCTTCAAATCCGCCCATTTCGATTTTTCGATCCAGCCTTCATTCATCAGAAACAAGTCTGTGGCTTCCACTTCCGGCACAAACGCCGGACGAACGCCATAATTCCTCAATTCCCGAAGTAAAAAGCGTTGGGGTGGCGTAACAAGGGACGGATGCAAAAAGGAAGAAAGGGAAGTTTCCGATCTCGAAAAGCCATTTGGCACACAGCGGCTCCCAAGCATTCCACAGACGAATCCTCTTCCTTTGTCTTTGCCGCCTACTAACCCACATCACTCTCTCCTCAGCCCCTATCTTATTCCCTTCCTTTAAACGACCATTGCCAGCGCCGGGATAATTAGCGACGATTTTCCCGATGGGTGCCTTCGCAGATAGAGATTCGGGACGGGGAGGGAACAGGTCGCGAGTGCGAAAGGAAGAAATTATAAATTAACCTTGGAAAACGACTTAAGTTATGGAGGGAAAAGGAAGGCGCTCCAGAGGAGGCGGGGGAAAGAAATGCGGGGAATTTTAACAAGCGAAATTATTAATGGCAGAAAGTCGAAGGAATCTTGAGCTCTCTTTTTCACCCGAACATGAATATTTATCAATTGCGTGATTTTTGCCGCCCTTCTCGGAGATCGTCCATCTTCTTCTACGTATTTTTATATCCTCTGCCAGCCGTGAGGTGGTGATTTTCTCGACTTGTGGATCGAATTATTCGATCGAAATGATTCGAATGCTGTTCTCGGTGCGGTTGAACTGATCCGTATATTATGGCGAAGATTCTTGGGATTTGATTTTTTCTCATCGGAAACTAATTCTGACAATATTATCGTATGGACTATCTGCTGTCTAAAATTCCTTCCGTGGAGGTTCATAACGAAAGTTTGGTAGAAGAAATCGTACGTCGTCCACGTAAGGTTAAGTCTTTTAAAGGTGATTCGAACTAAATTCAGTAACATTTATTATTCACGCAGGTGCAGAATGAAACAAGTAGTTTCGACGGCTGAACCTTCAAGCGAAAAGTGTTGTAAAGTAGAATTCATAGAATCTGTGAAAAAAGTTAGGTAAAGGGGTTGTGGGAATAGTTTCAATGAATAGGTATCTTGAGCTAATGATTATAAACGAAGCATAAGTAAATATGAATCATAATTACATAATGAAGATTAAAATCTGAAATTTTACCATTTAAATACCATTTGAAATTTTTGATGAGCTTCATTTATCCTGGGAGTTTTTCTTTCTTTCGATGAATAAATAAAAATATCGTGAGGAGATAGCGAAACTGGATTAGTTAAAACATAAAATCAATTTCTAAAATCATAGTTCCAGGTTAAATAGATCGGAAACGCTCAGCAGGGATAAATAGAGATCTATAAACAGGGAAAGTTATTCCAATTTGTCGAAGAGTCATACGAAGAGGCATACTCGTACTCCCAACAGGAAACGTATTAATGCGAACTGAGTGCAGAAAGTAGAGGCTAAAGGAAAATTGTAAAAAAGCGAGAATAATGAAGAGGGCACGGTAAGGATGGAATCTCGTTTTCTGACATTTGGCAAAGAAAGGAAGAAGGATGGGGAAGATGTTTGGAGGAACAAAGGAAGGGCGGATGCCTCAATTTTAGGCTCTAGATAGAATAAAAAATGAAGTGATTTCAATAGCTTTTATCTTCAGAGATAAGAAAATTTCTCCTTGAAGAAACGCCACATTCACTCCATCCATCACGATCATAACATATCGATCGGCACAATATCACACAATTATTTCAATTTTGAATAGTATTTCAAGTATGTTTTTAGCACGAAATTACAGAAAAAAATTCTTCAGTTTGTAAGGTGTAAAATATGATCATAAGCAAGGTTCGTGAAGACAGACTTTCGTCTCGTCTGAAAGAGCTGAGTTTGTCATTGTGATGCAGATCTATGTTTCCTTTGGTGTTACGGAATTCTCAGAATGTTCAAAACATTTAGGTACTCAAAAGCTCGAGAATGCAAAAATGTTTTATGGAAATATATTCAATATTTTATTGCTTTTTATCTGTTTTACTACTGTTACAGTGAGATAAAAGAAATGTATATCGCCATTCAACTGCTTGCAAAAACGCTGAGTGCGTCTGTAATTGCCATTTACCCATTAAATCAATCCTTTATTTGCAGCGCATAATCCTGTGAGCTATGGAACGTTGATTTGAGCTAATAGCATGTTAACTAATGGGCTCTTCTCATCAATAGCTAAGCTCTTAGTTGAAATGTACATACGTAGTTGGAATGTACATTCGTAGTTAAAAATACATTATTCGTGGTTGAAATACATAATTTATTCAATAACTTTGATCGATGCCATAAATGATTCGATTACCTGTAATTAATCATAAATGTCCATTTTACTTGTATGACTCACCAATGGGAGAGAAGATTTTCTTTAAGTATATCCATTTTATAGTTGTGAATAATACCTGAGAATCCCTCTTAGTAAAATGTTGCAACAGATCATTTAACAATTCTTTTATCCTCATTAAGTTGCTTTTATCCTTTTTAGGTACTGCATAAAACGCTTCAAGATATATTATAACTGGGAGCAGAAGATTTACTTATCCTCGGGAACGATCGATGTGCAGCATTAAGTTGATCCAATCCGATAGAAAAACCCTGTACCAATCATTTGGAAGGTGCAGTATTCGGTAAATACTATTTTTATTCTTTAATTCTACTCGGATATGTGTAACTTAGTGACGTTAGCAATTTAACAACAGATTAAAATTGTAGAGTTTCTAGGATTCAGAACACACTGCAGGTGTCAAACGTCTAGAGCAAGTGCGAAGGAGAATTTATCTTGTTTTGAGGGAATTCGTTCTCACAATTTGTTCTCGAAAGAGCGTGGGCTAAGATTTTTGATTCATGAGCCACTCTCGATTCCAACCTACTCCAACTGTCTCGCCTAAATAATGCAATGGTAATAAAGGCGTTACACTTTAAATACTTTTAATGAGGCCGATGATCCTTACAAACGACGATTTTACTTCAATATATCAAAATTTCATAAATAGAGAGATAATAGTTATTCATTTGAGAATGAATTCTAATGAAAACGATACAAAGTTAATTTTATACCTAGACAACTCATTCACTTGCTACTTTCATCCTGAATAAGCACTTTTACTCGCTATTGATGCAACAAAGGTAATGAGAAAATATAATTAGGAGAAAAATAATTATTTTAAAAAGCATCTAGAAATAAAGGTTGCGCGAATTATAGTTTTTCATTCAAATAGAATATGTAAAGTATATTTATTGATAATCATTTGTTTAATATCATAATTGTGTTTTCAAATCAACGTTTTATTGCAAATATCCTAGTTTTTGCACACATATACATTTAAATTTAACAATTTTAAACAACAGTTACAATCGACACGTTAGGTAGTTATACTTCAAAACAATATTTTTTTCGGAATCCTCTTATTCGGATCGGAAGCTTATAGATATCTGTCATGACGATTGCTCTAAGCCGAAGTTAAGACCAATGCTACTCATGTAAGCGTCTTTCTATCAGTATACAAATGTATTTTATAAATGTGTTGCCTCTGCCGACTCAAAATATACGATTTCATTTCCTTTAAAGCGAGTTAAATACGAATCTTTCTTCTGATTCGAAATTAAATCGAATCGCATAGCTTAGTTAGAATACGGACTTTTAGTAGCGAAAAGAAGTTCTAAAATTTCATCGACAAGGAATGTATATGTTTGCCTTGCGAATCCATTTTGATTGTTGCTGTCATAGCATACCATATAAAGCGATCCTATACGGTGAAACCATTCCTGGTTTCTTAAGACGACTTTGAATGTATTTTATCATATGATGAATACAACTCGGGATTTCATTTAGAGAAAATATATTTTCCGTCCATGAAAGCGGATTGAGAAACGAAATCAAATCCAAATTGGCATCGACTGCCTGTCTTTGCAGATTCCACTCGATCGCATCTCGTAACCGTGAATTCAGCTTTCTAACGTTCGCGCAAAACTTCTAAAAGCGTTTATTTCTCTCTCTCCGCATTTTACGACTTCCCTAATATTCTTTTCCTTATCCCTCTACGTTCCAAAACTCCTCTATAAACACGACCTTTTTGCCACATGAAAACGTCTTCCAGCTTCGACTGGTTCATTCCAGTCCGCAGCGTACGAACATTTCGCACATCCGCGACCCGATACCATGTCTCATTGGGAGAGGTAAAACAGAAAAAGATGGACGAGAGAGGGGTAGTTTACGATCGAGAGGCACATAATAAAATTCTTTCCTTCTCTACCCACCACAAGCACACCAACCCCCCACGCGATCATGTCCACATTCGAATCCCTGCCCACATCCTTCGGACTTCTTTACCCAAAGCAAATGGGCGAGTCGCACACTATTTAACCTTGTGAAGGCTGAGATGTAAAGAAAAAAGTGGCATGTATTTTAGCGTGTCGCTACGGTTCACGAAGATTCCGGACCAAATGTCCCGCGTGGGTTTGGATGACTGCTTCACCCAAGTGAAACCATCTCCGTTCGGATCGCGATTACTTTAGGGTATTGTTATTGCTTTTATGCCCGTTCGAATTTGGTGTGACTCTCTAAATAGCCCATTCAAAGCAGCAAATATACCTGCTAGACAACTTTTCCAATTTCGAGAATGGGTAAATTAAAATAATTTCGTGAAAATAATTTTCTTCAAATGCATTATTTCTTTCGTTGTTCTAATCTATTCTATTTAGGGATGAAGTGACAGGATTCTCATCAGCAGGAAAAATGATTGCTATCAAGGAATCATACTTATCATTCGATTGAAATTTAAGTAAAATGTGAGAATTCCATGGTTGTTAATGGTGCATGTGTATGTAACATACCTAATACCAAATGATACCCCGATGCATAGCTAAAGATATTTCGAAATGATGTCGGTAAAGGGAAAAAATGGTGTAAATTACTTTGCCGATATAAATCAATTCATGTTGCATTCAGTATGAAAACTGTAAGAATTTTATATCAAAATTTTTACAGTTAAAATAGTAAACGCTAGTGCACGGCAGACCTAGCAATTGCTGGAAACTGCCTATGAGGATGATAATTGGAAACGATGATGATAACTTTTTATACTTATGATAAATATGATGGAGTAAATTTCTGCAACGTTTTCTAATTCGAAAAATCAATCAATTATCTGGGTCCATTAGTAGGCTGTATGCTGAAGTATTGGGTTAAATCATAATTATTTCTTCCTTAAAGTTTCATACATTTTTACTCCGTCCCTAAAAATTCAGATTTAGTTTTATTCGTTTACAAGAATAATGTAAAAACTAATCAAATTCGCGTTCTTATTGTCATCAAGTTATCAAAATTCCATATCTATGTACCCTATCATTAGCCTTTGACAATCGGAGACACGTGATTCAGATTTAATTTCGACTATTCTCAATCAACTCACGAATCAATGCGGAACGAGGGAAGCCCGCCGAGTAAACAAAAAAGAGATTGGCAGGCACGTGATCCATTTTATTAGAAGGCAATCTAGTGGGTATCTCTCCAGCCCTTTGTAATTCTCAGAATAGCATTCTCCAACTTACGTGCCAGCGTAATCCCAGGGGTCAAGTACACCAACGCTCAGTAAAAAAGAACATCACCCCGCTCATTTATTAAGGGAATCTCATAAAATGCTACGGCTGAATCCATCCTAAGACCGTAAACGCTCAGAATTTCCTCAAGGAAGATTAGGCCTCCGTTTAATTAACGTAGGGTTCTACGTACCCTGAACTCGTGCATTATTGATGATGCAATCAAATTGGGAGCAAGACACGTGCAGCTCTAGAAGGGAGGATATTCGGTGGTTGCAGTGGCTTAACATCCGGCGCTCGTCCACACACCGTGTTATGTCCGGAGTTCATTATTCCCGCAAGAGATCTTTCTTCGGACCATTACTTTCAGCTGCCGATTCCAAAGCCTTGCTTCTGAATTACGTCCAAATTGCAGTTTCCTGTTTTCGACGCCCGCCAAGGAAGCTTCCGTGATTTTCTTAAGTCATCACTTTTATCAAGTTCTCATTTGATGCTTTAGTTCAAGACTTTTGCCTTATTATATAGTTTATAGATGAAAAATGAAACAAAGTAAAAATAGGAAAAATGTAACTTAATAATTTGTCTTTTGATACTTTGGGGGTTTTTGAGATTGATTTAATTTCCGAAACTTATTAATAAAGATCAGAAGCGCAGATTGAAAGAAATGACCCAAACTCAAGTCACCGCAAAGATTCGTTCTCGCATTTTATAAAAAAAGTTGGCTCTGGGGATGATTTTTGTTTAATACTAGTGAATACAATACAGTTCTTATTTCTCATCTTGGGAAATGTGACCATCTCACGGCAAATAAATGCGAAAGTATTGTCTCATGTAATGTTTGTCTCTATTAAAATATGTAAAAAATATACACTATTTCATATCAAGAAAATCTGACATGTTCAAGCTCAACTTTAAGGAATGGTGCCATTCTAAACCAAACAGACAACTTTATAATAACCACTAGATATACTTCACATATTTATTTCTGATTAAAGTACATTTTATTTCATTTAGTGTATATCTTTAGAAGATGGAGGATTTAAAGGAGGGCTTAGTTACTTAATAAATTCAGAGAAAGTAAGTTCTTAAAAGATGTAGCCGTTGTTTGTCGTACTACCTGCTACTATAGACCGTTCTGATACTGAGGAAAAAATCGGGGAAATAGACACTTAGAGCTAGTCGCTTCGTGAGTTATTTTTTCCGCGAAAGATGTACGAAAGTAACTGATTAACGAGGTGGAGTGATGGTGCACGCACCCCCTGCCACAAGCCGAAAGGCGGCTTGCAGGGTAATTATTCAGATGTAGATGTTTAAATAATAAATTACAGTTACGAAATCGAATAATCGTCAGTATAAATTAAAAATCTTTACGAGAAACATTTGTGAAATTTAATTTCTTCACTGCTGACAGACAAGAGAAGGTAAGAATCCGATCAGAGATAAAGATAATTGCTGATCAGTTCGCGGAGGTGATTCAAATCTTAGCGCGCAGATATTACGAATGAAAATTTCCAACTAATTTATTCTAGCAGGTTTCACTCTAAAATGTTAACCTTTACGACTTCCTTGCTCCACTTCATCAGCATGCTCTTATTTTATGTGAATGTAAATTAAGTGACACTTGCATAGCGAAGAGTTAGAAACCAATCGATCGGATGTTTAGCTGCAGGTATTTTCCGGAATACTAAATGATAAGGTTGGACTCTTAAAATTTTATGATGCCATTGCAGGCCTGGATAACGAATCGTGTTTACAATGCCTGTTCATCGAGGATATACTGTTATTGCGTGAATTTGCTGATTGCTTTTAGATCCTCTATCTGCCTCATCCTATTTTTTTATATATCATTGTGTGATTTAATACGATACGGATAGAACGACGGAAACCAGGTTGTATTTCTTGGCTTCAATATGTTTTCCGAGATTTTATTTCAAAATCGTCTTGTAACAATATTATGCGTCTGTGATGTAAAATCTTATAAGTGATAGAATCGATATGAAACCTTCACTAATTTACCAGTTTGAGCATTAAGAATACGTAGTTATATGCGTTCGATGAGTTTTGATCATTTTACATGTATCGATGCACCAAACTAATCGCATTTCGTCATGTGGACCTAATCAAATAATCTACTTCGAACTCATTCCAAGTAATGGTCTAAATAACCTTTCTCTTGAACTGATTTCCCCTATTAATTTATTCCTTTCTTCCATTAATTAGCTCTGGTATTTGGCTTATTTTTACTTTAGTCTTCTTGTTTTTGTTGTTGTTTTTTGTTTGTTTTTCCTTTTTTCCTTGTCTTTTTATTTTTTTCCTTTTCAATATTCGTTTTCTTTCCATTTCTTGTAATTCAATGTAATTGGTCTTTTTTGGCTGTTTTTGAACCTTATTCAGTAAATAAATAAATTAATTAAAGCGCTATGATCTTCCACTTGTAGGAAGTTACTTTTATTCAACACGGTAAAGGTTAAATACCCTCTTAAATGCGGGAGTTACAAATTCGTAAAATTTTGCAGCGCTCGTTTATGCTGTAGGTACCAGAAGCTATCGGCAATTAGCGCGATTTATTCACTCGTGAGAAATTGACCTTTTAATTTTGGACCCGCCTAATGAGTTCGCCCTACTCTTAGGGAACGATTTAAACTTGAAAAAACGATATTATTGAGGTATTTTTTAGTCTCGGAACTATCTCAGAATGGAGCACACTCTATTACATTTTCTCGCCTCGTCCATCAATCTTTCTCAACCCTTTCGTCCGTCATTTTTTGAACGTTCTCCCTCCTCAATTCGCTACTCCCCCGTTTCCTCTCAGTTTCTTTCTCTCTCCTTCTCCTCACCTCTCCCATTAGCACCTTCTCGGATTCGTCCTTGTCAACGGAATCCTCCCTTTCCCACAAGATATCTCATCTCCTTCGCCACGTTTCAGCCCGACAAAATTATTTTTTCGGCTCTCGCCACGGAATTAATAATCAAGAAATCTTTTCGATCTGTGTATCGAATGCGAGCAGATATTTACATTTATCCTCGGTTTTTTAGGGACTCCCCTTCTGCCGGACAGCTTTCGTGAGTTGTATATAAATAGATTACGTTCAGAAGAGTTTCGGTAATAATGAAGGGTTTAAATTGGGTGTCTCCGATTGGGAGCCAAAAGACGAGAAATTGAGGCTTTTAGGAGTCGCAGATCGTAGGAATAGGTGTAATAGGAAGGAAAAGGGAGGTCCGAAAATGACCATTGATGGAGGAACATTCTTTTCCGAAGCGGAATAGGTTGAGAATGTGATAATAGCCAAGGAGATGAGGGTTCCTTCGGAATGTCCGTAATCATTTCTCGTTTCGAGTTAAATTCAACGCTTAACGACATATTTCATTTTATCTAAGCGTTGTAAGTGTATGGTAGAAATTTTATGAACCACTCCTCTTGGGATACTAAATGTATATTCATTCGAGGAAAGAAAATTCGGGACGTGAAATTATTTGATTGCACTTTATGCCTTAGGAATATATAGTTTGGCAAATTGAAAGGTCAAACATACACCGAAACGGAACCTTAGAAAACTATTCACAATAAAGCAATGGGGGATAGTATTGAATTGGATAGGATTGATCCATAGAATTGAATATCTTTCGTATTGAATTAGGTAATATGGTTCGATATTTTAGCTTTAGCTGGACTTGAATTTAAAATTAATATTTCAATAATTTAGAAGCCATTGTGATTTTATTATATTAATTATATTATCAATTGCTATGATAATATAAATTCGCATTATTACTTGAAATATTTATTTGTAATTAATTAAATGATAATTATTAATAGGTGACTATACTAACTGATTAATATTAATTAGATGATACATTAGAATCTGTTTATCATTATTCGTTAACTTTTCACTTTTGGTATCATTAAAGGTTATAATTACTTAGTCAGCGTACTGACATCGTATTAGGTAATAGGAAAGATTATAATTTCTTCAGAATTATTATTTCCCGTTCAAACGATCTCAATTTCATCCCTTAGTGTTTTACTTTCAAATTTCGGTATTTTAATTAAGAAAATTGTGAATAGCTACGGTTCTTAGAGGTACTGTTACAATTAAGATCCACTTATTTATTCCATGCATTTCATACTTTGAGCTACCTGATTATGTCTCTTATTATAAAGGAATGCATTACATGTTTTTTGCCGAATTAGGGATAAACGAACATATTATCTAAGGAATAACGATCGCAATTCTTCTATGAGCAATCTCAATAGTGCTACCCTAGTTTCCGATTTTCTGATCGAATAAAGATGGTTTCTATTACGTTGCGCGCTTAAGCCCTAAGATTAGTTGAAATTATAGGGCGATTAATCAAGACTTTTCCACGTCTTCTAGGCCGATGTATTGAGTATTCTAAGCGATCTGGAATAGCTGAGAATGGATTCCACAAATCTATTTCACAAGCTCCCGTAATTCTAGTTAGTTTGGGAGTAGCGTGTCGGCGTACACGTATGAGAGCAATGCCAAGCGATCTCCCCGTTCTCCTTGGCAACCAACAAGACCGCATCTCCATGGCGAAAATCCTGTCCGATAGAGTTGTACGCGCCGGTCACGTGCCGCAGCCTCCACCTCCCGCACCACTCAAAAATCCATTACTACAAACCAATAAGGAAAGGAACCCGTCCTAAATTCCTCATACGCATTACGCGTACTCACACACGCCCGTTCGGGGCTCTCCAGCCGGATTCGAGCGCCCAATTTACCCAAGATGGATTTACGTACAAAGCGACTCATCGGCGATGCGTCCTCGAGGGAAATATGTTTTCGAGAAAAATAAATATGGATTGAGTCGTCGAGGGAGTGACGGAAATGGAAAGGAAAAAAATGAAAGGGAGAGGAGAAGTTTTTCGGAAATATCGACGGTCTTAATTGGAAAAATCCGAGCGGATTTCAAACGCCGCTGTCAACTTCGGCCTTTTTTTTTCGATCCCGCTACACCTGTCATCGTGTGTATTGCGATTTCTTTTACTCTTTTTACCGAAGGAGTTCACGAATGCGTTCCCCGAAAGAAATTATCAACTCCGGCTCTGGGAGGCGTCCCACGCGGACAAAAAGTGTCGTAGAGAGCGCGGAAGACTAATTAATAGTCGAGACTATTTCCGTTATCTGCGTAATGCAGGTGAGGATCTGTGTTTTCTCATAAAAAGCTGCCTGGTTAATGGAATTTCGCATGTCACGGGAAGGATAACACGAGCGAATTCGGACGGAGATTGAAAGGATGCTCCGATGGATTCACTCGAAAGGTTAAGACGTGCAAAATTGACGGGAGGGAAGTGAAAGTTGTAGATTGAAGGATTTGAGGGAAGACATGTTATAGAGTAAGTGGAACAGAGTTGATGGGTAATGAGAAATGGTTCTAGGATGGAATATCTGAGTGATGGAAGGGAATGAGTCGATTGAAGTTTATGAACGTTCCCTTAGAGAAATATCTCTTTGTCATCTTGTGATTACTGAAAATTTCATGAATACGGTATATAAAAATGAAATCTCGCCATAAGTTTCTTTCGAATTTTACAAAATTTAGCTTTATTCACACACATGAAAGCTCATTTTAAAGTATGGGAATATCTAAGCTTACAGTTGCACTTTTCACGCGTTTAAAGACATTTTATTTAGTCTCTGTACTCTTTATGTCTTGAAAAATGTTACATCGAGGATCCAATGTACTTGAAAGGTCACATTATAAAACGCATAGAAAATTTGTCTAACCAAACAATCAGCGAGAAGTGAACCAATAGCAAGAGTAGATATATGGTATCCTTCATAAGTTCGACTACCACATTCATTCAATCGTCAATTAAGAAATTTCAGTCCATGCATCACTGTAATAGCAAAAGTCACCTTAAAATTCGAACGAGTTAACGATTATATCTTCTCAAACGAAGTGGAAGTCCATAAAAACTGCCACGAAGAGATCTCCGCAGGTAATGAAATTCTACCCGGCTCTTCAAATAACAGTGTTTGGATATTCGGTTTTTGCACGTCAGAAACATTTTCATCTCATAACCGGGAGAGGAACGCGATTAAAAATACATCACGCAAACGCCATCCCTTCGCGATCACGCTAACAAGATTGCAACAATCGGAATGGTAACGAAAGAATATCCGGCTCTGTTGTAACGATTTCGTTACATGGCTTCATGCATGAAATTTCGATCTCCATGATCCCTTCATGATTTGCTCGTTCCTTTGAAAACAGACGCTAGCATATCATATGTATTACGACCGAATTAATGATGCTCGAACGAATAAAAAGGGAATCCTCATTTGCACGCAAATAGCGAACTCTGTGAACTTACACATGCAATTTTTACACCGATTATACCGAAGCCTTTTGTGAAAGATTCTTTCTCTTTTACTGTAGTCGTAGAAGTTACTGAGGCGACAATTTTGTGTCTTTGCGAAGAGGGAAAAGGAAAAGAACGGAAGGAGGACAGTTTACAGGGGAGAAGAGATATGAAGAAGCGAAAGGATCGAGACGATGGAAGGAAAGAGACGAAAACTAAGCGAAGGAATTTTTAGTGAGAGGAAAAAAATTCGCGATCTTTAAGTGGCATGGGAACAGGTTTTAGTACCGCCTTTCCCATTGCCTCCGCCGCCACCACTTCTTCTCTCTCTTCTCTTTACTTCTCTCCATGATTCTTCACCGTGCCGAAGAAAAAGGACGAGGAATTGGGATTTTTCAACTTATAGAAGCATAGACTTTTGGCCTCCTGCTTTTTGCCACGGCCATTTTGCGCTCTCCTTATCGCTACGTTATTTACTTTTGACACACTCTAAGTTTTTATTTCTATCTTTGCTACTAAAAAAATCATCAAATGTATGTACCTAAATCATACTTGTAAAATCCATCCAAGAGAAACGCAACAGTCTTTCAGGTTAACGTATAAAGTATGACGAAGAAATTATTTGAATTTAAAAGTCTTTGATAGCCACTATAAGAGCTAATGTCTAATGGAAAGTTATTAGGAATGAATTTACATCCCTTCTATGCGGCAGTCATTCCATGATAAATACGTCACCAAGTTACGTGTTGTTTACCAGGACAGTAGTTTTTTTCGCTTTAGTCACGTCCACCATTGGTGTGCATTTTCTCCTTTGATGCTTGATTTGGACGGACGTATAAGAAAGCACGAAGGAATTGCAAGATATGGCGTATTTTAATATGATGTAACCTCATAAAAATAATAGGGAGAAGGATTAAGAACAATGCATCTATGCTTTCATACGAGTAACTGAAGGTACGAATATCTAAAGATTAATTTTCTGCCAAAACAACAATTTAATATGAGGAGGAACAATATTAGATGAATGTTTCTTTTGATCATAACATTTAAATCTTTCATTACATATCTCATTTTCTACGTCGATTGATATAGAATTAAGTGAAACTAAGGAGGGTATAAATGATAAAATTCTTGATTGTTTATCACATTAAAACTCTAACTAATTATTTACACGAAGAATTTCTTATTTTTACGTTCCAGTTCTTGCAAATTCGACGATAAAGAAGTAATGAAATTTTTACGCGCATAATTTCGAGTAACTTTTATGGAGGACAGACAAACACAATAGATTGAAATAGCCTTCACTCTGTACAACTTAAAATAGCAATATTAAAAACTCCAAAACATCGGGTATTCTATCCAATAACATATTGCTGACCTAGCTGCAATGGCTTTATAGACAGTCGTTATAAATATAAATAAATATCATCACGATTTCTATTCTTTTCACTTAGTGATGGAGTAGAATTTTTGACAACCGTTCTCGGACGGCCCGGAGAGTGAAGATATTTTCCGAAATGCATAAATAAAAGAGTCGTCATGACAGAGTAAACAGCCATGAATATAAATAATACCGTCGCACGACTTTATTCCTCGTGAATATAAATTCTCTCTAGGGACACAGTGTCAAATCCATTCGCGCTCAGTCCTCGCTGTTTTCGCGCGACAGAAATCCAGCAGGTCGTAAAAATATTAACGACTTGTCGCATAATTGCCAAACCGGCCAACTTTGATATCATTCCATCCGAATTTTCGGCGGGCGAAGTGGAAAAAAAATTTCCTTCCGAATGGCGACTGCCATTACCAGTTCGGCTGACGCCACCTTGCCTGTTCGCGTCGTTAAAATGCATTAAAACATTAAAGGCAAATGGGCCATACGATTCCTTCACTCTCGCACCGTCGAAGAATTTTCGGATAAACATTTTTTAGCGGAATGACGCAACCCTTTGGAAAATTTTCGTAGGAATTCCGAAAATTTTTCGATAATCGAGCCCCGTCGACCGTTGGTTTAGTGTCAGCTCACGGTGGGTGGATGAGAGGAAAATGGTAGGAGAATGGTATAGGTGCCAGAGGTATATAAAAACCTATTCTCTCAAGATGTTAAGGGCGATATTAGATTTGTGGGATGATTTTTCCCTATTGGATGTTTGGAGAGAGGTTAAAGAAAATGATGAAGTAAATAGGATGATTTAGAAATAAAGAAGGGAAATAAAAGAATTGCAGAGGTCAAGCCTCCGTCTTTTCGTAGGTGAAACCTTGCAAAGGTGTGCATAATATGTTCGGATTTAAATTATTGTTTATTACAGCGTAATGTTCGTTAGTTTATTACTCAGGTTACCTCATATCACTCCGTCGTTATCATTGCTATTTTGAACGCTTTGAAAAAATTTTCACCTTACTCTAAAAAACAGCTTATTTTGAACATAAAGCTTTTAACGCCAATCTCTTTTTCTCCATTGCATGGTAGTAACTGCACATTCTTCGTATTTTCTTATATCAAATATTAAGAACTTTGCAAGGTTTCAAATTATAATATTATAAATATATATGATATAATATGATAAATACTCATAGATTTTATCCTATTAATTTCCAAAAACACTACCCCTAACAGATTTTAAGGTCAGAATTAGTCGCAGTATCATTGTTAGAAGTGTACTAATAGATGAGGTAATTTCGCACATGAGGGCTATTTCAAAGGCGAACGTGCTACCCACTTGGATCTCCGTAGCCCACAGATCAAAATAAAGCGATAGTAGAAAGCACCGGCGAATGATAGGAGAGCCGTTCAATTTAGTCGATAATGGAATATCATCAAAAAGGAATCTCAAAAAAAGGTTAAAATGACTGAATTCGAGGAAATTTCGGCAAAATATTGACCCAAGCCAGACAGAAATGATGCTCGAAGAATCTTGAGGAAATGAATAAAAAAGACATAACCTCAACTCGAATATTAGAGATAACACGATAAAGAAATTCAACTCTTTCCATCTCCCAATCTTTTCCCCAACACCTCAAAAAAGCACGGTGCCGGCCGAAGAAACTGCGACGCCGGATAGCAGGCCCTCCGGTTCGATTTCGAAGAATTAACGTCGGAGGAATTCGCCGACGGAAAAAAAAGGCGAACGAAAATCGCCTACAAGGCCCACACTTTATAACTGAACCGCAGGAACGATTGTCGAAGGTGTTTATCGAGGGAAAATAAAAGAGGTCCACGCGGCGTTGAATAACTCCCCACTCTTCCACCGAATCTCATAAAGGCGACCTGTTTTTTTCGGCCGGCCTTGTGAATGTCACGAACCGGTGGCACGGGTTGAGTCTCCTCAACTGCGTGACCTACCTTCTTCTTCTTACTCCCCCTCGACTCCGTACATTCCCTCCCTCCAGCACTTGCTCTCCACGGACATCGCCTGCGCTTAACCTCAAAGAACGCCGGAATTGAGTCCGCCGAGAGAAATGAGTGATGATGTGCACGGGTTTTTTTCGTGCTAGAAGAGCCTTCGGATCGTAATCTATCGCTCTTGTATTGTTTTGGTCCCTTTCGCGGCCATCGTAAGGAATCTAAGCGTCGAGTTACGAAATCGTGTCTAGATGAGCTTTATATGTCTACATCGTTCCCGTTTAAGATCGGATATGCCAGTTTTTATGGGTGTTGAGTATAAGAGCATTAATGAGTTTGACTCCTCAGGAAGTAGCACTCAGAGTATTTCCACTTCATCGTTATGGATGCTCTATTAATTATCCTGTAATTCAGTTGGGGACAGGATGCATATTTACAGGATTTCGGTACGGAGTGGATTATTCTAAATCGTTCTCTCTTCTAAAACCTGCTACTCAAAGCAATCAATACGTGGTAATTATGAAATCTAATATTAGATTTTAAGCCTTTACCATAAGAGTATTCCGATGCACATGCTCTTATTATTGAGTTGATAAGAAATGTTAAACGGTTGAGGGCGGCGTCTTATCTTTTCGTAGAGTAAATACTTTAATACTTTAACTTAATGAATACTTTAACTTAATGAGTGCATTTCACTAGAAAGATGAAGATACAATTTTGTCACGCTATGCATGCAATTAGCTGTATTTTGCATATTCAGATATAGGGTGAGGCTGACAGCAAAGATATCAGAGGCTGACAGCAAAGACGAGAATATTTTTATTATATTATTTGATAAACGTTGTGAGCCTTCCGAAAAATGGTAATGATTCATATAACAACAATTATGTTACCGCATTCTTATATTATCAACCATAATAATCCAGAGCTAACAAGGAGTAGAACAGTTTTTGAAAGTTCAAGGTATCACAATATCCTTAAAAGAATTTTGGTTCGAAATTTTTTTCCAAATTCATAACTGAGAAAAACTTTCGTATTTTACCCTGAAATGATATCCAATACGCTTCATCCACACTCCGATTACAAAGATATTTTTCTAGCCCTATCTTCTTTAACTAAATCCATCAAATTATATCCAAGTGTAGATTTATGAGATCGGCGACCTAATGTAAAATAATTCAGACTATAATCCTGGGATAATATATTTTCTGAAAACAATATACCGATATACATATATATACCGATGATTGCGTGTAACTTTTGCATTGTATTTCTTTGCCTTGGCATGGGATTATTCTGTATATGACTATCCTTTTCGGATCTCCTTAACCATTTAGAGGGTAGGGAGGTCGAGAAACGTTCATATCGAAGCGGAAGATCATTAGATCACTACAGAAGCTCCGAAAAGGTTAAGTGAAGACATTTGAATGATGAAAAAGAGCAGACCTTGTTGAGGAACGGGACTTCAGGATCGACATAGACGTTCAGTTAGGTCCAAATAGGGAGAAATTCCAATGTGTCTCTGTAGTAGTGGGTGCTTTGGCTAGCTGACAAGTTCTCTACGCTTAAATAGATACAGATATGGCTGAGTGTGTCATTGAAACTTGAATAAACTCTTCCATTATGTATCGATACGCTTTGTGATTTGAATTTTAAGTAGGGAAAGACTGGTATTTGAGTGGAAGAGTTCAGAATTGTCTTCTGGATATATGTTACGAAGTTATTGAGAGAAAGATTCAAGCATTTTATGTTAGTAGTACATACGTTCCGAGTTGTGAATCAATTCGCTACTCACCAATTCAGTTCTGATTCCCCTAAATTAATTCTTTTTTCTGCAGAGGAAAGTAACAGATAGATTCGTGCGTATATTTCAACATGAAATTTTTGGATGTTTTGGAATGCAAACATTTGCCGTTTGTTACAGGGTTGTCAGAGTGGTAGGCGAAATAATCGCTAAATTCGACGCATATTTGAGATTGAGGATTATCTTTCATATTGCTGCATATCTTACGACGAACACCAAAAATTGCACGAGCTCTTGCTAATAATGTAATGAAGAATACTCTCTTTAAGAGAAAATTTGGGTGAATTATTTCGACAAGGCTACTCACATTTAAGGGTGATATTATATTTTTCCTGTATCTCTTCATTTCTTTAAATTATCACATATTAGTAATACCTGTTTACTAAAGTATTTTATCTGCGTTAGACTTAAAAGTGTTCAGATTGCAATTGTAAATGTCTGCGACAGCCTTTCACTACTTCATCTAGGTTGGAATTTCAGAGAATATTTGCATCACGAAAGATTTCAAATTCGTAAATTACGATCTCCTTCGTTGTCGTAAGAGAGCTTTAAATCTAAGACACGGTAAAAGCCGAAGATCCGCCAACACCGGTTTCAGACCAAAGAGAAAGAAATCTTTCCTGAGGTTAAGTAAACAGTCGGCTGAGTTTATTTGAGATGCGTCTGCGGCGGCATTTTTGCGGAAATCGTTTCTTGGAAATCAGCGATATTTCCACCTGCGGCTTCCTTATTGTCCGCCTTTGAGCGGTGTGTTTGGAGATGTCGACAGAGAGGGGATGGAGTAATCTCATTCATTAATACCTTTGTGTTGGAATTGCATTCCCCTGTCCGATAAAATTGCTACCGATTTCCTTTTAAAGCTATAAGGAGTAAGAGAGGAAATTTCCTCTCAATGGAATCATCGGAAGAGAATAGTGAAGCAATCAGCTTTGCAATGAGTTTTACTTGAATTTTTTTTCCGTACTTAAGCTACATTAGAAAAAGGAGGCATTTATAAGTCGATTGACTATATATCCAGGGTAATTAATTTTTATGCTTGGCTGATGATGAAGGATTGACCTTTCTGATTATGTGAGTTAGATGAAGAAGTAACTGAAGACACCTGTAAAATTCTTCTTAAGGCGACAGACGCAAAGCAATAAGATGGATGTAACATTCGAAGCCTAAGTCGCATACCGAATATATTTTGTGGAATTGTACCAGCGTCTCCATTAATTTCTGTATCTGAAATATGGAATTCCATCAAATGTTAATGTATTAAGTGAAGATATTGATTAAACGTGATACAGCAAACGTTATAGAGGAGAAGTTTTGTGTCTCTATATACCACTAAGTTATGCATGAATTAGTGTGTCAAAGAAATGTTACAAAGGGTTTTAGAGTTAAAATAAATCTTATTCAAAAGTGATCATGGGTTTGGTTTCTTGATGACTTAATTTATGTTTTAAAACTACTATTTTTTCGATGAAACAAGTTACTTTTACATTTCCATCTCATGCTCCTGCTAATAAGTTAATACTAAAAATAAGACGTATCCCCTTAAGGTAAATCGGCTCTTAAGAAACCTCTTCTCCACTTACGGTACCTTTCGCTTTTAAAACGAAGTACATTTTCCATCGAAGGCGTAATTTCCATCTGGAAATCAGATCCCAAAAAAGTTAAGTTTTCGGAAAAAAAAGATCACCGCCGGCGGAAAGATCTCTTCTTGATTCTCGAATATTAAGCAGCAATAACACGTCAATTCCCGACATTAATATTCCCGTTGGGAGCGTGAAAAAGGTGCGATGTCCTTCCCTCTGAAAAGAAAGGCGGTGGAGAAACGGGAATGGACGCAGCTAAGGTATGTGACATTGTTGAATGATGAAGAGATATAAATGGTAATGAGGCGGACTTATCGCCGGGGGAATCGGCCGCGGCAGCGAACGAAATGGATCCTGGGAAGAAAGGATGGAAGTGTAAAGGGAAAATAATATGGGGAGATGGGAAAATAAGAATGAGAGGGAAGCGTAACTCGGGTGTAGAGTAGCCACGACTTTATCCAGGGGGAGCGAGAACAAGGGAGAAGATTGCACTCTTACTGCGTGGATGGGATACGCGTCAAAATGCAGCCCTCTTTTTTACACGGTCGTGTTATCATCTGTGACGGCGTCATTTCAGGAAACCTTTTCCCATTTTTTCCCTCTTCGGTGCATTAGGAAGGCGATTCCACGTCGCCTCTTGGGACGCCTCCATCCCGGCGTCTGATACGGGATTCTTAAATTGCGTTTTTTATTCCTCCCATCGCGGACTCTCGGAGATGAAATGGGTTCAAAGGAGGCAAGGAGAATCCGGGAAACAATTTTTTGTCGGCGAAGCTTAATAAACAAAAATAGCTCGCGTGATTGAAGTCATTTCTGGGTTGTCCCCCAGGGCGCTTTTATCCTACATCTTCGCGGGATATTTTAATCCGGTCACTGCGTCTATGCGATCGCTTTTAGATGGTCACTTTTTTGTTTTTACGGGATATTTTTTTGCGAAGTGCTTTTTTTTAGACGCAGAAACATGTCTGGGAACGGTTTTTGCAATTCTTTCGAGATGTTCCGCTCGGCCTATCTCATTAGGGAAAAGCATTCCGGGAGAGTTCGCATATTATGAATAATAGAAAAGTAGTAATTGAAGGGACGGAAGAAATGCGAAGTACAAAAAGATTCATATTTCAGTCCTAGTAATAATCACGGAGTTGAGATAATCAGTGGAAATGCAACGTAGCAGATGTTTCGCTTTTGAGTATTCGGTCATCTTATCAAGTATGCAATGCGTCTCTAAAAGAATATTTTCATAGCGGGAGTTTGAAGGGAAAGAGAGAAAAATTAGGCCTTCCTTGTTCCATTTTTTGATATATTTGGGCTAGGGTTAAAGCGAAAATTCTGATAAATCGGCATCCATGTTTATCTTCTAATCATTTGGCATTGATTTCATACTATCGAAATAATAGATGGCTCAAATACATCATGATGTTTAACAGTCCAAAGTATGAATGGCCAATAGAATTTTTGTGTCTTAAGTTCATCACGATAGTATTAAGAACTTTCGTGACTGTTCGTTATGAAACCATAATTGTAACTTCAACTATAGTTATGGTATTCAAATCTTGTTATGCATGCCTGAAAGACGGAATCTCTATTATTTTGTCTTTTCACTTGTCGGTTTTCAAAGAAATTTTCGTTTATTGCGAAACAAACATTTTAACACTTCTTCAATCAATCAGAAACCGAATCCGTAGATAAATCTTGGTACGGGCGTAAACAGCCACTGAAGATACTCTCACTGAAGCCTATTTCTTAATAAATAATCTGAACTTTGAAAAAGAGAGAGATGACTGGGACTCGAATCCAGGTATCACACTTTCTGGGCAGATACTCTAAACGATAAATTACCCCTTCTATTTACGGAAATTTGCATGTAAATTGGCGCGGGATGTTAGTTACATAGTTAAAATATCTACTTTGAATGTGGGAGACCTGGGATCGAGTGTTGGTGCATGTAGCTATTTTTTACGTACGTTATTTCTTCGAGGGGCTTTCGCCTCTTTTTCCTAAGTAGACACTTTTTCTTTGAGTCCAGCCTCTACTTTAATCTCTTCTCATTTTCCACATCAAGTTCAGAGATCAAAATAAAACACCAATATTGGAGCAAGTTTTTAAGATGCACTCCGATTATCTGTCTAATACAGAGAATACCGATAAAGCTGAATTTATAACTGAAATGAAAATGCCTACGATAGCTGTACAGGATGAAGGGCGATGGCGAAACATTGCATTCTTTCCCCATGTTTCAGTGCACTAGGACGATCATGCTCGCCAGTCATTCCTTCGTCGCACTCCCATTCAACGGTTAAGAGCCTAGATGCTAGAAGTCATGATTATCTTAACGTCAGTTCACCAGACGAGGCAGCCTCTTCAGAAAATGGAAAACAAAACCCTCGCACCGCTGCATATTCTCTCTATTTCCCTTCGCTAACGAACGTCCACAAGCATAGATAAATACCAACGCCTTTTGTTATGAGAAGCCGCGTTTTGACGGATGAGAGTTACGTTTCCACGTGAAGAGTGATTTCAATGCGTTTCATCACCGCGAAGGATTCTGCGAATGGCTATAGCGTCCATTGTTATCTCTTCGTTACCGAAGGACTGCTGTGAAAGAAGGCGTCCTAGTTGGACCGAGGCATATGTCTTCGGGGAGAGCGAAAGGGTGCCTCTGCATTAGGCATTGAGGTTTCCATGCGTCACTCAGTGGAAGACGGTGCAATGGTGCCTGGTGACGGAAGTGATGACGCTACAATCTGTGCAGTGAGGGATGAAACATCCCTCGTCGCACAGGTGACACTGTTTGACCCAAGAATCGCTCTTCTTACAAATGAATAATAGTTAATTTGGCTTTGGAAGTTAAAGGATTCCTTGGGGGTGGGACCCAGTGAGCTAACGTGAAAATTCTACAGAATGGAGCAACTTCGAGGTGGCCTCCACGTTCCCTTTTTTCGAGAGTCGTCAGAGGACTATAAATGCCCCTATCCTAAATGGTTTATTTCATGGTGTAAAATCAAATTTAAGTTCTTATCAATATGAAGGACTCATTTGGTGGAACCAGAGGTTTTAAGGTGAATCTAAGGGCCTCCCAGCAACAATTAATAACTGGGCCCATACGCCTCGGAAATGGAATTGCCCTATGTAAAACAAGGAGAGTAAGAATTAGAATTCGTGATCAAGTCTTTTATGCGCTAACTTTTTTATTTTTAAAATTCCGATTCATAAACTACTCAAAGAAACTTGGTGGGGGAAAAGATTCAGTAAGTGCTACAGTGATTTTCGTAAGCAATTTTTTTTACAGATTTCTATCTAACGCATTACTTAGTAGCATAACCCCGATGGTATTCCTAGAAAAAAGGAAGGGGTATCAATATGTATTTGAGGAATATTAATCTTGGCTTAATAATTGGTGAAGATATAAGTAAGTGTTCTATATTGGTATTGTATTATTTTATCGCAAATTAAGCAAAATTCTTAGTAAAATCAAAGAAATACTTGGACCGTTTCAGAGCGGTCAAAGAGTTGGATAAAGTTCGCTCGTTCCTGAAAAATCCGAAACCTTATTAGAAACTTAATGAAAATATATACGAACATAAATTTCGTGGCAAACGGTGAGAATATGTGCCCCGGGTGAATCTTTACCGCAGAAAAGGAAGTACGTGGAGAGCTTGAAAAATCGAAGAGATCCCCGATTCAAATTCCTCTCATCTGGAAACACGCGATGTGCAGTCTTTTAAGTCGTTAAACTCGATACCTTCCGAAGAGCGGGGAAAAGGCGGAGTTTTCGAATAAATAGGGAGGGGCAATAAGAGGATTCTAAGCCCTTGGACGCCAAAAAACATATGTAAATCCGTGTTGCGGCCTGCTGACGAGGCTTCTACACACGATCGTTTGATTGGTATCCCTACGGCTCGCTGCTCCCGATTGATTTATCCCTTGTCATTTCGTGTAAGTGGGTGAGAGCAGATTCGTTTTTTCGTCGGGCGGTCGTTAAGCGCGGAGTGGTCTCCGTAAAAATGAATTTTATGGGTTTATTTCTTTTACCTTTGAGGCAAACATGGGATCTTCGAGGATAGATATTCCACATTTGGAGAAACGGGATTCTTAACCTAACTATTCCACGCCATAAAGAAGTAAGATCAATGGAGGTACGTGCAGGAAGGTAAGGGGAAATTACCATCCGCTGGGTATCTTTACGATGATCGCGGACGTGGAGGAACCGATCTAAATTTGATGAATATTCGCTCCTTTTTAGCATCAAATAATTAATAGCTTTAGACATTGAAATAAGGAAGAGTTGGTTGCGAGTCAGTGCTCGATGTTTGCTACGGGAACTACCATTAAAATCTTTGAAAGATTTAGGAAATGGGGGGAAATCGTCTTTTCCTTACTGAGGTTTCCTCTGAGTAATTTCACGTTTATTTTTGAGCATAGTATTAAAAGTTTATTATTGTTTTCCGGGTAAATATACATTGCAATCTATTGATATCTGTATGCGTATTTTATCAAATCTTTTCTTCAATTGTAGCAAGAATATTGATAAAAGTGCTTAGACAGCTCAGATCATTTCGCACGTGGGTTCCCGTCCAGAATCGAACCCGGGACCGATTTCACCCCGTTCTTCATTTTTGTCTACATTTCAATCAGCGAAATGGTGAAAGGATAATAGATGTCAGCTCCATGAATTTTTCTCTGAAGATGATTTGGGGTTACGATAATTTTTATTTTGAACATAGCGTGCCCAAATTATCACAAGAAATCAATTACAAAGAAATCTTTTATTTCCATGTTTTATTTAGTCATACTTGAGGGAAAGTACCATTATGTTAAAAAACTCAGGTAATTCATCCCCTAAAGGAGCATGACTTCATTTCGAACTTATATAAGATCTGAGAAAGGAGAGTCCGAAATATCTCGAAAACTTTCCAACACGAAGCCACTGATTACTCATCTAGAGGTGGAAGAAAATGAGTTTACTCTGGTGGAAGGCTTGACTATCGAAACAGGGTTTGGAGGGACAAAATTCCATCAACGGCGCGTTTATGTCACTTGCCGATTGGGGAGTAGGTCTAAAATATCACCATTCCCTCGCAATCAGTATAAGATTTATTCATGTTGCAGGTATTAAAATTCTCTGTGAGGATCTGGAGAAGGATGGCTTAATATTGAAGGAAATGTATGTTTAACACTGAGGTCGAAAAAATTTATTTTGAAAATTCACTCGCGACCAGATGTGCAATATGGCATTTAAAATTAGCACCCAAACAGAGCACGTTACTTTCATCATATGATTGAAAATGATAAACTTCATCTTGAGTTATAATGTATCTTTCGCCTCAATACATACTTTGAAAGCAGTCCTTAGTTTATTATTCTTGTTACTTCCGCTTTGAACTATTTTCGATATACTTCCGGGAGTTTTGAAAGATCTCGCGGACATAAAAGAGCACAATTTTGATTTATGGACATTTTAAGTGGAACGACGTCTTATCGAGTAATAAAATCAGTTTTTTCATTCTATCTTTTATTACAGAGAATGAAGAGATTTAAAAATTAGTGTTTTCTAGGGTTATCAACGCACACATAATATTCTGGAAACAAATTAAAATGATCGTCGAGGAATACAACACATCGTAAATTATATCCATCTGTTATATCATAGCTGCGTAATGTTGGGAAAACGTTCTTTCAGAAGACACGTAAAGTCGCCTTACACGACTCGAACTTGGGTTTCGGAACTTCATATTTCGACGTTCTTTATCGCTCTGCATTCTCACTCGTGATAAACGTTTTAGCCGACACGGTTGCATTCCAACTGTTATTCCGCGATAAAACACGCGGGCATTATTAGAACCGGAGAACAAAGATGCTTCGAAAGCGATCCCGCGCTCGATTATACAGCCACTCTTTAATGCGTAATACGCAAGCGAACGCACGCGCACGCGTAAACACGCACGCAGCCTTTATGAATATTGCGGGCGCGATGAAAAGAACATCTATCTCGGAGCGGCGACACTGCAGCTGGAAGGCGCACGGCAGCCCAAGAGACACGCCCATAAATCTCGACGCCACTGTAAATAATCTCGAAACTGTCAGTGGCTTTGCCCGGCGGAGAATCCCTCGAAGATTCCGCGATCTCATCAAGAGTTCTTACGCGAATGTAAATCGGAATGCCTCTCCGCTTCGTGTTTATCCCCGCGCTCGAATCCGATCGGAATGAAAATATCCCGCGGAGGGGTCGAGGAAGAAAAGGGGCAATAAAGTCCACCGACATTATTATGCACCTGTCGAATCGTGGAGAAAGGTGGGAATGCAAATGAGGCGTGGATGCGAAAAAGGAACGAGAGGTGGACGGCGGAGCGTGAAAACGGCGGGAATTCGACGGGAGGCTGTGTGGTCTGAGTCGTTTAAAGAGGTTTCGGGTGCGGGATTCCCGGAGCGGTGGCTGAATGCGATCGGTGTGTGCGGAATTGAAATTTGAAGGTCTAGTGTTTGATGGTGTGAGACCGCGAAATAGCTGTCTCGCCTGCGTTGGCTTCCGTAGCGGGATTTACATTTATATTGGAGCCCCGCTCTCTCTCTCACGGTTGCGCGTCTCAGGTGATGTAACAAAGACCCCTATGTAGCAAGTGGTGTCCAAAAAGTCCAAAAAATGAAACATCTTTCCTTTCCATCGGCCCCGTAGTTTACGTTGAAACTAGGACAGAAAACGCCCACCATCATGAATGGCTCGTAAGGGCTGATCTAGATGGGAAATATGGCCTGGGAATTCCGATGTGAAGCCAGGAAATGGCTTAAGTTCGCGGGGGATGCTTTGAATCCTGAATCGGAGTTGAACCCGACTCGTGTATACGCTCATGTGCCAATGGTTTGCGTCAGGAAGTGTACTGAGGGAAAAAATCGACAAACTCGGCGAGTTGTTGGCATCACTAAACGGAAGACTAGGAATTATTTGAGTTATATTTTAGGAATACATCAGTTAAACAGGAGGTGGGATCTGAATTCATTATTCTCTCCGTTGAAGTACCTCGCAGTTTATGCTGGATTAGAATAAATTATGAATTAATACATGCATACGGTTTGTTGACTTTGTCTCATTTTTCATTAGTCAACCCCGTCCAAAATCACCAACCTACTGTGCATCGGAGAGATCCATAATTATGCCATAGGTTTTCACCATACTTTTACATTTCAGTAACTAATAACGCTCCTCGCGATGATTCATGATGGTGTAGACTATAGCTTCTTCTATTTAAGCATCAGCTTTAAACATTTGCTAACTCTAGGGATCTTATAAGCTTAGAAACGAAAAAATAAAAGAACAGAGCTTCATTAGCCTAAATAAAGAAACATATCTTTTAAATGACAAAATAGTGTCATCAGAGGAAGGTTGGGAAATCGGTTCTGAAAAAAGTTTTATTGATCTTGAAGTGTTAGGGAATGAGAATGAATTTCTTTTGAATTTGAAGTAATTTAATTCGTAAGCGAATGAAAAAGAGGTGAACGTTGGGCGACGGATAAAAAATGAAAAAATAAAGAACTCCAAACCGAAGGAGCAGTACTGAATACCAAAACGGGATTGGGAAATGGAGATTGACTGAGTAAAGTTACCGTAGTAGCTGAGCATTTTGGATTTAAAATGATGAATACCAATGAAAAAAGTAGCTATAACCATATCTTGATAGGGAAGAAATCAGAATCGGGTTCCTGCTTAACCAACAGCGAATTCACTGAAATTTAGTAAACTGGATATCAGAATATCTCCAAGAATATGTATATACTTTTCAAAGGTTATTATGGTATTTACCTTTCTTAGTCATTCTTAGTGAATTTACATTTTCATAGCAAAGTTATACATATATTCTTAGTTTCTGGATAGAAATTTTTTAAGTACTCAGTTCCCCAGATTTCACTGGACGCAATGAAACTGGTAATCTCTCTTCTCCATAACATACTCTCCAATCGCCTTTCCCTTCCAAAATCTAAAGAAAATAGGACCCACATCTCTCTCAATGTTTATGTTTCCCTTCGATGAAGATGAAAAGAATGATGACAGGCAATTTCCAACTCGTTTCCAGAAGCGTTTACGACTCCACAGAAATTTATGAATTGATCTTCAGACTAAATTCGGTTGATGGTGAAACGAATTCGAAGATAATCTAGCTCAAGTGAGAACTCATAAAGCGAGTGGCTATAACATCTCAATAGTTTTCCCATCTTGTTGATTTTTACTCCCATTCTCGTAAAGACACTTCTCAAACGACGATCAAATTCTGCTCTTTGGAAATTTCCCATAAACCTCAGCTGCCGTGAAATTCTCCTCGAATGGTTTGAATCCTTTCCCATTTAATAAAGAGGAGAATAAATTTACACATATACAAATGCTGTAAATATTGCAACGAGTTAAAAATTGTTCAAATGCATATGAGCGATCGAGTTTTATTACGCCTCGTGTTGGGTTTGACTCTGAAATATGGTTTCAGACTTCGCTTTTTTCATATAACATTACCTTAAATTGAATATGAAACTGATTCATATTTATTACAGAACGATATGTGAACAAAACGAGCAATCATACATCAAAGAAAATCTCGATCTTTAGGAGTTAATCCCACTAAATTTTCTCTCGACGAACTCTATTCCGGTCGCAGAATGTATTATAAAGAACAACCTGAGGGAGCCCTCGGAAAAATATATTGGTAGATTAAACCAGCCAGCACAATGAAATTTACAGCCTTAAAGTGAAGAGGGAGGAAAAGAGCCGATAAGAGAAACCACTTAATTCTTCTTAACGGAGAATCATCGTATGGGAGTAGAAGGAATGGACGAATATACTGAGCTCTTTAGATGGGAATGAAGAAATTGATAAAAGTGGAAGAGGAAGCATTAAAATGGATAGATAAAACTGCGTCCGTGATTGAGAGAGGATATAGCGGTGATAGAGAAGAGAACGTAAAATTGAAAGCAAGGCGAGGGATACATTATGGTAGCTGTGAATAGTAATGTTATTATTAACACGTGTGTGGAGAGACTGTCAAAGTATTGCAGACATGAAGAGTATGGGGACGCAGATAAAGGGGTAAGATGAATATGATGGAAAAATACGTGGACGAGAAAGAAAAAGTTAAATCAGAAGGGAAGAATGCATGTTTTAAAGAAGAGATGAAGAGAGAAGATATTGAGTTAGGTGTTGGGGATAGGCACATCAGCGCCGAAAGGTCAAACTTTCCCATTAAGCTCCAAACACTCCAATGAAAGGGAAGGCTAAAGTAATCAATATTGAAATAACCATGCATGAATTTTCCAAAATTTTCTCTATGGCGTCAGTATCTCTCAATTTTAAATTTAATTCGAGGATAGTAAGCATTTCACTTCTTAAGTAAATCTTGCATGATTACGGTATCTTTCCCTACTATTAAACAATTACAAATTATTACTTCTTAATTTTTAGTGATAATTACAAGTACATATTATTTATGAGTTTTATTATAATTTTATTTATAGTAATACTATTTTATGATAATCACGTACTATTTATTGCTTTGATTTTACCGCATTTACAATGAAAATTTACTGATGAAAGGAAACTGAAACACATATCTAGGAAATAGTGTGATGATGAGATTGATCTTCATTGGTTATTTATGAGTTTTATTGTAATGTTATTTATAGTATTACTATTTTATGATAATTAAGTACTATTTATTGCTTTGATTTTATCGCATTATTAATGAAACTTTACCGATAAAAGGAAACTGAAACACATATCTAGGAAATAGTGTGATGATGAGATTGATCTTAAAAAATTGACGAGATATTGATAATGGAGAGTGATTTTGTCGTCAAAACTTAATTGTTATCACGCATTTTAATTTATCGTAATTTATTATTAGTTATCGCGACCAACTGATGATCAGGATTAATGGTTAAAAATAGTGATCTTTCATTAAAATTTTATGATTCTTCGCAATAACAAATATATATTTATTAGTTTTCACAATCCTCTTATAAATTCCTGTTGGAGTGTAATGTATGGGTATGAATTAGAAATGAGATTTTGGGAATTTCGTAGAAAGATAGGGAAGGGAAATAAGATAGAGGGAGAAGAAAGATAGATAGCGTTGGTAAAGTATGAGAGTGCATTGGATGAGTGAGAGGTCAGAATGGTGTCTCGCAATAAACGAGGTATGGTGCTATGGAGAAGTTTCGGGAAAGAGGAAGGAATGGGAGAGCTCGGTGCGATAAAATGAGCAATCAACGAAGAATACTCCCAGAAAGAACAAGAATCGAATAAAGAGCAAGGGAGGGTTAGGTCGATGAAAGGAGGCTCTCGAGGATAAAAGAGGGCATATATTCCTAGAAATGGGAGAGAAAAACGGCGCTAGAGGACGGGAAGGGAGTAGACAAATGCCCTAAAGAAAAATTTAGTAGGCGATAAGAAGGGGACGATTGGCGTCTATCTAGAAGTAGAAATTGGAACAATAACTTTTTACACTCGGCCTTAAGGTTCGCAGATCTTCGTAAGAAATACGGGACGGTGAAAGAAAAGGAATTCGAATAAAAGTAAATGGAAACGGAAATAAATACGTATCCCGAGAAAACAATTTGACGACAGAGAAGCTGGTTTAATGACAAGGCGACGTTGCTGTTTCCTCTACTTGCGTTCAATCCATGAAAAAGTAAGGATAGAGGCCATTTAGGAGTCCAATCGACTGAAATTAAAGGTAAGTAAAGGAAACTTTGTTGCCAACAATGCCGTTTTTTGTCTCGGGTGTTTGCTGTAATGGGAGTATGAAGATATATTGTGGAAGGAAACCGAGAAAAAGTCATGCAATGGGGAGGAAATGTTTTTCCAGTATTATAGGAATGTTGAGAGTTGTAGTAGGAGAGTTGTAGAAGGAGATTGGAAACTATATCTCTTGCCGATCCAAATAACCTTTGCTAGTAACTGCTCTAAAAAGATAGGCTGTTTCTACTGTTTTATTTTAAGAAAGAGGTTAAAATTTCGATCAGTAAGTAAAATCACACTAAAACTACCCATCTTATTCTGCCAGGTAGGATTCTGTAGAAGAATAGTGCTAAAATTCGCCTGTACGTGCGTATGGACTTAAGTCTCTTAGATTTAGCTCAAAAATGCTAATCTTTCCAATTTTGTGATCAATTTAAAATACCCAAATGTAATTTTGAACTGTAAAAGAAGTTTTCTTTTTTGATGGGCTTTCGGTCCTTAGCTGAGTTTCATTCCTGAAAGAAAAATTATCTTCGAGCCCCAAAATATTATTATCCCCTATATTTCTTCCACGGGCAATAAAATGGATGGAAGAAGAAGCATATAGTATATTTGATTCCTTCATAACACCACTGAGAAATACTACTTGATACCAACAATAATCAAATCTTTACACAAAGCCTAGAAAGGAAAAGAACTGAGAAATATAACAAAAATAGCATACCAAAAAAGTGGATTGGAAAGAGTTGCCGTCGGATTGAATTTATGAGGATTTATTGGAAGAGGTCAAAGGGAGACCAGATAAAGAGTTTAAAGGAGAAAGGTAATGTATAGGAAAGAGGAAAGGTAGAATAAGGAAAGAGGATAAGGAATCGTAAGGAGCAGGAAGGAATGAGAGGAGAGGGAATGGTAAGGGATGGGGAAGATGGAATGGCAGAGATTGTGGAAGAATTCCAAGCAAAGAATGTGGAAGGACCTCCCCGCTCCACTCTCCCCGCGATTGGGCAAGGAAAAAAGGTGTCCCGAGAAACGTATTGAGCGTATGGTAGGGAAAAGGCAGTAAGTTACCGAACAGTCGTCTCCATTACTGGCTGACTCCATTCCTCCAACTTATGGGCGATAGAACCGATGGTAGATAGACGAGAAATGAAATTTCGGTCGATTTCGGAAGAGGGCTTTCGTTGGAAATAACGGATCCAGCCACGTGCCTGTCCAGAGCGATTTGAAAATATGTGAAGAAAAGGAGGAGAGACTACAAACGTGCCGCTTTTTGGTATTTGTTTGCGGAGTACACTCGTACGACGAGAGACATCGTGATTCTACCATAGTTAAATCAACAGATTAAAAGTTTAGTGTTTATCGATAAAATTGGTAACTAAATAGGAGATCACCTTCCACTTGCACTTAAGACAGATGGTTGCGAAATTTCTGATAAAGAATTCGTTTTCTATCTCCTCCTGAAAAGACATCTAGTGTATTTAACATGAGACTTCTTTGCAATCGTTTCCCAAGAATCATCATAATTCTACCAGCCAAAAAAATTATCAACTGTATGGAATTACAGCATTCCGTGGTGTTGTATATTGATCTCGCAATTTCTTTCAAAATTGGCGCGTTAGCGACTCATGATAAGGTTAATATCATAATTATCGCTGTATTTATGATGGGAGACATAGGAGAAGATTTTATGGACGTTATGAATATGTAAACGTTTCAGTGTGGGTGTTTATAGTAACATTTAATATCTTTCTATTACACATTTTTACCGTTTCATTTCTACAAAGATCAGTAATTAGCATCCAAGGAACTTTGCATTTCGGATCTCTTGCCTGAATTTCTGACAGAATAATTTTTTAATAACACAAATAATATTAATTTCAAAAATTTGAAAAAATATATTTAGTAATAATATTAGGTTGTTTTTCCGCCCTTAGGAAAGGATGGGATGATAATGACTTTCAAAATGGAGCATTATAAGCGCAGATGAGGTCTTTTGCTCCTCTGCTGTTCACGAGAGAGGCCAGCGTTAGCGGTAGATAAAAATGAAACAGTGGGAAAAGAATTTCCTTTATTTCCCGTGGCGACGCGAAGGGTTGGTGCACGTGTGGAATCCAATGAAATGGTCAAGAACTTGGTCTTTGCCTACCGCCCTCTCCACTTATGCCAGATCCCCATGCATGGAGAATCCTTCAAATCTCTCTCCTTCGTTTACTTTTCACTCTAAATCAACCCTTTGTTTATCATTCCATCAGGCTAGATTCACGTCGGTACTTTATCGGGATATTTTAATTCTCTCAATATAGAAATTGTGCATGTCGTCAAAAAAGTTAGCTCGGTTATTTTATTAGAGTTACATTTAAATTTATCTTTGGGATGGATTAATGCAAGTTTTGCGCACTTAAACTTCAATTTTTAAGGTTTATGATGGAAATTTTCGAACACCCTTGAGGCAAGATTTAGATAGATATGCAATATTAGTTATTCGCTACAGCAAATAGGATGATTTACTGCCAACATATTTTACTGAACCACCATAAAATTATTTATTTCTGGATTATTTTCTTCTTTTTTATAAAGCTATTTTCAAATTAAAAATAATATAAACAGCTGATCGTCAGTCGAATCCTAACAGGTTTCCAGCAGATTGAAAATCGATCCTTTTCGTTTACTCCTTGAAATTTTTTAATTATATTTGTTATACTTGCCATCTAGGGTAAAAAATATTACTCTTTATGTAGTTGACAGCAATCCTATATCACATCCCTTGTTACATATACGATAGGGACCAACTTGTCGCAGCTATTCTTGGTTTCCCTTCTCATTTTAGCAAAACTTAGCCCTATGAAATTTTAAAATTCGTTTAACTTTTATATAATTGGACAAAACGCGTTCAACAAATCAATTATAAAATTATGAAACTATTTCAATAATGTGTACCGAAGTTCTTGCAGAGTTCGGGAATTTAGATATAAATTTTATTTTGATCACCACCCTGTCTTTGTTGCTCAACGATAGAATGTCCGTCAGTTTTCCACGTTTCTGAGCGGCCCTTCCTCTAAATCATATGAATTACGACTAAGAGGAGGCTTTAAAGTATTCAGATTCGATCTTTAACCACATTCACTTGTTTTCTGCTCCTTCCCACCATTCTCTCCGTGCCACTCTTTCCATGCAAACATTCTCTGTTCGAGTGGCGTGGACTCGGAGGTCGTGCTCGGAGTAAAAAATAAGCATATGCCGCGTCTCTCCTGGAGCGGAAATCGCCGAAGCGTAAATTGTCTGCGCAAACCGCATTTCGCTTCGTTATTCCGGATCTTCCGCCGGAATTAAAGTGTAACAAATCTGCGCCGATACTCAGTTATCCGTTTCCCGTTCGCGAGTGATCGTTCTCGGCAAAAAGTCGATGATGTGAGGGTAAGCAGCAATCCTCGGCGTCTTTTTTTTACAATACATGAGACCGAGACGTTTGATGTAGGCTTCTCGATCCAGGAATCGCTTCACTTCCCTTTACTCGATACAAAGTCGCTAAAGGGATTGCTTGCGTGGGACTGCGGATGTCTCGAAACTGTTTTCGATAAGAGAAAATGCATCGGCGTTGCGAAAACACCTTCGGCACTCAGCGAATTCACGTTCATGGGATATCTCAATACGGAAGGAGCGCTCAGCGAAGAGCTTCATCTCAGACTTTCTAGGCTCTATTTCAGGTCTTATTTTAGCAATGCGTAAGCGATGGCTGTGATCGAATGATCGACATCAGCGTTGAATTGAGAGTGTTTTACTTTTACGAGAGCGCTTGCGGGAATGGCTTAATTCAGTAAAAATACGATGAATTGTATTACCATGCAGGTCATTGACTCCCTTTCACGTTTGACCTAAAACAGATTGATATAAATTGCGTTTGGAAATAGTCGAAGTTATTCTCTAACTAAGGACCTGCCTACCTCTAATTGACCATCTTCATTCAAATTAGATTCAGTTGTTAAAACAAAGAATATATACGTTCGATTCTTTCAGACATTTCTTATTCCATTCCAGTACCTAATCATAGATGAATTAGCTATTCTTCCATAACTAAAATATCCAATTCTTACCTAGATACCAAAGAGTGCTATGCAGGTCCATAAGCGTAAAAAACAAATTTCACAATGTTTGAAGTATGAAGAAGGGTCTTGTACTGATTCAACTTGAATGAATCTACCTTCTTTGAGCAGACGAGTCAAACACAAGTCCTTGTTCATATTCTATAGATTTATGCTCAGAATATCAGAACATTCTCTATACTCTACAATTGATTATAATTGATTCAAATATTGGATAAATTATTATTATATTAACTAGCATAAGGCGGTGGGGGGCTTTCGGATTTCAGGCCACGTGTGTACTTTCTGGAAGTTTATTGCGGTCTTTTAGTCACTTTCTGAATCAAGTTATTCAATTTAAATAATTATTTTTCCTACAATTGCTAATGATGCCAAATGAAAAGTAAAGTGGAGAATGTTACCTTCTAATGTAAATGCAATACAAGAGCGGCTTGATGATTTCAGATCTGGTATAGTATATGTGACCAAATACTGAATGTGGCCTTCCGAAAGATGTAGGCTCTCTAACCCAGTTCAAAAGGAGCTGATAATAACTACAGTTCATAGAAAAAGCGCGCATTACGCCATCATTTTTGTAATTTAAAACGATTCAGATTTCTGTCCAAGTTCTTTCTTCGAAGGAAAATCAAAGTCATCAAAATTTTGGCCAACCAGGCCTTACCTTCTTATTTTGTAATCTTTTAGGCATTTCAGGGAATTAGAATTGGCGGAATGATTGTCTATTTGAGGTAAAGATGTAATTACTACATAATAATGAGGTGAATGCTTCTGGTTTAAAAGAGACTGTGGGAGGCGATGGGAAATGGTTACGCTAAGATATTGAAGAGAATGGTTGGGCTCCCGATGTTTTATGATGATGAAGTTTTTGGGCCGAAAGGGAGAGACAAATCTGGCTGAATCCTGAAGAGACCGGCAACGAAAGAGATGCCATAAATTAACTGCGAATGGATCTTTAGACCGCAAACATCCTTTTAAAGTTATCCTTAAAAGAACGGGTACATAAAATAGAAAAGGTGGGAGTAATTCGCGAGCGTAAGAGGCAATTAGCCTGATTACGTTTGCGGGAAACCTCGTTCGTACGTCCGTGCGTTTTGCGACCACTCTTTTACCGCGGCAAGTCGCACTCTCGTCGGATGAACTCATGCCCCAGAAGGCGCATTATATACAATGAGATCCTAATCGCGGCAATCGAAGTAAATGCCTCAATGTTTTTCTGTTTAATAGCCCTACTCTCTGCAAAATGGCCACGTGAACAGCTCTTGCGCAAAACAAAATTTCCGTCGGCACGCCATGCGAAAGAAAGGTAAGCGATAACGGCCCTCGTCTCCATGGTAATGAAAGTCCGCGATTAAAATGAACGGCGCAAAGCGGCGTCCTTTTAAAAGCACTCGAGGTCTCACCAAGAGGCGATTCTCTTCGCCTCTCATTAAGACGTGAGATATCAGCTCGTTAATTGCGGGCACGTTACCAAGCAATCGCTAATTGAAGCGAAAGCTGCATTGTCCATCGGTTTGTAGGAAGTGCAGTCAATCGCAAGGGCATGGAGAGTTTTTTTTCTAAACTACCTCTCCTAATGAGAAGAGAGGGCTGCTGATTGATAACCCTGAGTGATTGAGGTACGCGCAAAAAGTCAGGCGTGGTAGAGAAGAGAGTCATTAATTTGGTTCTGCAAGAAAAGATGAGAGCAGGACCTCTTTTGGCGGGAAATAATTCAGATTAGCGGAGGAAAATGGGGCGATGGCGGGAAAGTATAGGCGGAGAATGGCGGCGAGAAAGTAAAATGGGGCGAAGTTGGTTGCGAAGCGAGGCGCCTTGGCGAATCTTCGCGAAGAAGAGAGAGTTGCGATATTCAGGTCCGGGAGGCTGGTGTTTATGTTACAGGGAAAGAGGTGAGAGGGAGGGATCGAGAGATACTCGGCGGGAGCAGTAAATCTTACCCACTCTTTCCCTCTCCTCCAAGACTACCTATTCTTCGCTTCACTAAAGCCAAGGTGTGAGTACTTGCATCCCACACCTCTCTTTCTCTCCATCCTGTGCTCAAAGTAAGAGATAGCAACAGAAGACTCTAAGTTTCCCTTCCCCGCCTCGAATAAGATTCGATCATCTTTTGCCGGGTGGACATCATTCCACAGGTGCAACCTAAGGAGTCGCGGTTTTCTCAATGTATAAGGAGAGAGCCTCCTGATTGTATTGATTCTCCCACTGGATGTCAACGAACTGGATTTTATAGAGAACAGGATGTAAGTGCGAAAAATCCATTCATGCAGAATCTCTGAGAGAAAAAGAGACGCGTTCTCTGTTTTCTTGAATTTTAATCCTGTCAGCGACGGATTTTACTCTAGTTAAACACCTATAACGTTTTATCCGATGAACTTATTCTCGGTGTAGCTTTTTTTGCAGATTGTTGATACTAAAAAAGTAAGAATCGCTACCCAGCATACTTTAGTTCTGGGTAACGTAGTAAAACTGCCGATCGGTTTTCAATGTTAGGGAAAGACTTTTCTGCTTCAACTTGGGAATTTTATCTTTTGCGCTCTAAAACGTTTATGTATTGCTTTTAGGAACATGACACTCGGTCATGAGTGAAGAAATTTCGAAGGAAGCAGACACTAAATGTTACAATGTTATAAACTGGCGTGTACGAAATACTACTTTTACACTCTGAGATGTAATAACACTTGCTTCAAATGTTACTGCTGAGCTGGGTGAGACTTCGCTGGACGAGTCAAAGCGCGGAACAGTTGTACTTTTATAACTTCAGGGGTATATTTTAACCATGAAATCTCTTTTCAAAATAGTTTCGAGGAATTGAATACGAGTTTACAATGTTTTTGTATGTATCTGCGCAGTGCTGAATCAAGAAATAGAAAAAATCTCTTTGTTGATAACCACTGAAGGAAACATTGACACCTGAAATTATTCTTTGAAATGCTCCCGTTGCATAATGTTCCCCTACATGAAGTCGAAATACGAAAATAATAAAAATAGTATATACTAAAAATGAATGAGGATATGATGTGCTTAAAATTTATGTAAAAAAATTTTGTACTCGAAATAAAAAGCGAAGATAGAAACAGAATAGAGGACAGAAATAGTTCAGTATATAGTAAAAGACGTCTTTATTTCGGATTAATATAAAAGAGTACTTGAACATTAATTTTCTTAATTACTGTGACATATTGGTTCCATTTTAACTACGAAAAATAGATTAGAACAGTTATAGAAAAGTCAAAATCCAACATATACAGTTTTGATGATGTCCGAATAAAATGAGCAGAAATTTCGGCAAAAAGGAATCATGTTCGCGGAAAATTACTCGCTCAGTGTTCTTAGTGTGAAAAACGAATCAAGGCCGACTTGATACCAAAATTATAATTTGATATTCCACTTGAAAGCAATCCGGAACTAACCACAAATTACTATTTAATTATTACGAGTTTTGCTCTGAAATAGAAAGTTATCGCTGACTTCGCTCCGCATTCCACAACTCGCATTTGTAAGCAAGATGATCTGCATGCAGTCCCAAAATTTTGATAAGGAGCTCAGGATGCCTCGCATAATCACAATGCCTTTCTGCCCACATATTCTGCATCTGAATGCGGTCTTGCTAGGGCCTTCTTCACTCTAGTTGAGTGAAATATCAACAGTGTTATCTCCTTTCTAGTTTCTAGCGGTAGGTTGTGCGGCGTTTTTACCTTTAGATCTCCTTCGGCCAGGACAGGGTTCAAGCGTGCAGACCAGGAAAATCACTCGGAAGGGTAAACAGTTTTACTTTGCCCCGTTCGTTTTTAATTTCCAACTTTTTGCGGGTCGCACGTTTTTTCTATCCTCTGCCGTAATAGTAATGGCTTCAAAACCCGGCCTATCTCCGGAGCGCGCTAATTTTCGCCCGATATTTTTTTTTAGCAGAATGAAAGGATGCATTAACCGAGAATCTCCCCAAAGTTTGCATGCCCCAGATTATGAGCACCATTGTGTTTTCTCTCATAAAATATTTTCGATCCCACCGAAAAGCGCTTAGCGGGAAAAAATGATAAAGGCAACAATGGGGTGATGAGGCTCGTAAAACTTGCGCCTGTTGTGCGAGGATAAATTTCGTTTTCTCTCCTCATGCACGGGTTTCCATTCTGTGGGTGCGCATAACGGCCACTCTCAACGTGGTACCATTCATCAACGTGGCTTAATTTGCCAACCACTCACCGTGCCGCTCTGCCTCAAACAATGCACATCCTCACCCAACTTATTACTCCTCTCTCTCTCTCTCTCTCTCTTGCACCACTTCTCGCTGCGGTTTCTCTTCTCTGCCGCACCCGCCGCTCATTCTTTTTCTCCCAGTTTCTTGTGCGCGAATTTCCTCGCGACCTTCTCTCCGCAAACTTATTCGACCTTTATCTTTCTTCTTATGCTTTAAGAATGAAGTTGAGCATGTTTGTCCAGATAGCATTTAAATTCCGTTTTTTCGCATTTTCTAGCAAGATGATCCCGAGTTATCATCTAACACGTATGCAAGTAGACGTAATGTTTATCTGAGATAAATTCTGTCCTGGTTCACAATGAAAAAGTTCGGAATTCGAATGGATTTTGTCGAATTCAATTCTTCGACTATCTAATGGGGCAATATTTTCGTTTGAAAGGAAAGTTACATATGAATATTATGGAAAGTTACGTATGGTATTAATACAATTCAATATATTAAAATATAAGTTATTGCAAATACATTCGTAATCTGATTTTGGGATAGTATGGACGAAAACAGTTGTAAAGGTTGAGGAAGGGTGCATTGAAAAGAAAATTTTATTAAAATACTTATAATTAGTTCAGTAAGTACTCTTAGCAATTATTGCACTATGAAATAGTTACCAATGGATTTTATCCTATGTAAAACAAAATTTTCCATTTTTATCTATTAATAATTTGAATTAATACGATTTTGGTCAATACTGATAGCATTCATTCCTTCCTAATAATGCCCACGTTTTATTTCATTAAAAGTAAGTGATATTGAAGGTTTAAACTCAGTTTATAAAAAATACTTTCTTCAGTGCATGAAAAATATTATCATTCAATTTAATTTACTAATATCTTTACTGTATTGTTGAAAATAAACGGTAAGTTATATTGCGAAAGCGGAAGACAAACTGTTTGCAATCTTTATCTTACGACCCAACTACCGAGCAAAAGTTCATGAAAATTGACGGTTGCCGTTTTATGACTTCTTCTGAGAGCTTAACCGAAATCCTTCGCCACAAGTGGTGCTTCAAAGTGTCAAAATCCAAGGAGCGCTCGCAATTTTTAAGAGGCCGTAAGTGAAGTCTCTATTAATAGCTAAATCATCTATCCTGCATCTTATGCAACCATCTCAACAAATTTTCCCCTGCTCGCTGAGGAGCGTTTTCAGCGTACACTCGTATGTTATTCTCGGATTTATTACTGAAGATTCTCTTTCTTAAGAGTGGGAAGCAATCAAAGGTGATAACTGGATGTGCTTAAGGCACCAAGAGTTAATGCGCACCCCAAATTTGCACCGAGGAAAAGTCGTGCATCACTGCCATGTGCTCGCAATCATTTCGATCATAAAAGACGATATTTTTATCCACCGTCTCTTTCGAGCGGTACCCTTCTTTCATCAATTAATCCACACAGCTCTCTTCTTCACCTATTCTATTCTATTTCTTCATCTATTCACTTACTCAACATTATTTACTCTGAAATCATCTTACTCTCATACTTGGAAATTTCCTTAAGGTCATGACGAAATGGGAAAAACAGTAGTTACCCACGACGTTAGAAGTACTGCATAGCATTTAAATAGAGGAAAAATGTCATACGCAGCTGGAATATCGCAATGAGGAACGTTTTTGAAAAAAAATTAGATGTTAATAGGATAATTGCGATTGTAAAGGATATCCCTCGTTAAATGTTGAGGATACTTTGATGCGTGTATTTCCTTTTTCTTTCCTCATTACTAAGGGTGAATATCGTATATTTGAAATGATTTTAAAAATTTAAGACAAAAGTATTTTCTCAAAGAAAAATTTTAAAATAAGACAAAAGATTTAGATACTATATAGTATAGTGAAGTGAATAATAACTTCAAGATCCAAGTATAATCATTAAAAAGTAGTGACACAATTCCAATTAAATTAACTGACTGTTTTGGATAAATACATTTCCCTTATAATTTAGAGGCTAGACGACACCAATTGCGGAAAATATCGTACGTTTTCTTCAGTTAAATATTCCCTGACTATAGAATCTATCCCCAGCATCCGAGTTCAAAAAGAAAATCAAGATTTACTCAAAGAATCGATTGCTCCTACTAATACAGCACCACCAACTCCTTGATTATTTTCAGAGAAGCTTTAAAGGGTGATCTTGCATTAAGATTTTTCATTCAGTAATTATCTTTTGAAAGACGTTAGAAATAACATATTACATTTGTTATCAATGGCAGCGGTTAGAAAATTATTTTAGAAGGATATAGAAATTGTTATACGTAACATCTCCTGTTGTTCCTGTGGAGCATTCCAGCATTTTCCACTTTATTTCCTCTATTTTTTGTAAAATTACATATCCCCATATTTTCACCATACACATACGCAGCTACACTAGGTTTGTTGTTTTCTTTTAAGCCAAATTTTGGTAGTTTTTTTTTATTTACTAGTGTGATTCTGTATACTCGCTTTGATTTATTTGATCACTTTTGGATACTCGCTTGATTTGGGTGAATCAGTACGCTTTTGAAACACAGCACCACCAACTCCTTGATTATTTTCAGAGAAGCTTTAAAGGGTGATCTTGCATTAAGATTTTTCATTCAGTAATTATCTTTTGAAAGACGTTAGAAATAACATATTACATTTGTTATCAATGGCAGCGGTTAGAAAATTATTTTAGAAGGATATAGAAATTGTTATACGTAACATCTCCTGTTGTTCCTGTGGAGCATTCCAGCATTTTCCACTTTATTTCCTCTATTTTTTGTAAAATTACATATCCCCATATTTTCACCATACACATACGCAGCTACACTAGGTTTGTTGTTTTCTTTTAAGCCAAATTTTGGTAGTTTTTTTTATTTACTAGTGTGATTCTGTATACTCGCTTTGATTTATTTGATCACTTTTGGATACTCGCTTGATTTGGGTGAATCAGTACGCTTTTGAAACACTATCTTTAAATAGAAGTTCGAAATCGTTTCAAAATTCCCCCCAGGAAGCTATAATTCCACGATGGTATATAATGGAGGTGCGATTAATCTTTCCCCTTCAACGAGTACATTTCCGAAATTTTAAAGAGAATAATCCTCATAGAGAGTACATCAGGAGTTTCGAATTCCTGCAAGCGATTTTGAAAGAAAATATTGACATATTTATCCTTATGATCTATCATTTCCTAAACATTTCACAATTTTTTAAAGAATATTCAAACAGCTGTTCGTGATGGAAAGACTCGTTGTCAGTACACTTTACCGCGCAATTCTCCGTGAAGTCTTGGAATCCATCCTATTTGTCTGAAAGTCAAGTGTAGCATCTCGCAGAAATTAGTAATTTTATTTCGTATGTCGTTAATTTTGCGCTTGAGACCCAAGAGGTGCGAGTGTTGAAGAAACTCGAAATTAATATCAGCTATAAAGAGCAAACAAATTACTTTGAAGTAAAGAAAACATACATAAATTCGCGGATAATGCATCGCCTGGAAGGGTGAAGTGATTAAAACGGGACTAAAATTAATCGAATCGGGAGAGAAGGTTTGTGATATATTTACAAGTAGTAAATTATTTACGAAAGAGATAACTATTTCTTTTTGGGATGCCAAAAAGAAAATAAACGACTGTAGCTTCAAATTAAGTTTGAAAGATAAGTTAATCAATTATCAACTAAGTCGACTAACTTAATGTTAATGGGACGCTAAAAGATAAACTTCGACTTCTAGTTCCCTAACCTATTGTTAACGGAGTAACGCGATACAACACTTTAAAACGAAGAACACTACATCTAGAGATTTTGAAATAGTTTAACGATGTATTTTGAAAGAAATTGACGGGTTCGATTTTCAAATTACCCTTTAAGAAGTATATAAAGCATAAAAAATTCAACATCGTATAGTAGTTCGTCAGACCTCATGAAATACCAGAAATCTTTACATCGGAAACCAATGAAATGATGAGCAAGAGCATCCCAAAAATGTAACTATTAGGTATGTATAATAAATTTAAAAAAGTTAAATTACGTCAGATGAGGAGAAGACTGTTTTATTCCATGTGATAGAGCTCCACAAAATATTGCTTCCCATCTGAATTATAAGGTTTCATGGATTTGGATACTGAATCGAAGAAAAAGATGCTTTTTTGTGTATACGATAATGAAGCTGTCAAAAATCAATCAATGATCAAGAAGAAACGGCCGGGCAAAGCTTTTCTATCAAGAAAAAAGATTCGTGGCAAGGCTACTCCGAGCTCCGCGATGAATAACGCAAAAAGATGTAACGCTTTCCAGGAATACGACGCACTTCCGTAAGAGTAGGAAGGGTTGCCGCGTAACCAGTAGAGGAAGGATGCGCAGTGGACCGGGGCCTCTCACCCCGTGGCCCCTTTGTTTCACTCCCTAAATTCACCATTCTCCTTTCCGCGAACTCGTGCATCCCCATTCCCAGTTTATTTTCTTCTCCGGCGATTATTTGCGCGTTGCTTCTTCTATGATCCCGCCGAGGTGTTGATAGCCGTCTCCCGATGCATCCAATCCCGAGAAGGAGGACCAAAGAAGAAGGGGTCAGGGTTATTTCCAATGCCGCTTACCGAGAAATCCCATCGCCGACAGGCACTGCTTCTTTCCGTCTTCACCCGTGTCACGCTCCGAGATATATCGATGTTTGAATTCTTTTCCGAGCGGTTTGTTTTTATCAATTCCCTCTCCCTCGAGGCCAATGTACATTTCGTGTAGTCCATTTTCAAAGGCGATTTCGGGAAGTGGACCGGATTGCGAAGTTTCTCACCGTCTTTCGCTTCGAACACTTTAAATTTAGATCCGCGGTTGCGCGGATTTTTCTCGTGGAACGAGTGGTTGGAAAATGCGCCGCTCAGCTTAAGGGAGAGACTGCAATCAAAACTTACGACTTCAGCGGTTGAGTCCGCTTACGACCCTGAACGATTGACGTAAGGCGTGAAAGGATTTCTTGGGAAAACTTGGATATGATGCAGGTTTGCGTACGGAATCTCAATGTGCTACAGACTGCAACTGGAATAGATGGGCGCAGACAGTAATGTCCGTGATGAGGTATCTTTGCATTCTCCATTCAGGTTCGGAGGAGGATATACTAAGATAAACCCTTGAATTAGTTCCGTGTGCATAAGAGGATTCGTTTCTTTTTCTCCTTGACATTTTCCCATATACTTCTACGTAGAAGTTACTTTTTGACTTCTAAAACGTTGATATATAAATAAACTCAATAGTATACTTGATGACTAAGATACGTTATATTAAATATGAGTTTTCTATTGCTTCATTTTTTTTCCTGTGATAATATCACTAATTACTTATTCGTCAACTAAGAAAAAATATTCATCCCTTAATTCATGCACTAAATCTTAATACATACAATTCATGCACTTCAATAAGAAAATACTCTTTTAAGGAAAATTCGCTGAATTGGCCAACATTTTTGATAGACAATCTCACCAACTCGTTTAATGGCGATTTTTCTTCGCTAGATTTTTGAGAAATTAGTATTTTTATGGATCATAAAACTATACTTAATACGTATTGCTCTTTGAAGATATCCTATTAAATTAATAACTCATAATAACTTATTCGTAGTGACAGAGATAAAGTATTACTCACTAATGTTTTACCAAATAAAAGGAGAGTGTGGATGCAAAATCGTACCCGTGACAGATTATCTCATGAATTTCCTTTAAAAATTCAGTAGAAAAATCGACACAAAGTACGTTATTATCAGATGACCGGCATCATCAATTCATGTGCGTGCGTAGCTGATGTATTATAATTCGCTACAATTAATTTACCGAATCTCTCGAAAGAAATCGCAATGACAGACGCTGGTAAATATCCCCTCAAGAGTATTCGAATGTAAGTACATACTAAGTCATCGGAAGCCTATAATTGATCGCTAAGACTGTTCCACTGATGTGCGTGCACAAGAAACCTTCCTGCTTATAATTTAAGATTATCACCTCAGAGTCTTCCACGATTTTCAATCCATTTGAATAAATTTTCTATAAATTGCAGCCACCGGAATCGTATTTCTGGGACTGGATTCAATCGGCCGATGCTTGATGCCCGTAATTGCATTTATAAGCTTTCTCCACGGTTTATCTCCGTTTGGAGAACGCGTTCCAACGAACAGTTCCATTCCATAGCAGTATACAATCAAACTGTCAAAGCGCATCCATAAACGGAGTCCAGCGTATCCTGACCCGTAGCGATTAATGTTAATGCGTAGCCACAGCGGGAATATTTATGTACCCACAACGCGTTTTAATCTAAAAGCTATTGGAAACACTCCTTTAATTTACTCAAATGTGTAAGGAAGTAAAGAGTCTAGATATCTCCGCCTGTTATTTATATTGCACTCGAGGTATTGGCAGGTGGGGCTGGAGTATTTAAGTGAGAAAGGTTGTATTTAAGTAATGGATGTGCCCTCCTCAGCAGGGACAATTAGTTTCGCCATCGCCAACACGTTTTGCGTCCGTGAATGTAAGAAAGGCGGCGAAAATGACATCAGAATCTCCTCTTTGTCCTTGTTTACTTACAAGTCAATAAAAGGCGCCGGTAACTACGAATGCCTTGGGGTAATTATTTCTTCGAAAGTAAATCTTTGCAATCCGTCGTGACCGCCTAATTACGGAAAGATAACCCTGGCAGGGAAATGAATTCTGATTTATTGAGCGGTAGCGCCAGAAAATTAAACCATTAACTTTGTGTGTGAAGTTTACCTGTGAGCAATAGATTACGAAAAGTAAATATATGGGCTGGAAAATCCGGTTACGCTGTGTTGGTTGAAGTAGTGATTTTTTCCTTCGTTTCATTAGAATGCCTTAGAACGCTTCCAGGTATTGAATGTTATAATCCGCAGTACCACATCCGCTCTTTCCTAGGAATAAATTTCTCGGTATCTCAAAATGGGTTTCTTATTTATGCCTATGATTTTCCGACGAGCATATACTGTTTTTCATCACGTGTTTTTTTTGGAACTGATTGTATATGTCGACTTAATTTGTTGTTCGTAACCGATTCAATGAACAGGTGATATATTCAGACCACCTTGAGATACAGGAATTTTATTACCAACGGGCAAATTAGAACCCCTTATATATAACTGTATAACTGATTATTTGGAAAAAGAATTGGTTAGCTCATTTTTATTGCCATACCATCGAAAAAACTCAGTCAGCATCAGCAATCATTTACCTACGGGAGCAGTAAACTAAGGCTTAGAAATGGGAGAAAAGAAATCTATACTTTACGCAACTTAGAGAACATATGAAAATCTTTTTCAGTCTAGTGAATTTCTTAAGTTAAAACATCCTATCTTCTGAATCAACGAGATATCAATCTTTTTACCTCCAGTATTTGATTCCGTATAATTTCAATGCAGTGATACGTAATGAGGAACCCAGCTAAGGATTTTTTCGCTGTTTTTCGGGCTCAGCTAAAGAATATTTAAATTAATACACGTAGATATGGCAAAAAAACGAATAATTCTATTTGACTTCACGGAAGTCTAAAGCATTCAATATCTCCGCATGTTATGTAGAAAGGAATAACTTCCATTCTCCTTCATTCAACTGAGTAGCCGTTCATCTCAGTCTGTGGCGTGTTTTTGTCCTTATATAGAATATTTTAAAAGCATTTTTTCATTAGTGGGCAATATTCAGAACGAATTGAACGAGTTTCTGTAGAAACCTTTGAGAAATCACATTTAGGTTAACTGTCATGATTTCAGAACGAAATCCTCGTTATTTTATCCTCGTTTGCCAAGGTCTGTTTGGAATCAAAATTGTCTATCGGACCCAGTTCGAACGTGGTTTAAGGTAAAATTCAGTTTCAGATTTACCTCACTCTATCCATTGAGTTATATTATTAGAACCTCAATGAAGATTCCTAGTTTTTCTAGATAGAATAGCAACGCATGTACTGCCTTCCACGACAACGAGCCCAAGTACTAACAATAAGATATTCATCAACCTCAATCTGAATGAGCAAGGCCTTAATGTTATTTTTATGATCACCATAGATCCCTGTGCGGAGATGCAGGTGAGAGCCCTAAATCAGGCAGGGAGCGTGCGAAAGAGCAGAACCACCCTTCCCCATAAAGAACGTCACGTGACAAACCCGCCGGCCAGAAGGATACGCCCCGAGCTCTTTCATTTCTTCTCTAATTTCCGAATGGAGCAGCAGGTGGCGTCACGGCTGTGGGAATCAAAAGAGCCGCCCAAAGAAGCACGCGCGTTCGGAAAGAGTCCCACGCGACGGGAGAATATATAGCACGTACCCGAAATAGATCCATATACACTTCTCTTTTCTTCCTCCTTTCGCTTCCCACGCTCTCTCTCTCTCCGTGGTTTCATCCGGGACGTGGTACAAAACGGTTCCTCGTAGACATAATGCAATCCAAACAATGCAGCGATAAACGCATTTCTCAACGGAATAACGTCTTGGCTCTCGTCCGCTTCTAAATATATGTACGCTTAATCCGCAATATGGTAAATGAATAGGACGTTAGCATTGGGCGATTACGGTTTAGGAGGAGATTCTCAGGTGTCGCGTCGTTAACGAGACTTCCTCTCTCTCTCTGAGAGACACATCTGCGTTTCTCCGTGGCAGGATATTGTGAAAAGATAGATGTATGCTCTGCGTGTGTTAGTTTAGTTGCACGTAAAAGAATGTTGATAACAAATAAATTTAATACATGGATACTATAAATGACTATCACTTCTTAACTTAAATTTAATTTTGACTTAAATAATGGATTTATCAACTTTACTATTTGATAAATTATTATTGTACATTAAATCCCTTGAATTATTTTTATTGACCTAAACGCATAATTAATTGCAAGGACACACAGTCAATTAATTTACACGTTTTTCTTCCTAAATCTTGTTTTACCATAATTTATTCTTGACATCGTTACTTTTATCTATTTCTGTCATATTTTACTTTATATTCCTTGCAATGAAATACCTGGTTCCTCCTTACATATTTCCTTAGACATCCTAGACCGTTAACTCCCATTCGTGTATTTTCCATGCGAATTTACATCCACGCACGTTTTCAACAAAACATGAGAAGTGAATCACGTACGCTCCCCTATATTTATGTCCCAATTAAATTCTCTTCCATGCAAAATATTCCTTTTCATACTACCTCTACTAACCACCTCACTATATAGCAAGCCAAACCCACCTTCCTCAAGGCATCTTGGTTTCTAACGCACTCTAAAATAAAAGTCTATCCATCGGATTGATGCAAAACCATTGTAAGTAAAATATTTATTCGATAGTGCCTTTGAACGATTTTCCTCTCGTTTAACATTGCTCTCTATTTTTATTACTTCAATGAAGTAGAAATAGACCCCTCCATCCAAAAGTGATAAACTCATCGGTACGCCTTCCCGCTAAAGACCCTTTTTAATGACCTGAGGAAGGTAAGCTATCTACATCATCATATATGATATTTTTTCCATTCAGCTGCCAGGATAGAGAAAATGGAATCCCATCGGAAATTTTCCGATTTAATTGCCATGTATCATTAAAATGACCTTCACTTAGAATTGTATTTTCGTTATAAAAAAATAGAGCCGACAACAGATCGCAATTAATAACTTCGCAATTTCTATTCTTTTGATGTACCCGGACGTCCTCAAAGTCGATGATGACATTTTGAATTCATATTGCATCTATAAAGACAGAAACGTATTAATGACCAATTTCCTGCTGCCTTAGTTTTTTTCTTTCCGGTAAGACTTCTCGCTGAAGTGAATTGAAATATCTATAACATTTTTTTCTATCGAGATGGAAGGTCAGAGCAATAAGGAAAGTTGCCTCTTCGTCCCGATTTTATATCAATTACTCTTTGATTAACGTCGTCCATACCGATAAGGCATAATCCTGATTCATATCATGCCTAACATATAATTGGAACACTTCTTTGTTATTGGGATAGTTTTCCGACCTCCGTGGCGGTATGATTATCTTGTAGGCCTTACCACGCCAAGGTCCGTGGTTCGAGTCTCGGCTAATCGGGCTATCCCCGACTAAGGGTCTTCCTATCAACCTTGAGAAGAATAATGTCACACTGATAGCATAACATTCCAGGCGCCTTCTCTCCGAAACGAGCAATATATTCATGTATATGTGTTGTGGAAGTTAATCCATAAGGACTCCTCAATCAACGAATTTTCAATTCAACGCTTAATTTATCTAGCACAGGTATAAAATGAGAACGTCAAAGTACTATTTGTATAATTTTCCATAATTAACGATGAAAATCACTGAATAATAATGGAACGTTATTTATTTATTCAACACAAACTGGTAGTAAATTTTTGATATGGTAAATAAAAATAATTAGTCCAAAATAAAGTACTCAAAAATCAATATAGTGTAAAACATCGTCAGGTGTACAAACTTCAGGCTAATAGAAATTGGTTCAAAAATAAATAATTTTAAAGCCATACAAATAAGTATTGATCATAAGATGATTAAATCGAGTTCCTCGAAATATCTGATTAAAACAGTCTCAAAGAAATTGACACCACCATTAAATTATCATCATTCTCTATTTCGCTGAGTACGCACTTGGTTTTTGTAAGTATTCTTGGTATGATCAAGGGTTTACGCGACATGCTAGAGCGTAAGATTGACAGTTTAAATGTAGCCCAGGAGGGGTTTTTAATGCATACAAATTCAACCAGCTTTACCCAATAAATTGTATCTTTAGCTATAATTTTCTTTAAGGGAAAGGTATGTCCCGTCGATAAGGTAAGAGTCTTTTGTATATCCCAGGATTGCTATCCATTAACATTCATTAACTTAATTCATCCGACGATGAAAATGCTGAACTTGAAATCCTCTAGCATATACCATTTTATAACCTTGAATTCGACCTATTAACAAAGACATTAGAATAAATAAAAGAAAATTTTACGTAAGAAAAGCTCTATTTCTAAAACGAGGCGAATCTTCATGGGGAAGGCAAAGAATACTTGGGATAGCACCACGTGAAACACTCCTCGGAAATAGTTCCTCGCCGACCCCTTTCGAGTTCTCCATCATTTTTTTTTCGCGATCTGAATGAAGCCGAGGAAAATTAGACGGACGTGGGCACTAAAGCAATGAACACTCGGAAAAACAAACATTCTCCCTCTATTTCCACCAATGCTACCCGGATTAGAATCCGGGAAGTATTTCTGGAGCACTTTCTTCTTTATATCTCCCAACTCAGACTTCCTCTCTCAAAAAAAGTGTGGCAGACCTCTCCTACCTATTCGATGGACCGAGAATTTTTTCCCGTTCTATCTCTCCGTACCTCATCCGTCTCATCGCAGCTGCCATCTGCCGGAGTTTCCCATTAACTATCGACCACCCACGCCTTTTATCCCGTCCGGATTCCATGGTAACGCTTTGGGGGGATCCGAATTGCAAGGCGCTTGGAATATGTGCGTCATTTGGCCTCGTTCCTCCTCCCGACCTTGCACTTGGGAGATATCGGGTTTTGGAGTGGGGAATGGATCTCCCCAACGCCTTCAGCATTCTGCACAAGGAGGACATTTCGGAATTGCGTATCCGAGAGCAGTACTGTTTCGGAGAAGCGATGAGTGTGTTTTTTCCCATTCCGAATATCCTTCGAGTTCTTGTTAAGGGGAACATTTAGAGAAAAACATCCTCATTACAAAACTCGGCGATTGACTCAAGATGCTATTACGCTTTGGTTAAAAGGTTTGCAGATGGAAGTTTGTTTTAACATTTTGCTGATTTTAGCGACTTCTCTCTCCCCTCTTATAAGAAATAGTTCTATTCATTGTCCGTCGACACAAGTGATATTTCGGAAAGAGTTGATGAAATTTTCAGTGGAGTGCAAGTGTGTTTCCGCCTCAGCTGAATCATCATCCCTTTTTTGTATCATTATATCTATCATCTGCCTATGTTCAGTATTTCAAGGGAACTATAAAACAAAGTTATTTTCATATGAGTCATAATCAAGAGAATATTTCCGTTACAAATACAGCGCTTTATCGTCGTTTTTGCTTAAAAAAAGGACCTCCATGGTTATTTCCGTGTATGAGATGTCTCGTTGAATGATCTTATGATATTTAAAATTTTCAAAAAAAATTTTTCCTACTTTCGATTGCTTCGTATTTTGTCAATACTAATACTGTTTTTAGGTTAGATTTAGTTATGTCTATTATTGTTTATCATCATGGTTAAAAAGGTTCCTTTATTTATTGCGACGTAAAGAAAATTCATGATGCTTATTAACTGTACATGTTTCTCCTTGGAGCATTAATTGTACAGTGGCGTTAAACTCAAGGGGATATTACGTGCAAGTTGGAGAGCTGATAAAAATGACAAGTATCAAATAAGTATTATCTTTTCATTCATAATCCCATCTTGGCATGTTCAATTCTAATTTCGAAAGATATTTATTGTATAACTTACCTATGACCTCAATATTAAAACAGAAGGAAGCTTTATCACTTTTCGCTGGAATGTACCCTCAGTCATTTTGTGTCAAGTTATTAAATATACGAGGTTAATAGAATTTCTCCAAAATATTTATGCAACATGGATGACGTCCTATTCCATAGATGCAACTTTTTCCTATATTTTAAATAAAGCGCTGAGTTCAGGAGAGTGCCGTAAAATTTACATCTTTATTACTTTTAAGTATCAATGAAAACATGTAAAGAGATAACCTATTCCGTAGCATAAATTGAGGCGTGTGGGATATGCACCTAAAATAGACCATACTATTTGAAAATCAGTCCTGTCCCTCAGCATAAACTCTTCCACTACTCACCCTTTCAGTTGGAGTTCATTTAAATCTCTTCATCAAAGAAGAACTAAGGCGGTTTCGCGTTGTGTATGAGGATTGAGTAACTATTTTTACAGAGACTAAATCCCATCCCTTCGAAGGCATTCCACAGACCACCGTCACGTAGCGGAAAAGAAATTATCTTCTCAATTGACCGCAGTGTTCTGCTTAGGTCATTGAAAATGAAATATTTCCACTCGCGATGAAAAGATTGTTTATACTCGAGTCCTGTTTTTATACGCGCGCGGATTACTCAAACGAATTAATCTTATCTGTGCGCGCCGGCGTCAGTGCTTTTTTTTAATATCGGTGCGTAATGCAGACTCGGAAGCACGCTCGTTCATCTGATGCTCCTTCACCTTTCCCTGATGTCTAATGCGCCTGGAAGTTATATCTGAATAAACGGCCGAGTTTATTCTATATTCCTCATACTAATTGTAAGAGGTAGAAAAAATTGCTCAAATCGCGCTCATTGATACCTCGACTAACGAAGATTTTTTCGCTGTTTTCCAGGCTCGCATAACGAATTTTTTAGTGGATGTGGATTGGGGTGGAAACAACACTGAATATAATCTAATAAATTAACTCTTTGCTTCCGTAGCATAATTCGTATTAAAAATTTCGATTTTCCACTTTATTCCTAGTACGCCGAATAAACGTATGACTCAATTCCGTTTTTCATCTCAAGATACCACTTCACCCCTCATTTTCTTGAAATTATCATACTTAAGACTTTACTCATTCCACCTCTTCCCCTGAAACTCTTCCCCTGAAAGTCATAAGTTACACAAAATAGAGAATAACCGATACATACATTATAAACCAACTACATTATTCACATTCTCTGTCTGAACGACTATTTTTTGATAATCTTTTAAACCCCTTGACCTGCATCTTTTCCTCATTACCTCCCTCTCATCCCGACTTTTCTGCCGGACCAAACCCTTCCCCCTGCCCTCCCACTCATGTCCACCACATGCCTTCCATGACCTTTCCCCTTCTCTTTACCACTATTTTTCGTCCCATTTATATGCTGCTTGCTTTGCTCTTCCGTTACCCTAAAGACGAAATGAAGGTTCGAAACCTACGCCGCATTCTGAATATATTCTGCGGAAATGTACCAGTTTCTCGATTTATTTCTGCATCGAAAATATGGAATTTTACCAAATGTTACCCGGGAAGATTGGTTTTCTTTTCTGAAACGTATGTTCAATAGTTGGCAGTGTCGCGAACGAATTCATCTATTTTCAGTAGAAACCTATGAGAAATCACATTTCGGGCAACAAACATTTCGGCTTACAAATGTATGACTTGTCTTCGGTAAGTATATGAAACACTGAACTTGTGAGCTGGTGATATTATGAATTCTGAAAGTTATCCAACTGTCTGATTTGATTATTCCACCAGAAATTTACGGTCTCTTGTTTTAGTGATACATACCTGATAATCAAGCAGTTTTATTTTGACCAACTACCAGCAACAATGAATTTATGGATATGCGAATTTTATAATCACTTATTAAGGGTGGGCTTGAACATTTTTCAGTTGAATATTGAAATTGAATCGGATTCAAAATTAGTGACCTTTTAATATCTGTAATTTTTCTCCGTCAGAAGCATAGAGAAAGCATATTCAGCCGTACAATGCTGCAGTTAAATTTCAAGTCATTAGAAAAAAAAATAAACCTAACCTAACGTTTACATGTCCATATTAGTCTTCTTGAGTAGTAGACAAGACCTGATTTAAGTTAAAAAGTATCAATGTTAGGGGCAGTAATGATATAGGGCATTGTCGTTGGCTTATAATTCACTCAATACTTAGCTTACTTAGTATCCAGTATTCATCTTTAGTATACATAATGAAAATTTACTCCATATGCACTGAAAATTTTGTTTCGAATACTGCTTCAACTCAAGGGTGAGTGAGAATCGAGAACCAAACAAGCTAACAATTGTGACATTGGTACGAGTGGAAAATTTACGCACGCGGTGTAATTACAGATATAAACGCCAGCGCCAAAAATGAGAAGCGGATTAGAATGAAATTCATAGCCCTCGTTTACTGCCATCTCATCGGGAAAATTTTCATTCCAAGAGCATAAATCCCGACGGTGAAGTATAGCTGACACATTAAGTCATAAACGGGTTTTATAGTTATTGGCAGCGATATTTCTCTTCGACAGCACAGCCGATGTTGAATTTGTAGCGCAGTGCTCGCATGAGAATAATGCAATTTACATCGGAATCTCTCATTTCCACGGCCATGGATCACGTGTTAAACGTTCCCAGTATTAAAAATAGCCAACTTTCTTTCTCCTTCCCCATATATCAGTGATTTGCTACGCGGCCTTTGTTTCTCTTTTGTCAAAGGCCGAATGAATTAAAGCGAAAGGAGTTGTTGCTGAGAGGAAAGAACGAGGGAGAAGTTACGACGTTTTCGAATCCATTCAGAGAGCTTTTGACCAAAATGTAATGTAAAAAAATTTATAAAGACCGTGGAGAATATCGAATCGATTGGTCACGGGATACAAATAAATGCGCGAACCTCGCTAGAGAGGTATCATTAGTTTTTCGAAACGCCGGCGAATAAAAAAGAAGGATGTGGCGGAACTGGTCCTCTCCTTTGAGGGTGATATACGAGGAGCAATACGCGTCGCCCTAATGGTCAAGCAACATTCGCGCGGGTTCTGCACCCGCCAGTACGGCGAGCGGATAAAAAATTAGGCTCTGTTATAGAGCTGTGATAGTTTCGTAACCCTCCCTCTGGAAATGGTTGTAAGTCGCACGATTATGGGAAAGCTTGACCGATCCTCGTAAGCAGTCGCGCGTCGTTGAATCCCGAAATATGTAGACATTGGAGTTGGTAAAAAAAGTGCGTTCGAACTGAGTGAAATTTCTTCAAGCTGTCTCCCCTGTTGACTCCGGTACTTCCCAAAGAATGGGAAATTTGAAAAGTCTTGATGGAGATGGTTTCTCTGATTAATATCCGCTAGTTAAAAAGTAGAATTTTCGGTTACGAATAAGTCAAAATCGGAGAAATAATAAGTTACGAATAAGACAAAATCGGAGAAAAGAGCCTCATTCGAAAAATTTTCGAAGATTTTAATGATTTCAATAAGCTAAGGAGCATATTGAGGATAATAAATCGAGAACATCAACTATTTTATCGCTAACGAAGTTATAATTTATTAAATTAAAGATCCAAGAAATTTCCGATTAACCTTTCTGTAAGGGACCAGGACTCGAACTGGATAAAAGCATAGCGATGAATTTGAAACTATATTTGACATTGCGATTAAATTAATCTAATCCTAGTATAGAAGTTTTACTTAAGTATTATTACTTATGATTAAATTTTAGAATGAATCATTGTTATAAAGAACTGATCAATATCAAAGTTCAGTTATAAAAATACGGTATTAAAAATTGAAATCCAAGTCACCGTTGGATAAGTTTTTAAATATAATTTTTGTTTCCCTCGATGAGGATGTGAACCGACACTCGGAAGAGAAAAAAATCACGGTCTATGGTTTCGGCTCAGGTTCTAGGAATTTTAATCACTCAGTTCGCGTTCAGTTTTCACTCCTGAAAAATTACGGTTTTCTTGATTCCAGTTCGATTCCCATGCAGAGGAAACAAACACTGAGATAGAGGCCTTCTAGGATACATTAAAGCAGCAAAAATGAAAAATAATAAAACTTCAAATGCCCTGATGGGAAGAAGAGAGTAACGAAAAAAGAGATTCGGCTCAGTGATGGAAATCCTCGACTGCATTGTATCGCAGACTTAATAAAAATGATGACAAATTTATGCACTCAAGTGAGACGCTCAAAAACGAAGCTTTTGCTTGTGGAGAAATAAGTTGAAGAGTGGGTTAACGATGGAAATCCCTGACTGCGATGATTCGAATGGATTGAACTCGACTCAGCTCCGTACGTATATAGATATATAAGATGCTTGCCGAGTAAAACTGCAGTAACGATACACGTATGAGAAATGATTCTCGCCATTCGCAGATTCGAAGATACGACTTCTCTCGTTTTTCCGCAAAATAAATGATCGGCACTTTCTCCTTGACGAGTATCGGGTTACCAAGGAATGGAGGAAAATCAAGATGAAGGACACGAGTTACTACAAACGATCGGGTTACTTCGTCTTTTTTTATATTCCTGCAAACTGAAGCATACGCCGTGGTCTTTCCTCGGCCAGCAAAGTATTAATTAAGACATTAAAAATATCTTTGTGGCGGCAGCTTACATAAAATAGTTAATAGCTCGCGACTTGTGATACATCTGATGAAGTTGTCCCATTGCTTTACAATCGCAAGCGATTGACTTTGATTGTGGATAGCTATTCGTCAGATGAAGGATCAAATGAAATCCAAGATTAATTCGGTTGATTAGTTGGGAGGTAAACTAGTTTCGTAATTTCAAATGCACGTTTAATTGCTTAATTTAAAATTGTTTTTTTATCGATAGCTTTCGTATTATTTTTTTACATCCGTTGTTAAATAAGCTTGATGATGATAGAATTCCTTAAAGATAAGATATACATGAAAGAAATCGCAAAAAACATCGTAGTGATGCATTATGGAAAGCATGCTATAAAATTTTAATTGTTATTTTATTCATCAATGCTCTTGCAAATGTTAATAGCTCCGGATCTTGGCTTCCATTATTCACAGTTGAATAGAATTCTTGATTTCTCAATTATTATACTTTTTCCGATTATTTTGAATTATTTTCCATGGATATTTTTAGATCATTCTTGCGTTAAGCAGGCAGAGAAAATGTATAAAGTTTCTTCTGTAGTATGATAATTATAATAATTCTTTTATCGAAATAATCTGGGTACGAAAACCCCCAAGTGTAGGAAAGAAAAATTATAATATGATGTGCATGCACAATACAAAAAAATGTGACATGAGATTTAGGGAAATAATCATTATAAAGCAAATTTTATCCAAATTTTTTCATAAGTTTCTTAATTTTTAGGGCAAGCAAGATAGGTGTAGAAAGAAGGAAGTTCTTAAATAGAGATAATAATATTGATAGCAAGAAAAATAAGAAAAGGGGCTTGGCAGGATAGAAGATAAATTTGATTATAAGTTAAGATACGACAAAAAAATTAATTTGATGACTTTTTGAAGAAATTTTCTGACCAAAAATTCATAGAACGAGGTGCCTCTTCAGACCAGTTTTCCTAGGCTGTCATTTCTACTCAGTGTAGGGTGTGTAAGCGTATTTTCTTCGTTCCGGTTTTCGTTCCGTCTCAACAAGAAAAATATTGGATAAAATAGGATTTTTACGGTTTCGATTCCATACTTTCTCAGAGTTATCTGAGCACTACAAATATGATATTTAAGACCCTAATTTCATCATAAAAATAATTTTAAAACTGTATATACTTTTTGAGAGACTTTAAATTCCTGGGTAGAGTAAATACCCCCCTCATAGATCCCTTGGGGAAATTTAGCATAGATTGCACATGCAAAGATATATTTAATCGTTTTTTTTTTTACCAACGATAGGGATTCCAATTCATAATTCATGGATATAGCCATATTATCATGCTTCCTTATGATTTAACTGATGAATGTGTGGAATAAATAGCAGCAGAATTCGAAGAATATCTATGGAAGGGTATATCAGAACCATTACTGAAGACCCTTATGGTTTTTTTTGCTTATGTCCACTGAATGATTGTTTTACCAAAGCACGTAAGAATAGAGATCAATAGTTTTTGTGTTACTCAAAAAGGATCGAAAAACTGCTTATTTCCGTTGTTGCTCGATCCAGAAAAACAAACGAAAGGCGCTGTAAGGAGGGATCCCTGAACGTAAGTAGAGTGGCCAATCAAAGGAAAGCATTTCCTTAGGGACCAAAGGCACCAGCACCGTACGGAATTCGCCCATTTCCAATCACATATCGCATTCCTGAACGTCTCCCAAAAGAAACTCATGTCCGACGGGAGATGGAGGAAAACCCTTTGAAGAAAACAATCTTTTTCTTGACGGAATAAGGAGGGCATTTCCGTCTGCTTCAAGGAGAGTGCACCCAAGAGCCCAAGGAGAACGAAAATAAATAAATCAAAGGGATAAAAATGCCACTTTAAAAGGAGACCCTCCATATCGAATCCACCCACGCGTAGATTCCGCGGGAAAGAACTCCGAAGGAAAAGAGCCGACTACGGAGTTCCCCACCCAACGACCCTTTTATAAATTGGGCCCGCGTGTGGGTGGCGTTGGGAATGAAAACAAAAGAAAGTGAAAAAGGAAAGGCTGGCCGCTTTAAGCGGGGAGACTTTTTTTTTCTCAAACCGTCCTTCGCCGAAAAAGAACTAAATCACGGATGAAGGAGCGCGACACTGTGTTCATTTTAATACCTACTCCATCGTAATTCTCTTCACCGACTGACGTGTTGATTGTCTTTTAGAGTGAGATAAAATGGGCCTGTTTAGCGCAAGGGCGAAACAAATACATTTAGTGGACGATATACATTGTGCCTTGTTCTACGGCGGAGATTACTTGAACAGATTTCGCGGAAAATCTCCTTGCATTGCCTCGGAGATGTTTCGCGCTCACTAGCTCTGTAACAGTGGTGTATCTATGGACTTATACTTATGTTATCTTCATATTTAATGATATTTTCCTTTTAAATTGAATTTCAAAATATTTCTTTGGTTGATTCTTTTTAAGTCGTAGTTTTCTCAATAGTGATCTCTAAGTTAGCTGATGAGGAAAATAGGCGGCAGCTCAACTTTTACAGCTAAAGGCTGTAAAAGTTTAATAAATAACATGTTAAATTATTATTCGTCAAAATAAGAATTTTTGTGCGTTAGTTATATTTGGGTCAGTTGTAAAGCAATCTGTCGGTCTTTCCTTTCATTAGATGCTTGTCTCCTACATTTATATTTGCTGGTGATTTCCTCTAATTACCTAAAGTTTACATTGTCCCTAGAAAATTTAAGATCGCTATTCATTGATTTCATACGATTTTGTGATAAATTAGAGTTACAATGTGCTTATTGTTTTTTAATTTCAATTTCTTGAATACAAGCGAAAATTTTTATTTCCTGCATAGTAAGACGTCAACTCAAACCTGTTCCAAGACACTTTTGATTTGAAAATCCAAAATTCATTCAAACAATTTATTTATAAAATTTAGCAATGTTTATATGCACACTAAATCAAATAAGCTATACTAAAAATATGTAACTAACTGTTTCTCATTTGGAATTATCATAGAGATAGTAGCTGTCGTTCAGCCGGTGGTAGTCGTATTAGTAGTCGTGCCATAGAAATAGTCGTGTCTAGGAAAATGTTTCTTGTGTGCTATATATAATTGAGATAATCTCCTTAATTTATTATTCAAAATTACTTTTTAGCTCTTCTGGGATGATCATGCATCAAGATCAGCCAAAAGATTGAGTTACAGATGTGTAAAGTCGCGACTATTCTGTAGAGCCATTTTTCTTGTCGAACAAGAAAATTTAATGCTCCATAAAGAGCAAATATAAACAGATTCTTCCGAAAATGATAAATTGAGACGCATAAAATAGAAATAATGGCCTTCTTTGCTAAATCTCCTCAATTCGCCCTCCATTATTACGTTTATTTATCCCCGGTGAGACTTTTTTTGGCGAATAGCTCCTAAAGTGCTTTCTCTGCAATTTTCGCATGAATGTTGTTGTGGTTAAGTTCTTCTTAGGTGGTCCCTTATATATCAGTAGCATGTCAGAGGGGTGCTTGCATTCTTACTCCGGAGTCGTGGGTTAATTTTATTGCTGGTCATTTTGTCTTCATTTTATGACACTTCTGCAGGGCGAAACAATTTTTTCTCAGTTCACTTTTTTGTGGCCCACCTCAGAGCTTCCCAGCCTCCTTGGTTTTATTGCCGTCCTTGATGGAGGAAAATGTTCACAATGCCTACTTCCGAATGGTGGAGATTGTTACTTCAGACACCCGACATCTACATTTCTGATGACCTTATTGTGGAAGATAATGAGACGAAGTTCATTATCGAAATAATTCTTGATTCCAGTCCCTTCATAGGAACAAGTGTTAATGATAATAAAGCGGTTAAGGGGTTTTAAAATTACGAAGAAAAATTTTCATCGTGCTATTCTCTCGTGCGAATGGATCATGAAATATTAATTTGGATGAGAAGCCGCTGGAATTTTTAAAATACGACACTGTACGGCTTTGTCTTCTCTCTCACATGGACAAGTGTGATCGCGTTCAAGTATTTAAATAAAGCTCGATTAATAATTCAAAGAAAATTCCATCCGTTACGTAATGCGCTCGAATGTGTAATTTGGGTGCTTGAGGATTCGAAGACGAAATTATCCGATCCAAGAATCGCGATGCATACGTAAGCACCGGCCTCGAGGAATAAATAACGATTGCGGCGATGAAAAAATTTGTTTCGAGAATAATTTTCGGGTTTCCTCCATATCACGCGATATAGCGATGGGACGCCAGATTTGACCTGGATGGAAACTCGAGAATTATTCTCGAGCACTCTTTATCACCAGCAAAGCATTTTCCAGATGAAAAAAAATCCTTGCACGACTGGACTTTTCTTCGAAACGCATAGCTCTCCATTTTTAGAGTCCTTCACAGAACTTCCTCGATCATCCTCTCTTACATCTGTATCCATCAACTGGAACAGATTCCAATGAGCGTCCTTCCAGTCTGGGATTTCTTTCTCACTCCATCACTGTGGCATGCCATTTCCTCTTTTCGCCTCCGTATCTCTCTTGAATCCGAATCGAATGCATCGCTGTCATTATTTCTTTTTCACAATTCGCGTTTGGCTTAGGTGTTCGACTTGGCTGTTTACTTTGACGTGTCCGTATACCTTTCTTAATGATACATCTGAATGATAGCGCGCTCAATTCCTGGCGAATCTGTTAGTACATACAAAATAACCTGTATTCTCTGATAGTCTAAAATGACAACTGAAACGTATGCTATTTCCTTCATTCCTCGAATTTATCATTCAATTGATCTTTGGAATATTCTCTCTACTGAAAAAATTTTGACTTCTTTTCGTATTTTTACCGAAATTTGTCAGCATCATCGATGAGTGGTCATCCACCAGGAGTGGATTCTGATCGCAATTGAATATTTTTATTTGTTATTTATTGAAAGTAAAGAAACTTGATTTGCAATTTATTATGCTGGGGTGTATTTATCATATATCTTGACGCAGTGGCGGAGTGGTTAGTTCCGACTATACGGTCCAGGGTTCGAGTCCCAACTCAATGACATCAAACAGTGATAAAAAGTATTAATTAGACTCATTTGTGTACAATTCAGTATTTATCGAGACTACCTTTCAGATTTTCTTTCGAATACTCTTCCATTTCATTCCCTATGGAGTCCTTGTGCATATTCAAAACATGAGTCAGTAGAGTTGTCGTGTAAACTTGCTGTTTAATCTATCTTCATGTTCCATTCATACCCTAGAGTGATTCCTCGAGCAATCATTTAAAATGACTACTTTATTTTAGTATTCTTTATCCTTTTATGGGTAAACGTATGTCATATTAGTGCCTCATTTATTCAGGGGTTTGACTGATTTATCGCAAAACCGCTTCACTAACTTTTTTTATGGATTGAAGAATTCTTTCAGTCTTGATGCGCGTCGTGGTTTTCCTTGTCGCAATCGGCGTTTGTGTTCCGCAATCATTTTATGTAACAATGTTTTTTTCATTGCCGTTGTGAGTAAACATGGATAACATGGATCGCAGAAGCTGATGTCGTTTTGCCTAATGAAAAAGAGGATTTTAAGTCTTAATTAAAGCCTTGCTAAATGTGTTAGCCTGTCATAAATTAAAAGCTTTCAACTCCCGATCACTCGCGATAATGAGTGGAAATAAGTGCGAGAATTAAAAGATCACGAGAGATGCAATGAGAAAAACTCAAACATAGGACACTGGATACTGTGAATTTCCATTATAATTTGGAGAAGAGTCTGCCTTTTCCATTTCAGTCTTTAGATTGGCTACCCTCGATTTGTTCTCCCTCTGCCACTGCCTCTGCACACATCTGCAAAATCTTCAATTAAAACCAAAGTTCCTTCGTATCTTACATCAGGTTTCAGACAACCAGACTCCATCAAATCTTGTGAAACACAAGAAGGAATTTTGGTTTTATTTTGGAACTTTACCATGGCTTTCCATGGACAAATTGTGCTGATTATAATTTTGTTCAGTTCTGAAAGTACATACTTCGGTGGTGGACCTAATGAGATTGATAAAATTTACTTATAAGTATGGTGGCCATACTTTCTTGAACCAGATAAAGAGCAAATTTTAAACGAGTTCATAAGAAGATAGGATAGGAAAGGGCTTGATAAAAATTGGTTCCTATCCAGTCATTATGCCGTTATCAATTATAGTGTGGACATATTGAGTAATATATATTTTTAATAGTTGCGTCATTATTTTAATAAAATATCTTAACGTAATCCATGAAATTTTGAGTTGCATTAGAATTTGTGGAAAACATGTTTCTTCGCATAAACTTCGAATCATAACGTATCGGTGGTCTAAAAAATATCATAAACAGAAAGACTGTATTTCCCAATTTCTTGAGAGGTTTTAAATGCTTAGAACCTTCAGGAACAAAGAAAAATTAGTAAACCTCTGCAGAATCGCTGCATCAAATTAAAGGACGAAACTGCTGAAATTAAAGGACAGAACTTTCGATTGAAGTGCCCTTTAATGTAAAGAAAATATATGCTGATTGTATACGTAAGCTAAGGATGTCTTGCTCTCCGGTTAGACCCTCGTACGTCCCAACATCTCTCCCTCTCCTTATCTCATCTTCGCCCCACCAATCTCCGCCATCTCATCGCCTTGCATTTCCTTATCTCCTCATTTCATTTCACGGTAAGACCTTTTCTCGGGAACTCCACTTTTTCGTGGTCGCCCCCAGAGAACGGGCCTCGTGCGTCACTTTCCGGAAGCTACAAGTGATTCAGTCGCTCTTCGGGAGAAGTAGGCGAGAAGTGGATGCAGGCCGTGATCTGCAATCTTCGACTTCCCGACACTCATCTTCTGAATCACGGATGCAAAGTAGCGAAGGGGCACTCGGATGGCATGAGAAGTGACTGGCGTCGCGCGCCTCTTTTGGCGACGCTTTTGCTGCGATTTTGAAGTCGCCATGCCTGCCATCGCGTTTCGAGAATCTCAATTAAATACTTCCTCCAGACAAATATTTCCTTCTCATCTAAAACGTTGCATATCATAGCTTTCTCGTGCCGGAGTATTTATCACAGTGTATGGAGGGTAAGGTCTTGAATGTGTTCGTTTGCTTAAGTGGATAAATTTGTTCCAAATAAATTTTTGTTATCAACCAGATTATGAAATGGATTTTATGATTCTCATTTCTCTAAATTGACCAGCCTCTATTTAGGTGGGCAGTTTATGCTTGTGGTTGGTGTATTTTAATTACTTAAATAGACTGTACAAGTATTGTGTTTCATACAATTATTAGCATATGAAAGATGAAGAAATAGTTGAGATAATTTTATTTCTGGCAACTAAATAGATTTTGAAATACCTTCAATGAATAGCTGCTAATTTATTATGTTTTTAACTGCTATTATCATTTTTTTCGAAATTAGTATATTATTGAGGATCCATATGATGACACGCTGCCGTTGATAGAAATTATACTTAACGTGGTGCTTTTGTAATGGAATGACATCAGTGTCGGGGATTTTAAGTTCAACAATATAGACAAAATGCTTTATTAGCCATGGAAATTTTAATACATTTGAGGATATGAGGATTTAGGAATAGTCGAAAGCAAGGATATCGCAAGTTCCATTACAAAGTTTCCTCCACAAGAAACTCTCTTGATTGAGTAGTGTACTAGTATTCTATGGGTAGATTTTAAGTTTGAGTATGAATAAGTTCTCTCTTTTCGTTTATAAGATTCAGACACTTTCCTGTTTCGAAATGATTGAATCGTGATTCATAAATTTCCTTAGGTATAAAATTCTTGACTTTCATGCGAAAATACATCTCTGAAAATTTGACTTCAGAGAAGCATACTTTCCTGGAAAATTTAAACGAGCAATAAATCCATATAACAGCCTTACACAACAAAGCTAATAGCAACGCTAGATAAGAGTTACTTTTATATTGCTTGCTGCTTAAAGGCATGAGTTTCTTTGATAGTTTGCGTTCCATCTAGATGGGGAAGACCAGCAACGAAGATCATCGTGATTCGAGGAACGGCTGTGACTTGAAATCACTCCCGTAATCTAAGCGATGGTTACGCCAACGTATCTCTGGGATTTGCATTGTAATTTCACTATTTGCAAAGAAAAATATTTAACAAAGCAATCACTCGTTTATGCATTGTACGCTTCTAAAAAATTAAAATTGTTATATCACCTCTTTCGACGTTGTATATTATCACTCTCCTCGGTCAGTTTTAATACAAAATCAATTACAAATATCAATCGTTGTCGACTAGAGATGAAGGAATCAATTTTCGGTTCAGCTCAACACAGAAATAAATGTATAAGTATCCACGATGAAACGTCTAAAACAGAAAAAATATTCAGAAACTGCATCTTTCATGGTAGGTAGGCATTTCTATAGGAAAGACTTTCTCTTAAGATTATTCAGTACAATAAATTATTAGAAAAGTTTTTCCCATTTCATCAATCCTTCTGGTTCTTTCATAAAATGTTGAAAAGAGAATTTGTTACTATCGAGCAAGTTGATAGCTTAACCATTGAATCTTTAAAGACCGTTTTTATTGGTCAGATAACTTCGATCGCTCAATCATATAGGGTATTGCAAGGATTAAATGCTCCTAAAAAAATTAGAAAAATAAGTAATTGTATAAGCTTGTAATCCCCACCTTATCAGTGGTTAATGCTTTGATAATCCAATTAAGTGCATAGTATTACTGGAGCAATAACAACTCAATAATAACAATTCTTATAAATTCCACTTGCAAAAGATGCGATACGATGAAAAAAATCGATGCGATTTTAATTTGGCAAACTTAAGCTCAATCAACTGAGAGAAAATCGTTGTACCTAAACCTTGGCAGCAGATGAACTGTCAATAAGCGAACTAATCCGATTAAACAGTAATAGATAATAGATGATGCAAACGTAACAAATCTTGCTAAACGCCAACTTAGGGAATTAATTGAGGGAGCCTTACTAAATGTTTTCGTTTTACAAATCGGAAGCACTGTCGTAATAAGAAGGCGTGGAGACCAAGGGCGCAAAAAATTCTTCAAGCTGCAGAACGGCCCTGCAAAGGACATGCCAGGCTGACGTTTCAACAGGTTGAAAATAAGATGCATGAGACAATTGCAATCCCTCGCCCATATGGAAATTAAGGCAAATTCCTCATCTACTTTCCCTCTGCAATTGTTCATTCCGCTTATCGCAACCTTCCGATTGCAACATTTTAAGCCTGATTTCTGTTAATCCCGAACATTTAGCGCGGAAGATAACGCGGGGCCTGTTTATCACTCCGATACGAGTGAATAGTTGGGTACGCCTCTCCATTAATTAATATTGAACGAGCGTAAATGTTTCGATTTAAGAGAAATACGAGATTCAAACGGAACCCCACTCCCCTTTCCACGGGGTGATTTGTAAGCAAGAAGAGGCAGAGCTAATGTTCATTCCTACACGGGACTTTGCTTTTTCTTTTTTTTATAAAACAAAACACCAACCACTCAAGCATACCCGTCACGAAACGCCGTTGCATTACAAATCATTGGTCGATATCCAGAGACAGGCGTCGTCGTCGTAAATCCTGAGGAATCGTTGCAAAATCCCATCTTCTCGGCCAATTAAGGTACGAACGAGGTATAATTTCTTTTTTAAAACTCGCCATTCTTTCCAGATGTTTTCCTCCGCGAAAGAAAAGGACCCGTAAAAACTGTACCGTTATATGGGGCGGACCAACATACGGTTCATTTGGAAAAAATGCGCCTCTTCGAAGCCTAAAAATAGATGTTCCATTGCGATTGTCTTTCGCATTCGTGTGCAATCATGTTCCCTTACTCGACAAATAAAATGAATACTCTGGTCAACCCGCTCCTTTGTCTTAATATAGTTATTTATCAGACGAAAATCATGACAGGCTGCATTGGTTTCCGTGCTGGCAATCTCGAAAAAAATACAATAAAGTTACGCTAGAAAATATCAAGATTTATAAAGCGTAAATGTATATAATGCTTAAACTTTACGTATGAACAAATATAATTATCTTGTCTCTTTTTAGACTAAGAAATAACCTATATTGTAACCCAGACTCAATCAGGTTTCTATCCCACTTTCACGGAAAGAATTGGATTTCGAATTCATTCATTCCGCGGGAAGAGATCTTACTAGGACTGCTGAAAATCATTCAATGAATTGATATAATATGAACTCAACGACATGATGATCTCAGGTGGACGTGTAGAAAATGTAGATAATTGGGAATGATTGGAGAGTCAAGGATTCGCCTCTATCATGGGCTGTTATTTTCTCTAGCCTCCGCAATTGACCTTTTAAATTGACTTACGATCATAACTCAGGTGCAAGCCCTCACTGACCCATATATAGAACCGCAGCGTATTCAGCCTCCCGAATGGGCAGATATATATTCTGTTTCTCGTATGGAAAGCTGTTAGACAGTTGTTACCTTCCTCGCTTTCGTGCTTCGGAAATACAGGAGAAAATACCATTTGCAAAAATGCAGCGCTTCTATAAACCTTAACTACGTATATATATTTTTCAATCGGCAACCTTCAGGGAATATTTTCGCTTTTCGATTAGACATGATGTATAACACAAAGATATGAAAATATCTGAATATTGAAACCTTTAAAATTTTAATAAAATAGAAATAAATAAAAATAACCCTTAAGAAGTCGCAACGCTCCATCATCCGGTATTGATACAATCTGAGTTTACTTAAAACATTGGAAAAACGAACGCAACTGCTTAAATCAAGGCAAAGCTGGTATATCTGAATGTAAACCTAAAAAGAGCAGAATCGCAGAACAAATAATGACGATAAATGGCTTAAAGCATTTACACTGAATTCTGTTATAGTCTACATAAAGTTCTTCATTTTTTCTTTTTTTAATTGATAAACCTTCTAGATCCGAAAGGTTTAAGGATAAGATTTAGCTATTACCATAAGGTTTCCTAACATTTCTATCCGATTCCTTGCGGATGTTTTGCGGCTTAGTGCTTGACTTAGGTTTTCTAAATCATTACGTTGGAGTTTATATTGGTTTATTTTCCTTTTTCATTACCTTCATCTAAAATTACAAGGAGTTAGATGTGAGAGAAGGTTTCATAGTATAAATATCGCCCTAAATAAAATGTTATAACGAATAAAAATAAATGTCCTAATAAATTCTTTCTTTCAGTTTTTTTCTAAAATATTACCAGGATTTTCACACTTTTCTCTCCGTTGATGTTTTCCTGCAGTAGATATATTTCTCTATAATCAACAATTCATTTTTGCTCTACACGAAACCAATCTTTCTTTCCTTTCCCGTTTATATTTAATACTACTGTAAAACATAAATATACGAGATAAAAATCTTTTCTATGTTTAATCTCTTTAATATTTTCACATCCATTTACGACAAGAAGTTCATCGACTTCAATAAGTAGGAATTTTCTCGGTGTGGTTGTAAACAAAATCACGCCACCGCTAATGTTGCCGGAACATCGCTGTCTCAAGGGAAATCCTTCTTTGAACGGAGCCGAAATTTGTGCGAAAGGACTAGTGCCAATTCTCTCGATGGTAGTGTCACCGTGGAAGACCAGGTTTCTTCCACCAGCACCACCCTCATGCCTTCCCACCGTCTGCCAACTGCAAAGGAAGCCTGAGGAGATTTCTGTGGAGAAAGAGAGGGGAGAGAGGAAGAAAAAGGTCGGAGATTTTTGAGGTGTAAGGAGAGAATGGGTGGAGGGTCCGGTGCGTGCCACTGGGGAAGCCCGACCCTTCGCCGCAGGTGTACACCTCGTCTGTTCGTCCCCTCTCCTCAACACTTCCTCTTTTGGTCTCCGAAAAGCTTCCAGCCCTAGATCGAGAGAAAGGGCGAATTCTCCACTCCTCTCGACCATGTATAGTAAAAACATTTCGTCCGCTCGATTCGGAAAAAAAATCGGATTCGTTTCCCTCGGGTCGGAACTCCCAAAACCGGCAACGCCGCTGGATTTTTGGGATTTGCCGGATTTTCGGGTGGTCACCTCACGGCTTTGGGGGAAATATGGAGGATTTTTGCCGTTTATATAATGCTTCCGACTTTCACGTGGATGGCTTTAAGATCAGGGAACAAAAGTCGGAATGTGGATGCGTTGACGCAGTTATAACAAGAAAGGTTGACCAAACTCCATTTGAGCGAACGTGTCCAACAAAACTGTGGTAACAAGGGTGGACTGTGAAACCTGTATACAAATTATTGCCGAAACAGAATTTCAGGTCTATTAGGCATGTCTATGAGTCATGATTTCAGCATCAGGTTTTGGCTTGATAAATCCATCTGCTGTATCCCTGCGGAGTCCTGAATTTTTTCGAAGGTTGTGAATGTTTAATGAAGTATATTGAACATATGGAAGCATCGTCTAATGGACCAAGCATAAAATTAAGACTGAAATAAAGGTTGGATCATAAACATACTTAATATACTGCTAGAAACTAGCTAAATTTCCCTCCGGGTAAGCATAGTTTTCGTATTACCCTTACCTGAGTTTATTTTAACAATTTCAGTTTCCTTAAGTGTTTATAACCTATCAAAAACGCCCCCTGATATCAACAGGAATTCTCCTCCATCAGAATTTGATGTTCTTGAGTTATTTTTATTTATTCGTGAGTCTCAAACCATGAGATTCTCTAATTAGGCTGGTGAATAGTGAAGAGTGGAGTCGCTCCTTCCTAAGCTTATACTTTTCTTGGGTCAAAGGACCAATTTCTTAGTGTAAGTAATCCGTAGTATTTACATTTAATATTTCAAAATAAAATCCCATGTTCCTGTGTATTTCATTTCTCAGGTATTATCCATAAATTTCAGGAAGATTCTCGGATAGCCAAGTGGGTAGCGCTTTCCCTTTGATGGAAGTGGTTCCGAGTTTGATTCCCATATGCGTGAAATGACCTCAGTTGACACTTCTAATACAAGATATTATGAATATCTTGATGATCCGTAAGATATGAATCATAATCATGAAATTGGTTTTTAAATCCTTCCCCTAAAAGAGAAGTATACGAAGATATTCAATCACAGTGCTAAAAAACAACGTTATTTTCAATTTTAGATCAAACTTCTATTGGAAGAAAAATATCCTCGCGATTCCAAAAATTATAAACTTTTTTACAAATCCCGAGTTGTGATGAAAACTTTTTCCAGCGGAAATAAGTGGAAAGAGGTTTCAACCTTTAAAAGTCACGCGTCAGCCTCGATTTAACCTTTTTCGCCGCTTCCATCGAATATACTCAATTGCCTTGAAGTATTCCTCAAGTGTTGCGATAGAGAATACTTGATCACGACTTCGTGCTGTCGTTTCCACAAAGCAATTCTTCCTCAATTTCTACTCAATTGCCACCCTTACTTAGTTATGGAGCTGTTTCGTAACATCTTTAAAATTGCGGTTCTTGTTATTATTGCGCAAATTCTCCACCGTAGTCCACTCAGGTTACCTATAAATCGTCACATTTCAGTAATTGTGAGCATGATTACTTCAATAGATAGATACCATAATCATGGTATTTGATTGCTTCTAGGTCATATATCATACATTTTGATGTTTTCTGATGCAGTCTTCGAATCGAGAGAGCTATCTCTACCTCTTTCAGGCTGTCATTCCGCTGAAATATTTCACATCAATTTCTCTTCTGCCCTTTAAATTTCCCTTGAAAATTACTATAATCATACAGTGAAATCTACGATTACATCTTTGATTGTACTTCTTCTATCTATTAATTAGTCAAAACCCTTATTCGTAGGATTTATTGAATGAATAACGTGCAAATATACTTCGTTCGAAAGAAAGACAGAGTCGTGATTTCTCGCAGATGAGCAAACACACCGAATACCATTAACTTCTCGATCTTTTTTCGAGTAGTAGATTTTTCTTTATGTAATGGATAGAGAATATCAGGAACGAACCCCCGTCACAGATTTATATAGATCACTCATCAAAATCATCACGACTGTAATTAAATTTGATTTTCAGTGTCATTTTTCTGGTAACCTCATAGAAATCATAGCAAAAAGCTTCCATATAAATAGGCTTGGAGGTAAAATTTAAGATGCAGAGTAGTAAAAAGTGACACCTGAACGGTTATATAAAGGAGCGACTTGGAATGTATGAAAGAGGTGTATTTATCAGTGAAAAATGAACAGTGCCATCAAGTGGGAAAGCTGAATCCACCCGTCTGCCCACACGTTTCAGGCACTTGTTCTTACCTCACTTCCGAAGAATTATGGTTCTAGCACTCCAAATATTTCATTGATATCTCTCGAACGGACTCTCGCACACAAGAAGGTTGCCAACCGTTGCAGCGGTGAGCGGATTAAATAAGACGCTCTCGAGAAAAATAATCGAGTCCGGACAGGTGGCAGAACACAATCTCGCCCTTATTTATCACTGGACTGTATAAAAGGACTCTCACCCGCATTGAAATCGGAACGAACCCGTCCTTTCATCCGCAATGAAAGCAATAATTGCCCCGCCGTTTTTTTGCCAGCTCTTCCGTCAAAGGTCCTTCATAAAAAAATCCGTTTCAAGGTTGCGTTCGGAAGAATATCAATCGGATTCTTTTTTTATTAGTCGGTCTCCTCGTTGCGGAGGTATGAATTGTGGCAATTAGCGGCGATTATTCTTTCCGGACAGCAGTTTACGCCGAGCGCTCAAACAAACACGGTCCTCCTAGGTGGACGACATCACAAAGGCACGCGAAAGGATGGACTTCTCCTCAATTGTTGGGGGTAGACATCGCATGTCTCGCTTCCTACCCCTTATTTTTTGCTTTCCCTTCTGAAATCAAAGAAATCTTTTCTCTCTCCCCGTCCGTCTTCGCTTCCAGAAGGTATTTCTCCTTTTTCCCGAACATGTTACGAGTATCTTTCGTAGCAGGAGAAGCTCGGACTGAGAACGTTTTCAATCGCATGACTAATAATTGTGGAACAAATGCATCCGCAGAGTGCCATGCTCGTAAAATGCACCGGTGTTCGATTCTGCCGCATTCAAGCCATCGCTGTTGGAAAGTATGATTTATTGGTAGCGTACGTTATATTGAATGCTGGTATTCATTTATCAGATTCTCTCTCTGGGGAGGTCATTAATATTTCCGACATTAATAATCAGGCGCACTATGTATTAGAAATCTGAGGAATTTTTTACTTTGCACTATGACCTCCGCTAATTTATCATCCTATCATCTAAATTGAAATTTCACGCAACTTAAATTTAGAATATTTGATGCAGTTGACTCCGAATGCCGTCTACTTCTTTCATGCAATAATGGTAATATTTCATTTAACACATACGGGACGCATACCTGATCAAATATGTTGTGATAGCTAATCTATAAATAATAATAAACAGAGGAAAGAGATTAAGATAATTCAAAACGCGATAAAGCGAACAAATAAGCGTTAATAATATAAAATAACACGAAAAGATTGGTAGAGTTTCCTGCATATCTCCGACGGCTAGTCACAATATAATCGGCACTGCTTACAGAAATAAAGCGGTTTGCTTCCCTCTCAATTTTAGCCAGTGAGGAATAATCCTAAGAATTGACCCTATAAAAGGATTCGTGAAATTCAGGTATACCGCGTAACATGCGGTTTGACCAGAGCCGCACCTCTTCCTGGCACCCGGGGTCAAGATGTGTTTCCGACGCATAATAAGTAAGGTTTGTATTCTTTAGTGAGGAAAAGTAAGGCGATAAGGCTGTAGTCTGCAACCGGGTGCGGCGCTCCCTTGCATCATAGTGGGTAGGTGCGGCTCTAGGTTTGGCGCGGACATTCCGATCAAATTAAATATCTGGGGCGGTTAGTCTAGTTGGAGAGATGTATTTCGAGGAATCGGACATCAGAGACCTTTCTCTTAGATTCTGAACGAAGGAGATAGTCTCTTACACATTTTGGGGTGTTTATCCTTGCTGTTGGATCTCAAACATCCACTTCATGAATCGTATACGGAGCACATTTTTATGTTGCCGATTCCAAGAGACAGTGGCGTATTTAATTACAGGTCTGACGATGTTACTATTGCTTCCTACTGACATTAAATAATTACTGTTATACGAGTAGAGAAAGGTTCAGAAAAAATTCAGCTTGTATCGCTATATGCACATGAAACATTTTCTGCCATCCTTTTTTTTCTCGAGTCTTAAATTTAAAAGATACAGACGGTACTGTGTTCTATTATGAAAGGGCTCTTTCCTGTTGACAATCAGAGGTTGTTAAATCACTTGAAAATTAGATAACGGCTCTGTAACCGCATACGAACTGAGGAACAAAGACTCCGGGGTGACCCAAAATTTTTATGATAGTGAAATGACATTGAAATGGGTCACGGTGATAATGAGATTTCGGGAATGGAATGTGTGATGATAAGGAGAGTGGCCTCGTTGCATCGACCCGTAACTACTGTCTTTGGCAACCAGCTTTGAAAGGAGGCAGTCCTATAGGCATACCAAGCTAAGGATTGCACCAGTATAATCCCGTTCCATAATTTTATTATCTTCCATTGTAGCCAATTAGATATACTCGTATTTTAAGAAGTTACTGTTAGAAATGCTTAAATTTTAATATAAATGCAGATATACATTTTTAATTATATTGCGATGTACATTTGATAAATATTACTGATATACGTTAATTAAACTATGTATAATCAGATTTCATCCGTTCAAAATTACATTAGAGATTGAGATTAACCGCTTCCATGATTTTACCGTACTACGTGCGCACATTTTTCTACCTTTACCGACCGAATATCCAGTATATTGGACACAATATTTATTGAAATTAATAAGGTTAATCTTGAATTTGTGGAATTTTGTAGCAACCATCTTACAGGAAACACACTTAGCAACTTCCGCACTATTTTTACACTCCATTTTTTATTCGTCAATGAATTGATACCTTCAGGTATATGAAGAAGATATGTTCTTATCCATGTAATAATTTTTTCAAAGAAAAGTTCAGGTCTGAAAGGGTTAACAAAATAAGTTTGCTGCTATTGACACGGTGATATGTTCGTCTCTTCATCTGAAGACCGCAATAAAACCGCACATATAGTCGCTTGTGAAACTTTTTTCGTCGCACATTCTCTTGTTCTTTTTTGGAACTATTGTATATTACTTGTCTTTGCAGAGTTGTCTCCAAGCCATTAAAAAATCGAAATAAAATAATACGATGTTTTTGTGAGGGAATTCCTTAAAAAATTCATCCTATTAGAAGGATTTTAGAAATTCATCCATAGAGATATAGCTGGCTATCTTTCAGAATTATTTACATTTATATTAATACTTCGCGAGCCGCCGTGTGGCGCATGGCATTATTTATTAAGTATTAATGGTAATATTATCGTATACGAAATTTGGATTCGCTAGAGTAAATTATGATGTGAGCCTAAAGGATCAGCTGACCAGTTTTTGAAACCTGCTTGAAAGAAGATGTACACCAGGAAGGTCGTCCGGTTGTAAAAGAGTGCACACTAATAAAAAATCAGATTCTTATACACAGTTCGACATCATCAGCTGATTCCCAGAAATAATGGGACAAAAAATACAAGAGATCACAGCACAAAAACAAAAAGAGGTCGTTCTAACAAAACAGAACTCAACTTTAAGAACTTAAGCAATTAATGCTAGAACGAATCCAACGCATGTACCAAATCATTGACGATTTACTTCCTCCTAGTTTCCTAATTGTTTTGATTTCATGCGCGAAACCTTGAAGATTTTTAGGAGTTAAGCAGATATGTTTCATATCTGAGGTAATCAAAAACGTTGAAATAAATAGTATCCTATTGCGTGTGTATTCATGATGTTCTGAGCCATCATGCCCGAGATGGCATTCGTCATGAGCGAAAGATTAAAGACCGCTGAAGGCGATCACGCTCTTGTTATGTAACTCTCCTTTTCAATGGCATCCTTGTAGCCGAACTCACTTGGCATGAAACCCGGCAGATGATTGGAACATCAGCTGGCATCCGATCACGACGCGCAGTTTTTCCGCCTTCATTTCCGGAACTTCAAGCGCATTCTGACCACCTTAGTTTCCCTCAAGTGTTTGATTCCACGAATTAATTTGTGAATCAAAGCGAGCGTTTCATCAATCCTCAAATATATTTGGCTCAAAGTTTTCCGATAAAGAGATTAAAACATTTTAAAAATAAATCCGATTAATTGAGTTGCTGTTTTCGAATTATGTACGTTCAGTTATCTCAGTCGACAGATAGCATATGCCTTCCTTTTGCCATGAAGTTTTAGCACGCTTTCTCGAAATACTTGGAAGAGAGATGTATCTGTCTGTTGCACAACGGAGAACAGGTGTTATTTTACTCTAAAACAACCGCCAGAATGTTTCAAACCAAGACTAAGCAATTTCTGCTTGCACAACTGGAGGTCTAGATTTCATTCTAGAGACACCCTTTCTTCTGGTTCGGATAGCGGTATACAAAGCCTGTCTATCACACTGTGCTCCTTTAGAGAAGTTATCTAAGAAAATGTAGGCGCAAGACTATCGGTGCAGTCCAGTTACTAGTGGAAACCAAGGCTTTTTAGCTTTGGTATATCTTTGTGAAACTATTTCTTAAGGATATTGGGACAGCACGGTAAATTTTACCACGCTCAAATACATCTAGAAGACATCATTCTCTGGATTATTTTCATTCTATTTAAATTTCCGTTCCCCAATCATTAAACCCAACCCACATGAAAAATCCAGAAAAAATCTTACTCGCAGTAAGCATTCGATACTGTTTCAATATGTATAATACCAGCCAATGTGTGATCCACCGCTGTGGTTTAATTATGTCCAGGCGTGGGTTAAGTTGACTAGCTAATAAAATGGATTTTTAGGGTAATTTAGTCAGAATGGCTCCAAATTATTTATTTTCAAAGCATTTAAAGCAAGACAACATTCCTTTAATTCTTCGCCAGAGGGCTGCGGAAGTGTGATATCACATTGGAAGAGTACCAATTATTCATCCTCATTCACTAAACAGCTCAAAGGGAAGCACGAGCAGAACACTAGGGTGTACACCTTCCACAACAAGAGTAATTTTTCGAGGTTAACGTATGTCGATTTTAATTAAAATCCTGATAAAATTTGTTAATCAATATTCTTTTAACCATTAATTGCTTGCAACAAATGTCAATTTAAATAAATTTTCAAATTACCTCCTCGGTTTTTTTTGAGATCCACACCTGAAGCTAATGGAAAATTAATCTGAAGTCTAATGGAATCCAAACAAACGCTAGTACGAATTTCGCTAACATCGATTAATTGCAGAAGGTTTTAACATCTCCCGCACCTTCGCCAAATGACCCAACGATGAATCTGTCAGAGTTTTCGTTTACTTTGAAATGTGCTCTTTGAGCGAATGCCAGCTTTGTTTTCTAGCAACTCTGATACAGCGATGTTATATTTATCCTCCATTCTCACGAAACAGATCTCAAAGCTGTGCAACCGTTGTTAGAGGGTGTGCTCTTTTTGTAACCGTAAGTCTTGATTGAGTCAATCTGTCCAAAGGAAGGAAGAATTAGTGAACTAGAAAGGAGAGAAGATAAAGCTATCTAGATATGCAGCAATACCCTATGAAATTCTTGAGGAAGTTTTATTCTTCACCTATATAATCGTATCCTCTCGTTACGTATGGAATGGAAAAACCCGCGTCATAATCACGTGTACCGGTGACGTAGCGAGATAAGCAACAATTTTTATCATAAGGTTTTCTTCCCACACGAAATGTTAACCATTTGTATCGCTGAATTATATATAGATATCCATTATCTACGATATCTTGGGGATTGTCTTTAACTATATCATTTTCAACGTTGGTACATTCTTATGGCGATACTAAACCTCGATAAATACTTTGAATTCCGATTTTGAAATGAGCCTTTCAGAAGGGAAAAAGATTCGGCTTCTGTAACGATAAAATATTATGATCCGGGATTTAATTTCGATTTTCATCGCTCTCTTTCTTCGGGTTTAACGTAGAAAATGGATTGGAAGCCCGATAACGAGTCAAGATTTACATACCCTGCTAGCCACCAAAGACGTGTGGCACAGGATGTCAAAGCGCTGATATCCCTATCTAACCATAATTGCTACTTGCTTCTCTAACGCTCTGTGGATAAAAGACCAGAGTTAGTCATTCTGCTGGCGGTTATTTCCTTGTAACGAATTTTAGCTTTCTCCCGCAGCTCGCGAACCATGTTAACTGGGGTAAAAAATCAGGGATCTCGTTTATGAGATCTGTCTGATACATTAAAAAAAATAACTTCCGTCGAAAGCTAAGTCTTCTATTATTCAGTGAAGTCCCCTCCGAGGGACTCCGTTATAGATAACACTGCTGTCGAATCTGAAACCTTGCTGCTCTAAGTTGGACCATCTTCAGATCAGAGACTAATCATACTTATTGTTAGTGAGGATCGTAAATAGCACAGCAATATTATAGAAGAGATCGAATTAGGAAAAATACGCTAGTTCGTTCACTTTCGATAAGCATCCCTTCAGGATTCCTCTGGCTAATCTTTGCATCGCAATCGCCTTCCATATTGCTGTTACTCCTTGAAGGTAAAATTATTGAGATGAAGCTTTATGTAGAGTGAGTCTGATTTCTTAGGCAATCCGAAAAACAGGAAACAAAATTATAATATCAGTTATTTAGAAGTTATTCCAGCTTGCATTATCTTAAGAATATTACCTGCAATAATCGAGAAAATTTCCTTTAAAGATTCTATCATATTATTTTAAAGAATGCATTGGGAGCATTTTATGCAGAACAATAGAAGACAATGCATTCGAAAATATAGAAGGCATATTTGAGATTTAAATCAAAATGAATATCACTAGTATACAAATCCATGGGCTCATGGATAAGGTCAAGTAGGTACACATTAACCTTTGAAAAAGGTCCCGGGTTCGATTCCCGTCCCATAAGTAGGAAATGACCTCAACTATCAGAACTGATATATGTTTTAGGATTAAAAGAAATACATCGATGGCGATGACCAAAAAAAGCATATTTTCCAAATGAAAATTATGTTCCATTATTAAAATGAATGATCAAAAATCAAAAAAAAAATGATATGTTAAACATATAGCGCTCGTATTCAGAGTGATTCAATCCTTTTACCCTTGCTATACTAACGAGATAGGATACAGCCAAAAGGTTTCCGAATCCAGCAGCTTCCGGTAAACTCTTCTACGATGGTGCTCGAAAACTTCGTGAACCATCGGGTTCAGATCCACATGACCATGATAGACTAAACTTGAAGGACTCGTATTACCGTGTGACTCAAAGCTCAATTATTGCTAATGCAAATTGGAGACGGTGGACCAGGTAGGATTACGCGTAAATTACACAAAAATCTTTTCTCCTCGAGCCTCCGTCATTACCGTCAGGGTACGGTACAGGACGATCCACGAGCCGTATCATCTGAAAGCCGATGGGTTGGCAACACTGGCGGAGGAAGATAAGGCGGGAGAGTGAGCGCCACGCTGTCTCTGTAGTGAGAGCCAAGGTCACGCTCTTCCAAAAGCCTCGAAAGGGCACAAACACACAGTTGGAGGAGCACCTGTGTGCGCGGTCAAACGCCTTCGCCCATGGTTACCACCCTCCCCCCCTTAATATCCCTAAGGGCCGCCCAAATGAAGGCGGCAGGAGAAGAAAGGAAAGCATTCTTCTCTTCGCCCCTCGGACTGAGTGATGCTCGGTCCACTCCGGAGGCGTCTCTGGAATACGTAACTTGGATCGCGTTTAAGTCCGTTATGACCGCCGCCGTACTTTCCGGGTCCGTCATCCCGGTTAGGAGAAGCCGGTTTTCACGATTTTGCCGAAAGATTTGCCGCTTTACTTTTACGTCGTCGCTTTGCTCCTTGGGAGAGGCTGCGTTGGGTGTCTCGTGAGGCTTTATGGTGGTCTTACGTTTTCGGTGATTTCCTAAGAAACTGGTTTTGGTTTCACTCTCTTGATCATCCGGAAGATAAAAGAGCAAGTTTATCTGATCATATTTTCTTTTGCAACAAAACCTATGACGATGTTTTAATGGGTCACAGATAGCAACGCCTCTAATTAATATTTCTGTGTTTGTGATGCATCAAATATTACGAGTTAGAATAATTATTAAATTCATCACAGTCTATACTGATAATTCTACATTTATCTGGGCGTCACAGCAGCATAATCCTTCTATTTTTCATGCTTTTATAAGATATAACTGAATAGTTACATACATATGCCCACACTGACCTGTATTTTTTTAGAAAATGAACCTGCGGCTGGCGTTAAATTACATTCCACATCATGTGCACTCAACAAATTTACAAGTTTGTGCCTCCGGGCCGTTCCTTAATGGAAGTATACGAGAATAAATAGAATTATGCTAAGCAGCGCCAGCCTCCTGCTCCCAAAAGTTTGAAGCGTTCCCGAGTTTCCGGATCACAAGGATTCTGAAGAAAATGAGGTTGATGATAGTAAAATGAGAAGATCAACTAAGGTTGAGAAACCATTAACTTTCTGTTCTTCCGAGTGTTTGTTTGTCTCCATCACGGACCGTCAAAACTTCTGCGATTAGTTTTCAAACCGATGCTCGAAATAGCCGGACGAATATTTCTTTAAATCTCAATCATTTATCTTAATAATCCTGTCAGTTAAAAAGAAAACGACGCTCGATCGACAAAGGAGCCAATTGATGTTCTATAAAAACGTGACGGCTAAGATACAAGGAGCAGTGTGTTCTGCGTCTCGTCTTTACTAAGTGGACATAATGTCTGCAAAGAACACGAGGTTGTCGGGGGAGTCTGCGTGGCGCGGGTATACCATACATCAATCGTATTTTAGGTGGTGTTAATATTTTTATCTCGTCCGAAATAGCGCTGACTCTCTCGATGAAATGAGACGCGATTTCTTCTGGGATGAGAAGTACGGTGGTCCATCGAACGTCTTTCGGTCAATCGGAGGAAAATAAAAGATCGTTTAGTCTGTAGATGGACCAATTTGATCGAAGGCTCAAATTGGAAAATGAATACTCACGACGATGTTTGGGAATAATGCGTATGAGCTGAGGATGATGCGTGATAATGTAGAAGATATGTAATTCAATGAATACTAAATGGACTTCTTTTTGAAATACAATTATATATAATATGTGAAAGGAAAAGGAATCCATCCACGATTTAATTTTGGGAAATCAGAATTTTATGTCTCACTGGAATCGAGTATTAAATTATGATTTCTTATGTAATTTTTTAAAGGAGATCCAGAAGTATTTTTATTACATAAAAGGATTGATTAAAATACATTTACTCGGGAAGTACTTCAGGTGTTGCCTTCCACCGTATTTACCGTAGATGAAAGCGTTCCCGGGTAAATACCATAATAGGGGTACATACAAACTCTTTCTGCAATCAAATATCGAAGAATGAAATTTAAATAATTTTTATTTTGGTGTAAATTGGAGAAAAAGTTAAAGTTTATTTACTTGGTCTCGATTTGGTTCATTGTTGCGGTAACATTAAAGCTACTGTGGTTTTTATAGGCCATCCTTTTGTGTTTTCCCTTAGTGAATACTTTGTGATGTATTTTTTATAGTGTGACTCTGCTGCATTTTCGCAGGCGTTTTCCACACATAGTACTCTGGCTCACAATCAGTGAGATAAAGGGTACGATTTTAGTTTATGTTATACCTCCTGGGAAATTGTGACACCGCATCACAGCTCCATAGGACACTGTGACAGAGAGGGGGTTCAGAAATACCAAATCCTGTGACGCCATTGAAGAATGATCCAAAGCAAAGGCAAAATTCATCACTCCTCATCTTGTCTAGTCGCAATGACCTCTCTCCCTCCAAAAGCTTTTTGAAGTTAATGGTGCAGGGGTTAAGGATCCAACCTCTTCAGGTTGATGACTTTACAGACAAACTGGCATTCAATCTTCTCGTTGAAAACTCAATCCCCGGCTCAAACTAGAGAAGCGTATAAAGATAAATTTTCAAAATGTCATCCTCTCAAAGATGTTCACAAGAAATAAAAATCAGTTTCAAGTTATAGTTTCTAAATTATTTCATGTCTTCTTTTAAAAAGACACTGCCGTCCACTGTTAGTTCCAGTTTTTGCTCCTCCTTTAGAAATTCTTTACTTAACTTTATTCTCAACAGCTGTATCAAAATATATTCTTTTCTCGATGGACATACAAAGTAATTCTGGGTCGTGCTTTGTGAATTTATGAAACTCTTTTTATGTGTATATAAAGGGGTTTCACTCGGAATCCACCTATCGAATACCAACAGGTTGCGGCTGAGGCCTCTTTCCTCCTTGGAGAATCTTTCCATCCAATGATCTATTTGTCCGAGTTTCTCCATGTTACAGTTAGGAAGCCATTGATGTCTATTTAACGTAGAGGACGAGTTCACCATACGGTAATTGGAATCGTTACTTCCCGTTGCATATCCGAAGAAATGTCGTTATAATTCCACCCTTCAAAATAACACTCATCTCTCGCAAAAGCAATAATGCAGCACGATTTCCAAGATCTCTTCCGAAGGCGCCCTTGATATGAAATGAAGCAGCAATTTCCGGAATTCGATACAACGCACGAATCTTAACAGGCGTCTTCAAAAAAAAAAAAACTTCGGTTTACCTTTGGCTTAGGATACTTCCGCAAACATTATACGGAGGAGGAGGATGTCTGGAAAAAAAGCGTTTTCCCTCTTCATTAAACGAGACTCGGGGACCGGAAAAAACTTCTTAATTAGAAACAAAAGAAGGAGGTTAATTACCACTGTAGACGTCTAATTTGCGGCTCGAATGGGAAGGCGCTTGCAAGGCTTCTTCATCAGGGGGGTTCGAACGGCTTCTTCCGCCTTTTCAATAATTTATTTCTCCTCAGAGAGCAAACACCTCGAGATGTTGATAATGAACGAGAAACGATCGCGCTCCTTTATTTTCGATAGAATTTTCCATTTATTCGCCTCGTTTCAGATCGGGCCGTACTTCTGAAGTGACGTAATGCCATTGGCATTTAGGTAGATGAGAGAGCATCTACCTCCGGAGCCTTACATATCTCGGTTCTGCCTCAGGATGGCTATGTCATTGTGGAAACAAGAATCAGACGTTATCGCGTTAAGTATATGAGGTTGAACGAACGAAGGCGCGATTTTTTATTTATTATGCCCGACTACGTGATGGACATATTAAGAGTGGGATTACCGTAAAGGCGGAATGCACGTTTCATTTCGAGAAGAATGTGTTTTTTTATTTAACGATCAGTCGTAATTTTACGCTGAGCTATTTTTAAGAGTCGTTAGTCTTGTGCAAATTATTATAATTACCACAAAAAATAATTTAAATAATTTATTTAAAACATCAATTAAATAATTTCTAACCGTTTGATTTTTCCAGTTTTATAAATATGTAAATGCAATAAATTTTGATTCATGCTCGCAATAGCTCGGAAATTTATGAAATTATTAAATCTATATAGATGATTAATCACAATCGAGAGCTATCAATTATCTAGCTGTAAACCGTTATAACGTGAGATAGATTCTTTGTATTGAAAAACCTTAACCCAAACTAATCTGCGTAGGTACTAACAGTTCTTGTTAGATTTTTCAAAATATTTATGAAAATATTAACATGTTTTCTCTCTTCCGAGACTACTTCGAAATCATAACATAATGCAAACTCGGAGGGATACAGCAGATAAGCATTGCACCACAAGTAGAAGCTCTTCCTTTCAAGACACAAATCTAGCGAGTGCTACGGTTCGTATCAACGCCAGAACCTAAACATGCAGCACTCGGATTCTTAATAAAAAGGAAGATTCTGAGATGAAGACCGAATGCCCCCGGATGAAGGAACGCGTGGTGAGAGAACGTGCAAAATCACTGTTCATATTTTGCATCAGCTCCTACCCTTCCAAGCTTTCCTCACGAATTACATTTCCCGTGTCATTCGCGCAAATACTTTTGATGACTTCCAAATCATTACACCTGCCGGAGAAACCAGATTTCGCAGCTATTTCTGATCTCGAATTCACATCCTCGTTAAAATTGTTTATTTATACGCCGAGGAAAGGATTTTTAACTACTACTAACAACCTGAAATGGATGATTGTCCTAAAATGAGGATTAACTCCCTTACAGTAAGGAATTGAGGCGAAAGAAAGTGACGACAGAAGTTTTGGAAAATCTTTCTCGCAAATTTTATAAATTAGAAAACGTAAAGATTCTAAGTTGAACTGCGTAATTTCTGTAAAATTTTTCTAAACCAAATAAATTTAATCCTTGAATTGTTTAACCGGCTTAGTATACAAACGATTTTTTCCCATAATATGCTCAATGTAAGATTTATGCACAAGAATTTCATCAAACTTGTAACCATTTGCTTCAAAATTTGACAAACGTCATTATATAATCCATACGAATATCTATTTCTCAAATCCTCTGTCTTAAAGAATGAAAGAAAACATCATGGAAATGCTTAATGCTATGTCAACAAAGTTGAAACTTAGTGTCCAGTTCCTTCCGTAAAAATCTTATCTTGGGTATTTTGAATTTCAGTTTCCTTACAGCTGGGTACCCGAATTACAAAAGATTTTACGAACTAACAATTATCAGTATTCTGACAGTATTATCTTCTTATTATAAAGATCACTTGTGAGGTCAAATAGTCTTTCAATAACCCAAACTTCTTTCACTTAAAAATATATACCTTTTGTAACGAAAATAAACGAGGGATCCAAGTTATTGCCAAATAAAATTTCAACAGAAGAAGCGATAAGAAGATTAAAGCAAGCATCGAATTCAATCACCTCTCTATATAAACCTGATGCCGTTGAATCATCCATCTACCCAAATCTCGAGTGTCACCGGTTTGCCTTCGAGTAAATTGCTCCTGAAGCATCTCAAGGTGACGTTGATTTAATGATAATGGTCGGGATGATAAATCATAGGTTTCGATGTTAGTTTATTCCATTTTTATTGGATACCTACAGACAGCAAAGGACCAAAACATTATCGATCATGTTCCATCTGCATGTATGTAATTCTTAAAATGTTTTAGTAGCACATAAAGAAAGTAGTGAATAATTCGTTGCAGTATTTATCACTTTTATTAATCGGTGGACGTTCCTTTAGCAGTAATCATCAGGTATTGATGATTTAACAACCTGAACCCAGTAGTAAAAAAGTCATGTTAATGATAACAGGTACAATATTTTGATAGCTACCGTTTCGGATAGAACAAGTAATATGCATCGAACTTTAAATAACCAGAAGCTAAAGGTAAATTTTCACGTTAATTACGTCTACTTTAGATTCTCGAATGTCTTCGGGAGTACTTCACCCGTGCGTGAAAACAACCTAACAATTAATAAGAAAATAGACTTTGGACAACCACTTAAAGCACATGCGATACTTCATGTTGAGAACTACGTAGCACGCTCACTACTTTAGACAAGAGAGGAAAGTTAGAGGAAACTATCCAGGAAGCGACACTCGATTGCCCGAGAGCTACACGAAAGACATTTCTCTGAGAGGACGATAGCTATTCCCGACGGAGAAACCCGCCGGCGGAGGATTTGCCCCCCGAAAGCATGCAGCACTCACCGTCAACTCTTGAGCCATTGCCCGCGGCCCGGCGAGGAGCAACACGGCGGCGACGGAGAAGTGGAAGCAGAGCATAGCCCACCGGCGGATAGCCATGGCGATCGCGGGGGCTCCGGAAGCAGGCGTCGCTGAAGAGGAGAGGTTAGGCCCAGCCCCGAGGCCACGCCTCTCCGCACCACGGCGCCCTTTCTTTTAGCCGCGCCCCACGCAATAGATCACTCCGCACTTTTGGACACCCATGCAAGACTCGAACCAAAGATCCAACAAGTCCCACCAGCGACGAGAACCGCTTTAAAACAGGTGCAGATCCTTTCGAAAGCGGCCGTAGACCCTCCTTTCTCCTCTCGGTAACCCTCGCGCGATCTGGGACGTTCGGAGGATTCGAGAAGACTATGTGGAGAACGGTGGCAACTAACGCCCTCGGTGCTCTCCGACGCGGTACTGCCCCGACCGTCGGACTACGAAGGCAGGGAACCTCTCTTTCTCCCCTCCCTACATCACCACGCCCCCCTCCTGCTCTCTGCAAGAGGGGCAGGAGAGGACCGTGTGGGGAAGGGGTATATCTTCGTAGGCGGTGGAGGGGAGGACGGCGCAGCTTCTCCCGCGAATAATAACGCGTAATGAATGCCCTCCTACTCGCCATTAATTAGGAATCGGTGGAGGAGATGTGGGAGCGGTCATCTTCGACGTCCGCCGAACTGCGTGGGGTAATTGGTTTCTTTTTTTCGGTTCTTCTGGGAGTCGTCAGAGGGTCTTTCACGCGATGGATCCGTTGCGTGCATAGGGGCGGTCTCCTTCAGCTCGGTGTTTTTCACCTTCCTCGTGGGTCGTTCATTTTTATTGCGGCGTGCGAGTGCTTATGGATGCAGAGGGAGGGGAAGACCTTTGCGGAAAAGGAACCGCGGTGCGGCGGGACGCGTGACATCTCGAGAGTTATACGGCGAACCGCATCGCTGAAGTGATTCTCGGTGTTCTATTTTGCTTACGACGAATGGTTCACACCTGTGCGATGGAAAAGCATCGTAGTCTGCAGGGTTGGTCCCAAGAGAGTCTCGGAGCCAAACAAAATTTTGCTCGCCTTTGCTGACCTGGTGCCTATCCAATACGACTCAGTAAGGACAGACTCATCGTGTTACGGAATTGCTCCTCTTTAGCGGTAAACTGTCGCCTTCCGTTGAAGTAACTTCGTTGCATATTTCAGTTGTCCTGAGAAGTATTTTCATATCGCTTGTGAAGAAAATTTACACGGATGACTAAAATAAGATAAGAAAACTTATAGGACAAGATTTTGATTGCATATTTGTTTTTATCAATCAGATCCCGATTACTTTCACTGCAGGATAGCCATAAGTGTTTAAGAGGAACATTAATTTATTATTAACAGCAAGTCATTGACTATTGAATCGAAAATTGAATCCATCAACTCTGAATGTTGGAACATTTTTACGCCTAAACAAATGTTTTCGATTTGAATGTTAGGATTTTTATTCGTATCCAGCTGATTGCCCTAAAAATAATTTTTAATTTAGCCGAGTAAAAGTAATTGAAGTTATGGGAGTTAAAAGAGGTTAACCGGTTGTACCGGTCTGCGTCCGGTAAAGTCTCTGAAAAATTGTGTACTCGGTTTTTCCTCAGTTCCACCGTGAATTCGGTTCACTAAGATTTAAAATTTTGTGGGGTATTAGTTAATGCGAATGCTGTTGTTTTCGTTTCCGTCTTGTTTTCTTCTGCATATACTAACGAAAAGAAAATGAGGGCAATGCTATTCATTTTTTATCTCCACCATATATCTTTGCAAGTTTTACTCAAGGTACTCATGCTGACAACACTATAGTACATTTCCATCTAACTCCGACTCATTTTATATTTTCTAATTCTCATCGGAATGACCAGAAGTAGTCGTTTCTCTTGGTGATAATTTTCTTGTGAAGATTCTCCGTTTTCTCTCGAAGCTCTGGAACCGAAATAACTGGACTCCGTTGACTGAAATAACAAAATCAGCCACATCATCGACGAAATCTGTACTGTTACGTTTTTCGAATAATTTCCATCGAAAGTCAAACTATGCACTTTTCTACCCGAGGCACTCTATCATAGCCAAAATGTCGCTGCTGTCGATACTTAAATCTCCTTCAAGAAACCTACGTTGAACCATCTTTTGATCGGAGACTAATCTTACTTCGTGATGATCCCAAATCGTACAGAAAAATTCTAGGAGAGAGGTCGAGTTAGAAAAAATACGCTATTTCCGGTACTTCCGATGAACATCCCGTCAGAATTTTACATGATAATCTTTGAATTTGGTTCTCAGAACAAATGACGCTTCGAATATGCTTTTTGAAGGAAAAACAATAACTGAGTGTAACCCTTAAGTATTTATAATGAATTAAGAATTCCAAAAGACATCCTGAAATATGATATGGTTCATGGGTTAGCAGAACACAATAATGATACTGTCAATATTATAATAATTTACTGTGAAACTTAGTTGTACTTCATGGATTGTCTCAGACGCAAGATTTTAACCAAAAATTTACATTCACGCTGTCAAAGATATCCAGAAACAAAATCTTCACAGAGCTATTCCCTTTAATCAAGGGAGTAAAATGTCGTAAGAAAAACTGATTAATTTTTAACAAAGCACTTACAAAATTTCCTTGATTTTATATATTTATTCATAAGTAATCTCCGCCTCACTCATCCTACACGGTTCTTTATTCTCCCCTCAACGTAATAATTAAAAAAGTAAAGTTGGAGGCGCGACATTCATTTGAGGAATCTGGCCTAGCCAGGCGGCATTCACCGTGGGTGACACGTGGTCTTCCCTTCCGATTCCCACGTCGCCTTACTTGGCTTTCCATGACCGGACCTGTTATTTCTTTGTTTAGCTAGCTATCTGTATTCATCAAGATGCGGTGTGGGCACCGATAATTGTTGGCCCTTACCGGGAATTGGACCCGGGACCGCTTACACCGAAGGCGAACGCGTTACCAGCTAATTCACCCCTAAATATACCAATTTATAATTTCTAATCTTAATTCTATTCCATTTATGTGAGGTTTCTTTGTTTTTTTTGTAATCACACGTAAAACTACAGAGGTACTCATGATATTGTGTAAACGTGCTTACGAATTTTTCCTGTTGTTCGGACACGGCTATCAAATGATATGGCGAAGCTCACAAATGAACACGTGGATAAAATATCTGAATCTTTATCAGTGCTCATACTTCACTTTCATTGAATGGTGAGGCTGAGATATCGGAATATATTTATAACTTTTTTGTTGATATTATCCAACTATAATATATATATTCCAATTCCACGTCCATTAGTTTCCGTTCACGTTCCTCCTTTGTGATCGTAGCGTGCCTGTCCCGTGGATTTTTTCCTAATAAAAGATGATTTCTTTTTATCTATTTATTCTGTGTATCAACGCTGTGCTTGAATCTGAGAAATGGCAGAATGCTAAACAGTTCTTCTATTCAGCATTTTTTTCTATGTTTTAACGCCTTAATAAATTTTATTTCATTTATGTCGTTTTTCACGTCTTCATTAATTCTCATTTTCACTGGCGTCATTCACGGATAAGCGCACAATTTATTGCATTCAGCCACTTAACCTTCGAACGTTGAAAGTAGTGAATTATACTTGTAAAGGCAGATACCACAGTAATGTTCTTGAGTAGCTTTCTCTATTTCTAAATATTAAGTTACTATAGAATTTGATTGCATCCGACTTTCCAAATCCGCCAGCACCGTAAGAGATTCCATCAAGACATTTATGCATTGGTGCCCTCAAAATATTTTACTTTAGACAGAGCGTAGATGAATTATTTGGTATTGTAATATCTACTTTCAATTTTCAAAAAAATCTGCAACTCATTTCTTAATTGATTCTCGTCAGTTTCAATAGAGGTCCAACAAATGTCCGAATTGTTCTGATTCTCCAAATCACAAATTATAAGGTAAAGATGAAAGTTTAATCAGGGGTTTTAATGATTTCGAAAGCGGGATACCGTCAAGGCTACTTCTTGATCAAACATATGACTGAGAAAAACAAATGATTCTCAACCCAATACTATTTTATGTTCTAACGTTGTAATTTATGAGTGGGAGGTTGTTTGTAATGGAGCGCCAAGGTGTTCGGTGAATATGGAAATATGAATAAACGTCCTAATGGAAATTTATGGGTCATAATGATGTCCGCAACATGAGTGAGGAAATCCTGACACTCGCTATAGCTATTGTGGATTAATTCGTTGAGGTGTATTGTTCACTCAGGAAAGAGACAGTTTATTAATTTATGCTTACGGTAGTCCACAATTATTGATAGCATCTTTCTCTGCGAACGTCTTGGAATGCAAAAGTCATAATCTAACACGAAAGGGCTATTTGATTTATATTACTAAGATAATGCAATGGTATGGTTCCCGCGATTATTACGATTGATAGACGAGCATAACCTGGAAAATATCCTTTCAAAAGCAAGGCAAACAACAATTTCTCACACAATGAGAAATATTCTAATACCAAGGCCGAAGCTTAAGACCATAAATATTCGGATATTAATTTTTTGGCTCGGAACAGTAATATATTATATCTTTCTTAGATCTCTCATATCTCCACTCCACGTCAATCATGTATTTTTCTCTATCTGAAAGTGGAATTATCTTTATAAACCCTAACATGTGCACATCTGAATTGGTACACCAAGAGCCGCCATGTGGCGTATGGCAGGGGATATGTAAACGGCGAACTCTCTAATTAACTATGATTTGACTAATCAACTCTGATTTGAGTACCCTACACCATTTGAATACACCGAAAATAACCATCAGTAATTCCTGTAATCTAATGAAATCTCTTTGACGTCTGCCCTCAAAAATCGCATTCGCTGAGAAGTAAAAATTATGGTCGATTCGTTATTTCGATTCAGAGAATTTATTTAATTCGTTTGGCGTTATTATCATCTCAATATTTTATTTTGATGGATTAATAATTAATAATTTTGCTACAAGTAGCATAGTTATGTACTCGTATATTTAAAATCATTTCTGTAGTGGTCCCAGAGGAACCGTCATATTGATCGAGCCGAGCAAGTTCTTTTAAAACTTAGTTGTTTGAATGCAATGAAAGTCTTCGCCATGAAATCGTATTATTTTATCAAAGATAGGCATGAAAGACACTTTTTCACGGCAGGTTTAGGAAATAAGGCAATCGCGGTCGATCGATCGATTTTCCTGGTAGTTTGTGCTGGTCTACTTTATTAGATCATTGATTTTTTTAATTGATCCTAAGCTTTTATTTAAAATTTCAACTTTGTTCTGTTAAGCTTGAGGAGAGCAAGTTTTTCACTATCCATCTTGCTTCGCCGTATCAATCTCCTACTTTTCTTGATTACTCGACTTAAGAGACACCTAGCATAATGGTTTTCTCTTTTAAATATTTTTATAAGAGAAATCATGCTCCGGTGATCCTCCTCTAGCACGTCTACCAAAAGATACTCCCATTATAATTATAAGTGTATTATTTTCGGTAAAATTTCCAATTTGGTTTGGACGATATCCCTATTTCTGTGTCATGCTGAGACGTGTAGCATTCACCAATTTTATCCTTTGATCGATCAACAACCTTCTTCATGTATAATGATAAATTCCTTCCTCTCACATAGCAGTAAGAACAGCAGTTCGATGACAAAAGTTGTACAAAGTTGTACTCTCCCCCTCCCCCAGATAAAGGGGGAGGGGGAGAGTCCTTGCCCGTCCTTCACTACCCACTCCATTTTTCCCTGAAATGGTCGGCACGGCTTCGGAGCACGGTCGTGAAAATTTCTGAAAAAGTTTACTCTACCATTCATCCCCTCAGATGTTCCTAACGCCTTATATTAAAATGCAATTGGTAATTTCAATCTGTGATTTATCGCAAGAACTAGCTAGCAAGACGCAACGTGCCCAGAATGCGTCTGTTTGATTTATAATTAACTTGAAAAAGTATGACCATACTTCCGATACGTTTAAGAAAATATCTTGGATTAGACTAGAACATTGTCAAAGAATTCATGTTGTAACGCCAGGTTTCAGGGTCTTGCAAGCACAAACTGCGGAATATCTCTTTTCTAAAATTTTTAGCTTGGAATATATTCACGATTGCTATACTACATGCAAAAAATCTAAAGTAAAACTATATCTAAAAAACAACTTTAAAATCACCAAATTAATCCATTCCGACCTCCGAATCGCTATAATATTACTCTGCCATGTTAATGTCACTAAAAAATCGCTTTAAATAAGTTATTTTAACAACAATAACGAAAACGAATCCTTTCAAACGCTCAACGTGGACCTGCATAGCAGACAACGTCCTCCATCTTTATTTTCGCTCTCTCTCTCTCTCTTCTGGAGGCTCGCTCGCCCGAAACGAGGGGTCTATTGGACGAGTTGCCCCTTGCAAGTGGTAACTTTTTTTTGTAAGTGACTGTACATATCCTCCGTCGCGAACGTAAGCCTAATGCGGAACCTTTTCATGACGGCCTCTTTGATCTAAGCTTCAAGATAACTGAATCCATTGAGAAATATTTTAATGAATGCGTGTTTTCAACTTTCTCAAAGTTATGTGTCTTTTTTGTCACCAACGTCACGCATTACATATTAAATCTCAACTTGTTGAAGAAAAGCGCAGGAGAAAAAAAATGAATCGAAAGCGATATGACGCAACAATGAAAGGGCAAGCAAACCAATGTTCTACTGAGTGTAAATTAAAAGATGGAAAAAATCGCTTTCTTACATATGAAAGAAACAATGGATATGGAAGTTGCTTAAGGATTGAAACTGCTCTAGTGGTAACCGATCGATACATCATTCTATCAGAATGAAGAACGATAGGTCCGAGTAATTGTGATTTGAAGGTTGAGAAGAAAAATAATGGATCGTAGACATCGTGAGAAGAATTAATAGTCGATACTTGAACGCTCCTCGAGTTTGTTATTCGTCTTATTCACAATGACAAATAGAAAATTTATTGTTTGCCCGTCAGTGCGCAAGACCTAGTTTCTTAAGTCGTTTTCCTTCCTTTCATCCATTTGTCAGCAGACTATAGAGTATCGATTAATTTTTTCAAATGCTACATTTTTCTAACTTTAGGACAAAAGTTTTCTCAATTATAGTATATAGTAGGCACAAAAATACTATCATGGACAATTCTGCTTGGTTCTCCATACATCCAAAATAAGGAGGAAATAGCGAGGACAGATAGTTATTTCTGTCTAATCTAGGGTCGATTAGAATACTAAGATGGTGTCATTACACCCCCTGCCATACGCCACTGGCGGCTTGCGGGGTACTCATCTAAATCTAAAATCTAAAAATTGTCTATAGAATTTAGACTAATTAATGAAATTTTAATCTAGTGATTGGGAGGGATGGAAAATTCATGGTGATTAACTGAATATTTGATCACTTGTTGATACGTTGTCCAATTTTTCTGCATCAATTAATGCCATTGTTTATTTTTTGATCATGAATTAAATGAATCCATTAGTTTGAAATAAGGCCTCAAGAAGGACGGCTGAACAATAATAGCGAGCCAAACTAAGATAGAATATTTTAGAAATTGAAGATCTTTATCGTAAGAAAACATTGTTATTGCATTAAAAATCGACGGAAGTAGGAGTTCCTAACTGCTTCAGATGGGGGAGAAGGGTGCAAGAATTTTATGTTGGAATTATTCGGGCAGATCTTTTGAAGATCTATCGATCATTTATGAGAAGTAAAAGGGAAAATGGAGAAGCTAAATGATTCAACGTGGTGCAAAACTTTACCGACTTGGAATGTAATTTCCATGCATTTCTCCAAAAAATATAAGATTAATAATTAATTAATTCGCGTATTTATTAGTAACATATGGTTGTCAACCACTATTAAAAGTTCTACTGATATTGCATTGCATGTTTCAATCATTCATTACTTTTTATATTTATAATATTTAACAAATATTTTTTATCTATTTACAAAAATCCAAAGCATTCTTTCAATCCTCTCAATATATTAAATGATAAATTAAATTTAATGCCCATCCATTATACCAAAGTCTGATTGAACAAAAATAAATTGTGTTGCATCAACAGATTGGTGATGACGTACAGAGAGTAGTATTTTTATTATTAATTGGACTTCTTAATCACTCGATGATTGGCTCAATAAATCACGAATGTTTTATTGATAAAAATCGAATGGTAATGTCTTAAAAAATTGCAATATATCTCAATAATGACAGGAGTTGATTTAGAATGCGCATGTCAATTTGTAATTGGAATGAAAAATGTGAGTAAACAAGCAATTTAACGCGTAAGATTCTTGTCATGAGCATTCCTCCAGTATAAAGAAAACAAATTTGCAAAGTGACTGACAAGTAAGAATACCTTTTCTGACACCACTTTATTTCTTTCGAGATAAACAAAACCATCCTTTAAAACCAAAAATTTATAGAGAAAAAGTTGAATTTTAAAGAATTTCTGTACAACCTAATAGAGAGATAACGAAAATTAATAAGGCAGATTATGTATTGATGAGGATGTCACTACACCCTCTGCCGTACGCCACTGGTGCCACGTGGGGTATAAATCTTAATTCTAAATTCTAAAAAAACTTTCTCTTTAGAAATGAGTCCATTAGGAATGAGGCGTATAATATTCATATCTAGAGTATCCTTGAAAGTTAGAAATTCCATTATTAAATGGAATGTAAAAACACGGAAGAAATTAGTCCAAGGTCTTCTGATTTAGGAGTTGCCTCCTAAATAAACCGTCATAAGTCAAACTTTCAACCGAAAAGGGCTTCGAGATATGGAAATAGCTGCTGCCCATGGTCGACTTGATTGTTAATGAAGCTCCAAACGATGATATTCTGTTCCATTCTAAAATATATTATGATTTAACATCGACAATTTATCCTATCTTTTTCTTCCTCTAAGCGATAGCGAGTATTTCACAAGCGATTTTGTTTAGTGGTGCATCATCCTTCCTCTATATTCAAAGGCTTGTTATTTATCATTATAGGATCCTTCGCTCACACACTATCATATCCATCTTCATAATCCAATATGTATATGTAAGCTCCTTGTGGGGCAGTGAATTGCTCAAGTTTTTTTATTTATTTAATAAAAACCCGCAAGACTTTATAAATTACAAACGGTAACAACTTAAAAAATTTAACAGTGAGTCAACAATAACAAGGAAAAGTCAAAATATTCATAAAAGAATGCATAATATCACAAGAATGAGCAAATGAAAATACATGTGTTTCAAAACTATACTATCAAAGCAGTAAAAGAAAATAAACACTAATATTTAAAAGTATCAAAATAATAAAGAACTAAGTCATACCTTTCTATGCAAAAGTATCAGAGGTCGAAGAAAGATATTTTATACTATTATAGAGATGAGGTAATCGGTAAATGGGATAGGATCGTCCAAGTTCCAGGTAAATGTGAAATCGACAAGGATTCAGTTCATTAGAGTTTCTAAATAATTCTCGACGAAAGCAATGAAACCACCAATAAAATCTAAACGGTGATTTCAACGCGAGAATGATCACCTAAAGCGTGATGCGGTGTTTACCGTACGTTCTCGCGTTCACACCTTCAGTCAAGAGATGAATTTTGTTGGAGCGTTTTAAAAAGAGCAGACCCTAGTTTTATGATCCTGGGTTTCTGTTACAACTGTTCTAGTCATAGCTCCTCCTTTCGGACAAGTCGTAGCGGGCCACCCACTTCTGCGGCCGAACAAAGGAACTCTTCGTGAATGGATTGGTCTCTCCAAAGAAAGTGGCGGTTGTAAGGCAATAAAAGTTTGAAAGTTGGTCGGACCTGAATTTTGCTGAAAGAAACAGAGAATGTAAAATAACGCGGCGGAAGCGTTTTCTTAGCGTTAACACTAGAGAATGAGAATCTGACTCTTTGGAGAGATAATAGATACCTCTCCATTAAGGGTATTCAGTACTTAATTTGACTGTGAAAATCCTTTTATTGGAATCCAATTATTATCACCTGTTAAAAAACCTTTGAATATGGTCTTATTTAAAGTATGTATTAGCTAACGAATACTCGTGGAGTTTATGATCGTTTCTATGTGGAATCACTCTGCCATACGCCACTGGTGGCTCGTGGGGGTAAAAATCTAAGTCATTCATCTGCTTTGTTATTGAGTCCTGTATTGAACTTTTATAAATGCTTGGTTGGCAAACTGATCTAATCTCCTTGCGTAAGTCTTCTTCTCTTTAAGTACTCAGTACCCAAAACACGAAGGTATTTTTGAGCCCCGGGCAATCTTTTTCAGGCTCTCCTTAGATATAGATGTTTCGTAACACTTTTTTGTCAATGATTGTCTCATTTCCGATATAAATTTTTGAATTCATTTCGTATAATCTCTTATATATAATAAAAGTTATATTAACGAATAGAAGGATGATTTTTATCGATTTTTGAGTGATAATTCAGTAAATTATAGGTAGATAATTTCGCCTTTAAACGTTCTGAATAAAAATGCGAAAGCTTAAGGAGCCTCGTTGGAAGAAGTCTAGGTTGCGAACATTGCATAGGAGTCATTCACTAGCAATTAGAAAACTCAGAGCATTTGGAGCAAACCTTGAGATCGAACAAAAACTATAGAGAAATGCGTAAACTAGTTAAAGAAGCAGCACAGAATGAATATCACGATAAAGATATAGAACCTTCTTAGTATCACTAGATCAGAAAGAATTTTGGTCGTACGTGCGCGAGATTCGTGAGTCAGCCTCGTGTCCTACCTTATAAGAGAGGAGGGAATTACCGTAAATGAACCGACAGAAAAAGCTAACTTACTTGACCAGCACCATCAGTAATGCTTCACTGTAGACTATGGTCAAGTTGACGATTTTATCGCGCGCATTGATTCGGAAATCAGTCCCACCGAAATATTAGTTAATGGAATTGGAAAGTTATTTCGAGAGATTGATAGAAGCCAAGGACTCGTAGGTATTCCCGCCGGTTCAGCCAATGAGCTTGCTTTCTTTCTTTAGGTATTCCATCAGAGATCATTGCATGAGAGTGTTGTCCCAATGTCGTGGAAAAAAGCAAACGTCACTCCGATACCTAAGAAAAGGCGTGCTTTAAAACCAGACGACTATATGCTAATTTCACATCTGTATTTTGCAAAATTATGGAGCATAGGTTTAATGTTTTAATTTTCGTCTAGTTCACATTCTCGTCATTTTTTGTTGAAGTGTCTCCGTATTTTTTATCTTAGGTATTAGTTTCCTAACATTTATTACCAAATCATCATATTTACCATGTAAAATATTTTTATGATTAAGGATTTCGAAATATTCTCGAAAAACATTTTTGGCGCTTAGACCAACGTTTTTACCTGACGGCATTGTTTTCACTCGGGTGATAGTGGTGCTTACCCATCGTGCTTCACTGAGCTCATGGATTCCACGATCCGCATATACCTTTGTCTTGAAGAGCAGAAGTCGTTCTCAGAAGTATTTAAGACTGCCCATTGACGTTGCCTTGCAGTCTCAGCTTCGTGACAAGTTGAAGCAAGGTGGTGGAGGAAGGTGGTTTTTGCTATGTCGACTACCATTGGACAAAGGAGTATCCCATTGGGTCTCACAAATAATACCCTTTGAAGAGAAAATCCCGGACATCGGCAGGAGGCAACAGGGGATGGTCGCTTGTTCACCCTATTATTCTCGCACGCTGACTAATTGACCATCTTCATGGGACAGTAGCCAAAAGGGTCATGTTTCCCTTAGAAAGAATTTTTCGCATATAAAAGAAGTGTATTGCTATTATTTGAAAACGAGTCCTCAAAAATGTTGACCATCATTCCTTTTTTTGACTTCTTGGCATTATCTTTCTAACTGTGGGATTCTCGAAGAACCGTTCTCTCCACGTGACAGGAACTCAACGTTACTTTCATTGACCTGTGGGTTTGGGTTAGTCGCAAAATACTGCGCGTCAATTTTTGGAATATTCTTCACAGAGAGATTAGAAACATTCCGTACGGTAATTTGAATTTTCCTCTGGAAGTAATGTGGTCTTTTCATGTGTAACATGGGCGTTATTCCGATTTCTCATTAATGCTGTTGAGACGTTTTCGAAAACATGATGGCAATACCGTTTTACTTTAAGTCGAAAACATTGGAGTTCCGGTGATTTTCCATGGTTTTAACATTTACATGTTGACTAGTTGCCCTGTGTGAAAATTTTGTATAAATCGCAAGTACGCGAAGATGTTTTCAATTGTGTAATAAGTATTTATTAGTTTGTAGTGACAGGAGTGTTTGTTGAAATATATTTGAATGAGGAAATAGAGTAACCTTCCGATGTACTTAATTTTTTTCGATAGGTATCGATATCTACACATTCAGTAACGAAACTCCATGGGCATATTTTAAATACAATATTTGACCAAATAATGCATTTTGATCATATTTTGGTCTCTTTTTAGGAGGAAGCAGGAAAATTTCTCTTTAAATTGGTGTGTCATTTATATGTTTTTTATGGAGTTTTTTTGAAGAGAAAAAACGCTGGTATCCGAAGACGAATGTTTACAAATAATATATAAATATTGGTTTCAAGTGTGATAATAAAATATTGTTCATTCGTTCGCATTCTTCATTTCTCTTCAGATATTTCAAGATTAATGAGTTCAACAAAAATATAATGGGATGGTAAAAATATTAAGCTTCGAATGAAATTTAGTTGCAGTAGTATTGTTAAAAGTACTTTGACAGCTGAGGTCATTTCGCACCTGGGATCCCACCGGGAATTGAGCCCGGAATCGTTTTCATCCAAGCCTAACGCGTTGCCCATTTGGCTATCCGGGAGCCCCATGAGATTTAGCTTTACCAATATAATCTCAGATATTTTTTGCGCGCGAAATTATACATTTATTTTGAATTTTTTATGAATTTATGTGTATTTGAAATTCCTCACTGCCTCCTATTATTTACATGTGCGATTTTTATGAGTGCTTTACTATTATAGTTATTTAAACTGTCGGTCTCTTATGGCGCGTATTATTAGTAACATAATCTCTACTGATTGAGTTCAATTGAGAAGAAAAATTTGATAGGAAAAACTTAGGAGAAACTTTCCCACTAAAATGAGTTGATACTAGCATAAAAATATATACAATAAGAGTAATGAATAGTAAGTTTTTTCGAGGCCAGGCGTCAAACATATTTCGCGAGATTATAGCGAGAACGGTTAGCTATTTCTGGTATCTCTTTCCTGATAGCATTAGGTATATAAATCAGATAGTTAACTGGGGTGTTTGGTGTTTTCACACCTCCTGCCATACGCCATACGGTGGCTCTCGGGATATTAATTAAAATATAGATAAATTTAAATGATTATAGCAACGCGCAAAAGGTTTGTAAATCACTGTAGTAAATTACAAAAAAGTTTCAGATGTCTCTTAAAAGTCATTTGAATAAATAATACTCAGTTTAAATTAATAATCGATCACTAGAAAATGAGCCTTGTGGTGCAGGGGTGGAGCTAGAACGTTGTCAAAGAGTGCGAACTTACCAAAGGGGGGCGACTTAAAACAATTTCCTTATGAACTCTATCCCAAATAAATTTTTAAAATGGTATTTTGGTATACATTGGTATTTGGTATACATTGTATCTATTGTAATTGTAGAAAATCTTATAATCAGATTTTAATTCCTTTAATGTTTAGCTCTTTGTATTAGTAATAGTACGAGTATTGTTAAATGTGTACGATTGTTAAATGTGCTCCGATATCTGAGGTGGCGTATGGGCTACCACTGGGAATCGAACCCGAAACCGCTTTCGCTGAAGTCCAAAACGTTGCCCACATGGCTGTTCGAGAACCTTATTATGTATAATACTAGTGCTACGAAGTCAAGGGGGCCTGTCACTCCGTCACTCACCTGTGGATCTATCTATGTTTTTGTTCATACTTTTAGAAGTACGTATGCTCTTATGCATCCTAAGTAAATATTAACATTAAGGTTTAAGTAGTAATAATGCGATGGCATCCGCCCATCTTAAGCCTATTGGCATACATCTCTATCCCAATGTCTCATATGCACGTAAATAAAATAAAAAAATATTTTACCTAGATATTGTATATATAAGAAATCCATACGAAATTGAACACAGTATTCAGTTAGATATGTTATTAACAAAATCACGAGAAACGTTAAAATTACCAAAAAACAACATTTACTCTTAAATTGATTTGGATATTATAAATAAGTAATAATACGAGATTGAAAGCTATAATTTTCAATTATAGTACCAAAATTTTCCTAATAACCAGAAAATAATCATCTTATAACAGACTGTTTAAAGTTATTTAGAATTACTAAAGATTATCAATAACCAAATAACTCTTTTGAAGAATTATAGAAGCAGTTACAGTCTACATATATAATCATACAAAGCATTTGTAATACCTGATTGCCTTGGATTGTGGCTGACAGTTATTGTCAACAGATATTTTTATTCAGATAATACTCCTGCTGATGTGCTGTATATATCTCCAAGAGTTGTATTTCAAGTAATACAATATGTAGCTTTGATTACCAAAAGTTACAATAAGAAAAATTTCTTGTATTTTTACCAGTTCAAAATTTAAATCTATGTTTCATCATAAATAAGGGAATTCATATTAAATTCTTTTACATTTTGTAGTCTTTCATCTGTTATTGAAAAACATTTATATTTTGGGAAGTTCTTGTTCAAGTTGAAGCTGGTCGAGTATAAATTTGTACATTCATTTGCTTCATAAAGTAGTAAGAAGAATCAATTTCTTGGTGCATTAGATTATTATATTTTTAATTACCTTGATAATAATTAATAACCTTTGAGGTTTGCCTAAGACATGACTGAAAAATCAAAATAATCAAGAATTTTTGTCCAAATTTCTCTGTTTTTAAATCAATCAATATTGCAGATGTATATTTCTTAGCCAAGAACAGTCAAGTTTCATGTTAATGAGGGTTTATAAATAATGGCTAAGAATCATTATTTACTAATTTACTTGGGACATAATTTTTTTAAATAGTAACCACAAGGCAGATACTCAGTATCTTCACTTGGGGTTCTATAATAGAATTCTCTCTAATAATATAGTGAACAGTGAAGTACCTACTTCAATATTTGACAGATTAACTTAATAATTCCTATGATAAGTAATGAGGGAAAGATGTACTTTTGCTATAAATTATGTACTGTTAGTAATAAAACATCTTACTGTAAGCATGAGGGCAATGAAAATACATAGTAGAGTAGAAAAGAGAGGGGGGCTAAAGGCTGTCAGCCTCCCTCTAAAAGTGCCTGGTGACAACTATGTTGTATAAACTTGTCCCAACATCTCTTCCAACCCTGCAATATACAATTTGTTAGCATCTTCAGTGATTCCATATTCTTCTGCTTTTTACCTTCATCATAACAGATGTTGATTAGTAAAAATATGATGCAGGAACATGCATCAGCTGAAAAAATTTCAAATGGAAGTTTTTAAAGGAACGATTTCCATTGTTATGACCAAACACATTTTAAGCAAATCCACATCTTTTACCTATCTTCCTTAAGTAGATATAATTAACCTTTTATCAAATGAGTGCCACATTTGATAAAATGAAAAATTTGCAAAGTAATGATGCTTTAAATCATAATTTTAGATGCTGACATTATCCATAACATTATGTCAGGTATAGTCTTAAGATGCTGTTCATGAAGAAATATTATTAAAACATGAAATTTACTTACATTTGCTTTGAAGCTTAGATATTTCAAGTGATATATATCAATTTTTTAAAACTTTAAAGATGAGCAGAATGATTTTCCAAATAGAAAATCATATACAGCAAGTATATACTTACTACGTTACTTCATCTCAACAGTAATCAACATATTTCTATATGGACTTGTAAAATGTTTAAATTTGATTATTGCTACATCTAATATCTCTGAGAAATCACATAACCACCAAATAAGCAGGAAGTAGCATGAACCAAAATAAATAAGTCGTTCACTCAAAGAGATAATTAGATGAGATAAGTTAATGCTTTCACAAAACATCTAATAATTATTTTAATAGCCACTGAATGGGGATGCAGTATGCTTTATAAATATATTAGCCTGGAACACAGCATTTCAACTAGTGCTGAAAGCAGATGGCAATCTGTATTCATGTTTAAAATTAAAAATAATGCTATTCTCATGATCTTAAAATCGTTGAATTGTAATCTAAATTTGCTTTACTTCATCCAAGCTATTTGGAGAAAGGTAAACTTCCAAATAAAGAATTGATTTTTGAGAAGTAAGTGGTTTAGAGCCAGGTGCAGATGGAGTGCCATGGATTGAGGACCCATGGCCAGCAAAGTTTATCTGAAATTCCTTTCTAGTTATCAGAAAAAAAATAAAATTGATAATCAGACTTTACCATAAAAAAATTTATCTCTCAAGATCTATAACTGTATGATCAACAGTGATCTCAGCTGATACATAGTTAAAATTAGAATTTGAAATACTTATCAACTGAGAATCAAACCACTGACTAAACTTTGAACACAAAATAGCTTGAAAGATGAAATTATTGCAATCATGCAATGCATGCATGAATGCAATCAACTCTTAATATAGTAAAATTTTAAGTAATAAAATTATTGAATTCACTTACTAAATGATACTAATGGGATTTGGTAGGGGGCAGTTTTTTGGCTTGATGATAAAGAATATTAATTTCCAAAACTCTTCCTTTATCTAGAGAAAAGCATTAGGGTTAAACAGAAATTAAAAATAGAAGTGCCTGAATCATGAAAGTTGTTAATTTCAGAAGAACATCTTTATGTATTTTGAAAGAGATATTCAAAAGAAAAAATAAAATATAAGAGATATCTGTCTATTGTAATTTCTTCAAGAACAGATAAAAGGAGACAGACTCCCTGATACAACTTCATCTTTCAGGAAAGGCTGCAGAAATATTTTTAGGGATGGATTTTTGCAGAACTAACATGCAAGGCTATCCAACTTATTGTTTCACATATCCAGAAGCTATTAAATTGACCTTCCCTTTCACCTTGTCCTGTGTAAAAAAGGTCCTAAATAGCCCTTAAAGCAACCCAAGATTCTCTCTCTCTCTATTATCACTGGTAAAATTCATTGCTAAGATTTTGGAAATGGTCCTTGGATTTTCACCATGAAACAAACTAAAGTAGGAAAAGAGGCTTGAGGAATTTCCTATAAAGTAAGTTAGGTTCCAGGATTTGGCCACTCTCATTGTTGCATTGTTCAGATAGATTTTTTCTTAGTACAACAGGGGGTGACCCATTATCATCCCAGTCCTGTGCCTCAGGGTGCTTGATTCTCAAAATATAATACATGAGAGACATTGTTTAGTTTAGAGGTGAGGTGAGCCCTATGGGCACAACTTACTGTGTCATTTCTCAATTATATATTCTCATTGTATATTTCATATCATTATTTTCAATTTCTTCTTCGTCTTATGTAATAACTGCAAAACATACTAACTGTGTTGCAGTTACTATTAAGGAGCTGAAATAGAAGCACTCTGGAAGGGTATGACTTCTGAGGAAAATGGTGGAAGTTCTTCAGTGAATCAAGAGAAATATGCTGAAGCCATTTTTTTTACAAAGAAAAATTACCCAAGGGAGTGGAAAAATTAGAGATGGATAATCCTGAATTACTGAATGCCATGAAAAAGTATGTTATTTGGGATTGGAGACAGATAACTCTTAGAAGCAAAGTAATATAAAATAAATATGGAGAGGCAACTGTTATCCTTGAGGTCTTACTGATACAGATTAATCTAGTTGGAAAGTATCACTACTGATATTCATAAAAGACATATGCTGAAATATACACTACTTCAATCAAGTTTGCAGAAGCTTTGTAGATTTTAGAAGAAATATTAAGTACAATCTCCAATGCTTATGCTGACCACCACCAACGATTCGTAACCATTCAGGTGTGGATAGCTGTAACATATATTAGGGTGAAAAAATTTAGAGATTCTGCAGATTTTTTGAGAAAAGTACTTCAGAGCATTGAGGGAAGATAGGGTGAAGACCATAAGGATACAGTGTGCGCAGTGGGTCTTTTGGCAGTATCAGTGTTTGGTCTGGGTAAACAAGGAGAGTATGTTCTTGTCTTTATAATATTTTAAGGAAAATTTATTATTATACGGTATTATGGCATTGTATACCCAATCAAAAATATTGCTATTCTACTTTTGGTGATAGAATAATATGAAAATTCCAAGGGAGTGATGATGATGAGAATCCCTTCATGTTAGAATGCAATGTAAAATATCTTGAGTTGAGTTATATAATAAGTTGATAATTGAGTTATTAAACCAGCTAAAGCAATGGTGATGTTTGGCAAAGTTCTGAAGCAATTGTGAATTGAGTCCATTTGGTTGTGTACATTTACTGAATTTATCATTCTTTGAGATGGGAAGGAGTGAAAAGAGAACTTTTAAAAAGCTTTTGTTCTGGATTTGAGTACATTTTCCTTCAGCAAAGTATCGTTTTTATTTCTTATGTTAGCTTGTAAATCAAAGGCTTGAATAGCAAATGAGATAATATACTTCCTTCTGTATTTGAGTTGATAGTATTTTCTTTAGTTAAATATTTCATCAATTTGTTGTTCTTCTATTTTTCTTGAGATGTGCTTGAGGAGAAGGGGGAGATATTTTGATGCAAAGTTTATTTTGTGATGTACAAATAATCATCTTGTTTATTGCGGAGGCCTTGATCAGGAAATGAAAAAGGTTTCTCACAAAAGTTGAGTCTTAGTTTAGGAAAATATATTTGATACAGTGGATGTATGGCAATTTCAGTCTGTCTATGCATTAATTTTTAGTTTTCAGTGTTGTATGTACAGCTGTTTTGTTTATTATGTTACTATGTTGTTACTTTGTGATTTATTTATTTATTTGTATTTCCAGTTTGATCAAAGAGAGCCTAAAATTCGAAGTTTGTTCTGATTATAATCTAAAGCCTCGGCCGAGATGTGGTGGAAATACATAACTGAATGCTGATTTTTACTTTTCCACAGAAGGAGTGCTGAGTTTTACTAAATGCTGATTGTGATAATGTATGACTAAATCCAATATATTTAATTAATGTTTAGATACCTTATAAATACTTTTTATTGAGCTTGTTTAATCAAAAGAATAGGAAATTATCTAGGTTATTCACCCTTCTTACTTACCTCTACTTTAGTATAAATTATCTAATGACTGACTATGATCTAAATGGCTATGATCATGAAACTGTATAGATAAAGTGATTGCTGAAATCCCTCACAAATGGTAGTTTATACCTTAGTGGATCTTTCAATGCAAAACCAGGAAGTCAAGGGTGTTCTTCTCATCTTTTTTAACTGGAAGTTATTCTCAGATATTCTTCTATTAGCTGGAGGAATACTTGTGCCCTTTTTATCATTTCTCCATAACAAGTGTATTTCTGTCCATTTCTCTCTTGCTTCTCCTTGTGATGCTGTAGCATCTTTTCATATGGAAGTAGCATGAATTGTGAAGAAAATTAATACTCAAATACTTACCTACAGTTAAAACAACATAAGTTTCTCTCATGGCTATTAGTTAAGTAAAAATAATAATAGCAACCCTGTCACCAATTTTAAAATGCACTGAGTCATATTTATTCAAGTAATTTTATTTTGTACTTTTAAATTTGTAATCCAAGTTCGATTTGGAAGTTCTTTACAACACTACTTGTAATACTTCTCTTCATTTCGTATTCTGTTATTGCAGAGATGACTTGTAATTAATACAAACTTATGATTAATGCTCAATAGAACTCAGTCAAAACACTCAAGTATTACTCTATTTATGATTGAAGTTCAAAATATTATAAAGTTTGGTTGGGTAAAACCTCTGCAACATATTGCCAGACATTGAGCAAAAGTGGTTTATGACTGGTTGTATTCTTTGAGCTAGATGGTGATGGTGGTGTTTGTATATCAACCTAAGATTACCTGAGGTAAACACAAAGATTTAATTTATTCCTAGAAAGGAACTAACATTTGACAATATTTATGTAATTGTATTCTAATATTAAAACATCCTCTTTGGGACTTTCTTTGAATTAAATTTATCAAAATGTGATGGATAATAGCCTCTCATTACACAAAGATTAACCAACAATGTAGATACATATATCATGTATTTTCATCAATCGCTTCTATTCATTATTTATATTTATTTTAAGGATACATTTTGATCATTTACCTTAAGTTCTTTATACATCAAATAGCTAATGACAATCCTAACAGTTGTGTTATTAAAGAGATTTTGAGTGTTGTTGATTGAAAATTTGCATTTCTTCATACTACTTTTCAATATTTAATGAAACCTTGTGACTAAATGCAGTTTCCATCCTTTTCATGTGAAAAAAGTAAGCAACAATAATTCTTATTCAAAACTAAGAAATTATATCCTATATTAGTTGGTAGGGGTCTCCAAGAAACTACTGAAGTTACTTGGTACTCTACATACAAAATATTATTAGATTTGTATGGTAAATATATATTCCTACATACATACTGTAAAACCTATTTAAGATGTTTCTGTTAAAGACATTTTCCTGCTTAATGTGCAATTTTTTCCCAGTCCTAATCACATCAATTTTATGGTAAAAATTCATTTAAGATACCCTGTGTCCCGCTTAAGATGTGGAGTTTTCTCATTCCCAGATGCATTGAAACCCACTTAGCCAAACATTTTCCTCATTCAATGGGCCAAAATTATTTTTGAATCATTAGTGTTGTCCTCTCACACTTTGCCTTATCTCGGAAATGATTTCTTGTTTATTTCTTCTTTGGAATGACTAATTTTGTGAGAATAAAATTGAGATATCACAAATCAGAAAAATATCCATCCCACTGTCAGAACTGATAAGAATTCTGAAATAGAGCTAGATCTGCTTTATAGCTTTTTCACTATCAAAGCAGACGGATTAAAATTTGCTGTGCAATGTTTCCTTTTGCTCTAATCTAAAGTTGAAATACATACCGAATAAACCAGAAAGGCACTGTAGTGAGGGCTGTTGAGTGCAGTTTTGGAGTGAAGAGAGTGACCTTCTCACCAATGCTATTAAAAAAATTTGTTTTTCTTCCCTAATTGTATTTCTGCTGAACATTATTTCATTTTAAAGTGATAAATAACCAAAATGAGGTAATCAAGATGCTCTCTTTGTACAAAAAGCAGCCCTTTCTCCAAAAATATGATGAGCAACAACAGCATAATGAAACCCATTATAACATCTTCTCTCTTTTGATGTAATTTTCTCTTGATCTCCCGAGAGAAGTCTTAACCCAGTTTAACTATATTTTACTTTATTTAATGTTTTTACTTCTATTTTTGTATACTCTCTTTGAGGATTATTTGCATTAATTCAAAATTTTATCAGCTATCATGCTGAGGGAATTTTGGACCTACGTCTAATATATTATATCCATTTATGTTGAAAGATTTTTTCATTGATAGGGTAACATAGTAAAGTGAATCATTGCATAATTGCCCACTCATAAATCTTTGTTGCTCCTTCCTTCATTTTATATCAGTCTTATTTGTGATGGTTTTTTTTAAATTCATTTCAGTTTTGTAAGTATTACCTAATTAACTAGGTAGTTTTCTGAATTCTCCCTATAATTTTTCTTGAACATTGGGATTAGAATTCGCGCTTTTCCATTCTCAAGAAATTTTTTATGCCAGAATTAACGTTACATATTTTGGTATTTCCTTCTCCAATGTATCACATATCATACTATACAAGCAACACAATATATGTTACATCCGGTTATGATTTTCTATTTTTTACTGACTTCTTTACTACTGGCTTTTTCTACACTTCTATGATTTTATATACTGATATTAATTATTAAAGCTTTCTGATTCTTCTTCATCATGGTATTACTCAGACTCTATATACGTATGGTTTATCGTTAACCTTAAGTTCTGCTCATTGGTTCCATGTGAACCTCAAAGTGTGTCTTCATTCGTTAAAAATTATGCCTCAGTTAATTTAAGCTGTTTTAGATTCCCAATCATTTTTTTGTATCTGTTGTTTTTGAATTTACAGTTTCTGATCTCTTTGTTCCCCTGGTACTTATTTGCTGCTTAATTTACTCTTTATTTATCTAAGGTTCTATCTTGTTCTTTAATTTACTCTGTGAACCAATTGGTATTTTTTCTTTTACTTTACTCTTCTTTCTACTACCCTAATGCCCTCTATATTTTCCTTAAGTTATTCCTAGGTATTTTTATAAACGATCCAAAGATTCTAAATAAATTTTTCTTTTTGCCCAAATGTGACAAGTCTCTGAAAATCTTTGTCTAAGTTTAATTCTGTAAATAAAATCAGTTTTAAAAGTCCAAAACAACATTTTTCCCATGCTCAAATTATAAATATTAAGATTTATTTTAATTCCAAAAGATAAACAATGAATCTGTCTAGAATGTAAACGAAAAGATTTTTAAAATTCCAAAGTGTAAACGAACAGATTTGAAGTTTAAGCAAGTAAACAAACCCTAATTTTCATGTTTGGGCCTAGGGTCTACCCTAGTGACCACTACTTTTCCAAGGAACAATTGAACCTACTGTAATTACCATAAGCAATCTGTGTAGATTCAGCTCCTTATAATTGAAAAATTCATCTTAATTTGAAATGTAATTTTATCTCTCTCAGGTTGTACATTAAAAAATCAATATAAAATCCATTCAACACATGAAATATGATATTTTTTCTTTGCTTGTTTCAATCCACTTCATTTTCCATGCTCCTCCTCTCATTACTTCCTGCTTTCTCCTAGAATTTAAAATATATTAAATTCAATAAGTTTCATTTCATAACAAGCCAGCACCTTTAAAAAATCCTTTACATGCATTCAGAAAGTTCACTCATGGTTATGAGTGAACTTGAGGGTTATATTATTCTTCAAAAAATTCATTAATACTTTCAAATATAACCATTGCAAGTGCACAAAGTTTCCAATAAGAACAAAACATTACTTATTCCCTCTGGCACTTCAAATTCCTATTCTTCAAGTAATTCCTGAAACCACATTGAAGAATGTCAAAGCTGTAAATTTCTATTGAGATTAAACCATCACACACAAAGAAAACTCACTATGTTGAGTCCACAAAACTTTTATGAAATGACCTAGGTTTTGTTACGGGGTAACACCATATGTAAATATAATCAGGACCTGATGATGTTGCACCATAACAAAACCTAGGTCCTTTAATAAAAGTTTTGTGGACTCTACATAGTGAGTTTTCTTTGTGTGTGATCATGAAGGAGTTCCACTGGGTATCACCAAAATCTGTCAAGTTCAAGATTAAACCAGTTACATCGAGCTGTCAGTAACATTGATGCAGTGATACCCAACAATTTTACTTGCATTTTATCTTTACTCTTGTATTGAAAATTAGTGACAAAAAACTAGAAAGCTTGAATTGCTGAAACCTGTGTGCTCAATTTCAGCAATTTCAACAAAACTTAGCAATCATTTCATTCACTACCTTCAGAAAATCCATTGAATTTATTAATTTTACGTGCAAATAATACCAATTAAGTGAAAATTACACTAAAATCATATAACCTATATTGGGAGAACAATAAATGTAATAAATACTGGTTATCCACCAATTTCAAATTGAATCCTATTTAATTTAAAAAAATTCTTTTACAATGTCTTACATTGTTAGTACTACATACTTTCTACAAATCTATATACAAATCTTTACAATGCAAAACCAATTGTTTAGCAAGCAAAGCTTTTCATTCTCACCAATAAATGTTATCAAATGATCAAATCCAACATGATGATCAAATGTCTATGCCTCTATAAAAACAATAAAGTTAAACTTTTTTTACTAACAAACACAACTGAAGTACAAATATCTGATGTTGATGTTGGCCAGATTAGAATGGCAGATTGGCGTTAAATTTCCCCTGAAAAATGAAATAAATTATAAAGTATTATAGTCTCTTTAAACTACCATTTGGTACACCAACAACTTCAGAATATATACTTTAATGCATCCTTGGAAAAGGAGCATACATTCTTCATGCACAAATCAAGGCATTTAGAGTGCTCCATCTGGCTCAATTCTGCCATCCATTGCAGTAGGTTTTGTCACAGGAAAGAAATGTTTGGTGAAGTAATGAAATATTTAATAAAGCACAAGAAAATAAGGCACAGAGCTCTCTCTTTCAATGACGGAGCTTTTTACACACACAAAACCTAACTCCCTTGTCCTGTCATATCTCTTCTCATTCCCTAATCTAGCAGAAAGGCAGCACCCTAAAACAAATTACAGGGTACTTTCATGTTATGCAACCTGTATAGCCGGAAAGTAGCTCTTTGAGAGTGAGTTTAAGCGAATTTCGAATATGAGGGCGTAATTTTTTTTTCTCTTTTGCTAGGTACGTTGTAGGCTTTTGTGACATAATTTATCATGAGTATTAGCCTAAAATTATTGTCTTTGGATACATTTATATATTAGAAGTATGGTAATGTAAAGGAATTAGAGCCGGACTTCTCTAATTCGGCCCGAATCTCACACATAATTCATTCTTCTTCAAAAGTATCGGATAAAAATTGCTTTCGTTACCCAAATTATCCGCTCATACAAGAATTTATATCACTGCAATACTCAAAGGGACTTGGAACCTTTATTTCCCTCCACGTCCACAGGACGAAGCTTTCCATCGTAAGATACGTATGATGATCGCACTTGTAAATTTGTTAATTAAGAAAAAACTCACTACCAAGAATTGGTCTATAAGACAAAGGAAAAATTGCAGAAAACGTAGCAGTAATTTTTCAAGGAACATTTATAGCAAAGCCTGATATTTCTTCACCAGTCTTCATAATTTCGTCCCTCGATTCTCACCGGCGAATTCGAACGGAATCTTTCATTGTAATTTCATAGCATTCGATTTTATTTGATTTAAAATCGACTTATTTTCATTAAACTTTTCACTGCAGTTTATTCACATAAATAGCTTAAGAATTGGATGGCTAAAATCTCACTATAATCTAATTTATATGAATCAAATAAATTACATATATAGATGTAATTATGTACTTGTAATATATAATAGAACAATTAAAAATAAATATAATACAATTTGCGAATCCCAAATAACTTAAAATACGTAAACGCGTTTTAACATCTTTAATCGTTTTACTACGTAACGTTTTAAGTATTTGAAAAGGACGTATTTTCTTGAAAATCATTTAAATCAAAATACATTTCCTTATCTCTGGATTTCGTTTGTCTTTTTTACCCATGGTACCTTCTCCATAACGCTATAAAAGGCAGGTTTATCGAAGAGCTCGTCATTTTCCCGAGCTAATTGCTTTCCTGAGCTGGCTGATTTACAGGGTTTCTGCATTGTTTTGTGACGGCGTACCAGCTGAATTCCGAAAGAAGTCTGGTTGCAATTGCCTTTAGGTAGGAAAAATAAATTCGCGTTACATGAATATTTTGTTTGAACTTTCGTGTTTTAATTTGGCTAATGCACTTAAAGTATTTAGTATCTTAAGGTTAAAGCCACCATAGAGATTAGTATGGTTTTGCTATAGAAATCTTCCATTGACAAAGATGAACATTTTCTCTCTTATTGCAGGCAAGGCTAGGTGCTCGGGTTTTTTCGGTGGATGTCCTCCAAACTCTAATCAAAGATTCTTCGTCCTGATATCCGTCACTTCGCCACCTTGTCAAGTGGATTCAGATCGGAATACACGTTGTAAGTTCTCAATCCTTTGTTTTCTTGTACTTTAATTATAAGACAATTACCTCCTGAGGTATTGTTCTCAGTGATTTAGCTAAGGATTAAGTCGTGTGGCCAGTGATATGATTAGTGCAAATGTGCTGCTTTGACTGAATTCGTGATTATTCCTCGTGTACGTTCCATTTGACGCATACTTTAACGCTCATTTGAGGGATGAATACGCACTTTCCTTTAGGGATCTCGTTAGGCTTAGGCGATTCCTCTCAACTCGTTCCTCTTTTGCATTATATTTAATATTTTATTAAAATTAATATTTTTTCACGGTCGAATTATATCCTAAATTTCAGATTTTTCGAGGAATCTGTTCATGACAGAATTAAAAATTTTAGTTCAAAACTTGATTATGTTAAATGCAGAATTAAACTAAAAGCATAGATTAAACTCAAGGTATTAAGTTTAATCCACTATGAAGAAAGTTAATCGCGCTACGTTGCTTCTCTTGGGATTGGCTTTTAAGGTTATATTTGAAGAAATTACTTAATGGGAAGAGCCTTCTTTTTAGGTGCGAATTAGTTTTAATTCGATAAGGAGTTTTAATTCCTTGGGTATTTTAAGAAAGGTTCATTTGGTTATGGAATTTAAAATTAATATCCGAAATTTCACCACTCCTGAATAAAATGTATATAAGATACTGTTTAAATTTATTTTTATTCGCTTAATTATTTCAAAATCTAAGTACGATTTAGGTTTTAATATATTGTTCGAATTCAAATCCTAAGGTTTAATTAATTCAGTGGTGTGGGTACACCCCCACTAGTCATATCAGAATGGAAATACCGAACATTATATCAAATCAGTGGTAAATTTTCAATTTGTCATCAGCGATATTTTGCTACGTGAAGGAGTTGTCAGCAAAGGTAAATTTTGTGGACAGGATTTCTAAGCTTCTTGAACAGACTCCTTTTCCGGTTACCCGATTAAGGGGGAGGACTTACATGGTGATTTTCAACACCTAGTCATTCTTTCTCCTCCGTGGTCGAATTCCTGAGCTCCCCAGGGCATATTTTGGAAAAGGTTTTAACACTTCAATACCAATCTGCGATAGTAACGTCAAAGCTTACTAAAGCTCGTGGATTAAAACTAAATTTGACGGTTTGACGCAAAATGTGATGGAAGAGTTTGGAAAGTGCTCCGTAAATCTTAGGCTGATAACTTTGTCTGGACGAGTAATTTTGGTTTTATTTTGCATCTACGAGTGAATATGTAAAATTAAGCTCCAGTAAAATCAATTTTCAGCGACTCCGCTGTATTCTCTACACGATTTCAAACTTCAGTTGCGGAGTTCGTGCTTGACGAAAGCACTAAAGAAAATTTCTACCTGAAATCGCGCAATCAACAATTTTCTAAACCATTTTATCAATTCTCACTTTAAATTGGTAAATATATTTATATTCGAGTTTTTCGAATTCGCCAAACCTTTAGTATTTCTTTACGATAAGTTTAATTGAAATGGGTTGTTTCAGCAAGTGCGCTACTTTAACCTTCGTCAGTTTCCCCAGTCGATTATCTTGAAATTTAATAATTTGTCAAGTTTAAAGTTTTAAAAATGTTCTCTCCGGAATATGAAGTGTTAGTAAAATCGGTTCCACTTATCTGCTTAAACGTAAACAAGTTACAGTTTGCATAGCTTCCGATAGTGAGATAAATTGATAGCAGATCTTTACATTAAAAATCTAAATACCAAAGTTTGCTGGAGATCTTTCAGATTCAATAGATTTGTGGTGATATATGTAGCATTGCGTCGATTTTACAATATTTCAATGCAAAGGAAGCTATTTATGAATAGTAATCGCTCTTTGAGTAAAATTTAGTGTTTAATTTGTACCTAGGCAATGTTTCGAATTTTAAATAAATTATTTAAAGTATAATTTTAAAGTTTTTGGAATAAAACCTAATTTTCACCTTCCACAGTGAATTTAATTTAGAAGATTATGTAATTTAATCTTTCTGTAAAAAATGAGATTTAATCTTGCCAAAGAAAATTTTCCTTTAATCAGGAATTTGAATTTTCATTATCTTAACAAAACTTGAAATTTGGAAAAATTGCCTATATTTCATATTTGTACATATTTTAGAACTCTCGGTTTAACTATTACTTGCAGAATAAAATTATATGGCTTCCTTTCATTGAATTTTCTAAAATATGAAAATGAACTTTTCCAAATTAGTTTCTTAAAGGGTTCATTTCTCATAGCATTTATTTTTCACTGTTGCCAATAGCAGGAAGGAGAAATGAAGAAACTCCTTTTAAACGTGATTTTATTGCAGAATTTTTAAGTGTACATTTATTACAGTGCTTCATAAAGAAAATTGCAGAGGGGCCTTTTCAAACACCCACTCAAAAACCTGTCCAGGCCCCAACCCCCAAAAGTTCCTGGTATTGGAAGAGCCGAAATGGCCGGATCTCGAAGATTTTGACGTGTCATTTGTTTTCTGCTGTTGCAGCATCCATCTGGACCATTTCTGCCCCCTGTACTTGCACTCCCAGAGGACAGTGCTACTTCAATGGCTGTATTCAGAATAATTCCAAGTTATTATAATTCCAAGTTATTCTGAATACAGCCATTGTAGCACTGTCTACTGAGAGTGCAAGTACAGGGGGCAAAAATTATCTGAAAGAAGAATGTATTTTTAAATGCAATAAATATATGAAAAGAGAAAAATCATGTTATTTTTTAACCAAGTAAATGACCTTGGGAGTACACTTAGGAGTGCATAAAGGGTTGAAGAAGTAGGAGGAGGAGTATGAGAAATTTAAGAAAATTTTCTGAAATTTCTAGAACCATCCGGAAACTACTACAGAAAATTTGGTAATATTTCTCACAAATTGAAAGCTGATGTTTGCTTTTCCGCGTATTCTTTTGTTTGCAGACTACCGGTTTTGGTGTTTGACCATTGTCAGGTTCGCACAGACTGAATCATCAAAAATGCCGAGGCTTACAAAGTAATTATTGACAGATGCATTAATTATAAAGAGATACACGATGTAGAAGAGGAAATTAGCGTATAACAATCAATTATGAGTGGGAGGGGAAATTCACTGATGACTATGGGATGGGGGAGGGAGAAAGAAAAAGATACTCGTTAGTAAGGAAACAATTGGGGTAGGAGAGGTGACGTTTAATTTCCAGCTGTTCCAGGGCATTGAGTCGAACTAAAGTGGTGGGGTATCCATTGGCACTGGCTATAGCTTTTATAGTGCTTAATTCGTGAGAATAGGGGAAAGGGGTATCTATCGATAAGGCTATGGAAAGAGGCAATTTATGGGAGTCATGACTCCCATAAATTAGCCTCCCATTAGTTGACAAATTACTTTCACGGAAACAAAAGATCCTCATTACCAAAAGAATTTTTCCCCTTTCATCTATAACTAATGCAGAAATACAGAAACGTGTGGCCTTCTCATTTAAAGGCTCCGTTTCCTACAGTCTGCAAAACCATTTTAAGAAATATAACGTGATTCCAGGGCATAAGAACAATAACACACTAATGAAATTACTTTCCAATGCAAAAGATAAATTCAAAGCTTTAGATAGATCTGGAATTTACAAACTAAATTGCAACGATTGTGATGGAATTTATATTGGAATGACAACCCGCAGCTTTCCTCCATAAATCTCCCACTTTGCCAAACACCTCTTTGAAAAAGTCCTCGACTCAATGCCCTGGAACAGCTGGAAATTAAACGTCACCTCTCCTACCCCAATTGTTTCCTTACTAACGAGTATCTTTTTCTTTCTCCCTCCCCCATCCCATAGTCACCAGTGAATTTCCCCTCCCACTCATAATTGATTGTTATTGTTGTACGCTAATTTCCTCTTCTACATCGTGTATCTCTCTATAATTAATGTATCTGTCAATAATTACTTTGTAAGCCTTGGCATTTTTGATGATTCAGCCTGTGCGAACCTGACGATGGTCAAACACCAAAACCGGTAGTCTGCAAACAAAAGAATATGCGGAAACACCAAAACCGGTAGTTTGCAAATAAAAGAATATGTGGAAAAGTAAACATCAGCTTTCAATTAGTTATTTCCACCACATCACGGCCAAGACTATTGAGTATATTTCTCACAAAGATATGGACTTTTTCAAAAGGAAGATTACAATTAAATGATATAAGTAAGCAGCAACATTCGATTGAACTATTACAGAGACTTAAATTTTGATGATCAGAAATACTTTAGACCAATTAAAAGAGTAACATTGATGAATTTTTGCAATACAAATTCAAGAAAAACAAGAATGGACGAAATATAAACCTTTAAAAAGAATGAAACTGGAAGTAAACAAAAGTGAAAAACTCCTGATTGGCAAGAAATTCAAAGAGCAGTATTATCCAGCACTTAATAAAATTCTGGGGATAAATAGTAGAGATTAGAAATAGAGAAAATGCTGCCATGAAATGATTAAACCACAACTCAGAAATTATTTGCTCCCATAAACTGGGTCTGCAAAAGTTATTACAGTAACCATTTCACAGCTGTGAATCTGATATTCAAAAACAAAGAGAAAACTATGACATATTTTAAATAAACTTCAGAAGGGAGGGAGAATTTCAGATAACCCTGAAAAATGTGCTCTATTCTTAAAAAAAATGAATGAAAAGTTTTGGAACTGCATTGATTTCTCTCAAAAAAATTTACTCTGAACTGAAAGTAGTACTAAATACTTATTCTAGAAACAGTAAAACTTGTTTCCAATGCAAGTGTAAATAACACATCCTCTTTTTTACGTAGATGTTGAATTACATTATCATGAGTAAAAAATAAGATTCACCATATTTCTTTTACTTGAAAATGCCACCAGCTTCCAACAAAGTATTAAATATCTTCACGATTATTGTGTTTCATTCCACCTAATACAACATCCTTCAATTAGCCTATGGATCGAGGTATTATATTTGCATTCAAGCACTGTTGCCAGCATTGCTTATAAACTGAAATTTTTGAAAAGATACATCAGGGAATGAAACCAATACTTCAGAATTTACCAAAAATACAACATATAGAATGCCATCAAACATGAATAGGAGGAATTGGAAGAGGAAAATGGATGCATGAGCCAAATGCAACAGAACTGCTAGTGAAAGAGTTCCATTCCAATTAATGGAAGGAAATGATGATGCTGCAAAACTTGCAACTTGAAAACTTGCAGAAAAAATATTCCAAGAAGCACTGAATTTTGATTCTAATATCGAAAGGGGATTAAAAAAATTTAGAAACAGATTTCTAGTGCATATGACCATGTATTGCAGCCCTAAGTAGATAAAATTTCCCTGGTTTTTACCTTGAAACATTATTCATGAAACTTTGACATGAAATGAGAATGAAGTATTTCATTTTCCAACACTATACTAAAGAAAATATATTCTAATTGTAATGAGTGGATTGTAGTACTTTTAAGCATGAAGTTCTACTATTATCACATCAGATAGATTTAGGATTCAGTTTGGAAAACTCTAATAACTAGCTCAATCCTATCACTGGGCTTACACCACCTCCCTGATGCAGACAAATATACTCATGCTAATATGTGGCTCATTTTCTGATGTGGCCGTAAGTAATAATACTTAAAAATTAATTAAAATAAAAAAATGTAAAAATACAAATTTAAATGAATATTTTCATTTTTGTTTTTAATTTATTTGAACAGAATTTTAAAAATAATCAGAAGGTGGTTAGATACTTTTTGTCTCATCTCTTGTTCCTGACACCCCCCCAGTACCTCAATGGTATCACATCATAATTACCCTAAACCAAAGAAGTGCTTTAATTTTCACAAAATATCTGATTTGTACTGATAGAAACTAAAAGTTTACTCATTTTCTAGTTCCCATTAATATATTTTAACTGCTAAATCTTTTATCGTTATTTATTAGCGAATTTTGATAGAAACTGTGTTTCAATAACAATGAGCTGAGAGAAGTAAAAGGAGGATCGTGGGAAGGATTTGAGATCTGTAAAAAGTAAAGGTTTACTATCACAGGCAATGAGACAATACATGGATAACAAATCCTACAACAGTAGAGCTTACAAGAAAATACTGTAGTACTAAAAGCGAAATGAAAGAAGAATTATTAATTCTTACTAATTTCGATGTCCTGATCACAGGTGTAGACATTATCCATTTGAAAATGGAAAGTGAGTTATCGTTGATATACTCGCATATCACGAAACTTCATGTTTCATAAACGTCATTTTGCCGTCTTATAAATAATAAGTTTGTAAGTGGGAACGTTTTATATTGCATGTTGATTTATCACGCTGGTAGGACAAGAAATCGCGAGCAACTAAATTGAAACAATTCCCTTCTTGGGAAAGCTCTGGACGAACAAGGATGAAATTCTGCGTCGATCTAATCGTTCGACAGGCTGGCGTAGTGGGTCGAGGCACCTAGGTGCGACGCTAACTGTCTCGGGTTCGAATCCGGTCGCGACCGCTTTCGGGATTAGAGGGCCGCCAACCCCACCGGAAGTTTTTTCTTCATCCTAACTTCGGAATAAACGGATTCGAGCCCGTACTTTAGTGTTGCGGGTGCCTAAGACCCGCACACCAGCCCTCGAACCCGCTTGGCGGGCGGCCAAATCATTAATTTCCAACATTTTTCTCGGATTATTTTTTCCGCTACAAAAATTTTCAATTTCATGTCATTTTAGTTTACCGCTTTCAAAAAATTGCACTGCTGGGCTCAAAGTTTAAAGAATTTTAGAATCCAGACAACAAATTCACAAGAAAGTTGACTGTATTTTAAAATCATTTTCACGGCTTGTGCCCAGCAGTGCAACGTTCGGAAAAGGAAAACTCGAAAGGAATTATCAGATATTTCAAGACACACAATCATTCAAATCGCGCTAATGGTGAGGCAAAATATTAAAATACGTAATACATGGTATTTTCGAATTTAAAGCAATAAAAAAGATAGACCAAGTTTTCGCGCATATCACACAAAACCGTAAAATTTAGAATCGACGGTGATGCGAACTACTTTTCAAGTTGTAGTTAATTCGCCATGAATGAGAAAGCAATGAGGAAAATTCTTAAGTAAGATAGTAGTACATATTATACATAATAAAAAAATTAAGACTCCCTAAAATTGAAATAATAATCAGGTAGATATGTCTTAGACCGGATACTACTATTATTATATCCGAGAAACAAGGGCACTTATATATAATCAAAAACCTAGATATAAAGATTCGTAGCTTAGTTTTTTCCTTCGGCTTATGCAACAAACAATCCTGAAGAACATTAGCAGTATGCAAGAATGAGACAAGTAGTAGAAAAGAAGATGAGGAAAGCATCCTTCCAGAAGAGTGGAAGCAAGTGCATTTGGCTTATAAGAAAGGTTCAAGAATAGAATGCAAAAATTATCAGGGCATTAGTGCAACTGCCACTATCGGATATGAATGTATAGCTAAAGAGAGACTAGAACAAATTCACAGCAGGAGGGTATTGTATTGACAATATTTTTATGCTACAACAAATAATGGAGAAAAGAAGAACAAGTTATAGAGAGACCTATCTTGTCTTCATTTATCTAGAAAAAGCCTATGACACAGTGCCTAGAAAAACTTCTTATCCCATCTTTGATAACAGTGACAGCAATTGAGAAGCAGATACTAATTGTACAAAGTAAAAAAGTTATTTATCAAATAAGAACTGAAGAATTATTCTTCCCAATCTAAAATAACACTTGAACCAAATAGATGACTATAGAATACTTGTTTTCTAGAGAATCAGTTGGTTGGCTAATGAAGAATTTCTAAGAAAAGGAGCTAAGGACTGTCTTGATTGGCAAAGCTACTTTTAGTTACATCATACACCAAAGAGGATTCAGCCATCTTTACCAAAAATGGTATTATATGCAAAAGTACTCAAAATAACCAATGAATTGAAATTCTATAGTAGCTCAATCAAAATAGTATCTCTTAAACCAGACCTACAAAACTGAAAGTGTATTTCCAAAGTAATTAAAATTTAGAGTGATTTACAAAATATTCATACCTCCAGGAAGAATGTATAACCATCCAGCTACTGTTAAATATAACTGTGTCCACATCAATGTATTCAAAATTATTGAAAATAAAAAACGATGCTGTAACATAACTGAATGTTCTACAAAAACCGAAGTCAGAATAAAAGTGAATGCAAACTGCCCTAAAGTGAAAGGAACGAAGTAATTTATATGGAGAATGCAATATTTCACTGATTGTTTTGTGTTAAATTAGCAAATGAAAATGAGTTAAGTTATTCTGAAAAATAAAATTTAGAAGATATTAGTTGTCTTATATGAATAACTTCTGGAGGGATACTCTAAATAATTACTCATCTTGTAAGATTTCATGAAATGATGATGTATAACTTGCAAAAAAGTATTGTAGTAATACTTTCCTTGAAGAAAAGTAAAAACACAGTATATGATATAACTAAACTTTATGGGAATTTCAATGATGTAGAAAGAAATTATTTAGCTGAAATGCTAATTTATTGATTTTTCTGAGTGGAGTTGATTACATGAAAAGATTTAATTGAAAGGGCATTAATTCTCAAAATCAAAGTTTATGTAAGCTTGAAATGTAAGTGACCAATAACTTCCTCCTTTCTATTTCTTTTTGATTGAGCATTTTCCTTATAAAATTTCATTCATAAACTCAGCCTATATTTGTACTGGGTAAAAGTAACAGCTATCTTTTCTGTAAGCAGAGCACCCTACTCATACTATCGAATTATTCAAATAAAGCACCCCTCATATTGTATCAACTTCTTCACAAAATGTTTAGGGTAAACCATCGCCAACAAATTATGAAGGGATTAGATGAAATTAAGTTTGAGTTGGTCTACCAATTATTTCATGGAAGCATTAAAGGTAATACACACTTACCCATGAAGAGGACCTTCCTATGTACATGGAAGCAGTAGACTAGCATGCCATCAATCTTGTCTTCTTTATCACCTCCGGGAGCCAGGCGCTTCCTCCACACTGAATGAGATGAGACAGAATTACAGGCTTTAAAAATATGGTAAGGACTTCTACGTTTAAGACTGACTAATCATAAACCTAGATGGAACTTGCTAATGAAACTTTCCCAACGACTTTACTCTAAGATAACATTATCACTTTATGAGTTAGTTTAAATATAACATAATCAAACGATCTTATCTCTAAATATAAATTTAGACTGTGAGAATCATATAAAATGTTTTGATAATCAAGGATTAACGTTAGTTATACTAAAAACTCTAAAAGCATAAATTACATATTCACGGTGGATAAAAGTAATCATGGAATAAACTGAATTCACAGAAAAGGGTACACTAACGATGTCTCTATAAGAACAACAAATTTTCAATTCAACACACAGAAAGGAATTCCAGATACGATCAAGTAATTTGGAACAAGAATATTCAAGAGAAACGTTCTATTAATATGCAATGGACCTAAATAAACGTATCTCTCAAAGAGAGAAACTTTGGTTCGTTCAATTCTCTCCCTGCTTTTTCCAAAGAATACTAGTTTTTACATCTCACGTATTAAAGATTTCTAGCAAGTTATGTAAGAAATTGAGGATGAAAAGAAACAGTTATTAAAGGGAGAAGTTTTTAATTAATATATCATAAACGAAAAAGAATTATTTACCAACAACTTGAGCCACTAGCTATTCGGACATCACGTTGGAATTTCCCGTCTACCAGGAATAGTCGATGCTCATCATGCGCATTCTCCACGTGACAGTTGAGTTTCGATAAATGAGCGGCAGCGGGAAGCATAAAGTCATTACTTCTCTGTTACTTTCTTTCGTGAGGCTGTATTATCAGTATTTTGATTACTATTCAATAAAAATGCATGTCCCCTTTGATTCTGAACGGGAAAAGTAATTCAGAAGAGAAGATAAATTGAGATGTAATCGGACTCAGTGAAGTTATAAGAAAATCAGAAATCTTGATGATAATCCAGGAAGGTAATTTATTTTATTACAGTGATACATACAAAGGATGAAAGACTTGAAATAGTTGGGTTCCTAATCAACAAGGAATAAAAAAATAATGTAGAGAAAATAGAAAGTGCATCTGACAGAATATGCAGGCTTATACTCAAGATAAATGAGTGTACAGATCGTAGGAAGAGGGAGAGCTAATTCCAAAATAAATAAAATTCTATATAGTTTCATATTCTTTCTGTCGACCTTAGATTTTGATTCCTTTTTCTTAAATTCAATAGAATAACCTGTTGCATTGGCTTAAGATAATATGAAAGATGTTAGATTACCTTACTTAAAAATAATATTAACCAAAGTATTACTGCCAACTTTTATTTTCCCTGTTGAGAAACAATGGGCTTTTCAGCTAGAATATGATAGTTACAATTTTATTTTGCTTTTACCTTAGAATAAGTATATAAACTTAGTATTTGACATCACCGATGATTTATAAAAGTACTTATCAACTGATATACCAAATTCTCCTAAATCCACTCATGAATAGTGAAATCTCCCATCTAGATTCTTGACTGAATTCTCTATCAATCCCAGTATATCTCAAAAATAATAGTTAGCTGTCAAAGGATTCTCAAATACATCAATATACTTATACTACTTAAAATACACTTGATTACAGTTAAATTGAATTCAGTTTATCAGTAAAGAATCTTGCATATATTTGGATCAATCCTTTACTTAGAAACCTCCTGTAGAGGCTGTTATTTAGATAATTTGCTCAACTTTAAAAATATGAAAAGCTGAAGTATATACTTTTCCATTTGCAAAATCCAATACTGAATATATTGTAAGAAATGAAATGGAACATGACTGCTAATGAATTTGAGGTTGAAAATATTCTTTCATTTGCTAGGACCAGCAAACTAGGTAGATGATTAGGGGATCATTAGAATTTGGTAATCCTGGCATTTCCGGTGCCATACTAAGTAAGCCATTGGCCCATTGACAGAGTGTTTTGAACCCCTTAAGCAGAATAAATTGCTTGTAGCCTAAAATTTGCAAGTTATAGGCAAGAAAAGTCTGTTTCTGCCAACCAATAATCTCTAACCTTTGATAAATCAGCCCATCAGTTACCCATGATGAGATTCAGTCCCAAGAAATCCTTCATTTTCTCTTATTTTGGGGTAAAAGGGACACATTTTCATTTAATGTAAAATATGGATTACTGAGCAATTAGTTCCACCAAACAGATGAAACCACTATTTATTCAAACATTTTGAAATGATCATCAGTATAGTATTATTATTAAATTATTAATATTATCTGTATTAAAATTATACCTGTAAAAAATTTATTCCATATACTTAAGGAAACAACCTTCCCATAAGTATATGGAATAAAATTTTCACTAGTGGAATTATTTTGGTCTTCATCAAATAAAATAGTTTTGGATGTTAACTTTCTTTTTGATGCTTACAGTATTTCAGCTGTGATGTTAATTGGCTGAATGTTTGATAATAATTTAATCTTAAATTTCCTCAGTATTTTCAGCCAAAATTTCTCCTTCCTCTTCATCAAAACCAACTTTATCCTCTCTCACTACTGCAAATGAGTAATGTTGGTTATTTTCTGTACTTTTAATGAGAATTCATTTCTTTCCTACCATGATGGACTAATATAAGAAGAATCAGTTATGACTTGTTTTATATAATTAGGGATTAATGATATTAAAATGAATGAGATATTCATCTTAAAATAAAATAAAAACTATTTACAAAATTCCAAGAATGCAAAGCAGAGGAAAATTGGTAAACTTCATTACCTATCGTTATCCTGTTTTCATGCTAATTCAGACTCTAACTTAACATTTCTGTGGAAGCTGCAATGCTCATATGAATGAGTTAACTTGATGAAAATGTTTTCAAATAAAATATACTAAAATGCAGCAAGCATGGAGGTGTTTTCATCCTTCAAATGTGGAGCCAAACTAAGCACTACTGATACAGAATTTTGCAATCCGCATGTATCAGTAAGCAAGAAGATACTCTCTTTTTCTTTGGTATTTGAAATTTAAAGGTGCTGTGCCACTTGAGAATAATAGGTGGGGAAGAGCTTTGCACATAGATAAATTGGGTAATAATTTGATAAATGGCTAATTGGCAGTAATTTTAAAAGTAGTTTGATTGCTGAAGTAACTTTGCTTTTAAGCTCTCACCAGTACTACTATCACCAAAGTTTAATGAGCATTACCCACTTGGCTATGCAGAAGACTCTGCTGACACATCTATTGAGAATGCATTATAAAATAGATAAATAAAGCTTATCTACAGAGTCCCACTAAATGTTCTGCTTTTTTCCATGAGAGAAAAGCACAGTGAATATTTGGCTAAGAAATGTCATGCAAGAACCTGCCTATGGAGACATTTTTTTCCCAAAAGTTTAAATCTTCAACAAAACTGAGGTAATGAACATGGTAAATTACATGAAGTTTTGCTTAGTGTTCCTTACCTAAACACAAAATATATTTAATATGTAAAAGTTAAAATTTCCTAAAATTTGGTTTTAATTAAAGTTAAAATTTCTAAAGTTGAGACATTGAGGGCATCACAATCTGCATGAAAGTAAATTTAAAATGTCATAAGGTATAATTACTGTGAATATGAATTAAAAATAGAGTCTGGTAAACAATGCAAGATATAGTATATTCAGTTTCTTGAGTCAAACTTTTGTATTATTGCTTCATTTTAATGCTACAGTTTCTAAGTAGAGTGAATTCTAAAACAATGGTAGCAAACACATTGAGGCATATCAGTTCAGGAAACAAATACAGAAGTAGGAGTACAAATAAAAATAATAGCAGTATAAGAGAAAGAATATTTTCATGCTACTACTTTTGCTTATTCAGTTCCTTGTGTTTCAAATATATGATTATTATGATATATATGTAATAACTGAACTTAAGAGAAGTGGCCAACATGGAAATTACTGGATAATAGTTCATGCTTACATGCCTAATACCCCTTACTGAACAATAAATGGAAAAAGTAGATTTACCTTCTGAATTCTAGAAGAAACTGCAACATCTAGTACCATATAGTTACATCACTAAATATTTTATAGAATTTGTATGTTTCTTTTGCATATTTGGTAAGCATATGATCAAAAACAAAAAACCATAAATAAGTCAGTCCGTTAATAACCTATTAAGTAAATAGTCAAGTTTAGTTTTCACTAAAAACTATTTATCGAGAGTACATCAAGACATTTGTAGAATTGATAATAGTTGGTTAGCAACGAAGGAGTGATATTTCCAGTTTAGCAAAGTTTCTCATTTGAAACAGTAGCATACTTAATAGTATATTTCTGTTTACTGTTGAACTAGCTAGCCATCTTTGAACTTGAAGACACAAAGGCCATCGATCAATTTGTTCTTTGAATTTTTTCAGCAGTATTTCCGAAATTTTTCGCTCCTCAGTGTTTACTCGTTACATCGGCGTAAATGCTTGCAATATCAGTATAATCTCTCCTTTTTTCACCACTTTCTAATTTTGTCCTTGTACTTCTACTCACTTTCCCCTCATGGCAATGATTTGAGGAACATTTCCAATTTTGCAACGCTATATTAGGATGATTGTGCGTTCTGACTTATTGGTTCGAGTTTCTCGGCTAAGGGTAACTGATTTCTTACGGGTAATATTCGAAGGTTCTGATGGAACTGAACTCTATAGCAAATGGAAAATTAAATTCTCTACGTTTTCATCATATCCATCTATCTCATTACTTACGTTCTAAGAATCGTTACTATCTGCGATGAATCAAGAAATCATTAGTGAAGGAAGGTTACTCCTATACAGCTTCCTCTCATAACGAGATAAAACATCTTATTTTCTATTAAAACAATATATTAGCGGAATGATATTAATGGGCGGTTTCAAGGGCCCTTTTATAATTTATTATTTAAACACGCCATCCCCAATTTGATGCTCTATTCTGAATTGATTCCTACATAAGCCAGTCATCATCCAGTATTGATTTTTAAAATATATTATCCACGAACATAACAGCGGTCACCAACCTCCACCTTTTTTCACTCAATTCTTGAAAAATTCCTTTCTTTCTTTCCATATTTTCCGGAAACGTCTAATATTTATTGAAAATTTTTATTTCGAACCATAAGCAAAATGCTTTAGACTCACTGTCACTTTGATTTCAGATAACCATATGTTTTTTTTGTACTGCATTCTCTGATTTTCTTATGTGGTTATGGGCATTTTATAATTTTTCCAATATAAAAGGCCATTTAAGGCATACCGTATATCCTCTAAGGAGTCCAAAGTAGACCCTCTGCTGAGTTTAGGACTGCACCAGTGTCTTTAACTTTTCATCAGTCCTTGTCCCCTCCACAAGGAAAAGAATGAAAACATTAAACCACAGTTTCGCCCCTTGTATTTTGGAGATGCCACTACTCCGAAAAGAATCAAGGGAGAGATGAAACACAGAGTAAGTTCCTCGTGTTTTCTAATAGAAAACTGACTGAAACCTTGATTAAGGGAAATACATAAATTGTAAATAGACAGACGAATCCAATCGTTTCGAAAAAATTAAATGCCTTGAAATAAGCATTTCCCCTGAGGTGTCGATTACGAGTTGTTCTTAAATTCAATTTTCCTTTTCTAAGTATAAAGAAAATAAAAGCACAGTAATTAAAATGCACGGTTTTCATGGGAGTTGCTTTGTTTCATAATTCCCAAAAGAAATCAAGGGTATTATATGTCTAACAAAATTAATTAAAGCTTTTCCTGGTCAACTATCTGAAAATTAATGCACATGCGGTATTAATGCTTCGAAGTGAATAAGATAACCATTCTATTGCTCCATTCCTCTTTCCTCGGCAATGACTTGGGTAATAACACCTACAAGAACGAAACTCACTTTCTCATGCTTACGTAGTTCATGAAAGGAAATTAAGATGGCCATTAAAACGTTTGGATTAATGAAGGAAGACGTTCTCCCAATATGGAATATTTTTCTCCGACGCCTCTTCGAACAAGTAATGATCGGAGTAACAGCCTAAAAAAAATTAATCTGCGCTTGCGTTCTTATGAATGTAAATTCATCATTCTGCATTTTATATTACCTCAGTATTTTTAATTTGATCGATGGTGTTTGTCTTGAAAGAGATATTACTAAGAGAAATGCGAATTAATATAGAGCCAAGAAAGGGGGCACCGAATGATTTTTATAATTGGATGAAAGCGAAGTATGTAGACATCAGCTCTAAAAATGGACTTAAATATTATGCCTGATTTAGGCAAAGTATGTTTCTTCTTCGTCGGCTGTACCTCTTAGTCTGAGTTGAGAGTTTCTTGCTTTTATCACTTCCGTAGTCCCATAGGCTTCTTACCCCGAATGGTGATCAATCTACTGTCATGTTATTCACAAAGAGTTTTCGTCCATTCGATTTTAACTGCACTCTATTATTCTGTTGGAAATATAGTTGTAGATGATTTCCTTTTTGTATTTTTATTTTACAATCCCTGTTTATAGCTATTTTATATAAATCTTAAGTACTCAAATAATTCAAGCAAAGCTATGATTTTCTCCATTCATGGGAAATATATTGACGTTTCCTTCTCGTACTTTCCAATGTCTTCTACGGGTAAATTACCTTATAGTTTCTTGTTTAGTATCAGCCTTTACACCTTGAATCAACCTTTTTCTTTCCTGACTTTTTTATTCATCCATCCCTCCCTTATCATCTATGCATAATTAACTCGGTTTTGTACGCCATCATAAATCTTAAATTCACATCCTAATATTAAGCTTATTGGAGCTTCTGGATAGTTAATTGTGTAGCGCGTTTGCATGCGGTGAAAGGGGTCGGGGTTCGATTCCCGGTGGGAACCCACATATGCGAAATGACCTCATCAAGTCGAAAAACTTTTAATAACTCTACTTCTATCATTAGCTGTCATTGATCATCCGATCAAATCAAAAGTTGCATAAAATAATACTGAAGTATAGCCTCTATAGATTACGCCAAGACTAGCAATAACTTGACATCTGTAGTGATATTACATAGTCGTTTCTGAAGATTTTACAATGGTCTTTTACAGATTAGAATACCACCATTCCTGCCGTGATTTTTTACATTAATAATAGAGAATATATCAAGTATTTTATATATTAATTTATATAATGTACGTACTGATATCCCAAAATTGTCGTTGCTAATATCTTTAAGTTCCAAATGCACTCGTCTTCTGATCAAATAAACTTATGGAAAAGCAGCTTAGATAGGAACGAATCATTCGAGTCTCTTAGGCTAGTTGCAATAGCGGAATCGTAAGATAAAGGTTGAATATTCGCAACATTTGGATGCAGCGACTATAACACCATTACCATCTCCTTTTCTCTCAACCTTCCATCGATAGTCGTATTTTTATATACCCGGAAATATTTTAATTGTCCATCCAACACCATGTCTCTTATTCATCCTTAGAGGATTCAGTTCTTGTTCCATCAACCTCATTTGATAAATAGATATAAGCATCTTTTGCTTGTCGCATTTTTATTCATGCTTCAAATAAAAAGTAATATTTTTGAAATTCGGACTTTGCGTCAATTCCCCTATTCCCTAAACTTCGCCGGATTATGTATTCCGAAAAAAACATGACCCCAAGCATTTCGGATAAGAGATGCTCAACCCGTAACGCGAAACAAAATTAATTGTAGCAATGAAATAGTAAGCTTACAGAAGCGATGAAATTGATACCAGAGTACTTCCCTACTGCTGCTAGTATTGCTTCACATGCTTTTGCTATTCTCCAAAATTATTAAAATCAGATGAAATATACAACTATGATACTTTAATACTTTACTTTCCTATGCTCCTTACAGAACTATTAAGATTTTCCACGATGGACGTTCACGCTAAAACAAAATTAAAACATCTTCTTTTGATATCAATCTTCATCTTACGTTTATCTCTCTACAGGTATTAATCTATTATTTTAAAAATTACTATGATCTATTACTTGTCATCTAGCTTAGATTATTTTCAAACTGACATTTAGAGAACGGAAATACTGTGAACATCGACTAAGGCAAACTCAAGATCAATAGGAAGCATAAATTCATCAAGTTTATGTTTTCATAAAATTGAAAAATAAACATCAACGGCAAAAACTGTTTTCATAGATTTTATCCCTATCTAAGTAGAAAAAAGAATCAAGATGTCAGCTTCCTCGATATTGAGCGGCATTTTAAAGGCAAGAAAATGTCAAACATCTCAGAAACTGAGGACGTAAACGTCGAATGACACCATAACTAAATACTTTCAAGTCATCTCAAAAGATGAAGCGTTTCCAACACATAATTTCTCTCTTTTTCTGGCATAATCATCGTGCTCAAGATCATAATGAGGTTATTTTGAGTTGCAGATTTTTTTGACATTTACAAACGACCTTGCGACGGGTAACATTTTGGCATTTACTGCCGAGTAATGCTTTAGGGAGTCCAGATTTATTTTTATCTCCAGCTAAGATTCAATATAATAGAAAGAGATACTAGATTGACTTAGAGGACAGACAGAAGTTCCAAGTGAATTATATTTTTGAAATCATTATGGGCTATGAAGAAGATAAAATTCTAATCGTGGCCAATTAAAGTCAAAAAGATATTTTTGACCAAAAATTCAATCACGGAAAATAAATATGCATATAAGATTCTTCTTTTACTACAAAAGTCTTCACAAGAATGTTGTAAAGTATAAGTTCAATACTTAAGTAAGACCTAAAAATACAGTCTGAAGTAAATATGTTTGACAGGTTTAAACTTGAATCATAAATTGATGTTCAACCGAGATGGATTAAGAAATTCAAGCGGCTCACATTAGAGGAATAACTATTTTCGGAAGAAAGTGTAGTTAATTGATTAGCGCGGATGATGGTTGAAAATTTTCTTGGAGAATTGGGGAATTTCCAGGAAATTCAGGGATTTGGGAACTTATCATAATGATAATTACCGTTTCACGTTTCTAAAAAACAAAAACCGCTGTAAGAATTGCCGACACGAATAGATTTATAAGTAATAGTCCGAAATTAAATAACTTAATGGCTCCCGGATAGCCGAGTGGTAAACGTGCTATCTCTTGGTCACGGGGAGCAAAAATTTATCTAAGTTTTACCAAGAGTTAACAATTACCCAATTCTTGCGAGCATAAATACCATCTGAGGTAGTCATGAGTCCTTATCATTAGTCTTACCTATCTTTTAGTTAATATATCTTTGAAAGCCTTCTGAACTATAAATGATTATATGCGCTAACTTGTGGAAATTTCAACGCAATCGTTTCAGCTATTTGAATCATTCCATGTACGATCATTGAGAGAACAGAAACGGCAATTATTTCATGAGAGAAAAATGCGTTTGCTGTCTACTATAGAATGAATAATGGTCCACTGTATGGAATCACAATCGAAGAAGCGTCTTCCGGATATCAGAGAACCAAAAATAATTCGCCATGGATAAAAAAATCACACGAAAAGACAGCCATTCAAAAATTTTGTTGCTTTTACCTTCCTAAGTGATTAAGGTCTGACTCCATGTCTTGGCTGTATTTTTACGATCGCTAGGGGAGAGTGTTCAAGTTTTTTTTCTCTAGATGTCAAAAGGAATCTTTTCCAAAGGTTTTCTTTCGATTTTCGTTGGTTCAAGGTTAATATCCGTAGATATTCGTGATTGCTGGTTGATGCGAAATTTTTTGAAGCAATATGAAGGAATTACAAGCATTTTAGTTTGAATTCCACTAAACATAAGACGTCTCTAACAGAAATATCCAAATTCATTCGCAAACTCGTAAGAGAGATTCAAATTTACGAGAAGGTGAGGAATGTAGAATTACTCTCTTTTGATCTCTAATCAGTAAGTCGGTCCGAGGATTGTTTGCAAGATAACTATAACGTATTAATATCGTAAAATGTAAATGATACATGTATTCGGCTTAACTTGCCTGATTTAAATGTACGCGAGAATGTACACTGACAAAATTTTAATGTCTTATAAATAATTCAATCTTAAACTTAGGTATCTTCATTTGATTGAATTGAATTTGAAAATTGAAAAAAAACGTGGTTATCACATCCGTTCATTGTCTCACTTTTAATTAAAATCGAGGCTATAATTTATTTTAAAACAACACATTTGTGTATATAATTATCGTTCCAGTAATTGCCACAAGAAATACGCGTATTTTTGATTTTTCCTTATTTTGTTGGGTATTTTGTTTTTTCGTAAAATTTAACTGGAAATAATTTTAGCATAAAATCAGAAGATATACAATGAGAGATAAAATTAAATATGAATTCTTATGTTCATCATCGAATATTGTTTTGATTCGAAATTCGCGGAAACTTCTGCATAACTCATCGATTTTTCAGTAGATTAACGAATCAAATTTATGTTGCTTATGTTTGAATGATGCGTGAGCCTATATATGAATGTTTACGCAACGATAAATAAAATTTTGTACACATTAATGAATGACATAAATGACCAATCTGATCTCAACTATACAAGCTTTATCCAGAGATGCAATTTTGGATTAGTTGGTACGATTTTCGCTACAGAATCATACAAATTAGCTCATCACCATCATTTGGTATTGACGTGTGGCAGATCCATCGTTTCCTAATTAACTATAGCATCATTATTTCAAGAAACTTCCCAAATATTTCCAATATCACGAGACGAAGATGGAACATATTTTAGGTTACTCAGGATACCAACTGAAATTACAGCAAAAGAAAATAAGTTCCAGAAAGTTGCGATAGTCGGTAAATTGGTGCGTGTAAGTGTAGTTAAGTATAAGTATAGTTGGGCAAAAGCCTCGAGAGTCTCTCGTCGAATCCAGGAGAGTTGGAAACCTTAGTTCGAACCTGCTTTTTGCAAAGATGGCAATAGTTTCCTTGGAACTTTCTACAATGTACAAATTTAGCACAGTTTACTGCGCAGGCAATGTTGTCTTCATTTTTGACGATATGTGCAGCTAGTAACTAATATTAGTCAATTATTATTTTATTTACACGAAATATATTATATTATTATTTGATTATTATATATTTAAACGATTTTATTATTACTTCTCACCTCAATACACCGATATGGCATGAGATTTCGTTAGCCGGCACTGAATCTTCGTCAGGACTTTGCTTAGACTCATACGTAAGAGGTTATCCTGTTCAATGGTTGGGTTAATATTGGTATTTTATTCAAATATACGTGAATTTGAAAATTCACCAAAGAGTGACCACACACGTTCTCTCCGTCTAGATGAATCAAAGAGCAAAAGTGACTATTCCAGTAATACCTTGAGCGCTCAATTTTAATTCTGACTCGCGTGTCGCCATTATAAAATTCTTCACCCTCGGTAACCTTACCTTTCTACAGGATCATCCTCACCAGTACCGTTATCTCAAACTTTTACGAGTGTGTAACGAGATGAATAAATCTCGATGAACCTGTTCTCTTAAAAGAGCCATTCTCGGACCTTATGATTATTTTAACGGGGAGTAAAGAGGAAATGACATAAACAAAGAAGTTGCGTAACTGGGAGTTAGAATTTTCGAATCTTGTGGATTGAATCTAACGTGATTTATCTGTGATGGAGAGGTTACAATTATAATTTGAAAATTTTTGTTTGTAGTTATTAGGGAATTAATGGGATAAATCTATCTTTCAATTTGTACTCAAGTTTCTGGAGAGGGTGACGCGGAAGTCATTACATCGAGAAAAAAGAAATTCTCCTTAATTAATACTGCATATGCAGTCAAATCACCTCCACGAAAGTGTATGCAAGTATAAGCAAGGCTAAAATTCAAAATAAGAGAATTGTCAATATCCTTTATAAGTAGTTTTTCTGTCAATCTCACCAGACAGTTACCATTAAGAAGAAAGTCTTATTTTGAGGTTATTCAGTGGGGAATATATAAAAATTAAGTCTACTCATGTCTAATTTATATTTTTCTTACTCGCTAGAGTATTTACATTAGCATTATACCCGCTTCACTAAAGTTGTGATTGAAAGATTAATTAAAGATTTCATTGAAAGATTGAAAGAAAGGGCTTTTAGATTAGTGTACGCATATGTTACCAATTTGGTGGTTTTCCTAGTGTAAAGGTAAGGTACTCTAGCTGCTGGCTAGACATGAATGTCAGTGAAAATTTACGAAAGATACTAAGATAACTAACTGCTACGTGTAATGCACCCACACTGCTCTATACAACAATCTCCGCCAGCAACTGTTTAACCTTCTGGTCGTCGAGCAACCCCAGGCCCGCGACCATACTTCACGCAATGCCCTGTGACCTCCTCTTCCAACCTTTCACATTCCTCCACAAACTACCTACCAAATCACTTCTCTTAGCACACTTCCCTCTATGTCTCGTGCGTCCACTTCTCGCAATTCAGCTCCTTCTTACGAATGATTTTTATCTGCTATAAAATCCCCCTTCACCCCTGCAGAAGGTCCTGCATGATCCGTCGATGATACCCAGTGCGTTACCTTTGCCGGGAGCCATGACTTCGGCGTCTCGTCCTTTTCTGTTGGCCTTCATTTTTACACTGTATCCGCCTGCAATTAGTCCCACGTTTTTCACGATTACCGCCCATTGGTAATATATTAGTTATCGCCGCACGTGCCTTCGAGTATCTCCGACGATCGGAAAGATATTTTAAATCAGAAATTGATTACCATCAGTAACTTACCTCGGCAATTAACACCACGTAATTGAAGAGAATTAATCACGCTTCCATTTTTTTGCTTCTCTATTGCAAGATCCGGAATGACCAGGGAGAATTATAGCAATCACAGGTCCTTGGCGCAAGGACCATTTTGAGATCCCACCAAGAGGTTCTTCACCATACGAATACAAAAAACTTGTCTTTTTGAGCTCTTTTAATAGCAAGGTCCTCAACTAGCGTCTAATGCGCCTAATGGCAAATCCATCCGAGGGAGTGAGGGAATGGTATAAATAAAATTCATATTTTCTTGTAGGAGGGAATGTTGAATTCATCTCGTAAACTGTGAAAGAATGTATGTATGTAATGATTTATTTAACGTAGCTTGAGTCAATGGCAATCAATTTACCGGCAATCATGGAAATCATATTTTTTATTTTCACTCACGCATCTTTAAGAAATGATGCCAATAATTCTTAATCGTCCTTTGTAAGGTTTCTCACTGAAGATATTGGTAAGAAAATCCCTCCAAATTCTGACAACTACATTCATTCGTGCATTTTACGAGGTTCTGCAATTAAAATATATTGACAATATTTAAATCATCGACAAATGAAAAGAAATTAATATAATTGAGTTAATTGAATGTAATTACCAACATCTTTTCCGTCGAAAGCAATTATGACCGAAAAAAGGAAAGCTATTTTTCATATCCTCCTTCATATTGAGAAATGTTATTTTCCAAATATTTTACGATAAAAATATTTATAATAAATTTTAAAGAATAGATAGTACCTTTGCGGTATTCTTTAACAGGAGGAATAAGATAGTAATCAATTTTTTAGGAAACCAGACCCATCTTAATAGCATAGCAAAAGCCTCAATTATTTGGTGCTGTTCCAGTGAAAAGCAGACTATTATCATCTTATTTCCGAAGAATTACTATGAGAATTAAAATATTTCCAGAGAGAATAAATGGATAGGTATTTAAATAGGAATATCAAATCTAGCTTTAATAAGTTTTCTGACGAATGAATATCGAAATATAATCAATTTCAACAGTATGATTCCAACAGAACACGCTGAAGAAGCGGTTTTTCTTTCTTCCAGCTTTAGAAATGCGCTCAGCCATTAAATTTCGCTTAATGTCAAAGCTTGGGTATCCGCGATGCATTAATTATCACGTTATGCGTTTCAAATTTTGTTTGGAGATTTCATGTCGATATAAGGGCATATTTTGCAATAAACCATCTGCGGGCCATTCTCTGACATCCTCTGGATTCGAGTCAGCGTACTGTGACACACTTCCCTCATTGGTTTCTCTTCCTGGGTTAATCAATGTAAGTTGACCTTTCTGCAATTGAAACGCTCCTAATTAGAAGGGACCGCTTGAGAATTTCCTTGATAGTGACTGTTTTACCTCCAACAAAGCCTTTTTTAAATATGTTTTAGTATGTTAAATTGAGAAGAGCATAGATATCGAAAATCTATCAATTGGAATGAACCACAGAAAAGACTTCTATTACATTATTATTATTATTAATATCGCTGCAATTTGACATTAGCCAGGTGGCAGCCATTTATTGCTTTTTATCTTGTACTATTTCTCAAAGTTTAAGTTCACATTTTCATTTGTAAATATAAAGTTAAAAATTACAAGAATCATGTGAAAGGACGAATACAAAATAGCAGAAAGGTCTCTGAATTATCTTTGATGACATCTATTATTTTAGATTTCAATTATGGATATTGCTAGATCATTTTACTTCGCTACGTTTCAATAAATATTATATTACTCAAAATGTTAATGTTAATTCATACTTTATGTACATATACGGACCTCGAAAAAAAAAGATTTATCGTACTTAAAATTATGAATAGCGACAATTCATTTGATCGGCACGTTGGCTTTCTTAAGAAAAATGTGTTTTATGGAAATTATTGATGAGTATCAAGTATCGCACAAATAATTGAGATACCTAAATGCATTTGGTTTTCCCCAAGGAAATTCTCTCTGTTGAGAAAGGTAAATCTCGAGACTGAAATGCATGCGTAGATTCTATTTATAAATGAAGATTATCCTCTGGCAGGGAATAGTTTTATTTTTATACAGATGATCTGAAAGTAAGAATTCTGAAGCTCACCGATATTTTATCTCTTCAACATATCCTAGATTTCGTTTCGTCGTACTATTAATCACTTCCTACAAATTAACACAACTGAAGTAAGCGCATCAATTAACCAATGTACTTCATTTAAAGAGGTTCTCGTCAAAATTTCGATTCAATCAAATCGAAGAAATGGATCGGAATATAAATAGGAAACTTTAAATTCTTTTTATTTTGTGAAATTCGAGTCAGTCGACTGATTCGCAGCCTTTAAAAATCTCAAACGAAGCATCTTACATTCTCCTACTATTGATCGTCCTTTCCTAACCGTTATGATGCTTTATTTGAATCATTTCCAAGATAAACTAATAAATATTACGTCATACCTTCACTGTATTGAATCTGTCTGTGTGTCATGTCCATCTTCGTCGTGTTTCAACCGTATTATGTTGTCCCTTTCTAAAATCGTAGGGTGAACACCATCAAATCAAAGGTAACCTTCGGGTCAATCACGTCTCCTCAGTGCACTCAAAACACATCTCAACTTAACCGCTTCGTGATCAGTACAAATTTAACATGACGATCAATTACGAGAGGGAGCAAAATAGATGAAAACATCTCATCTCTGAAATGGTATCCTTTGGGCAAATCGTATCTGACACCTTGCAACCGAATCATCTCCACTAAGGGTCAAGGTGAAAGCAGAGTGCAGACCGATGCAAGAATCTTCGTTCGCCGATCTAAGAGACCTATTCCCTTCACCGCATTCCCTCCGTTTACTATTCGTGCATCTCTTTCGTCACGGACCTCACGTTTTCATCCCATAGTCCTCTTGTCGCCTCCCGACTAAGTTCATCCTCCGGAGAATTCCTCACTCACTCCCACTTTGCACACAATATAGGCATCTTATTTCTTGGCCTTAACTCCAAAGCCAATAATTCTTCTCGCGTTCCACTCCCATATCTCCTTTCCAACGAGTCCATTTGGCTTTTTATGCACATTCCGAGTGCCTTTCTTCCTCTGTCTGTCTCTTGGTATTATGCTCTCGCGGATGCTTGGTTTACGTGCAAAATTGGGTGCTAAAGCTGTGTCTACACGGAGATACTTTTTCTGTCGACACCCAACCGATTATAATGTCAACACTGACCACACGTAGTTCAGTTTAAGGCCTACAATATGTGACGTAGACTACTGTCCAGAACGTACTCTGACTCTTCTGTGATTCAATAACGCAGATTTGCAAGAAACTGCAGAATTCAGTTTGCTAATTTTAAGTTTTTTATTATCCCCCTTTCCTCCTCCTTTATTTTCTTTGTCACCCATTTACAGCTCCTTTAATTTCATCTTATCCCTCTTTTTGTATATAATATCACAGTTTCTTTTTTCCTTTCGATTTCTTTAATTTTATTTATGTTTAATATAACACAACTTAGTTGGAATGTGTCCTGTATGTGTTTAATAAATTATTATTATTATTGTCAGTTTCTAGTATCCACAGAAAATGTCACATCAGTCTACACATAACTACGTTTATACAAATAAGCAGAATTTCATTGTTGCCAGATATATAATGGAGGAATCACTTCACATTTCCATAGATAACTAAAACTTATTTACCTCATAAATACATGTTTGAATGCTTGGGAAATTTAGATAAAGAAAATATAGAAAATTTATATAAAGATAGAAATATTTTAATAAATTAAATTTTGATTTTGATGAAAACCTGTATTATCTTTTGGTTCCGGCCAGATGAATTTCTTCTGTTTTTCTGTTGTTTCCCTGGTCACTTTTTCTCTTGCTCAGTCTACCTCTGTCCCTGATGATGTTCTCTTAGAGAACGAAATGCGCAATGACTTTACTCACATCTATGATGATTTATTGGTTCTTCATTTAAAATTGCTACATTTAAAAGCTATAAATTTATTATACCTTGCCATTAGTGGTCTACTATATTCTAAGATGGACCACGGAATGTTAGCAGCTATAGTAGTAGCCTACATAGCTAACATATTCCACATTTTTCATTGTTTATTATCATTAAACGTTAATCCCCTATAATGTTGGTTACATAGCTACCGAAATGCGAATTGAGTGATTCTTTGAAGATCAGTAATCCGCGGTTCTTTTCTCCATTCGGGGAAGACGTTTCACTGACATCTTCGGTTAACGGAGAGTTTCGTATCACTCGAGAAATTACATTTATATTGAAAGTAACATATACTCCTCTTGCTTGTTCCAGCACTCATTGTTTTTCGAATTTGAATCATAAAACGCTATATTATATACTCAATAGTCTCGGCCGTGATGTGGTGGAAATAACTAATTGAAAGCTGATGTTTACTTTACGCTATATTATAGTAGTCGATTTACTTTTATTCTGGGAATTCGAGGACTTCTTGATCTTCAAGTCATTGTTTGTGCGACGGTTTCTTGGGTTTAAATCCTCTATCAATTATTTTCTATGACTTGGCGTTTACTCTGAACCTCTCAAGGAAAAATTATTCTATAAGAATCGACCCTGACCTGCTGCTTCCTTTTTGGAAACATCCCGAGGGAATATTCTCACCTGGTGTCGATTCAGCAAACGTGATATTTTCGCCACTCAAAAATTGGTTTTGTAATTGGCATCCGATGAGATGCTAAATTACCAGGAACGACTCCGATATTTCGTGAGATTGGCTGGTTTGAATCGATGTCCAGTTAAGTGATTTGCACTTATATCGGGCTAAATCTGCGAAGTGAGAAACCGTTACCACGTGATTATTACGCAAAGACAACTTAGCTGCTGCAATAATGCAATGCGTTATGATTTTCACATTAATGCACGAATGCTAAGGGGCCGTTTGCGATGGAAATGTCAAGATTTCCATGTCCATCTATATCATTACGGTGTTTTATGACTCACGGTATTAAATTCACGACAATATCATACATGAATATGTTACTTATAATGCAATACTGCCATTACAACGTGGATAACCTCGATCAGTATGGGTCACTGATTATCACCATTGATTATGGTTATTTAAATTAGTTGCCTATTTACTATTTTCAAGTAAGTTATAAGTATATTGGACATAATCGTTATGAGATAACTCACTTGTATAATTATTAAATTTAATTGTAACAATGACACAATAGTAACAAACATAAATAAGTAGGCATTATTTAATTGACTTGTAGTATTGACCAGTAATCTATCATCAATATCTAACATAAGTACTTGAAATCTATAATATTGAATATAGAGGAATTATACGTAATTCAGTGAAAATGAAATACATTTCAAAAGTAAAGTAAAGCAAAATGGAAACATCATAAAATTAAGTAGCCGGTGTTAAGATAGAAACTTCAAAGAATGATGGCAATTTCTTTATCAGATAAACTGAAGTTTTTTTAACTTTCTCGATGAATTAAATAGACGTCACTCGTGACGATTTCCTAAATACATTATAATATCACGCGCTTAGCTGAAATTGAAAATATAAGATAATAAACAATCATATTTATAAATACAATGATGAAAATTTTCACCGTTTAAAATCACATTCACAGTAATTCATGCAGTCTCCCAACGATTTCAGTTCAGAACTTTACCCTGCATTTGTTCCGCGTAATTGGGAAGACCCAAACCGATTTACGAGATTCATTGATTGCCAATAAAGATTTTAACTGCATTAAGCTTATCAACATAAAGATCGTTCTTCAGAAGGTAAGAATGTGCTGCCAATAGATCAAAGTCTATAGATTTTGTGCTGACGTATTCATTCGCATATATGTCCACTGCGAAACGCAATAGACATTTTTTATTGCTGGAATGCTTACTGCGCAAATGAAACGTGACAATACACATGACGATCCTAATTATTTTCTCGTTGTTGTTGACAAGCTGCAAAAATAAGTAGCGTAGGTCATAACGATTAACCTCACCGTTGAATGTGGAGAGTTGAAGTAGGATTTATTATGAAGGAAAATTTCAACAAAATGCAAATTCAAAACTGTCGAAGCAGAGAAGGCATTGATGTCTGTAATAGGTAATACTGAGTGACTTAGAAGAAATTTTAAAGAAGAATTCCTGTAAAGCATTTGTAAATAGAATTAAAAGGGTTTTGTAGTTATATATTACAATTATATTTGTATTTAGTAATTATTTCTGTAACTTGTAATTATATCTGTAATTATATTTGCTGTTTTATGATGATGTACTGCCTTCGGGAGGTTTTGGGGGTTTTTCCTCCCGACTAGGGTGAATACCAGGCAGGATATTTTAATTTACTTTTACCCTTTTGATACTACCACCTGGCCTGGTGCCTACTTGTAGTATTTAAGAATAAATCAATAAATTACAAGTGGCTTACGTGGCCACAGGTGCACCTCTATTTAGATGAGATCTGCTCAAACTCTCTAATCTTACGATGCTACACATAAAGGTTTCTTTGCTGATCGAGCATAAAAAGTGTAAACCATGAAAAACCTCCTTTTTGTTAGATGACGTCGTGAATTCACTGAAGGACGAATCGTTGATTTCGAGAAAAACATATCCGTCAATCTGTTTGATGGACGTCTTGTTTGATTTAGCCAAAATATAGGCCTATTCTTCCTTGGTTACTGTATTCAGAAAGCGGAAGTCAGGAGTGTGACTTTGACAATGACGAAGGACCTTTTCAACAGACACGTCTTTTAAGAAGTTTAGAGGAGTAGGATTAAGATGATGAAGATTTCTTAATAAATCTCCCAGCGTGAAAATACTTAAGAAAGTTATAAGAATGCTGTTGTTGTATGATAGATGAAAAAAGAGAGCATTAAAATATTTATCATGCTTTTATGTACAGAGTAGAGGAAGATGTTTCTTTAATTTACCATTGTCTCACTCTTGCTGATGAGTGAGAATGTAGAGCTTAACTGAAGCTATGGAAAATTTATGTTATGGAGGCCAACTAACTAAAGCTATGGAGATATGGAAGCTTGATATAAAAACATAGTACTCATCTTGGGTGAAGTTTTTCGTGATGGACGGAAGGGCAAACTACCTCATTCCTCATCTTGCCTAGTAAGCCTTAGGTTATTTTTTAATCCACTCCTTCTAAATTTTTCCTCTCTATTCCGCTATTCACATACACATATCTTTTATGTATGTAATATTATTGACGAAAGGTTAGATGGAAGAAGAGACTTTTCAGTCTCAATCTCGCCTTAATAAAGACCTTTATAGACCTTTAAGCCTCATTAAGTAATAATCCTCCAATGATCTTGGTAGAAGATGGTGGAGGGGATAACCCGAACAGCCTTCAGACTGATGATTTTATAGACAAACATCAATTTTTAGTACTCTCTATCGTAGATATTAATAATAAAAATAAAGGAGATTCATACGCGCTAAGTGAAGGGAAAGAGAGTTTAATCTTCAACGCTACCTGAATAATCATCTTAATTTCCCAATGAATATCAATGTTTGCAAGAAATTCCAAAGAAGTTTCTATTTTTATGAAATTTAAGATATAAGTCAGAAACATTTCTAAAAAAGCCAAAAACGATCGATGTAGAGAATTGAAAGCATAGGATTTAACGCCTTTGATTCCCATGAGTTTATTATGCTTCGAATCTCTTTATATTAATGAAAGGAGATGAGCAAGAGGAATTACGTAAGTCCGCAAATGTACTGATCCTTATTTTCGGATCATTGAGGTTAATGTCATTCAATAAAACCCGCTCTCTTGGACCCCCAATTTTCAATCTTGGCATATAAACGCCTATAAAGTTGACCTCGAGATGCTTCACCTTTTTTACCACCTCTTCACCACTTAACACCCACCAATTGGGGTTTGTTTTGTAATATGATCCGTTTTTTACATCGCATAACACCCTTAACCTTTACCTCCATCGTTCTCCAATAAGCACAGCGGGTCCTAAATAAGACTGAAAAAAATGAAGCCAAACAGATATGGGTCTATACCTCTTTTTATACGTTTACACGCTTTATAAAGAACTGAGATGTAATTCAAATGTCATTTCAGCGTAAAAATGGTGAATACTTTGCATTCTAAACCTATATTCTTTATATTTACGATAGCGTGTACAATTTGTGATTATATGTGATTTATTTATATGATTTGATAGTAGTGGCCTCCTATGTTGAAACTCTGAATGATGCCTTCCTTGTGGCGTAAATAACATTTCGACTGGGTAAGTGGAAGCGAAAATGTTTATTTTAGCCAGCAAGCAAAAGAAGCCGAGGTAACACATAAAGCAATTTAATTTAGCTTACGGATCAAGTCCACGGTGTATGATTTACTTAAGAAATCAGCTCATTGTCAGTCTTAAGTTCTGCTCACCCCAATGATAACCCTTATTTCATATCTTTCTGCTTATAATTATTGAAATAAATAATTTTTACAGCCTCGAGGAAAGTGTAATGATTTTAATTTACTAAGAGATACAGAAATCTCAAATGGACTTACTGAGAAAATAATCAGAAAGGAGGAGGAGGGAAACGCAGTGTTTACTTTGAGCAGTTAATGAACCGCTAATATTTAGACTGTTGTCTGCAACATTATAACATATTAAAATTAGCAAGTTTGAAGAAGTAGAAACTCTGATTCCTGAGATTTATACAGTACTCGTACATAAAGATATTGCAATACTGAAAAGAATGATTCCCATTTCTTCTCGTTTACATCCCACTATCTTCCTCTCATTCTTGCTTCCACTTTCATTTGCCAAGGCTACAAATCGACAGTTCTTTTTCTCTCTGTTTTAATTTCTATAATATATATATATATATATATATATATGTATATCCTCGTTACTGCTGAGATTTATCAAGTAGAGGAAAGTAAAAGCTCAGTCTACGAAGCGAGATTTATATCTCCCTCTGAGGGAGACATCCCGCACTACGAAAGCTGAACTCCATTTAGGGGAGAAATATTGATTTTATGTTTCTCTTTAAGCAGAGAAAGACCTCTTCCAACACTCTGGCAACCCAGTACCAGTTGTATTCCACTGCTGTGTCATTCTGGGTACTACATATATATGGATCAATGGTCCAGTGGAGGCACACAAAATTCTTAGAAGATAAACAGCGCCACGACGGAGGAAAGTCTTAATGTTTGCTATCGGAAATACACAGTGTATCAATTGATTAATTTATTAATAATCAAGGCAGATAAGGATTTAGGATGGATTAAGAAAGGAAGATGGAAGTTTAAATGCAATCCCCTCCATTGTTATTTCATGAGGGTCAATGACAGTTTATGGCCAAACTGTGTTCCTCTATTATCTACATGAATGTAATTGCTTCTATACTCAAGATTTTATATATTGGCACTCAATAGCCTCTTTTGGAACATCAAGTCTGCTAATTTTACATTAGTTTCAATGATAAATAAAAACATATAGAATAAGAATGTAGATAGCTACGTACAATTAGCTAAGTTAATCACACCAGGGGGAACAGAATGGAATATTCATTTGGAGGAATTTATCGATATTAATGTATCTATGTATTTATGTATAGTATGAGTGTGTGTATGTATAGACAAACACGTATACGTTTTTAAGGTAGAATTTGGAAGTTATATAATTTGCTATATAATCTATTGGCGAAAAATGTTTGGATCCAAACAAGTATAATGATAGTTAGCAAGCATACCTAATAATTGTAGGTGACTCGTGGGATTGTATATAATAGTCTGTTTTTATTATTAGAATCATTAGTTATAAAAGATGAGTTACTGACTTAGTTACTAACTTATTTACTATGGTATTATAATTGGACTGAATAACAGGGAGAAGTATATACGGTGGTAGTTAAAAGAAGAAATTGCCATCCCTGACATCTATCTTCTTATTACCCCCCCAATACATTTGCGATCTAAACCAGTTTCTTATTCAATTTTAAATCTTTGATGGAATATGTTAAAATAAATCTGACCACCAATTGAATGTTCTATAATTATCAGAAGGCAACCTACAACGATCAAACGCAATGTTTCTTGTCAAATCACTTCTTGCGTTTTCCACCAATTAAGGAAGAAGTGAAAGGGCACTTGGGTTCATAAATGCATCATCATTTTTTTGATAATATATGATTTTCTATAATGAAGAAAGAATATTTTGTAAAACTGGAAATTCTAAACCACCATCTACTGTTGCTAAATTATGTAGCAAAGGAAACCGGGAGGTGTGCATGGAAAATTGTGAAAGTGATTCTACGTTACATTATTGCCCATAAAAATTTTGGACAAATAATTAAAAATTGCGTCGGCCGGGAATCGAACCCGGATCAACTGCTTGGAAGGCAACTATGCTGACCATTACACCACCGACGCCTACACGCTCATGTTCGAAACGATAATTCTATTATATCGCATTGGAATAAAGCGTATGAGTACATGTGGTAATAAAGTGCAGAACCCCGCATAGGAAAAAATCTTGCTTAAAATTATCATATACTACTGGATAAACTTGTTTAGGAAGTACATGATGGATATCCTTATCCGTAAATCAAACTAATATATATTTCTAAACAATATGTAAAATAAACTAACGAAGCTAAATAAAATCAATCAATACAATTTAAAAGATCACATTTTCATTTAGATGAAGCATTTTAAGGATTTTCCATATTATGTCAGCCATAAGGTAGGGAAAAAATATATTTCAAGTATCAGAAAAATATGGGTAGAGAGTAATCCAAATGTGTCAAAATATTTGATCAAGTTGCACTGAAGTAAATGAGGACGTAGTAAAAATATCTCTAAGCCTTTGTTTCCTTATACTATATTAATAGTTAAAAGGTATGATTATATACAGCTTCGTTGAATTTCAACCGATGAAATTGTTCGAAACTAAAGTGAAATTTCGTAGAATATAGAAGAAGAAATAGAAGAGGCATTTCTTAAATTTCAGGTGCTTAATCTTTCGAAAACTAAATTATGAATGATTGCGATGCGGTAAAATCTTTGACAGCTCCGGTAATCCAAAGGCTCAAAGTTTCCTCTAGCCAAATCGTGTGCTATTATAACGGGCGCATTCGGCTTCATCTATCAGTATCGTATACAGTACAATACAATACCTTACGTGAAGAGACGCTGATGAAGAGGAGCCGAAATTTCATTCGCGTATTTTACCGGAGGATCCCCTACTAGGAAGCCGGCGCCGTTCGGAACACGCGGTCCTGGGAATATAAAAACGAAACCATTAACTTGCAGTGCGCAGGTCCACCATCTGGTGCGTGGTGTATCGAAGCAGTAGCAGCGAGGGAGAGAGGGCTAAATATTTCGGAATTATCGATCGGTTACACCCAGTGAAGACCCCTTCGGATTTCATGGGAGCCGGCTGCCGGTCGTATTCCTGCCCTGAGTCATTCTGTATCCGATACACAGAAATAGGTAAACAAGCGCGTCTTCGTCAAGGTACAGATGAGGATAAATCCTTCAGGTGAACCTCCCAATGGCATTTGCACTCTCGGATCCCGTTTACTTTCTCTGCCTTTCCCACTCACGTGATTTACGCGATATGCTTTCGATTCCAGCAGCCGATTTCGACCGGGTTGCGCAACACACCGCGAGTGTCTTTCGATTCTAAATGAGCCGAAAAAGAAGTATCCCTAAGAGAGAGAGAGGGTTCGCCATTTACTTGACGTTGGGGGTCTTGGGGAGGGGTTTTATCGAATTTTTGTCTCCGTTTTACTTCCTCGCTGTATCGCTAACCTCTGTCGACTTCATGGGCGCCTGTCATCCCTCGTATTCCTCTCCCGACCCATTCTGCACAGCGATACAAACAAGTGAGGGTGGATCGATACGGAAATGCATTCGAAAGTTCGGAGCGCTTTGGAGAAGGGGTTTCCAATGCTGCGGAGCGATTTCACCGGCTCGTTTAAAAGAAGGATGAACGAGGAACATTATCCAGTCACGGCTAATTAATAGAGCTGTTTGTTTAAACGATGAATTAACTAAGTGCCGTTTAAAAAGTAGTAGTTCTCAGGGCAAGAGTCTCCAATCCACGGCCCTTAACACCATTCCTTGCGGCCCTGGAGCTCATTCTTTCCTTCAAATTTCCTAAGATTTTCTCAACTTAAGCTTCATCACAGGAGAAGCAAAAATAAATTTATTCAGTTTTTATCTACTCTACTCAGTTTAAATAATATTGTAATAAAACTTAATGTTAAAGGATCCGATGACTTATAATTGCTTAGAAGGGCTCCCGGATTGCCGTAAGGGCAGCGCGTTCGAATTTGGCAAAAGCGCTCTCGGGGTAGATACCCGGAGGGAGTCCACGTGCAAAATGACCTCTCGTCGAAGCACATTCAATAGTACTATTACTAATGTTACTTAGAAACAATTACAACTATTACATTAGCTTGATTTCAAATACTAAATCTGCGAATATCAAAGGCAAAATTAGAAGATGCCTAATTATGCCTTAAAAGGATATCTAGGTTTGTTACTTTTAATAGTTGAAATTTATTTATTTTTCTAACTGAATGCATACTGTGTTAATTTTGACTATTAAATAATGGTTGTTCTTCTTTATTGTGCTTTTATACTTGAACATCAACGTCGTTGTTAGAAGATGTTCAGTTATGTCTTTGAAGGATCATTTTAAGAAGTTCTTTGTCTGTATGCTTACTTTTCATGTTATTTCATTGATTTTTTCTCTATTTTGTTTCACTTATCAGGAATATTTGTATAGTTTATTTTATGTGGTGAGCTGAGATAACCAAAAGTATTTTAATATAAAATTATGCTTAAATAACTTGTTTATTTACGTTCTGTCGACAGACTACAGTCTGATTGAACGTATCTTTGTTAAAATAGTTAATAAGGAAACATACCTCTCGAAGACTTCAGAGGAGCTAATATTTCCAGCTTCAGGCCAAAGTTTGGACACCCTTACTCCTTGGGACATTTTATTCCATAAACTCCTTATTTGCTGAATGCCTGGACGTCACTGCAACAAAATTTATAGATAAGCTTCTCAATGTCATTAGACTAGTACAGTTATAATTCATGAAAATTTCGTAAAATATAGCATGAAAATTTAACATAACTTTACTAAAATTAATACTGGTCTATCGAATTTATTACAAATAATATCATTAACTCCTCCAACAGAAGCGAGAAATTAAATCTCAACATAGCTCTACATTGTAGGATAGATCCTATATTGGATACGATATACCTTGCAATTTTATTAAGCACGGAGAAGATTTTATAAATATAATTCTTCCGATATTATTTTATAAGCTGATTTTCTATTCCACGAAACTCTTGGTACTTACCTAACATAATGAATTCTTCACTGAATATGTAAATCACGTAATAACTGTTGATTTATTAGCGTATTAATCAAGAAAAGAATTTCACACTTTCCAATCCTAAAGTATCATTTGCCTAGGAAAATAAAAATAGAAAATTATAAATCCAAAAGTGCTAATTGGATGAGCAAATTTATAGCTCCTAATATTCCATTTTATAAGTTAGAAGGAAAATAATCTGCTCCTTATACGCATATCTTGAGGTAAACAGGAAAAAACATAATATTTGTGGCTACTTGGCTTATAGTTTCCATAGGGGACGAGCTTAGGGCTTTCCTAGCACAGGAAGAAAATGTATTCCAGCAATACTTCAAACATTAAGACAGAACAGATGCTATTGGCAGGTCTGCTGAGAGGCTAAATCATTAGGGTAAAAATTTACCTATTACATAGCCCAAGATAGTCATGGGTCATAGCCATAGGTCATACATTTTGATTGGTTTTGCGGTACAATAATGGTAAATATAGAAACTTTTTTATTTTTGCTGACTAAAATAGTGTATGAGTTATTAAAAGAAACCTGAGATTTGTAAACTTAGCATTTTAGTTCATGAAAACAATTACTCGGCTTCATTTAAGCTCTTGGTTAACTAGTCACTTGGCATGGATAATATCTCAACTGTTATTACACCTGACTGATAGCGGATAGCTTATAAAAATATCTTCAACGAGACATTGCATTGCCTTCTTTTTATATCACTAATGTTTCGTTTACTTTCAATTAGTCGTTTATTACCTAGATGAGAGGAAGGTATTAAACTTTGCGATAGCCGAGCGGCAGGAAAACTCAAAGTTTTAGGTTAATTCGATTTTGGGATTTCAATTCGGTTTCATTCTTTTAATTTATTTAGAGTCCTAGATATCATACATAGTAGTACATACATACGAGAGTAAATGATTTAAAAGTCATGTCTGCAATCATTGTATATGAAAGTGAAAGACAAACACTTTGCTCAAAATATGTATCTCGCGATAAGTTCATCCAACGTAAGTACATACATACTTTTCAAATATAATAATACTATAAATTTTTCGCAGAGTGGAGTATCACTGTGAATATGAAATATTTATTTTCGAGAAAATAATTTTCATCCATTTCAATTCAGAGAGTAACTAACAATCATATGGTTTAGCGTTTGAATATCAGTAAATTATCCTATCTCAGAGAAAAGGGTTATTGGCTGTGGTGAGCAATATAGTTTTCTGAGAATCCTTACTACTTCTAAACGAAATTTGTCTCCAAACCAAAGTTTATAAATAACCGAACTACGAGAGGTGTCTTGCTTGTTACCGTCATCTGTTACAGTTAATCTTAGCTTGGAATTATCTCAAATATTTACCTTATACTGCGATTGGTATCTCGCTACCTCTGATGAATATGCTTTATTTCGTTTCAATAAACAACTTTTGTTTCAAGGAATTTCCTTCAATTCTTTAATTGGATTTTAGTTCGCTGGACTTGGTTGACTTTTTTTTAGTCCTTCGACATAATTCTCTTAGAAATTTCTCCATCGATTCCTCATCCCGTTTCTTTTTCCCCTGTCCAAAGAACCTTTAAATCTCCGACATTTTCCACAAATCAGAAGTATTTTGATTTTGAAATTTAGAAATTTCCTTAGCTATCAAATTATTATATAAATATTTTTCCAAAGTTTCTACGCGATTTTTAAGCTACAGCCTCCATGTGATTTTTCAGCTTGTTTGTACTTCGTGCCCAAAAATTTCCATCGGAAATGTAAACCCAGATTCATATTTTGTACACAGCAAAAATGCACATAGTTAAAATACTAACTAAGAGAAACTCCGCGTAAAATAACTAAGAGTAATGCTGTCATCGCCGACGCCGCAGTTACTGCAATTTGCTTTAATATCTTTCATTGTACCTGTCTATAGAGTGAATGTATCACATAAGGTAAATGAAAGTGATGGATGTCGCAACAACTGAAAGAAACTGCAGGAATATACTTGTTTGATTGCGTCGAAGCATACCTTTCTTTCTCAGGATTTATCGCCGATGAAGCAGTAAATTAGTCGAGTCTTGATAGAGCCTAAAAAGCCATAAAGACACAACCGGAAACAGTTATATAATTCGGAATGCTTAAACCGGTTCTTCCAGCAGTAATAATTTTGGGCGTTTTAAGCTATGACATCCCTCCGCTCAAAAAGGCTTGAGAAAACAAATGACTTCACAAAAATCGCAAGAAAACGGATGAATGATGAAGTCTGCAGTTATTTGACTGTCGTAAATACAAAGAATAAATGACATGCCAAATATTACTGTTTCTAACGTATTCATCACAGGCGGTAAACAAATACAATCGCATGAAACGTTTCCGGAATACGTCAGATTTGCTTCTACTTGGAAATAATCACACTTTTTTGTGAGAGTAAATAAATAATCGCGCAGCTTAAATTCCACTGCGAGCGAACTGTTTGAAAACCTCTCCCATTGCGGTGGCATTGAAGGATTTCGAAATTTTTCAGAAGGGCGCATCTCTTGGAAGCGTACAGAAAGCAAACACATTGATTGAGACCTCAATCGGCCATCCCATATATCGCCATGAATATTTTAGAACTGATCTTTTATAGAGTAAATATTGTGAATTTGTATCCGAATCGTATTTGTGGGACATTCAGATACACATGAATATAATATGCATTTTTGTCACGAGTAAGTGTTAAGTGTTTAGCGTCATTATAATTATTGAGAGCCATTTTTACCATTAAAAAAAAGAATTAGAGCCACAGATTCGACTTTACTTCGGTGCGAAGATTGCTTCCTCTTAAGGAAAGAATTGAAGAAAATAAAAATGGATTAGCTATACAGGGCAACTCAGAGGAATGGAATTGACATAAGTAACTAGAAGAATAGCTTGATATACACATTCATTGCAAAGAAAAATTTCATTGTAAGAGGTTTTTTGAACGCCTTTGCATCCTCTGGCCTAGTTTCAAATGAAAGAAAACATATCTTTTGCCATATATTTAAGATAAAATCTGTTTCAGCAACTGATCTTCATCAACAGGTAACCTACAAAGTATACACAATAAACATCTTTACTGGAACTATTATTTGCTGAGTGGAGGGAAAGATAGAGAAAAGCGGAGAAGGAAGAAGATAAGATGATACTATTGCATTGATTAATTGCTAATTGAATCACAATTTTCCATTGAATCCTTACTCAAGATGGAGTCTAGCGCAAATTAATATCTCTCACAGATATTTTCTACTCCCTTTTCTGACTCTTCTCTTGACGAAGCTGACATTTAAAGTGCTCATTCACATATGTTACGGACGTGGGTGTGATAAATTATTCATGTGGGCTGCTCCTAGATATTTCACCGAGTCCGCTCTTCTAAAATTTTTCCCTAGAAGGTTACAAGAATAGAGATAAGGTGCTCTTGTTAAATATTTCCCTCGAAGGTCATATGAATCTGTCAAGAATATAGAGGAGGTGGCTACACTGTTTTTAGACGGGAATGCAAATACCTCATAGCGCTAGATTACCGGTGAGGTTTCATTGACGAATAAACTAGCAGAAAAATATATTAATTGTCAAAATTATTAGGGGTGATCTTGTCCTTATAGTGTGCTTAATACATGATATCATCTTATTTTCGTATAAAACGCATGGTCTGACATAAAGCGAGATGTTCCCCCCTGTGCTGTGGTAATTTTTTTCGCCAGTAATTTTATTTAGGAAAAATTTCATTATTGAACATTTGTTTACCTTTTCCCCGTTATGTGACATTTAAATCTAGATTGAGCTAGAATCTTAAGGATAGAAAAGGTGGCTGGTTTCAAATGGGAATGTAATTCATAATACTAGATAACTGGTGAGGGATCATTAATGAAAGAACAGGAAACAAAATATTTTAGAGAAGTTTGTCAAAGTTACTAAGGCCTACATTGCCTTTCTAAAGTGCTTAACATTGATGATATCGTCTTATTTTCGTATGAAACGCCTGGTCCAACATAAAACGAGATGTTTCTCCCTGGGCTGAGCTAATTTTCACTCGCCAGTAATTTCATTTACGAAGAATTTAATTAGGGATCATTTCTCTAGATTTTTACCCCCTTATGAGACACATAATCGAGATCGAGCCATTGAGAGACTCACCATGCATTATCGCGAGGGAAACTGGAATCTCCCGCCATAGAGCGCGCGCAAAAAACAGGCGGTCGATTCGCTGCATTCGACCCTCTGCCTCGCCTTTCATGCGCTCCTATTACCCGTATACCATCTCGCGGTTCCTTCGGAGAGCCCTCTACCGTGCCTCTCACCCAACTAAGCCATCCTCAGGTGAGAAAGGAGCAAGGGGGAAAAGGGGTGGTCTGCACAACCCTCCCTTATGCGAGGGTCGCCCACCAGCATCGCGGGAATCGCCACAGCCAAACCTCCGCGTAATCCTACGCCCCTGATATGAGACGGCTCTTGGAGGAGAGGTGTTCAAAACTTCCGTTAACGTTGCTCAGGTGCGCAAGGACACCTTTTAGCTAAAGGGTAGGGGTTAGGTGAGGTGAGGTGGGATGGGAACATCAGAGCAGCTACCTGGACGGATTTCAGGGTAACGATCGAACGCGCGGAGCTCCTAACGTAAACAACGGCTTGGCATCATGGCGGGAGGCGTAGGCACGAAGGAGGAAGGAGCATATTGATTGATGAAGCATCCCTAAGTTTCTTTTATTGATAAAGGGCAGCTTTGTGAAGATGTATAGAAAACTGTAGGGTGAAAATATCGATCGCTTGTGAATGCTGAAGGTCGTTTCTTGAAGATTGTGAGCTCCTGCCACACGCCGATAGATATGTAGATGTAAATTTCAGTTGCAAGTTGTAGGATGGATACGTAGATGTAAATTTCGATTTATATCTTCCAAATAATAAGAAAGGGGGAGTTAAAACCGAAAGTGGTACAATAGGAACTAAAAATCCTTTAAATTGATTCATAAGGAAGAACCCTATCAAGCGATATCTGGTGGTAATCCATTTTTAAACTTAAATAAAACAAGAAATGGATAACGTAATGGATTTGTAAGATATTTTTGAAAGATATTGTACATTAATTATTAATAAACTTGTATTTTGTAGTTCTTTTAATCAAAAGTTTTTATGATATATTTATAGAATATTTCTGATTCTTACGTAAATTAGATCGTATTGATTCTTTCGTTTAATGCGTGACACTATTAAATTATATTTCTGGTTATTTAAACTCGCTAGAAGCAGCATTGGTTTGTAAATATAAAGTTTTATTTACTATATGTAATACTTTTCCTATATTAAAGAATATCCTTATTTTTTGAAAGCGTAGATCACTTCAAAAGGCTAAGTAATATTTACTAAGATAATTTATAAGTTAACTTTTATTATATGGGATAAATCAAGGAACATAAAAAAGTGCGTCGGCCGGGAATCGAACCCGGATCAACTGCTTGGAAGGCAACTATGCTGACCATTACACCACCGACGCGGATATATGAACGATCATGTTGGGAACGTGACTAATTCGTACAACGTTCATCTTACGTATCATAAAATCATAAAATTTTATGGAACCTTATGAATAAGCGGTACCTAATTTAGTACACCCGTAAGGATATACTAATTGATTTTCAACCAACATGTTCATGGGTATTGGAATGGGAATCGGCATGTGCTATAATGAGTTATCCGAAAATTTTCGACTCAGGTAAACAGCTTGAATAAAATTTACGCGAAGAAAGTTGAAATCTGAGATTGACGTCTCTCAAGTGACGAAACGTACATCTTATGGAGAAATTAGTGTCACGGCCATATGCTTAGAGTTTCGAAGCCATCAAAGAAAGGTATGAGCACAATACTTCCCGCCTATTTAAGGAAGGGTTTAATTACAATCTTCATCAAATTTAGGCAAAATAAATGGAAAAAGATTATGTGGGACAAGATTTTTAGATTTTGAAGAAGCATTCACTGGTTGTCATGTACAAAGAAAATCAATATAGGTCAGTCAAGACACGGTCGCTGTACTCATCTTTCTAGAAATGTCAACACGTCGTATTTGTTTAAGTTCGTCTTCTTCATTGTTTTTCTATCACTTGAGCAGAAGAATTCTGACATTTCTCGAGCTTTAGTCTAGAAGACACCATGTTGGAATATTGTGCGCTAAACGTTAGACTTTCATAAATGATTTACCAGCATTCAAAATTTAAACTAAATTATTTACATGAAGCGCGATGACGGTTTCATGTTAAAAAATCAGGGAATTTTTTCATATTCTATCTTTGTACGTTTATCTATCTATGTTCGTTTCGCACTTATCCCTAATAAAATGTTTCTTCATTTTATTCTTTCCAGTTAATCAATGTAGTATGTAATAGATGCCAAATTCGTTGAGGGTGTGAGAGAGTTAGATAAAAGTGAAGTTTCGTTACCTCTCTTTAGCAGCTCAGAGGGTATGATTTCCCGATTGATGATTCGCAACTCCTAATACTGGATCCGAAGGCGGTGTACTAATAGTTTTTCTCTTATTCCGAAGAATTTTTAAATCATCATTAAAAATGTGCGTAAGCAAACTATTCCTGAAAGATAAGCTGTCTAGACGAGTTGCGGGTTAATTATCAGTCTAGTTATCACGCGAAAACGTTAAATAATTCACCGCAAAAAACTCTGAGATAACTGAGTTATACCTATGCAGAGACCTCAGCATCTTCAAAGCCTCGATGATGAAACAACTAAATAAGCTCTACAGGCTCTATGGAGCAATTCTCAATAATTAAAATATGTGGCCTGCAGAAGTGAATTTGTACTAAAGCTTTACACCTATCGCTTTTAAATAATGGAGGATCGTAGGCTGAAAAAATTAACAGTTAAATCATATCCTCAAACGGTTTAATAATGAAGAGAAATGAGGACTCCGGCCAAAGCCCAAGGAGCGCTAAAATGTTAAGGCTGCACCAACATCAGCGTACCTTTCCTATGAGGGAATCGCGTCTGAATTAAATAATGACATAATATCGTCACTTCTAAAAACGTTAAAGCCATTTTAATTACATGCTACTATGCACAGTTACCCGTTTTTCAACTCTTACTGGTAGCGTCGAAGACGTGACATCTTGACAGCTGGTACCTTGAGTCGATCTAGCGGATGAATATCATAAAATGGGTAACCTTGGAAAACCTGAAATCAAAGAGATATAAAAGGCAAATTGCTAACGTCTGAAGTGTTTTCATTGAAGAGGGAATCTTATTTATTTATTTCTTTTTCGTCGGTTACTTCGACAAACAATTCCATGGCGAGAGAGCCATGTTGTTAGTGGGTAATCAGATTTTTTCTTCAACATTTGTGCTGTTTTCGAGTTCACTCGGAAAATTTATCATGAATCATATTAATTCATTGTTATTAACAATTAAGCATTAAAAGTTGAAGGATTTTAAAACTTGATTGAACTTGAATTCGGATAGTATGTAAATATAACTAAGTTATAAGATTAATTATATTCAACACCGTATTGAGGTAATAAAATCAATAATTATTGCTAATTTATTCTCCTATCAACCATAACAAGATGGAAATATACCTTGTATAATTTGGTAAAGTAAGGACAGGAAGTAACGTACTCATAAAGGAGACCTTTAAAATTCAAAACAATATAGTTCGGTTAAATGAACATTTCTATATATGGCTATGTAACAGCCAAAAGGTTAAAATGAAAATAAATAGTTTACAATTTAATTTCATGAAATTTTACAGAGTTGAAGCTTTCTCAAAGAGAAAAATTCATTCAGAAGTCGCAGTACTTATGGACGTGTCTTTCATAATTATTAACCACTTCTTATTATAATTATAATCATTATGACAATGAATTATTATTGTTGTTATAATGAGAGTATTAAACATCTCTTAGAGAATTAACCGATTCTAACGTATGGTATTTAAAATCTTTTATAAATTGATAGGAAGTATGACATACATTGATTTTGATCCACTTATATCAACATTTAGCAGTGAAGCTGAGTGATAGAATAAAAGATGTTCAATGTTTTCTCTCCTGCCCACTTGTTGAAAATAATATTCCCTGGATTTATCTTCGCTTTCCAACAGCGCATTAAGATTATCTTATACGTATTCTAAAAATTGATTTTTCAATTTTATACAAGAATTAAAGAAAATCGATTAGTCCAACGTTAACCCTGCATGATCCACAGTAAACTATCTCTAAAATCTAGTATGAAATTTTTGATCATGAAATTGAGTAATTCAATGCCATCAAATAATTTTTGATCGAAAAATCTCGCTCGAAAGAAATGATCAAAAATCCATTTTCTTCGGAAGTTCTTCGAAAAGGCTTCTATAAGCGGAGGCATGAAAAAGATAAATTTATTCTCACTTTGAGATAAAAGATTTTTCGCTTGGATGCTCGGAAACGGAAGGAGGAAATAATAAATAATTCCGCAGAGGTTTAATTAGAGAAATAGGCAGAGAAGAGATGTTGGGTCAAGCGTTCATCGGCCGAAGCCAGCTATTTCGCAATGACAACGGAATGGAAAAGATGACTCGAAATCTCCTCTTTTCTATTTTTTCTTATAAGTTTCTATAAGTTGAGAACTGAGTAGTTAAATATAGAAATAATTCGAAATGCACTATATATCTTCTGGTAGACAGTAAGACAGAAATGAGTTTAAGTAACGGCGCGAATATTTTTAAAACGTGAATCTATAGGTAGGAATAGGCATCTCTAACGACAAGACATTTCAAAGATGGCATTGCTATCTTTCACTTTCCTCATCAAACAGAGCTTCTTCCTCTAAACAGATTTTATTTTCAACGAAATAAATATACAAGTCATCAGTAATTTTATATTTTTCTTCGATTAAATAACTTTCCAGTTGATAAGAATTCCTTTCGGAATATTTTTTCGCTCATTATTTCGGCGCCATCCCAAAAGCATTTAATCATCTTGCTGACAAGGCAATTAAAACCAGTTTAGCCACTTAATCCTCGAGATATAAATACGAAAAGTCCATTATTAATATTGGGAAATGGAAGAGACCAAATTTTCAATGCTTATTCGGCTAGAAAAATATTATAATGTAAGTCATCGGAATGACTCCCAGAAAATGATACAACAGCGTGGTTATGTTAAAAGTTGCTTTCGTTGAAATTAAGAAAGAAATTGCATAATATTTGTATGTATTTAATTATTCATCTCTGCCATTAACTCTAAGCCAAGTTATTTTTATATATTCAGCTTTGAAAATTTTTATATAAGGAAGTGATAGCAACCATTCATTATGAAAAGTTAGCAACTTGATTTATTAATGGATATGAAATAAAAGAGGTCTATTACTTTATTTCCATGTATTCACGCGTTAATCCCAAGGTAATACAAATATTTATCCGTCACATGCAGTTTTGTCAGTATTTACTATATTTGCTATACAATGTGGATAAGCACTAACGGCATTTCTTATGACACCATAGTCTTAATTTATAATAAGACACATATGGCTTAATTTATAGAATAACTGAGATATAAAGAAACTATTCCGATATATTGGTCAGATAATTTGTTCTTTGTCAATGTAATCTACGAAGTGCCTCGCGGTAGGATTAAAATATAAACTATAACCTCTAAACTTAGAAATTTTACACTGGTTTTTAATGATAATATAGGGTACGATAGAAACTGACTATAAATGACGGGCAACAAAAGAAAAATGTATATCCTCCACAAAGTGTAGTCAAAATATTCAGAAATTTTTCGTATCTTCATCTTGGGTTCAGAAGCAGAAAATTAAAGGAGACCATTATTCATTTTTAAATTTCTTAGGCTTTGGGCCTTCTCATGTATCTAGTGGAGATACAATGCAGTTTTCTGGTCTCTTCCATCAACTATCGCATGCCATCCGCAAGGATCATTTATCAACTGACCTCTGGGGAGAAAACTTGGAGACACTCTGAGTATCGAGAGAACGATTAAAGCTTAATGGAAGGAAATAAGAAAGCACGTAAAAACTTTTAAAAGAACAGGTTGAAGGAGGAGATTTTTGGAAGGAAATTGATGAGCAACCAGATCTATGCGCGATAAGAGATAACTAGCAAACCGAGGGAGTTCACAGAAGTTACAAAATTTCGGCAATTTAAATAACCGATGTATAAATGACTCAAAAATTATTTTATTTCTCATAAATCTTTAAAATTGGTGTTATTAAATCTAAAATTGGTGTTATTGGGGGCATAACCAACAATTTGCACCGTTAAAATGAAGGAAGAACCAGCTAAAGACAAAGAACATTTTAATTGCTTGAATTGCAACTTCTATCATATTTTATAAATCATTTATCGATGTACTCAAATTCAAGCTGAGAAATTATCTTTAATGAGATGAAATAAGACGGCAACGTCATAAGGTCGGTCGGCTTTTCTTTTAAGTAGGTAAGATAATTTTCGACGAATAGCTTTACTACGTATGTTACCGATAGTTATTTGTGTGTTTAAGTGATACTTTTGAAAATGATTTACAATACAAGTCTTAATCAATCAAGTGATTCGTGAAATTATACTCTATTAGAATGTTTCAGTAGAGTATGATTACGACTTATTTATTATTGCAGTTCTCAATGAATGTACAGTGTGAGTGACTATTCTGTACAAGTACATGCATCACTTTTTGAGTTCTTTTTCCAATCGTAAACGTAAGACAGAAAATGATTTCTGACTGAGTCTATTCTAAGAGAGTACATAATATCGAAATATATATATAGCGAATAAAACAAATTAAATAAACATTATTATTTTCGTTGAAATATATACACTCATAGACCGAGTTCGCCTTAATACCATTGCATAATTGGCTTCAATATCCTTCTGTAATTGTTTTTCATTAGATATTATTTTCAGAAAATTTATACCCCACAATAATTCGACTCAAAGTAATAATTTTCAACTCATTCGATGAAGAGATAACTATTCTATTTCAGGGAAGAGAGCATAAACATCAATTTCAGTTTATGAATAAATCATTCCAGAAAAATTGTGATACATCTTGGAAATGAATTCATTTTGTGCACCAACTGAGATGATACAAGATTAAATGATTATCTACCAGGATAACTCGTTATAATTCAAGAAAAAACCAAGATCATCGAGAAAGAGCGTCTTTTTACGATGACTGAAGATCAATGCAAATCCATTCCAAAAAAGAAAGCAGCATTTACCTTGAGCTTTCGATTTCGTTTTTTGCAAACGATGACGACAAGGTCGGAGGCAATCTGAGATTGAATTACCGGGAGGTTCGCTAAGAAGGCTTCGTCCAGCGATGGAGGCGAAAGATTACCTTGAAACCCCTATCCTAGGCATAACGGTTGCGTGCTGTGCGACAAATCCTTGCATCCCGTAGCGGATCAACCGGGATTCCAAGGGGTGACGTCAGGGAAAGCGGAAGATGCTTCTAAAGTATGCAATCCCTTCTCAGCTGATAGCCGGAGGAAATTGAATATCTCTGGGGAGAAGTCTCATTCCTAATGTATCAGACAAGCAAAAATTATAATGTAATTAAAATGCGTAAATATTCGGAATTGTTAAATTCTGCTGTTGAGCTATTCGGTAATTTACGAGTAATATAATTACGCAATGATATGCATTAATTATAATTATGAGGTAAGCAAGATGAAGCAGTTACTTCGAAGAAGAAAAATAATAAGAAGAAAAGACTACCAGGTTTCTTTCTCAGTGAAGACATCTCCAGATGAGAAACTTTGGAGTACGTATAACTTTCATGCTTGGAGGCACTTGTGTTTGTGAATCCACTCCTTCAACTACAAAGAGCATACAGAGAGCATTTAGAGATCTTCCAAGATGGACCACAGAACCACAGATTGGTCTTGTAATCGTACGGTGACGGACGTAGTTCCCTTTAATATCTTCTATCTTTGCTCGGCAAGAAAATTACTGCGGGAGTTTGCTTTATGAAGCTGCATCACAAATACCAAGGAATAGACATAAGCTGCAAATTTTTTCTGAGTTTCTTCAAGCAAAGAAAGATATGAATCATGTAATCCAACAAAATAACCTTATACAATTAAAAGATGCGAAATATTTGATGCATTTGTGAAAATCAAAGCTTAAGTCTTCCAAAAATTTTCAAAAAATTATAGGCGCTCGACAAATTAGTTGGACACGAAAAGGTGTTCCGCGGGAATTCAAGAACAGAGCTTGTGTTAGAGCGAAATCTGGAGATTAGTCTCCCAACTAATTTTTAAGCTCCTGCTACCGAAGATATCACTAAAAATACGAACAAACTTGCAAAAGTTATCCCTCTCGCTATAAGGAATAATACCAGTAAGAGAACTGGTTTAAAAATTAATGCGTTTTATCGAATTGAGCATTAAGAGGAAGTATAGAGTTTTCCTCATCTTTCAGCTTGTTTAACTTGCCAGCAGATAGCTTTTTAATATAGTACTTACGCGGAATATCGAAAAAGTTGGATGGTATAGTAATAGTCTATGACACGAAAAATGTCATTATTAGGAGAAATTGAAGATTCATTTATGATTCAGTCATACTGTTATAATTAAAATTAAATTAAAAATCATGATTAAAAGAGGAAAAGGATTTAACGTTCATCTGATTACATATCGCATTAAAACTTGTGATGTACAGCAGTAATGTAATTCCATCGTTCTTATTCAAATAATTTCTTTGAGAAACAGAAATACTCCACGTAGAACATTTACCTGGGTATGCATGGGTAAATTTTAAAAGAGATATGCAGTAAAAGTCATTCAAAAATGATAAAAAGATTCACATTTTAATAAAGTCCTTAGTATTTAAAATGTGGCTTGTATAAACACGTATGTGATATTCGAATGTTATAAATACAGAATCCATTAGAGAATGGAAGGAGTTGAATCAAATTTACAAAATATATCCACGTAAATGACTTCTAAATTGACAATTTTGCCTTGTTAATAACTCGTAAACGACTGAGAACTAACTCATGATGAATAAACGATTTTAAATAAGTCCCGATTCATTAAATGTATTTATTCGCTTTATTAATCCCCTCTTCTGATAATTGATAGCCATTTCAACACGGATGGAATAGCGGATGAGAACATCGGTAGTTAAAAAGAATGAATGATCGCTCCCTCATCTATCTCTTTCATGTTAGCCATTTTCTGGTTTACACAACATTTACACAATATAAAAATATCTGGGCGACAATTTTTGTAATGGGGCTTCGAAAACTTTTCTCATTATCATAAGAATTTTTGCAGTTAATTTGATTTCTAAATGTTTCTATGATACTTAAAGCTAATCTTAAATAAACTGTGCTAACATTAACTTAACGTTTCGTTTAAAAAGATTGAGAGCGAATCATGTATTATCTTTCTAACTGTAATTTTCGTGATTTCATGCGACTGGCATGATTACAAAATTTTTGTATAGAAATTAACATTACTTAGTTGTGTTTGTTAATTTAATTTTATTAATGCATTAAAAATAACCTGCTTAAATAGTTATAATTAGATCTTATTAAATTCGAAACGGTTGTGTGTACGATGTTTGATTAGCAGGAATCTGAATAATAGATATTTAAGATAATACATAAGTTATTCTTTGACCACTGAAGATGAAAGTATATATCACTATGGAAATAAGCATCGGGCGATTCCTAGTTAGGTATTTTCGTTGCATTCAGAACCTGGCATCGATACTAGTCCGAACACCTGCAATAACGGCTGAATAAAAGCTTTCAATCCTCTATTCATTAACAGCTAGGTTCAAATTAATTTATTTCTGGATCGGTATTCCCTTTACGGTTATGACAGACTACTTGTTAGATGGTGTTAATTACCCTCAAATTTGGTATCATGGCTTAAATACGTGATTCCAAATTGAGGTTCTTGAAACATGGATTTGAATTTGGATATAATGCTACCAAGGAGACATCCGGGTCCCCAGTGGATTCAAGAATTCCTGTGGGCCCAACATCAACATTAGCTCACATGTTTTGCAACCCTCGCGAAATCTTTTTTCTTTATTTATTTTCCGATGGAAATCCCGAAACAAATGAGCCTCTCTGAAGCAATCCAACAATTAAATGATACGAAGTCGTATACGTTCCTCCGAATAGCTTCGAGAGCCATAACTTTGTTTGCCGAATGGACAAAATGTCAAAAATCTGGCGAACGATTGCTCAACGCATGGTGATTGCCGGTGATCGGTGTTTGTCTCAGAAAAGGAATTCCTTGCGTCATCGCGTGATGGATTAAACTCTTAAAAATCGGAGATAAATGACTCCTCTCGCCGCGGTTTTTTGGGCAGATGGACTTCAGCGGTTGCAGAAAACCCGTAATTTCGGTTAGAGGTCATAGGAATTGATGCCTCGTAACCCACTCCAAGGACTGAAGATAGCCTTCGGAGGATTCCGTTGGTTTTCATTCATCTTCGCTCTTTCTCCTTCTCAATACACTTCCTATTCACGGAAACAGCCATGACTTTGTGAACAAAGTACTGTTCTATTGACTCACGTTACCGGAGAGCTGCTGTGCTAAAATAGGAGAGATCCTAAATTTAAAAAATAGGAATTGAAGGCACGGACGTTTAAGATATATTCCTATAAAACATTGAAAAAATATAGCATGGTGAATTTCATAGCTAATGAAAATACTATTCCAATATGTAAATTGCTTTAATTGCATGTGGCCGATTGAGGTCTAGCCTAAGTTGATTTTAACTCGATAAAGGTATCTCCTCATTTTCTTTGTTTCGCCGCGAATGATTTCTAAGTAATTGAACCGGTGGTTGACGCAGATAATTCATAATTTTATTCAAATGAAGATACATTATGTAATCTCAACAGCAAGCCTGATGAGGTTTTATCTTGTTAGAATTGAGATTTTCTTTGATCCAAATAATCTTCAGCAAATTAAATAAAGAGGATTTTTGTATTGGGCGAAATTGAGACTTTAAAGTCTCCTCTTCCATTCAATATACATGAAAAATGAGATAATGAAACAAAGAATTAAACGAAATATATTCACCTCAAGAAATCTTTGAAGGAACCCACGGATTAGCAAAAAGTTGTGTTTGGAATAGCTCGAAATTGCTTCCGATTAAAAATTGCTGAATTAATTCGCTGGATGGATTAGAAATAAAAGAGATAATCTGAGTAGAATTACATGATAAATTTATGGCACCGTTCTTCCAAACAACCTCTAAAACATTCTCATACACTCAGTTTCATTATTAACTCTGGGCATCGGGAAATGAAGAATAATATACCACGAATGAAAACATTCGTATCTACCAAACGAAAGTCTTTTTTTATTTGACGATGAAAATACTAAAACGAATACTTATGAAAATATCTTTTTCTGTGTTTGATGTTGGAAATCAATGATTTTCATTTATTTTCAGTTTCACATTCTTAACAAAACGCAGCTTGCAGATTTTTGCGAAAAATATGATATTTACAATAAGTAACGATGTAAGTTATTTAGCGAACAACGTATGTTTACTCCAGAGAATATTTATAATAATAACCTACAATCTCCCCTACCCTACGGTCATTCCGCATATGACTCACAATGATAAAGATTACAAACTAAGGCAATATTAATAAAGAGAACAGTTGTTAATGAACGAGCATGGTTATAAAAAACAGAAAAGATGAGAAATGACAAAAGAATGCACGACAGTATCAAAAGTAGTTACTTATTAATGATGGAATACAATTGAGGATAATGAGTGGTAATGGAAAAGAGCAAACTCAGGTCGCGTGCGGAAGCGCACGAGTGCTCACATGCAATTTTACACCCACACGCGCATGCAGAAGCACGCGAGTTACACAACGATCTCGCACGAGGGCCCGAAAAATTGAAAGCTCCTTTTATTTGGAGATCCGCGTTAGGTAATGCACCGCTTGGGGTGTTTGCTAGAAGAAAGCAACTTAGAGAGAAAGTGCGGGGAGCCAAACGGACAGACTAACGACATTATTCGACGACCCATCCTCATTATGTAAGCGCACAGAATGTTTGCAAAGGTTATTCCGAGTGAAAACTGCCAATACGATCGTCCCTCGATGAAATGATGCGAAAACCTGATCACTGCTCACTGTCGGAAGGCATGGGGAGAAAGCATTAAGTAGAATAAGTAAAAAAGACGCACATGTTCACTTGTTCTTCATCTCATCGAGCTCCGAGATATGGCTTTCACGGGAGAAATATTGATCCGTCAAACAAAACATTAATTAATTAAGATTTAAATGAGTAAATAAAGAGGCGAACAGTTGTAATAAACAAATAAGAAATGAACAAGCGAAAATGCCTGTGGTTATAAGCAATTAAAATCCCATTTTATGGAATCATAAAATAAACGAAAAATCCAAATTTAAGTATACAATTACCGGATTCATCACATTTCTCTATCTACAGCACTTAAGTGGGATTCTTAATCCCCCCCAAAATAAGTTATAAAAATACTGGGGAGAGAAAGAGGCGAATAGGCAAGGCTTGGGGTTGTATCCTCTATATCTTTCCTTGAATCAAAATGCAAAGAGAGAAAAAAAATCTTCATAAAGAAAGCACAATGACCCTACGTAGATCAATTTTCTTGGCATTCAATTAGGAGTGACCGAAATTCATGCTATTATATAGGCGTCACTCATACCTCAGTTGCTTCATATTAGGGGCCATGATATCACGATAATTTCGAGATTTCTGAACACCCCTCTGTCACGGGGAGGTTCAAACCCTATTGGATGAAGTGCTATATATTCCCAGATTCTCATTTCCTTCTTTCAATGTGACATCAATTAATGACAACCCATTGCTACGGGTATGAAAATAAGCGAGAGAAAAATAAATGAAAGATAAATTTCTTCCTATCCTGTACCAAAAGAATCCAATGTCATTCCAATAATCCAATCATGGTAGCAGGAACACCTTACATGTAGCATTACAAAAACTTCCGAGAAACTGCAAGTAGAAAGAGCTCAGAAATAAAAGAATGGAAACATTTGAAGGGAGAGTGTAAGTTTCAAAACCGGATTTCTAATAAACAACCTTTCAACTAGTAAAAAGAAAGAGATGGCGTCGATATAGCGGGAGTATTAAAAAGATATTATATTTATGAAAATAAAACAAAATCGTTTCGTCATCCTTGCAGTATCCTTTTTCATTTTATGTAACGTTTCGGCGCAGAAGCTGACAGTAAAACTAACTGTGAGTGGTCAAAGCCGTAGGATTGAGAGTTAATGAAATGCAATAAAATTATTCACTTTCAACGTGTGAAATTAATTGCCCCGAAGGGAAAGATGGCCTTTCGGTTTGGACAAAGATATGATAACGAATATTTGAACCCGCGTTCTCATGAGGTTTTGAAATTTTATAGCTCGGTGTGTTGCGTTAAAGCATCCATTGGCTGTGATGATGGAATAGTAAAATATTCCTTTTTTAAGACGGAAAACCGGAAGATTTTAAGAGTCAACTGCGTGAAAATTATGTCAAGATATTCATAAAATCAATGGCAGAACTATGGAGATAATTATCACTCAACCAAATGATAGTAATAATAGTTGAATAACACCCCAAGAAGGATGGTCTTCATAACGATCAAGTTCATGATGATGTCCACGCCTTAACATAAAACATGCTCCTCTTGAGAAAAATAATATCTATTAGCTAGAACGATTGTATTTATGTAACAATATAATTTATATCTCCACAAATTGAGACATTGCTTGCTTTATTGCTGTTAGCACTATTTTTAACGTCATACTTTGATTTACGTTAACACACTTCACACGGAAATCTATTTCGTGAATAAATGATTATTATTCAGTCGTTATAGCAACTAATTTTTTAGGGAATACTTAGGAAAATGAAGAACAGATTGAGAAGCGTCATTATAATCATTAATATTATTAAAGTCACTGAATTTGTCAAATTAGGTAAATTAAAACGTAAAATCATTCAGTGAGATTCAGTGATTAATTGAAGAAATTAGGTTTCCTTAAATTAAAATAAATTCTATTTCCTATGATGCCTGATTCTAGATTACCTTACAGAACCACTGACTTCATTGGATACGATCTCAGTTTTTCAGCAACACCATATCACTAGGAGAATGGAAAATAAAAGCCATCACATAAGTAAATTGGAAAACGGTGAGATTAAGACATAAAACAGACCAGTGAGTAATCGGGGAGATATTCTGTAAACTTCGTAATCGCTGATACTCACAATACACGAAACTGAACATGTTAAAACACTATCAACAAATCGTAGAAAAACCAAAATAAGGAATAACTGTAAAAGAGAGGAAGAAGGAAACAGGGTGAAGAGGAAGCGGGCAGAGTGATAGGCATTCGCTAAGGCAGAGAGTGTGACTAATAAGGAAGAGGAGGAAGGAAACGTACGAGGTGTGAATGAGAATTGAGTGGGAAGAAGATAAATAAGAAGAAAAGTAGACAAATGACTGTATTAGAGCGCAAGTGAAATTTGGACATTCTTACACCAGCAAAAGATGCCGGTGAGGATAAAGAGATATTTATCCTATTTACATAGCTTACACGTGAATGGAATATAAATTAAGGATCTCGGAGGTTTCTATTGCAATCTTTCATTCAAGAATAAGTGTATGGAGGCATTTTTGCGATGTATGAATCATCGGCATGAGTTAAATAAGGGGTTGATGAATGCGTCGGTGACATTGTGGTCCTGGATTTTCAGCATTAGTAGTAGTAATTTTATAAGTGCTTCGACAGCTGATGTCATTTCGCACGGGGGCTCCCACTCGGAATCGAACCCGGGATCGCTTTCACTGAAGTCGAAGGCGCGTCCCACTTGGCTATCCGAGAGCTCGATTTGCAGCATTAATTATCGTTAAAAACTTTGTGATGGTTATAATAAAAGCAAGAATACTTAATCATAATATGTACAGAAATCCAATGTTTCTCAGCTTTGTCTAAAGGTATTTTACGCAATTTATTTGATCCAAGAGGTAGATACGTAATCACGACCTTGCTTTCTATTAGTGCTTTCACAGCACTGTACAAATAATATAGGAAATACGAGAGGCAACGAGCTAATCAGCACCTTATTCTCTAGGACGCTAATTTAAAACGTTTAAATTAAGAACATATATCTCAGAATATTTTTCGCAGTAGCTTTTGTAGAAGTTTTATTAACTTCTCTCATCTTTCTTTCCAAGAATAGAAACAAAATAATGACTGGTGATCCTAAAATTTTTGCTAAGTAAAGGTAGGATAAAAATTCCTATCGAGTGCTCACTTCACTACACAGATTCTTCAAACAGATTCCATTATGGTGTGAGTGGCGAATCTATAGCACACAAGACCGAAGTAAATGGCAAGAGAATATTTTGACGCGCAGAACTCTTATTGCGCTATCGTTGTTATGTGCTCTTACCTTTAAAATGGGTTACATAACTTTTATTCAGTTAATTACTAACGATAATTAACGATCATTTACCTCAATCACTACATCTTTATGTCATCATAATAAAATATATAATATCATCACCTCTCTATGATTTGAGACCGAATTTGTATGCAGGCCACATATTCATGGTGAGCCAAAATTAACGGGTTGATATGAAAATTGAGTAAAAGATAAACGGAAAGCGACAGAAGTGTGCCGATTTTAGCATTCTATCGTGCTAGAGAAACCTGTACATTTTTGGTTAATTAATTTCAAAATAAACTCTGAATTAATAAATGGAATGATTTCAGAAGCAGTAACGTTGGCACGGGTTTTCGCGAATTTTTTTCACATACTTTTGTTTTGTTCACACACTGTTGTTGTTGTAAACGGTGAATATTTTGAAAATATAAATAGCTATTTAGATTTTAAAACTTCTTCACTACATGTCTTTACCTGCCTTTATACTTTAGCATCTGTTACCAATTTCGGCACTAACATTGATATTGTTTTATCAAAAATTTAAAGGTCTCCCTAGTAGAATGCAACATTCGGTGCATTTACGTCGATTTCCGTTTCTCTTTCCAAATTAATTTTCAAATCAATTGTTTTTATTTTGGGACCTCCAGTATGTTTATGAACATTGGAACTATTGCCACTAAAGGTTCGCCATCCCTGCAATAGGGCAAGAAGAAATCCAGTACATTTTTAAAAATTACCATACATACAGCTCCTTCAAATCATTCCTAATAATTATTCTGCGGAATTCTCACTCATACTAAAAGGGAAATTTCTCTTTTATTCAATATTGTTCCTCTCCATCAAATTTTTCTTTCCAAGAAACAATGTAACGAAAGAGAAAAAGATATATTGTTATTTCTAGACAACGATTACAGATACTATGAGGGACGGGGAAGAGAGGAAAGGAAAAATTAAGGGACGGAATGAAAATAAAAGAAATCGAAGTTCAAGTATTCGTCGGACCAGCTTCATTACAAACCACAAAAATGTTTTCATTTCCAGTTCCTCAATTCAAACGTCCTTCGTTCTTTTTTTCTGCAAGGAAGCTCAAATCTGGCCTCTATTGGCTACAGTTACAAAAAAGAAATTGCAACGATTATTTTCGGTTATTAAAACCTACGACAAGTGAGGTCTGAGCGAGGACACGAGACAAAAGAATTCGGAATGAAAGAAGGATTCATTTAAAGATGTTTACCATAAATGGTTTCCGTGTTTCTTTCTCTGTCAGAATGACTGCAATCTCAGGTTTTGGTTCTTAAATGTGCCTAAATTTTGAGATCCGTCAGTCACACCAATAAAAATATATTATCCACCTTTGTAACCATCACCATCTACTTAAATTATTTCGCTCAAAAGAAATTTCAATCATAGCCAATAAAGGCCTCTTACATTAGAATTGCTTGGCAAGAAGTTCATACTTACTATCCATCGATAAAAATTATTCGCAACTGTTGAACTCGAGAGAAGCAAGGAATATTTTCATTCTTAAGCTGATGCCATTTAAACAAAGATTCCATACCCATACATAATAAATACTTCGAGTTCGAAGTATTTATTATGTATGTCGAGGGATGTTTACACAGAATATTTTAATATATAAGTTATATATTTATACGATGGTGGACATATATCCTGAGTAATCACGGATGCCTGGATATTCCTATGTATACCCAAAAAATTATAGATTTACGTTTTTGTTCGGAGTTAACGAATCTTCTCTTTAAGCATGCAATTAAAAGATAAAATGAAGATTTTTAAAATTTTGAAAGTTTTAGAGTTCATAGAAAGTGAATTGCGGCTATCTGGTCTTTGACATTTTAATATGTGGCTCTTGGCGGCCTAAGCTCTGGCCACCTGCTACGTTATATCATTAAGTGTGTCTAAAACTCTGTCCAGCACCAAGTGGGACTTCTTAGATTAAGGAAGATCAGATGATCAGATTAATGTGACACCATTAGCCTAGAGAATCTCGTCTTCGGACGACGTAAGAGAGATTATTCGACTCCCTGTCACATCTACTCATATGACAGAGAACATTTTGTCCGAGAGACTTCGGATTCTTGGAAAAACTGCGGCAAAAACATGTTTTCCACAAAATATGCTAACAGAATTAGTTCGAGTTTCCGGTAAATCGATTAGATGGTGTATAGAAAAAGTAACACATCTGCCCAAGAAATTCCATCTTAAAGAGCTCTCTTTCCTTAACACAAGTTTCACACTTTTATTTGCAACTTCAGCAGAATTAAGGAAATTCTGATAGGCATTTTAACATGAGGGAATACTATGCTCATATCGATGATTCTGAGGAACAAGAGAGTAACGATCAGCGATTGATACTTAATCTAAAACATGTGAAGTAGATATCCTGTATTTCTATCAGTACTTTCACATACAAAAATGGTATTCAAAAGGTATATATTTGGGCTCTCTTCGTCGACTGAATAAACTTCGAGCGAATCCTAATGCATTGCGGTAATGATAAAAATAATAATGACGACTTTATTAGGGGAATTTATAGCCTTAAAAAGGCACTATTGAATTTACCGATCGAGAAATCAATCGATGCAGTTTTCTACGATGGATATAGATTTTTCACGATTATCCGGGGTTCGACATCTGATATCCAACCATCAGTATACATTTTCCTATCCTCTGTTGCTCCCTGAAAATTATCGGTATGACTTACTCCTCCGTTTCTCCCTGCAAGGAGACTTCAGCGCAATCGTGTATAGGTACGAATGTGTTTCCATTTCGGAATTAACCATCCTCTCGTCCATCAACAGCTCAATTTTGACCCAATGACCGGGGGATTACCGGGATTGGATTTTCTTGGAAATCATCGCAAATTAGAGATGTTACGGCAACTCTTAGGAAGACATTTCGGGCGCTAAACGCGGCGTCTGCGGAGGCACGCGTATCGGTGGGGAGAGAGCCTCTTGGGGGTCACCGAGGTTAGAGGAAAGGAGGAGGGGATGAAAGGACGTCTCCCCATCAAGCGATGAAAGGGAATGTGCCGTGGAGAGGGAATGAGGACCTCCCGCCGTAAAGGTCTTGCCTCCCACACGTATCCCCCATTCCAAATACCGTCTCCCCCCCTTTTCTTTCGCCACTCCTCTTCACCCCTGAGGCGATGGGGACGATGCCGCACGTTTTGTACCGGAGGCTCGAACGGAGTATATAAGAAGCGTCGCGGGGTCTTCGCATTCAGAAAGCCTTAATCGGTTAAATCATTTCGGACGAAGCAACCCAGAAGGAGAAAAAAACCCATTCGCCATGAAGCTGGTAAGTCCGAGATTCTGTGGAGATGTGAGGGTCGATTGAGGATTCGTCTTTTGGTCCGCGCTTGGGATTTTGGTTTTTTTCGGGATTATTACTTTGGTTATACTCCTTGTGGGAGATTCTTATTTTACATTTACTCTCTAGTACATGTGTCGATGGAGTACTATTCTTGTGACATCTAGGGAATAATCTCTGTTTATTTCACGGACTTAGTGCTTTCATATCTATTATAAAGCGAGAAAGGATAGCTATCTTAGGCCCTCTTTCCTGATAGTATTATATATATAAATCAGGTAGTTAAGTAGGGAGTTTGGTGTTTTCATACCACCTGCCATACGCAGTACAGCGGCTCGCGGGGTATTAGTGTAATTTTAATATTATATATTTTATTGAATGAGTCTCAGATGACGTCATTGAGAAAATCTATTTAATTCTCGATTTCAGTATTTTTGAGTAAAGCTCAATCCTTGACAATAAAACATATCTTAGACATTTTTAATTTTAAATTAAATATCTCCTTTGCTTTGGTAAACTCACCACTGCTAATTTTAAATGAATTTTCTTGTTAGTGCGGAGGTATTTTAATTCTCTGAATGATTTTATTCGGGGCTCTGCAGTATTAAGGACTACTAAGAGGATCTTTAGTACTTTATGCCTGTTATTTTGTTATGGATTGTTAAAAACTCGAATACGAGTCTAGAGCCCGTCTTACCATTTTCAGCTTATCAGAAATGTCTGACTTTACTCCATACAATGAATCTGGTTGTGAGTCTAATCGTAGTTAAAGCTTGAGCTAGAATCTTCGTAGAATCTATTAGTGCTTTTCTGTCTGCAAATTTATAAGCCCGGGGACTGTTTAGAACATAAATATTTGCGGAAGGAATGAGGCTTACTAGGCAAGATGAGGAGTGAGGCAGTCTTCCCTTGCTTTCTTCACCGTGCTTGAACAATTTAATTATTTTGTTATTGGAAAATATTTCTGAGAAGCAATAAGTTGCCATTTCATAGAAATGAGTTGCCCTATTATAGAAATGAGTTGCCTTTTTATATGAATATGGGGGAATCTTACTTTTAAGGAAATTCACGTGTTTCTGAAAAGCGCGTCAAAAATGACTAATATTTAATTTTTCTCCGGGATAAGTAATATATTGTTGGCTGAGGAAACACTTAACTTTCGAGAAGACATTTGTTTTCCTATTCATCTTATTCTACGCGTTTATTTCAGCGCTTATTTTCCGTGAGCTCTTACGTGTGCGCTTCATAACTAGTGGGCGTAAAATATCCGCGCGATATAAATCAAACATCTCGAGAGAGGCGTCAGGAGCCGTTTCCGTCATGTTGCGTGCGGCGAAAGGCTAGAAAAAAACTTCATTGTCATGATAGAAATCGAAGCCTTTTTCACACCTCAGTCTGCCGAAATACCACTTCACGAGAGATCAAACAAAGGCTCTTTCAAGATCTTAGTCATCCATTTGTCCTAATAACCGCGAAATTTGAAGCCAAAGACGTTGACGCGACTGTCTCCGTGATGTAAGATTAGGGAATGCAAATCTGAGGATGAAAGTTCCGCATGGGTGTGTTACGCAATGGGATTCTCTTGTTTGAGGAGTTGGAAAGTGAGCATCGACTTAATAGGTCGCGATGGGTGTGCGAACTATGAGACCTCGTTAGCAGACGGTCGATCACATCTCCCCGCTATTAAAGATGCTTCGCTGTCATCTTCGCCTCTTACGGACATTTCTTTCGTTAATATCCTATTCGACGGGTGAACACTCAAGTGGTTATAAGGGTGGTGCCATATTTGTTTTATGATGTCTCTTACGGTATCTTTGAGTCATCTTGCTGTCATACTTATCCATCATAATCTACTGCTTCGGTGGGAACGCCGAAATTGAGAATCTTTAAACGGGAAAGTGGAAGCATCTTTTCTAAACCTATACATACATTATGCTCTGCGATTTAGTTTTATGGAGATAGCAGGGGGTGAAAATGACCAAAAATCTAGCTTCCATCTCTCTAAGGTTAGATCTTTATGGATTTCTCCAAATGGTATTGTAGTATACTGTCTACATCGTTCAATTCTACGCCTATACTCTTAAAAACTTACCACTTACCTACGAAATCAGATATTTGATAGCTCCCCTTACTTATATGGATAAACGCTTCCATCTGAGCTCCTCGATTGTATTTTCTGAGTAAAGTGTACATCCTGGTCCTTTTTAATCGAAGTAATTCGTTGCAAGCGTTATCACATAATTGACTTTCGAATTTGTTTTGTGAAAAATCTTATTTCATCATATGCTTTTATTTGGGATTACTTCAGTTAATGTACCGTGGTACTTCGGGTAATGTTAATGTGTTTTGACTTTCAAAAATGTTTAGGAGGAAAAAGAGATTTATGAAAAACTTCCACATACAGCGTTCTGTGCGAATTATTATGATAGGAGTAATGGAAATAATACTGCAAGCAAGTCGATTTTTCAGTCTGTCATTGACATTCACGTGTTTTAATTATCCAATAGCAGAATATACCCAGCCCACAACAGTTACTGTCATAATAAGTGAGAAGAGAAATGTCTTGAGAGAAACGAAATTTCGCGTCATTTGCGTGAAAATTGAACGCGCGAACACTCATTATTGAGTAAGCATTTTGACCAATCCGTCGTTTGGTTGACAGATGAGATTCCTTCTTCAGCGTCAATTTTTCTGTACAAATGGAACTACCTCGCAGTTTAGAATGCTCAAACATTTTCCGATGACATAATGTATTTATTTTTCCCTACAGTCCATTGTCGTTTTGGCTGCCCTCATCGCTGTTGTGGCTTCCCGCCCTCAGCAGAACCCCAAGGACGTAACCATCACCAGCTACAGCAACGAGAACATTGGAATTGACGGATATAACTTTGGGTAAAACCTTCAATGACCTATCAACTTACCTACATACACTCCAACTCTCCGAATATTTAATCGTTTAAAACCAAATCACTCCCTTTTGATGATCAAACATAAGTAGTTATACAATTAATAAAATTATTAAATTCATTTGGAAACATCCTCTGGGTTCGATAAGGATCCTAAATAATCTTTGCGCTGAAATTATTGCAATCAAAATGACTTGAGATAGCACACGGTAACGATTTCATAGAAAGTACTTACTTATTTTATACAAGCAATACGGATGAAATAATACAATATAGGAGGTAATCACATCTTCCTACTTAAGCCTGATACAAAGAAATACGAATTTAGCTTCAATCGACTTTGATAAGTGGTTCACATGGATTTCTTTGCAACATTCGTAAATTGTTTGACGGAATCAAATCGATATCAACCGTAAGACCATCGGTTACTTTTCAAATGCGCTGTCCAATTATTAATTTCTCATTCAAGAAAGAAAGAGGAAGTATTGACCGCAAAAGGCTATATACCAGGTCTTAAATGAACTTTCCCTTTTTAAGAGATAGTAAATCCGTGATTCTTTCACATCTCTCTGCTTGATTTGACGATGCCGAAGCGTACTTCATCAGCTGTAGTTCAATGAAAGACTTCTTTTGCCTTTCATATATCTAGAATCAGTGAGGCTTCAATCTACTCATTTAAAATGTAGTTGGAAATTTTACACTAGAACGAAAAAGTTTCCATTTAATATTTTACCTTAATTGTCGATGTTACCCTAAACTTTTCTAAATTGTTTACCTTGCCAGGCATATTCTATTTCCAAGGCATTGCTAACCAACAATTCAGTCTAAGATGCATAGCGGCTTTGCAATCCTTACAGAAATCTCACGGCAATCACTAGGAAATAATAAGATATCAAACGACGATATCGTTACATATGGTGGCATCCTACAAAATGCAATTGAGTCATAAGCTCCCCTTAAATTAAGTTAATTCACTCTGAATCTCACGGAGAATTTAACGAGCGACTTTTCCCGCAGATATGTACTCAGCGACGGCACCTCCCGCCAGGAGACCGGAGAACTGAAGAACGCTGGCACCGAGAACGAAGCTCTTGTCGTGAGAGGTAGCTTCACCTACAGGGGAGAAGACGGCAAGGAATACACCATCAACTTCGTCGCCGATGAGAACGGATACCAGCCAACCGGCGAGCACCTTCCCAAGTGAGCGAATCCCTGAACCTCTGGAGATTCCAACGCCCGCAAAAGACAACCGCTAAAAAGAAACATCACCCACAACAGAGAGAAAGACATCAGTGGCCCTTTCCGACGGCATCTTAGACTAAAGCTCAGGGTTCGAAGTGCCCGAGGCGAGATGGAGAGGTTGCGGGAGAAAGGCTTCAAGAAGCACCGCCGCTAAAAATACTCGAGTGTGTGTTTGACTGCCTTAAGCCTTCTTGAGGCGAAAGGTTGAATGAAGAATGCTGCATGTATCATGTGTTAAACCTGTATAAAATTCGCTTCCAAAGAACTTAACCGATCTTATCATTCCTTTTATTACCGCATGCGCGGGGTAAAAAGCGTCACTTTTACGACCGCTTTTGTCCCCGTTCGACCTGTACAACAAAGGTTACCGTGGGTCTCCCGGGATCCCTTTCTACCATTAAATTATCGGTACCTCTCCCTTTTGCTTTGAGGTCGATAGCAAAATCTCCATCAAGACATTTCCTTAGCTGATGATATCCAAATCTGCAATTTACCCGCAAGAAAGTTGTTCGTCTGCTTCAGCAGGTGGCATCAATCATAACATTCTCTTCGTTTGACTCCAATAAATGACGTTCGCATTTTAGGCTACCAGCTTCTTCTAAAGGTCGTCCTTTTCCTTATGTACTGCTTTTCTACGACAGGTTAAGCAATATTTTCCTTTGATCGTAAATCTAAAGAGTTTCATTTATGGAAGCCAAACCCTAAACCATTCTAGTTTAGACTGAAAATTTTGGATTCAAAGTAATTATGAGATGAGGTATGATTTGATTTGAAGAGATTACGATAGAAAACAAGTAAAAACCGTCGTTGCTTTATACTGTCTTAATTTGCGTGAAATTAAAGTGATATGTCTTTCTTTCTATTCTGTGCTATCTTTCATGTACATACTTTTCTTCAAAAGATCTCCAAAAAAGAAATTTTTTGTTTGAGAGAAAAAATAGAAGCATTCCAATCATAACGCGATAAAATATTTGCTTTCTTACCGTAAAAATCTCATCAATAATTATTTCGAAAAATAACAGTTTTAGCCTCGTTTTCGCACTGGAAATAGGTTTTGACATTTCCACAAAAATTGGTACGATTTGATGAGGACGTAACGTCATACCTGGTAGAATAGGAGAGAAAAATAAAAAGAAGTGACATAATATGTCGATGACCGCTTTTGCTTCGTAAGCATAGTCGTTTAGAAGAGAAAACAGTTACTGCTTGGGAAATCCAAGAGTGGTCACAAAAAGTGTAGATTAAGTAGCCCATCTATCCCTAACAGTAAATATGCTCTGCGCAAACGTGGCTTCTTTAAATGCGGTAAAAGGAAAGAGTTTTTTCGCAACATGTGCAAGGGGTATTGCATCATTTTGAAGTTCAAGTTATAGAAAACGAAGTAGACAGAAAAACTAACCATCTATCGGAGATCGAAGAGCAAGTTATTAAGGAAAAGTGTAGTATGCCCACAAACATTACTTGCCGATAAAGTTTCACTTTATTCGGAGCAAGAGAAGGAGCGCGAAATAGCAGGGTCTTGCAGTTCGATTCTGAGTTAGGCTAACCTAATTGACGAAGCAAATTATAGTATGTAAGAGGGTGGTCTGAAAAAGTCTGACCCCAGATTTTTCAGAAATCTTCAGAAAATTTTCAGAAAACATGTTGAGAGATGGTGAAATGTCGGAAACTTTTCAGACCATCCATGTACTTAAGAAAATGCTCTGAACTTACAGCAAAAACATTTGGTGATAAAAATTTGGGATACGCATTGCAGTAGGAGGGAATCTGGCCCAGGACGGTATTTTCGATCAAAGTTATGACGAAAGAAGGAAGTGAACGTGCTTATTAATGATGCGACGCAGGTTCTTATTCACGTTCAGTGATTGTAGTAAGCTAGAGAGGGTAAATCTGCCAGACTCGAGCATTCTGTATTCTAAAGACGCAACGCCCGGATATTCTCTTCCTTCCGCTTGCCATTACTTGAGACAGGAAGTCATAAGACCTCTTCTTATTCACTGTCATAAAATACCATTTATACCGTTAATCCAATTACTATAAGTTATCTAATTTTAAAAATACGCTTTATCTCGCACATATAGAGGAATGAAATCTTAATGCAGCACTTTCGCTTCAGATTTATTCGATAGGAAACAAGATTTTGAGGAATTCGACGTTTAATTAAAAGCACTTGGACAATGGGAGAAATGGCTACGGGGTATCTATGCTAGCTATGTGGATAGCGCGATCGACATTCGTGAAAGCGGTCCCAGGTATTGTTCTCAGTGGAAGCCCATGTGCAGAATTACCTCATCTGTCGAAGCACTTTTAACAATACTTTTATCTCTACGAAGGGAAAAAATATAAAACTGATACTTTTATGAGTGAAAATGGAACATCGATCTTCCATTGAAAATTTCCCGCTTTCATTATCACCTTTCGGAATAAGTTAGTATCAGGATACTAATCTAAAAATATCCATCTCGCAGATAGTTCAAATTCGATATCAATGGCAAAATCATTCGTCTCTACATGTGGTTATACAAGTTTAGTAATACTTAATAGTAAAAACAATTTTTAAAACTTTTAATATTAGAGGTGAGTATATAATATAAATTCGTGAAATGAGTACTAATTATTCGCTAATTTTTCTCCCTAAATTTACTTCGTACAGAAAAATTGAAAGTAAGTAAGATAGATTTAAAATAAGATAGTTCCCAAGTACGATTATTCTTATCTCTGAGTTTTTCATTTTCATTCATATTATAATCTAGCATAATTGATACATCTCAAAAGAATCGGGGACTGAAAAATGAGGAATTATTTTAAGCCAAAATTCGTCTTCTTATGTTTAGTGATGCTGGGCTCATTTCTGCTAAATGTTACACGTTGTGAAAGGAAGATATTACACGCCATAATTCACTTTGTGCACAAATCCCTCGTAATAATGGATGCGTCAAGTGCGTCACTCATAATGGATGAGTGTTATTTAATCCCCTTGCGGGTGAGAGTAATCAATGCGTTACGTCTTCCGAAAGGAGGATGGCGCAACCATCAGTTCCCATGGTCATCTCCCTGAGGCGGACAAGACACATGCGTATTATGGTTTCTAAAAACGAATTAATAACTAACAGTCGCCTTATTTTATAAAACTCGTTCTTATAAGGCATAAACCCTATCAAATATAAAGGTTGAAAATAATAAAAATTGACGCAACGTTCAGGAATTTTATTTGAGTAGTGTTTGCTCGATTTCAACGCAAAATCATTCCATATCTGATGTTTAAAATGTTAAACTTCATTATTTTCATTTCCAAATTCACGCAAAATATGTGCAAGTATATACTTGGCCTGTCCTAGAATATATTTACTCCATTTTTCGCTCACTGTGCCCAATTTACAACACAAATGCCGCTAAGTATATGGCGTGACTTTATGAAAATTTTTTAAAATTTTTCGGTAGATTTTTTTCGAAACACCTTCTTTTATTGGAGACTACGAGATGGGTTTTCTATGTCAGCATCAATTTCATCCACATCTTCAGTATGTAATCTCGTCTGCATCTACTGTGAAAGCTTCCTTTCAGCGTGTGTCAGGCGTAAACACCTGGCGTCCGAACTATTCCTTTTGCTCGTTAATATCGCGTTTAGTTAGAGCATATAATTTTCTAAAACGGCATTTCTCCGAGTATATTGCTTTTATTTCTCCAATACAGTAAGAAAGTGGACTACTTCCATAAAATGTTTTATGGTTAATAATTCTTTGCAAGTATGGCCTGGTATGTATCAGTCCTAAACCGAGCGTTTGGAAAAAAGGAGACAATAGAAAATCTTTTTTGAAGTTTTCGAAGCAATTAACTTATCAGGAGTCTTATAACTAGTAACCATCCGTAAAAGCTTTATCGGCTGTAAAAATCCAACTTATTTGCTTGCAAATATTACTTTCTTTATAATTACATTCATAAAGCAATGAATGGATAGTCCGCTTTTATAATGGACTGAATTGATCACGATTATCAGCGACGAAAATGTACATACACACAAAGCCACATACATGCAAATAGTACACAAAGCTCCGAAAAAGAAGAGCAAGTTTAAAGAAAAGACGATTGAAATATAATTCAATACTGGAAGTCGAGGTTTGCAAATTCATATTTGAAGAATCACAAAATTAAACGCATTAAGCAAATATTGGATGTTCTAAGTAAAAAGTGAACGGAGAAACAGAATAATGAACCTACATCGCTTAAGGAACCTAACTGTAACTGCTTTCGTCCGATTTTTGCATTATTTTTCACACAAAAAGCATATCATTCACACAAAACCCGTTCCACGACTTTGTTTTGGTTTAATCATAAGCAAAAGATAATATTAGCTCTATTTTTGCCAAATTTGTACAGACATCTACTTAGCATATCTCATTCAAGGCCCGTTGTCCAATTTCCATTCTATGCCATGTTGTGACGAATCTCACTCGGTCAAGCCAACGCCTACTCGAGTGAATCTTCGAATTTCATACCGCAGAAAACCAATACGAAAAGAAAAGAAATAAGCATTTCAATCGTTGAATTTGTTCAGCCTAATCTGTCAAGTTGAAATGTTTTGAATAATCCACGAGAAAAATGGAATCATTTATATGTTTTTTTTAGTAAAACAATATTTTGGGGTTTGAACCTCGAGAAGTGACATAATTTTATAGGTAATGAAAACTATGAAAAGGTTTCTTAATTCTTCGCTATCCAATAAATATAAATAATATCATTTTATGGATTCTACATGGGAAATATGAATTTAATAACCTATTAAATCATATTTTCACTGCTCACAAAAATAGAAGGCTTTTTATTTTCATGTAATCAAATCCTCCACAGATTCACTGGAAATTTTAGGCTTAAGAATTTTAAAGACGCAAATAAAGAAGTTCTTAACTAAATTGTAAAGAAGAGGTATTCATGATATTTTGCTAGAAGAAGAGATAAGTCACTATGACATACTCTGAGGTATTTGGGTTAATTGACTTAATTTCTTAGCTCTATAAGCTTGACAATGATTAGAATTTATTTCCTAGCTAATGCCAATAATCCTCAAAAAGTAATGAAAAAAGATATTCTGGTATTAAATGTCTCTGCTTTGTTAATATTTCCTAAATTTAATTTGCAAATACATTTTCATATGTTTAATAACTTTGTTTTAAAAGAATCATGACCCTAAGATGAAAAAAATGTTGCTTCAGATATATCCAAATTATTAGGTCGAATAGTTTATCGAGTATGGGAGATTATTTTTTAAGGAAAACTTGGCCGAAATACGTCTAACTAGCAAGGATAAGCAGTAATAATAGTGGATATGAAGAGAATAGTAGAGAAATGGGTACATAGTTAAGAGAATTGCATCTAGCAAGTCAACTATCTGATAACTACAATTACATCAATGAAATCAGAATGGAGAGAAAAAAACACAAAATGAAGGTCATCTTAACTTGGGTATCTGGAAGCCCTGATATTTTTGTGAGGGAAATAAAGAAAAACCCAGACAAGGGAACACTGCATGTTCCCAAGTAATATAAGGATTCCCAAGTAAGATTAAGATTCACTGCAATATGTTATATATGTTATATATTTTGTACCATAAATTAAAATTAAATGGAAAGCAGCTTTCTGTAAGTTTGAATATTTTGATCCTGGAAGGAGTTTTCAAAATTCAATTAAATAAGTTAATTTGTGTTGCATTTGCTATGCCTGATTCTCTTTCATCTTAAATGATTCTAATTATTCAGTCTCTTTCTAAATGACTATTATTTCAGATATTGGAAATCCAAACAACAATAAATACAACATAAAATCCTAACATCAAAATGTTAGTTACTTAATTAATTTAACAAGATTCAGTGAATCTGAAATATTAGAAAGGTGGATATGAGTTTTCGATGGGAGCTGCACTTGATGAAGAGCTGCATACTTCTACTGTTGCCCCAAGTTATTCCACTAGCAAAGTGCCTATCAATTCTCCACCCCTACGTCAATGGGAAGATAGAAGAGTACTTCAAACAAAATTTAGGTTGCAATAATATGAAATTTTACTGAAGAAATCAGTATTGATTGATAGGAGTGTAAATATTAAAATGTACATTGCTAAAACTTTTCTTATAACCAAAATTAGTAAAAATTTAGAAGAAAAAGCTTTATTTTTTAGGAAAAGCTTAATTTTTTTAGGAAAATGAATTGGTCAGTTTACTATCATATTACTTAAAACAATTGAGATACAAAGAGAGTATTATCCAGGAAGTGCTTCAATACTTTCAGAGTTCTGTGTCTAAGTTATCTCTTTCACTTCTTTCATCAATAGATGCAATGTTTTTAATTATTAGCTGAAGACAGAATTAAAGTGAAATGGACTAGATTTGTAATTACATACATTCCTGAAACATCCATAGATATTTCTGAATCCTAGTATTGCAAGGAAAATTATTGAATGTTGTTTCAGAGAGTAGAGTACTTTATGACAGCATATGCAAGAAAAGCCAATTACAGCATTAAAGGTATTGTAAATTTTGAAGGCTGCTTAGGTTTCGAGGTCTTATGCTCTAGCCTAGCCTCCTCTAGCAATTGCTGGTGCCATAAACTTAAGAAATCCCTGAGGAAGAGTAACATGCATCTAGGAGTAGGGATCAAGAAAAATATTGAAGTAAAATGATTAATTACTGAGAAAATACAAACGCCCTATCTGTTTTCAGGAATTTATTTAGAATGTTCCAGATAAACTTGAATAATATAAGGAAGTAAATACAAACATAAGGAATGGGGAATACTGATTATTTTTTATGCAAAAATATAGTAAAGAGGACAGTTTACTTGATTATTATATATGACTTTAGATTAACTCAGCCTTGGAGTTCTCTCATTAAAGTGAGAAATTTTTCATAACTTCATCTTGCTTACTGAACCATTTAATATAACATAACCATGAAACAGATATACTGCTAAATAAATTTTCATGCTAAGAAGTTTTTAACCCTGCTAATTTTTAATGTTGTAGCACTGTAATTTTATCAATCAGAAAATGCCAGTATAACAATCCAATGAGTTCAGTGATATTTGGATTCTGCATTCATGGCATAATAATGGTATTTGAATTATTTTGTTACTACTCAATAAATGAAAATGATGTGCTGATTAGACCCTTTACTAACAGTAAGATTTCATTATAAGTAAATGGTAACTTTTACATCTAAAAAGAGTTCTGTGAAATAAGGATTCCATAATTTTTCTTGGTTGCAACATAATGCGAAGCAGTCAAAATCCAGTAGACATTAGAAATGGAGTTGCTGAGCTTTAAAAGTACCTAGTTTCTGATCAGAACATGGAATATTAAAAAAGAATACCAAGAAATATTATATATGTATATTATATTATTTCTAAGAGTCAAATTTATGCTTGCTTTTTGAAAATTAGAATAAGCTCTTAACTTTCTGAGGTGGTATTTAATTATGAGGCAGTAAATCCATAAAATCTAAAATATTTAACTGTTTTAAGCCATTGAAAGTGAGCTCAATAAGAAGATGATCAAGATATGCCAATTTAATCCTGGAAAAATTTGCAATGTAAATGACATTTCCTACAATGACATCTAGTCTTTGAAATTCAATTTTATTGTTATAGAATATTATATTTGATACACAGTGTAACCAAAAGTCACTGAGGGTTTAACTAAGGAATGTTAATGATAATTTCATGCCATAGAAATATGCTCATAATTTCAAATGTCTTTTCTCTCAGCTGCAGCTAACAAGTTGACTTCACTACATGATAATCTCAGAGATGAGATTTTAGTTGATGCCCAAGGTGAGGAGATACATTAAGACACATCTACTCTGTTTTTACTGTAAGGAACTTATGACTGTTCAGCTAAAATATAGGAAACTAAGTTTTAAAACATGAGATGATTAATATAAATATAACACCTAGTATATATACTGTGTTCTACCTATTGGAAGATTCATGTGCCCTTGTATTCCCTATATAATTTCCACTCCTTCTCTTCTTTGTAACTGATCCCACCTTTAAGTCATCTAACAACTTTTGTCTTTGTCTTCTCCTGTCTTTTCCCTAACATTCTTCTCTTGATGATGTTCTTAAGCAATCCATCTCCTCTGAGTATTTGACCTACTCATTTAATGCCTTTTAAAACACATAATAAGATAAAGCCTATTATATAAGATAATCAGAATATTACTTAGTGCAGAGGTAGTGAAACTGCAGTCTTTAGGCAACATGTAGCCTTTCCAGAATTAGATTCATCCTTTGTTAACTCCTTAAACAAATACTTCCATTGAAATAATCTCTTCCATACTCATTTATTATGTCAGGTGACAATAAAATATAAAATCTTTTCCCTGGGTTTAATTATTGATTACTTTTTTCCCTCCATACAATTTCAGTATTAAATTACATGAATATAAGTAACATGCATTTTTCTCTTATGCTTTTCCACTAGCTTAACTAAATTTGAGTTTCTAATCTGAGTAGGAAATTGGCTGTCTTCATGATTATCATTATATTGTTACTAATATCAGTTTACTATCTCTTTTTTACTTGAGTTGAATGAAATTCATAACTTTCAGTGACATTTTGTCAATTGAACAGACTGACATCCATACCAGATATTGTATCAACCATTTCTACTGTAATTATTGACTTCTTTACTAGTAGAAAAGTGCATAAATTGAAGAACCATCTCAAACGTATCCTACTATGTGTCTATCTGATTGTAATTCATCACTCATTTTTAATTTTGTATGAAGAATGTATATATGCATAAGTAGAACTGTATTACATTGCTGGTAGTTGGCATACTACAGTAATTCAACTACTTAGTACAGGAGGGGTTTGAGGCTGTGGTTATGTTATGAGTTGTCCAATGTTGATTGGACATCAGCACCACTCCCTCTCCTATGGGCAGCCCAGATGACAGAATCAGACCTGTTTTAATTTTTTAATTTTTTGAATTTGACCTTTTTGAATATTGCATTCTTATTTTCATCATAATTTCCTTTCCGTAACCATTGAAGTCATTCCTAAATTCAAGAATCCATATTATTTTTTGTTATTTCACAATTAGAGTTTAAAGCATAAAGAAAGTTATACTTAACACTGCTGCCGCAGATGATCCTAGAATTATTTTGAGAAAATTAAAATTAATGAGCATTGGTTTCAATTGACTTTCATCTGTGGAAACTGAGCATATTTCATATGTAGTATTTTTACGAAGGCATAATTTCATTAGTAAAGCGGCTCCAGAATCTTTCAGATTCTTGTAGTCTTAGGGTAATGGCATGGGAGCAATGCAATGAAAAGCAACAAAATTTTCTGAGGTAATTATGAAAGACTTTAGGAAAAAACGTAAATTTTTGATGCAAAAACTTCATCGGAAGATAAAAATAGCCTAAATTCGATAACGAGTATGGAATGGATATTACAGTCTAGAGGAAGCGTACCCTTAGAAATGCTTACACTTTTAGTAATTACGTAAATAAAAAGCTCTTTCTCAGGTGAATTTTAGTATTCTTATATGACATTACTTCATATTTGGGCGAAAGTTTCGTCCCTTTATATTAATTTTAATATTAATACGCTCTTTATACGGATATCTTTGTCTGGTATCATTCAAACATCGCGCGTCTTCATAGGAAGAGAGAAATCAATGGATGGAGTCATGCGCTGTAAATAATTATTTTAAAAAATTAGCAAATTAAATGGTAAAACATACCCGCCCATGAGTATAGGCGAAGGAAATTAAAATCTCGCTACCTATACTTTAAGGAAATTACATAAAAAAAAGACTTTTGACCAGTCAAATTAATATAAATTGACGACTAGAATCGTATTCTCTCGCTGGGAGTGGTGGCGTACTCCTGTAATCCAGCTACTTGGAGGCTTGGTGCAGAGGATGGTTTGAGGCCGGGGGTCCTGCCTGTGGGTTGTCCCACGTTGACTGGACGTCCGCACTAAGCCCGGCATCAACATGGGCACCCTGGAGGAGTCCGGGGCGGCCAGGTTGTCTAAGGAGGGGCGAACCGGGCCAGGGGGGAAACCCAGCAGCCAAAAGTCCCCGTGGCGGGCAGTAGTGGGATCGCGTCCGGGAGTGGGAGCCCATGGGCAGCCCGGACGACATAATCAGACCTGTACCTTTTTGCATTTTTTTTGTTGACAACATTTTGATTTTGATCCTCTAACCCTCTGTTATTATTTGTCTGTGTTTACTTCATACCTTTTTCAACACTGGAAACCTTGAAACTAAATTTTCCGTGCATCACTGTTTGCTACATTATACCCACATTGATCTGTTTAGATAAATCTGTCTTATTCGGTCTCCTATATTTATATTAAATTTTTATAAGATTATTGCCTTTTTGCATTTTCTTTTTCAACATATTTTTATTCGTTTCTAGTGTGTCTACTTTACCATATTTCCGATTTTTCTATTATTAATAATTATTCTTTGAATCACTCTTTCACTGTACCCATGGTCCTTCGGTAATTATATAATTCAGTAATCATGCCTTACTTTGAAATAATAATTCAGTCTGTTAAAACAGTTCTTGTAATAATTTTGTATTATCGAAACTACATGAACGTGTTTGCATCCTCTGTCGTTTCGCAGTAGATATTTGAAACTTACTGAAAGTTAACTAAGAGTTTTCTTTATAATTTTTACAGCTATTATAATCTAGTTACCTACAAGCCATTCACTAGACATCGACGATTTAAATAAAAATTTTAAAAGATATTTGGAAAGAATTTCCCCAGATCTATTCACCATTATACTCTTCGAATAATTTACGAGCATTTACAACTAGTGAAATCGATTGCTTGCGACCGCTGAAGTCCTATCAGCAAAATTTTTGGCGACCATACGTCTGGAATCGAACTTTGGCATTTGTCAATTTTGGCATTTCTATCTAGCCGTACCTCTTACACACTTCGCGACTTAAATGAGCGATTTTACAAGGCATCAACACAAATATTACGGTGTTGTCTAAAATGATGCAAGAAAATTACCTAAAAGAAGCCAAAAACTGCGAATTGGACTCTAGACGTCTGTATTTGAAGCGAAAATAGAACTTCGAGCTTATATGAGATATATCCCCGATCGTTTTGTGATGAGAAAAAAAATTTCCTTCGGGCCGGATTTGAACCAGCGACCTATGGATATCTGCCTACAAGAACCTCTACAGTCCACCGCTCTACCAACTGAGCTACCGAAGGATCTGTTAATATTGCGTTTCTCTTGGATGAAATCTGACCAAATCGTTCGCGATATCCGCTTTCTCCTTCACGCCGTAGTCCATTAAAGACTTTCACGGAAGGAATTCAGTTCTCCAAAAGGGCGGCAAATTCGAATGAGACAAACACCTCTGCTTTCATATATTTGTAGTTGTAAGTGAATAAATTTATGATAGCAATAAAAAATTATGTAAAATTGGCGAGATTACTTTAAAGAACTCATCTTGTTTTCGTGTAAAGATTATATACTCGTAATTCTAAATACGCCAGAATGATCGTTTTAATCGAAACCGAACGTGAGTAATATTAGATTGTAAATCACGATTTTAAATTTTTGTAATGGTATTCCTCTAACCTCAACCTAATATTTCTTTCTTCTTACACCGTAATTGAATTTTTATATAGGTGTAAATTATTGGGAATATAAGGGGTTATTGTCATTTTGCAATTGTCATTTGCAATAGAAGGGATCCTCATAGTTAAATAGAATTCATTATTATAATTTCATACATATCTAAAAATACTATTGGTTTTAAAGCATAAAAACATAAAGATAAAAATTTCATTACCAATCAAATTCCTGGTTTCAATTCCGTCCTCTTATTATCCCAGCGTTTTTTTTAGTTGCTATTCACCGATAGCTTGTGCTGGCTATTCACATTTTGCGGTTGGATAAATAAGTCGCTCTTATATTATGATTGTTTTCTTTCTTAAAAATAACAAAGCAATGCTTTTCTTGTATAAAAATGTACTTCTACACCTAAATAATTGAGTACATTTCGACTTAATGTCGAATATACTAAAGCGTTGAAGAATTTAACGGCCTTTCCGAAAAAATTTCGCCCAAAGCTTTCACTGGATTTACACAGTGTGAACTTCGGTACATTTTCCAGAAAATCGGAATGTATTAGAATTGTATACTTAAGTTATATCGGGACGAAAAAGCGTGATTGCCGAAACCCGGGATTGAACCAGGGACCTTTAGATCTTCAGTCTAACGCTCTCCCAACTGAGCTATTCCGGCACGTCGTGATAAATACCTAATAAATACCCTAATAATATAATAATAATAAGGCGAGTGGCGTAAATCTGAAGAGCTCTCTGCAACGAATAATTCGGGGGTTGAGTTTGATACATGACCTCCCGCATTGCTGAGGCTGCGGGGCCTATTAGTACTCATCTGAAGAAGACCATGTAAGAAACGATTCATGTTTTGTATTAGTTGGTATGTTATTAGTGTAGTAGTTTGTGTATAACAAAAAGATCTCCTAAACTACCCCTTTCCTACCCTTCACGTGACGTTGAATTACACCCATTCATGCCGTAAATTTCAAATTCAAATCGTATCGCATCCTATGATTGAGTTTCGTCATCTAGAGTCGGAGACTGAAAATGGAATATAATTATACATGAGTCTCACAATTTTTAAACTCAAAATTCAAGTGAGCTTCCAGTCATAATTTTGATGTGCTCTACTCTCGGCAATGGTCAATATTGTCAATTTATTCTGGCAACTTTTAGTTTCGTACTAAAATAAAGCATCGAACGTATGGTTCAATTGAAAATATGGGGATAAAGATATCAAAAATACATGAATTGTTACTGTCGTTTGTCTACACCTTACAAACAGCTCACATACCAATTAATCATAAAAAAAATACATTAGGACAAGAAGAAACTGAAACATTACTTTTGTCGAAAAAAAACAGCTGCGAGAGTACTTACATTATTCCGAACAGAGAAAAAGGTAATGTGTTCTACTATTGTCTGAGGGAGTACAGGGTAAACTGACATAATCGTTTATGACTTTGTTGGTTCATATCACTTCTTTTGTATACTAGTTCGTCATATTATGCATACACAGATATTATTGAAAATAAATTCAAAATATTCAAAACCTAAACTCTTATTTGCACGTTTGAAAGTATCAAAACTAACATTTATATATTTACACATATACGATACTTAGGGATAGATGTATCTCGCCCCCTAACAGTACAATGAAAATTTTTGGACCTTAATATCGTCTAAATAGGGTACTTATCGTGAATTTATTTGACTTATTTTCTTGAAAAAGTGGAATCTTCGAATTTTTTTACAATTCCCAAACTTTTCAAAGAGTTCGTTAGTTTTACTCAATCTCAGTTCCCGATCAAATATTTATTATTATCTCTTTTAAACATTATATTTTTTCCCTCATGAATACTGAAACCATAACTATCTCGTTAATATTGATTTAATAATTATATTTCAAATTGCGTAGTATTAAGATAAAATGAACTCAAATTTTTGTTCTGAATTTCAGGACTTACATATGATAGATAGATAATTTAAATAAAGAAATTGCTCTTAATATTGCATAAAGTTTTGCCCAAGCTTTTCTAAAAGTATATCCAACTCTATTTTATAATCTTTTGCACCGGTTATTCTGCTAAATGTTTTATTAATAAACATTCTTTGTTCATTGAGTATGTTTCTCAAGACAACAGTAAAAATAATTGACTTTATTCATAGCAGGAATCGGAATCGGTAAAAATATTGCTATCGTTCCCTAACTAAATGAAACGAAAAATAAACTTTGATCCGAAACGTTATTTCACTATTCGCTTTCACGAGATAAAAAAATTTCCTTCGGGCCGGATTTGAACCAGCGACCTATGGATATCTGCATCCAGAAACCTCTACAGTCCACCGCTCTACCAACTGAGCTACCGAAGGATCTGTACCAAGCCAGTTTCTTTTAAAATTTTGTCGAGCCAAATATCTTTCTCAATCACAGCTTTCTCCTTATAGGGGCGTGGTGACCCAAATCGTCTCCTGCCTTTCGTTGTAGGAAGACCGCTCTTACAGGAAACCGCAACGTCAGGCAAAACAAAAGATATAATCTAAGTTAGGAAGATCTGATAATTCCATATTTTAAACAATTTAATCATAAAAATTACGTAGAGGATTATATCTATAGAAAATTAGGGCTTTTAGTTATTAAATCACTTCATCATAAAATCATTGTAAATTTTGATGTATTGACTATCGTTTATGTTCGCCACTATTTGATAACTGATTCAACTTCTATGATTTTCATCTAGATACATCCATGTGATAATCAGCAATATGAAAAATTGTAAAATGTTGCACACATTTGCAAATACATTGTATTGTTGGAGATCGTATTAGAGGTGACCAGGAGTTACACACGAAATAATTATCAACGGATAGGCAGGGTATGAAGAATTTTAAAATTCTTCTTTGACAGTTTCCGAACAAAGAAGTAAGAACCGACCTAGAACCGGAGGTATATCTACTGGTGTTTGATTTAATTTATTCACATATTATATTATGATGCAACGAAATAACGCTTCAACAACCGATTCGGCTAAGTTTGAAATTTTAATAATTATCAAGGCATAATACATCGATATATCCCATTTAAAGATACGAGTACCATTTATGTAAGGTATAATTCTTATCCAGAGTCCTCATATGCTTACGGAATTTCATTAAAGTTGTTTCGTTTAAGCGCATGAGTTAATTGTTAACCAACCTTTTCATAGTATATGGTCTTCATTTGATTTCATTAAAAAAATAACGTCCATAGTTTTCTCAGCACGATATATTTCTAGACAATAGAACACAGGTAAGTTTTATCCCATCGAATCACTTTACTTTAAAGCAGAGATCCTTTAAGTTGCCCGTCTGGGCGATCCCGTAATACTTTTTTAAATGCTGCCCAACTGACTTTTCGAATGCCCACTATTTTTGAAATATTTTAAAGACTTTTATTTTCATAAATGCATCAACGAATTTGCATTTTCTGAATTTCATGATGGCATTACATGGTTCATTTCCTCATCCATATTAAGAAAATCAGAAAATTTGCAACTCTTTCTAGGTAATAGTGGTACAAATCCTTATTCTAAGCGCCCGCAATAATTTTCTCGCAGTCGAAGGTGGAAAGAACTAGGTAGATCTGTGCTCTGAATTATTTGATAATATTAATATGTCTAGTATTTGAGGAGTTATCGATTCATTACAAAATTGCATTACTGTTGCATATCGCATATACACGTGTATGAAGCCTATGTTAGATTATTCTAAGATATCCCTTGAAATACAATACAATTACATCGTAATAAATCCGTCCAAAATGCAACCATGAGGGCAATGTTGGCTATTTTTACAAAACCTATGAATTTACGCGAAGAAATAAATAACTTCATGGATGACGGAACTTTTTAACGTTAGCGCCAAATTGAACAACGTGATTCGATATCTATCCTCGCTACAACCGTGCGATCCGATCCGTCTAAAGATTTCGCATCTGCGTTACACCGTGCGCTGATGATTACCTTGTAAAACTACCTCCTTGTAGAGCGGTAGATCCAGATACCGTGAAGTCAGTCTAGACCTAGATACCAGGAGTCAAAAGTTAAAATATACAAGAAGAAATGTTTGTCACGTAATTCACATTATCAGCTCTTCTGATATAAAATATGAAATGATGGTTACAGATTCGTTCGCCTCCATATCCCATCTCTTCTTACTAGTAACTTCTTGTAAAATTCTTCCGATTAATTTAATTAATTCCACTCTGAAGTCGATCCCTAATTCAGGTCACTACAACTCATGTAAATTATAAATTTTTAGCATGTATAGTATATTTTCTACTATAAATATTCTTCATTGACTCTTTAAGTTTTGCACAGTAATATTTAAATATTTCATTTCATTAAGGGCGAATTGGATAAAAATTATGCGTTGATTAAAATATGCAGTTAGTTGTTAAATTTAACTAATTATAACGTAAATACAAACTAAGGATTTGCACAATCATTCAAGATATCGAAATAGGTTCCATAATTTATAGTTTGCATCCATGAAATGGGATCGAAATAAAGAACATTGGTGAATGAAAGTGGGGGCGACTGCCCCTTTGATGACTTTTTAGTACTGAAATTCTGCCTAATATCGGACGAAGAGATTGAATTAAAAATAAATAAGTAAAAGCAGAAGTTTTCCATCTTCATTTTAAATCTGTAACATTAATTATGACAAAATGATTTGCTAAAAGTTAATGAGGGAGAGGAAAAAGAGTTTGTGAGGAAATCACCTAAATTGTCATCCCTACCCCCACTTTCCCTTGCGAGTATTTCCCACCCTTGGTAAGTTTCTGGATCCACCTATACTACATATTAATTCTCCTTAAAAGACTTAGTTTACATTATGCGTCTTACTTTATATTATTATATCCTGCTACATCGATCAGTCAAATAGTGTGAAAACAATAGAAAGGATGGGGATCGGATTGTAGGACCAGTAAATTCAAAATTCATCTCTTTCTGATAGCTATAAGCGTCAGCTACGGAATATAGAAATAAATTTTACAAGTAATGCACCCTCTGCCACTCACCGAAAGGCAGCTTGGAGGATAAACATTAGATATAAATTTTCAGATAAAAAAAGTTTTCTCCGAAATGACGGACAATTACCTGGAGAATTTTAAATGATGCAAGAACTCATTTCCGTCCACCATTAATGAATAATGCTATTCAAAATGGCAGCTATACGCATGAACTACCGCATATAAACAATACGTAAATAAACTATCGAGCGAATTTCATTTTCTCCTCTGCATTGCCTTTCCCATCAGAAACTTTCCATCACTGCTGCCAGCTGTAAAATAGGTTGGCTGCATGTGCAGTTGTAGGCATGTTGTAAATCTACATCTGATTCTACATTCCAATCCGGATATCATAAGGTTGAGAAACTATTCCTACAATTTTACGATGAGATATTCGCAAAATGATTACCGATAGCAAACCAAAAGTTCGCTAGCGCGCAGTTAAGTTCACATAGAGATCTACACATTAAAACATAGGTAAAGCTTCCTTTCTCCCAAGTCGACTCATTTTCCTTCCTATACCGAAAGAGAAATACACAATTCTGCCTGTTTAAAGACTACGTCAATATAAAATATTGCTCGTCATTAATTTTCATGAAGCTACTTCGGATAAACAAAAGCGCGTGAAATTTCGAAATTGCAATAAATGGTGCTATTTCATCGAGAATTCCTTACCAAATTTGATGGAACTTACTTTGCCTTTAGTCTGAGAATCGGCAGATTACTTATAATCAATTCCCTCATACCAAAATCAATCTCAAATCTTGCAATACTTATGAAAAGATCATAACTGTTTATATGTGGAGTGACAGGTTAACATTTGGATTATTTTCGTATATTTTGAGGGTATTCTAAATCAAAGCAAGCAAATTTAATATTATTAGGGTCGATTTCGAAAGGCCACGATATATTTATCACGGTTGATACATGCACTACTAAATGAATGGAAATTTGTTTAAGGACAAAGTTCAGAAACTAGAATACATGATTCCTTGTTAAATTATTATCAAAAATGCAATTATTTCCATACTGTTTGTGTATCACTAAATAAATCGTTATTAATGTAAATGCACCTTTCGTGAATGAATTTGACGACCAATCTATTTATCGGAGTTAATTAGGAAACAATATATAGTTGTGTAATATTTATAACAAATAAACCATGTAGATTTCTCTGACACTTTAGGCGATGCTAGATTTTTGTTTCATTTTCTTTCTAAACGTCACCTATCGAACAACTGTAACAGTTTTCTGCTTGAAAATAGTTAGAAATGCATCTTACTCACTCGAACATGGCGCGCTGTGGAGGGCGCGAAGACTGCTGGAGAGAGCGATACCTCTTGGCTGGTTGAATTCGCCTAATACTCCATTTCTTGATCGCGGTACTGCGGACCTCGGACAAACTGGCGTTCTGAACGGAATGCAGCACAGGATTTTTGAGGTAACCTCTTCAAAGCTGTACACCCCGGATCGTCGAAATCTCCGAAAGAGATTCCAGAGAGTTCTTCGCATTCCTACGATAGCATTTCTCATCTCACGGCGATTCATGCGACAGCTATTCGATGTCTGAGTGCGGTGGCGCATGGAATCATTTGAGATTCTATGCTCTGTGTGCCTTTTTCAATATCGCATTAGCTGCGCATCTCAACTTTGTTAGACGATGAAAGGATTTAATGAGTATTGAATTTTTAAAAGTGCTCTTATATTTATTCTTTCATCTCGGAATATAGTGCTATTAACCTTGGCGCTCTGGGACAATAAAATTTAATTAACTGCCTCTTTTCCTTACTTCCTTTAATAATCATTACACAGCAGCAAGGCTAAAATTTGTGCAAGCCCCGCATAAATATGCACTACACATGAAACTGAAAGTATAAAATCTTTCAACTACACTCAGTGGTAATTAGAGTAGCTGCAGGCTAAGGTGTAAAGTAAATGAAGTGACCCTTAATTTTAATTTTTTTTTGCCATCCCTGGCTCTTATTAAGTGAGTTTGAATTAGATATCATTTGTAAAAATGAAAATAAGTAGGATTTATAGGATAATCATCGATGTCTTTGTATAAGTAGAGGATATTGCCTGATTTCGGCACATTGATGAATTTCAAGTCTGAGTAACACAGAAGACTGTATCCACTTCTTATCTGCTATGCTCTGGCTCCAGCTACTTCAATATTGGAAATGGAATTTCTAAGAGTAATTAGCAGGACAACTGACAATAACTATGCAGGACTGACCAGCATGATGAGGGGTGAAAGCACCAGTGTCAGAAGTATACCTATCTGGAGAGTTTATATGGTGCTATAACCAGACATCCTCCAAATAGGGGTGCTAAAATTTTGAAGATTTTCCTCCATATTATATAGATATTAGGTATAATGTATGTAATATAAGGTCATAATAATTTGGCTAGACATCAAAGGCCCTTGGAGCACCTGTAACTTGTGTTTGCATGGAGGAGGGATGGTTTACACATGGAACTCTGCAGAGACCATAGCTTGACATGATAAAAATTGTCCCCCCATCAATCTACTTTCATTATAGGACAGCATTAGCTCTAGATGTCTCTGTTTGTATTTTGATATAGAAAACTTCTTTTATTGGCATAAGCATTTGCTATAAATTAATGCATTGCACTGGAAATGGGAGTGCTTCTTTCAAAGTTTGCTTTTGGATCATGTATGTCTAAATTGGAATTATTGTTACATTTTTATTTCTTCAGTTATAGAATCCATAAATTAATTTAGATAGTATATAAGCTGTGATGAACTTAAAACTCTAATAATTCAAGGAAGTCCTAAATAACAATCGAAAGATCATCTCATCTCTGCACTTCTTATTTGTATTTGACAGATAAATTAATATCTGGGCTTCCTTTAAGACCGATGATCTTATAACTATTCTTAAGAGTGAATTTTTTCATGAATTTCTTATATATAATTCTATTAATCATCAATCATGCTTGAGGAAGATTCCAGAGCAGATTCTTCCGGATTCTTAGATTTTTCAGTGGTATTCTCCTCAGTTAAAAAGGGGCTGTGTCCAGTATCTCCATAGCCATTGCAGCTCAGTTCAACATCATAATTTGTGTGTCTACATACTAAGTTTTTGGTCACTTTAATTCTAAATCCTCAGCATTATTGATGTCTCCTATTCATTCCATGATTTACTAAGGACAGTATTAGGAAAATATCTAATACCTAAAATTGGAATCTAGTCTCCAATATCATTGAATTTATACATGGATTTCCATTGCATCAATGTTCATATAGAGAGGGAAGCATAAGTACAGTGCAGTATAAAATTTTAAATTTCATCAGCCTTTATATTGTAATAATGTTAAGATAATTCTAAACAATAAATATTAGGAGAAACCTGAAGTTTATTATTTGCTGCAGGAATAAAAGATTTCCTCCTGCCACAGCAGTTGGCAGGGTATTTATGTAGATGTAAATGTAGGAGAAACATAACTCTAAGAAATAAAATAGCATATATAATTTAGGATTTATTTTTACTTTTAATATACAAAGCTGGAAAAATATTTTGATTTATACAATCTCCAGATCATGTTTAAGGTTTAATTTTTCATACCCTGGAAGCAGTTTTAACAATAAATACAAATTCTGCTGAAACTTACATCTAAAGTTACAATCATGTAAAAAATTTGCATTTGAATAAATAAATTTTAGAGTGAATAATTTGAGTTGTTGACTAACCACTATCCCCTGGACCCAGTAAAATATCAGTATCAAACTTCCACTAGAGGTTTTTTCATTTGAAACTACTTTTGATGGGTTCAGTAAGTTTCTAAATGCCTCATTAAAGTTGGAATAATACTGATGATAAGTATGCTCAGGCTTTATTTGTCATATGATGAGATTCTCATCAAGCTAACTTTGTTCACATCATCTGATAATCAGCAGAAAATTATCAGGAGTGTCAAAGCTAGCTCAAGGGAATCATCGAGCCAATTCATAAATTATTCAGAATCCGTTTCATACCAAAAGCAGGAGATTCACTTTGGAACTCATAAGATTCATATTTGTGTAGCATGAGTCAGTCAACACTCATAGCTTTTACATTCATGATCGAGAAATGAAATGATATAATAAATTACATACCATCATTCTTTTAATCTAATTGGTACACAATTCCTCAACGTGATGATAATTTCCTCTTGGACCTTACTATACACCTTGAAAATGCATCAGAAATCAGCAGCAGCATTGCCAATCAAGGCAATCACTCTCACAAACATATGGTTGTATGTATAAAACAGATGAAACAATGTCAACACAATATCTAATGAAAGAAAAGTCCCTAGAAACACTGAGCTCAAGAATTGCAGAGGGGATTATTGGTCACCAATTTAAAATTACAGCCTTAAATATTAAACTGACGACATTGAAATCATCCTCACGCATGCATGCCACTCATCATTGCTGGCCTTTCTTCTCATTTGCTCATCCACATGATATAACAAAAAATAAAATGTCTTGCTCATTATCCTAGAATCTACTCCTCTGTTGTGATCTAGCAGCCCCATTGCGTCCTTGCCATTCCATTTCGCGGTCGACTGCGTTTCCAATAGACCCACTGCTGCCTGATCTGCGATGCTGTTGCTGTCCTCCGTGGTGATGGTGGTGGTGGTGATGATGTCGCTTCTTTTCCATCACTTCAGCCTCATTGTGGCGCATCCTGTATGCAGGGTCATCCAAGGTTTCCTTCCTGCGCAGGGGAGGATGGTGGTGCATACCCTTCTCGTTGGGGCCCAGTCCAACTAATACAGGCCTACCCTTACCAGCAGCAGTTGCTGCCTGGGAGGATGACTCGTGAAGGTTCTCCCAAGCCTGCTTGTAATAACGGCCAAGTCCTCCTTGACGACCCTCAGATCCAGAAGATGAGTCATCGAAGGAGGCTACGGTATGGCTGTCTGGAGATGCACGGTGACGATAGTGTTGCGTTCCACGATTCCTGTGATATTTCAGAAGATACATGAGAAATTCATGCCGTGGAAGATGGGATACAAAGATTAGTAACAAGGATAATCAGATTTAAAGTAATCCCCTTCTATTTTAGAGAGAAAACTTAATGAAATTCTGTAATAAATGAAGAGATTATGCTGAAAAAGACCTGAATTGGTTAGGAGAATAGGTTGTCTTCTATAGATATAAAAGTTATTTTTTAATCCCATTCAGTTGGGCTCATAGGTATAGTTATTATGCAATCTCTTTTTCTATTCAGACAATTTAAGATGGTTGAGAATGGCATGAAGACAATATATACTATTCAAGAAGGTATCATCACTTAAAATTATGTAAATGTTTAGCAATTAGTTATGAGCCTGATAAACCAATACAGTACAGTAGCATTAACAACAAAGTTACTCAAAACTTAGAAGCTAAACTAAAATTTAGGTTATTCATCAGGAATATTCAGGAATATTTTAATATAAAATTAGTATCATGATCAAAATTTTGAAAATTTTTGTTTTGAAAAAATTTTTTTCAATGTAAATAGCAAAAATTATAAGTAATATTATAATATGAGGAAAATAAGTTGAAAGAGTATCTAAGAAGAAAATTGAACCAAACAAAATCCCATTATAGTCTAATCATAGATTCATAAAATGAGGGTGCCACACAGAACAGTATTCAAGAAGGAACTGAAGGAGGACACATAACTGATTATGATGATAGTTTTGACACAAATACTGTAACAACAAGAAAGGCAGTTAGTCTATGACATATTTGAGTAACAGAGAAAAAAAAGTCAAGCTGACCTTTTGTACACAATCATCTAAACTATGCAGTAGACAGAAATATCCTATGCTTAACAAGATACCCTTATATGCAGCTTCTGCCTGGCACATGTATATCAGTGTTTTACGCTAATAATTTCCTATACAACTTTCCTCTTCAACATAACAACCATAGGTAGCTGTTTGCCACATTAAGGCCTACCATTTGACTAGAGCGATGGGTTTGAGAAATATCCAGCACGATTTCGATAGCAGCGGGAAAGATCATCTCTCCTTCCGACACGCTGGTCGGGGAATGGCAGGGCCAAGAATGTGTACCAACTCTGGTCTCGTAGGAGTCGATGGTTTCGGTTGTGATGGTGTAGAGGGGCCAAAGGGGGCAGGTTGTGATGTGACTCCCTTGTGCTGCAAAGTCAATCGGGAGACAGGGAGGCAAGAGTAGCTTTGGTTCTATGTTTTTCCTTATCGTTGACCCCAAACCTTGCAGGCACGTAGGAATGTCATCAGATATCAAGTGGAAAGAGCTCTCGAGGAGTTTTTATAGTTCAAATGGATTCATTTCCTAAAAGATGTATTCAAAAACTGTTGCACCAACCTGAATAAAACCCCAGCCCCAAACTTGTTTTCAGCTGCAGAATAATTTGCTTTCTTTTGTAGAAGTAATATTGAGTATATAATTAAATTAACTTGACTGATATTCTTGAAAATGTCTGGTATAAAATTGATTAAGAAGGGAATGAGTGGCACTGTAAATTATACACAAATTGGAAGTACAAATGATGGTAGTAGTCAACAGTTAATTCAATAATAAAATTTTGTATCTAAAAATAACTGAATTTAAGCTTAGAAAATTTGGCAGATCTATATACATACTTTTATTATAAGCTACTTATCCATACTTGTGCAAATAGAAAGAAGTTTCAAGATTGAAGAAAATTTCATTTCATTTTCGGTAATTACAGTGCTCGTTATCTAGATTTGGTTAAAATTCACATTTATTAAGATGATTCTTCATTACTAAGGGAAAGTATTTGTCTTAAAAAAAACTTACAGTATTCAAACACTAGTATGATATTTTGATCTCAATTAAATCAAAATAATTAAATGCATTTGAGGGATGGCTATGAAAAAGGAAACTGGGTTTTATTCAGGTGGTTGCAATTGCTGCTGAAAAATTTTCTAAAATCTTTCTTTCCCACGTGGCTGCTCCTATAATTAATCTTTCAAATCTAACTACAGTGAACTTTCAGAAAATCTTCTCAAAAAGGTGACATATTTCTATGTGTGCTTTGAATGAAGAGTGCAATGGATTGTGCATGGTTTATGTCATGTGCTTCGGCCAGGCATCACCTAATCTACTATCATACAACATTCATCTCTAAAAACAGCTTTTTATGTACATAGATATTGGAGGTAAAACATGTGTAGGGATTTATAGATAAGGTAATGCAGTGTCTATTTTATTATTTCAGAATTCTCCTCTAGAAATCTGAAGATCTATCCTACACCTTTGTTTTCATCGAAGTGCTGAATGTCCATTATAAATATTACTCCTTCATTTCACCTCTCCTAAAAGAAATTAGTCCATAAGCAAGTTAAACTTCTACTTACCAATATTAATTATGAGGTTAGTACAGGCAATTAGTTAGGAGTTATTTGGTGGGAGATAACATGCATAGAAGGAAATTAAACACAAAATATATTTGACAGGTTATGAAACAACTGAAAATATATGTGATTAATCATAATTCTTTGATGTATTTACATGAGCTAACAGAATATATGTTACCTTTTAACAATGATTACAATTGTGGTTATGACTGCTGCCAGGAAGACAAATCCTCCAAATACTCCCAACGCAATGATGGCCCCTGTGAGAAATAGTATTCTGTTAATGAACTAGAGATAGATATGTTTTTCACATTTTTGCATGAATTGATGTCCTTATTGACAACTGTAAAAACCAATTTTCCTTTAGAAGGTGATTGTAATTGTATTGATAGGAAAATCACTAAAGCTATCACTACTAAATTAATATATTGTACAAATAATGAAGAATGACATCTACAAGCAATAATTAATGATTTTTTGTGGAGTACATTCCTGTACTTAAGGAGAGAAGAAAAATATACAATTTGGGACTGATCTGTTCAACAGAAAAACGTTAGAAAATCTCGTGAATTTCCTCTATATTATTAACTTAGTAAAAATGGGTTTCCTTAAATATAACTAAAGATTTTATCAACCATTAGTCTAGATTTTAAAAATATCCCCAAATTAATATTTAGAGAAAATTTAAATAAAACTACTCTAAATTATTTGAACAAGATGTATCCTACATACAAAATTTCAGAAAACATTTATTCCATGTCAAAGTGTTTCAATGAAGTTTATTATGAGGTAATCATGGTATTCTCATAATTAAATTTTATCATTGAATACACATTGAATTTTCATTTAAGTTAGCAGAAGAATTAATAACAACCTATGACTAAAGTCAATACATACTGTTGAATTGAAGTAAATAAGGTATATTTACCCAAGTTGAGTTTAGGGCCACCATCAGTTCGCCTCCTTTCCCCTCCTTCGATAACTGGCCTTGTAGTTGGAGTTGGTGCTGGTGTGCTGCGAATTATATTGGTTACTCCATCTTGGCTGATGTGATTCTCCTTTGGTCTCTGAGGCCTTGTGGGTGGATGCCTTATTCCAGGTGAGAGGGTAACCACTCCAATAGACTCTGCTGCTTCACTATCACCAGGCAAGAGTCCATTTTCTACCTCTGCTGCTCCTTGCTCTGCCTCGTATATTTCCTCTTCTACATCTGCTTCAACTTCTTCCTCCTCTTTTTCACTATGGCTGGTGGGTTCTGGCTCTTCAACAACAGCATAAGGTGGGCTTTGTGGTCCTGGACGAGCAGGTGACATTGATGGTGGTGACTGTACAGTTGGATGAGGTACTTTCACTTCTGGTGTTGTACTTGGTGCTCCAGATGACACAGGGGTACCAGTTATAGGTTTGTTTGGTCTGCCAGTTCCTATTCCTGGGACAACTTGGGGTATTTCTTCAGCTAAAGGAAAATTGACATTTTATTCAGTAACTAATAGGAGGGGTAAACAAAGTGATTCTAACCTTACTCTTTAAGACTTGAAGGTAAGTTCAATCTTAAATGAAGAGAAAATCATTGCAAAATCTAGACAATGAAATCTTTTGATATTTGCTATAATTTAAGTCAAACACCATATAGCAAGTGTCACCCCTACTATGCTAGTAGGGATGGCTCATGCTACAAACCTCAAAAAACAATTTTATTATCCTTAGCAAATTCTGGGTGAGTTAAAATGGGTTTTTGAATTTCATCATTACTTACCAGTGGATGAATTTAATGAATTCATGAAGACATAAAGAATTCTTTTACTTTTCATCCAAGTGTAACAAAATCAATGAATTGGTAAATAACGGAGCTTAATTGTTTTGATTATTAAAGTGCATAGGTGTAATTTGAGGTTTTTTTGTCTTTGAAATGATTATGGAAAAATGTAGGTTGATTCAATAATAAAAACATTTTCATAGAGAGATTAATTATTGAAGAATTTGAAAATACCTTAAAAGTAAATATGACAATAGGTGATGAAAATAGGAAAAGTGAGTAACAGAACAGTTGTGAAGAAGTAAGAGACCACAGAAGAAAGCTAACATAAAATCTGAATATCCGGTTGATGTCTAAGTATATATTTAAAGGGAAAGAGTGAAAAGAACTCAATGAGTATATACTACTCATCAATTAGCATTATCCTGTAAAATTTTTGTAGCATCTTAAGATGTTTCACTATCTCAGAACTTTATGAAATGGATTGTTAAGTATTATAAAAACTATTCTGATTTAAATTAAATACCTGTATATACTCATCGGTCTTATGATAAAGAAAGTGCTCATTAAAATGAATTATATTTGTAAAGTTTTATTCAATGAATTTGCAGTTTTTCATTTCTTAGTTCAAATTGTGCTGAGGTTTATTTAGTGAACTGTGAATGAGAGGAAAGTTTACCTTGACACTTGGGTGGTTGCTTATCATACTGGCCAGTTTTGAGACATACAAGTTGTCGAGGTCCAATCAGTTTGTAATTTCTGTTTTTACATGAGTATGTGACTACTGTACCAATTATTGTAGTGTTTCGAGACAGGTGGTATGCTCCATTTGCAATGGATGGTGGGTTGCCACATCGGTTTGCTGTAAAAATATGTCATTTTAAATTCATAAGCATTTGGTATATGGTATGTGCTGTAAAAAATGTTCTGTAAGAGTGAATGTGAAAAATGTTTGTAGTCCCTGAAAAAAAACTAGATAAAATAGCAATACACTTACCCTGGCACCTAGGTGGGGGTCCATTCCATCTCTCATCCATGTCACAGATCAGCTGTGCTCTACCAACCAACTTGTAGCCATCCAAACAGCTGTAAACAACTCTGCTCAGGTAACCAACAGTGCCATTTAACAAGGTGTACTTTCCATTAGGTATATCAGCTGGATATCCACACTCAATACCTAATAAATCATACAATTACATCACATTATAACATAATAACATGATTGAATTCAAGGAGAAATTCCTTAAAATCATACATTTATTGAATTATGTTTCTAATCAATAAGAGTTGGTTTACTCCAAATGGTTGAAATGAGTTGCCCCAGTTATATAGGCATGGAATGCCCATCTGTCATTCTCAATTTTATGTTCACTTTTATCACTGTAATTTTTTCCTAAAAATTTCAAATTATCTCCCATAAAAGCCACTTTTAAAATCTTTATATCCCAGTGATTTACTCATAGGTCATATCCCATTATGCTATGGCATAACATAAGGGCACATGATGGGGAAAACTAATCTTGGGAGGAATATAACATTTTTCCATAGAGTTTAATCATAAATCATCCTAAACAATCATTAATAGATCACTTATAATTTTGAAAGTACTTGAAATATATGCTAGAGAGTCAAATGAAATAATTTTAACTATTATAATTAAATTTTCCAAAAGAATGTGAGATGCATATATGACTTCATATGACTTACGTTTGCATACTGGTGGGAACTCATTGTAGAATCCAGTTGGTAAGCAGGTACGAGATCCTGGTCCAATAAGAAGATGACCTGGGTCACAAGTGTAGTCTACAGTTGATCCAACTTCAAAGTCACGTGATGCCAATATGGTGGAGTTAGGGGGCTGTTCTGGCTTTCCACAAGTTTTTGGCTCTGTATTGGGAAAAGATTTACCATTATTTATCTAGAAGATAGAGAAGGAAATTTTTCTCACATTGAAAGGTAAAAGTAAGTGAAAATGTATAGATTTTGAAGAGCTTTATCAAGAGATATTCACTCTAAACAATGCAAGGCCAAGGCAAATCAGCAAGGCTAATATGATTATGAATAGTTCCATCAAAAGGATCACAAGAATCACCATTTGGCTAATTATCTTATTTCGATTAATGTTTAACAAAACACTGAAAGGCATGCTTCTTTATACCAATTTTCATTAACATGTAATTAAAAATAAAAGCTTTAAACTTTTATCCCTTCCTTCTACAGAATTACAGACTAAAATATCAAATAATTTTGTAGATATTTTTCACATCTATATAATTTAGTAAGTTTGATTACGAAGTCGCTATGTTTCTCTGTATTTAAGTGATAAAAGGCTTGAATCTGTATAAAACAAAAGGATTTCCATTTACATAGTTAGTATGAAATGATATTCAAAACTTAAGCAATGTATTTTGATGCTACAAGAACATTTCTCCAAAGGAGTTTCATAATCAATGCCTCCCATTTTACCTGAGACAAAGGTTTAATGAAATATTTGTTGACTTACGATGTTGACAGATGAAGTTTAGCCTGGCATTGCAGTTTGTATCTGACCAAAGCCAACCCTTTGCTCCATCAAATCTGGCACAGTCTTCTCCACCACCAGGGAGGTTCCAGAAAGAAATTGATACATCCTTGCCACTGGTAGCCCACTTCCAATTGTTGCGATCAGCAGGATCACGAATCGCTCCCATCCAATACTGCCCATTTTTATCATTCCTTTACAAAAGAAACTCCAGTTGAATGAACAGAATTTTGAAACAATTCAGTTGATACCAGAAATAGAATCTAGTTCATAGGTATCTTTTATTGCAAATAGCAGCATAGAGGACTTACTCTATAGTAGCAGTTTCATAATTTTCATATAGAGATTTTACATCAAAACTTATTCCATAATTACTTAATTAAAGTAATCCAGTATACTACCTATTTAATTAAAAATATAGTCTTCGGCTAAAATTCGACCAATGAATTTGGAACTGAAAGGTACTATCCCTACCTGTGACGCCTCCATAGTTCCCAGCTGACGAATCCCTGTAGTGCAGGGTTACTCTCATCCAAAAGAGTACCTCCTCTGCTGCGACAGAAAGCAAGGGCTTCCCTGAATGTTGAAGGCTGCTGGTTGTGGAATGCATAACATTTGCCATTGTATGTTGCCATGCTGCCTGGTGGTGCATCTCGGAACTGAGGACATCTCTCAATGGGGAGAGCCTTGAGGAAATAAATGAGGTTTCAAAAAATTGGTGTATAAGTTATAAGAACATCTAATTTATTTTGGTAAAATTACCATTGCGAATGATTTCACCAGTTTTCTCTTAAAAAGCTTAGTTTCACTTAATTTTGTTAAATAGAAACTTTTCCGTACTGTCGAGTTATTGTTATATTTTCTGCAATTATAAATTATCATGAACATATATCATTATAAAATAAAATTAAATGTGTAGTAATATATTTTTGATAGCACAAAATAATCAATTATAATAATATAATAATTACAGAGGAAATTTAAACTGGAGCTTTGCTGAAGGTAACCTGATTTCATTTTAATTTACATATCATGCGACGTACTTGCATGCAGATCACAATAATACATGAGGATCATCCTAGAACCTACACAAAGGAAAACCTTTCTTCTTGGTCTAGGTGCTGATAGAAAAAAATCTAGGATCTATCCTCGATATAGAAATTTCAAATTAAAGAAATAACAGCTCTTGATATAAGGCATTGAAAATTTCGCCAAGAAACTGGAAGGAACATTATAATTCTGCAAGGCCAGGTTGAGGAACGTTCATTTATTGCTCTGGTGATTCCGCATAATTTGTCTACACGTACTGCGGCGCTCTTACGGAAGCTGTTAAATGGGTCGGACAAAAGACTAACGAGCTAGTCTTAACAGATGGCGCGAACCGAGGTTCGACCGCCTTCGTTGTAAGCCTGCGGAACCGTCGCGGATGGTTGGCGGCAATGCTACGCGGGTTCCGTTATATTATAGGCGACGCGCGTACGACATCTATAAAATGGGTCGATGCCTACGACTTCCTTACGTGAAGAAATCGCGTCCATGCATTGCCACTGATTGAAAAAAAAGCGAGAAATTTAAGGTGGGAGGCCTGACGGAGACATGCTATAATGCTGTACTTTTTCAAAAAGCGTCTTTCTATGAATAGTTTCATCGAAAAGTTGCTGATAATAAACTTTTTCTTACGCAACTGGTTATAATTCAATGCTTTTTAAAATTGATGCATGGAACGTAAAAATCAAGTTTCACACTTTATACTGATGAAAAGATCTCGAGCAAAACTCTTTAACTTTTGGATAAGTTTAGTACGCTTTCACTGTACCTGCAATATTTCCATAGAGTACGGCAATTTTTACACGCCATTTACATCATAATTTTTACCTATTAGGATGAAGAAGAGACTTTTCAGTCTCAATCTCGCCTTAATAAAGACCTTATAATGAAGATTACAATAATATGAAAAATTAGTTAAGAAATATAACTGAAAAACCGCAGTCACCTGCGATTAGTGAAAGTCCAAAAATATACGAATTGGAGAGAATTTGAGGAAATCTCAACGTTTCCTTGGGTGAAACTCATAGGATTTAATAATTCATATTTATAAATTTTTTCATGTATAAGCACGAGATTTTCATGAGTACGAGTCGTAGATTGGCTCTAGAATTGAATATTCCTTACAAGGCTATTTTTCGATAAGCGAAGTCACCGGTAAATTTTTAAATTGTACCCATTTCGGATTAGATCGGAAGAAATCCTTTAATTAAACGCTGAAAGATCAATCAACGAGACTAATTTAAAAATTCAATCCTTCCTTGTTTCAATGGCGTATAAAATCAGGAAAAAATATCAAGTTCCATCGTAAATTAATGCAATAAAGGTTATGCTTATTCGCATCTGATTCTTTGGTATATTACATAAACAAATTTAGCTATATAATTGTTTGCGATGAGTTCAGCAGAGAATTTTAGTTTTATTTCTGTTTCTAGGACCACGGCAATCAAAATTGCAGTTAATAATGTGCTGTCGAGTAAAAATAGTAATTTTCGCAATCCAGTTTCACAAGGATTCTCTTAATTCAAAATAGGACGCTTTAAACCACCAAAAAGATTTATAAGACGAATTCATTACTGGGGTTCGTTTCGCTCCTTTCACTGACACACGTCTGCTTGACATGCGTGAGGCATTGCTGTATCAAGGAAGTGAGTTCGCAGCAAGGCCTCCGGGTCACTTGGCCGTTGGCAAACTGCGGATCTCTTCATTCAATTCATTCCAACGTATAAATATAATGATGAAGCGCCTATTCTCTCCGTGGATAGAATTTTACGCTTCTCAATGTGAAATTTCTCAACACGTTTTGTACCATTCACAAAAACTGACATTGGAAGATACAATTGTATTTTTACTTTAACGAAACATTGTAATGAGCTGAATGGAATTCGTTGGGCTATACGGTTAGTAAAAATGGATTCTTCCATCACATTTTGTTAACTCTAGCATCAAACAGAATTCATCGATGATGAGGCAACATGTGGTCCTCGAAGGATGGTTTTAATGATGGGCCAGTCTGGGCAATGATGTTGCAAAGAAAAAGGATTAAAGGTTACTTTATCTTCTGGCTCGAAAAAACGGATTCCTTAGAATTTATAAGGAAAATGTTATCATCATTATGGATTCATTCACATCAAATTACATCCTTATTCATGACAGAAATAAGAAAAATACTGATGATCATAAATCAACTATTATTGTACTTCTAGTGCACATGTGTGATGCCAGTGTGCATTTTTAATATACAGCGATTCTTAATGTGAGCTATAGATTGGAAAACGATGAATATGGGATGAAAAGAATGCTCAAACAGCGAGCCATGCAGTAAATGGATAAAAAGATTGGAGAATGTTTTCATTTGTAAGTAGGTATGAAAAGCATAAAAATTTCCCGGTATATCTGCGCAAAAATAAAAGAAAACTACCAAAGTAGTTCTGGCTACTATATTGAAGAGTAAATTGAATTGTTAATAGTCAGCATACCAACCAAAGAAAGGCTTGGGAAATAGGAAATGCCTTAATTCCATCACTGCATAAAAATAATGATGTAGAAGCACAATGTACACAAAATTTTCCTCGCTGATTTCTCCTATGTTGGAGCTGCAAGTAAATGAATGACACATACGGTTGTAAGGGTAAACGTATGTTATAGTTGTAAAGATGGAAAAAATAGACCTCTATGAATGTAAAGTGCGAGAGGAATGACAATCAATGCAGAACAATAGACTTGTTTTGAGGGCACAAGAAAGAATGAAGGATAAATTCTGGAGAAGAACGATTAAGGGGAAAACGGAGCTTCTACGTGCATCGATTTATCAAACGTCTGTGAAAGTATGCTGAACGATAACAATGAAATGCGAAATTTTAAAAGGAGAAATTTGAGAAAGCATTCTGCTATCAACCCTTTTACTCTCGGAGCGAAAGAATTCGTTGGCATGGTAATGAGAGGAGAAATATCTCTTCACTTAAGTATCGCACGAATACTTTCTACGGGCAAAAGGAGGCTGAAATTATGCTAAATTTTTCATCTAGGTGACATGGGGTGATTAAATTAATTTTGTCGATCCTTACAGTGAAGGGAAGATTTCACTTTTAGTTTATTCAAGCCCAAGGGTGCTAAGAAGTGCCAGCGCAATCAAAAAGAAAATGCATTATCATGAATGAAATTATCTTCTCATTCAAGATCTTTAATTGTTTCCTAACAACAGATCGTTCAAAACAAAGAATATCAATAATGGTTTCCTCTCATTTTTAGAGAAAAATGTCGCTAATATTTGTTACATAAAAGAGTCTTAATCTTTTTTTACTAATCAATGTCTAAAAAATTCCTTAATTGAAATACAATCCTATAGTTTATTTATTCTTGAAAAGTACTTCGGCTAAAATACTCATAGTATTTCTACAAAATTTTGAAGAAATATTTGTGACTAGTTTACACTTAATCGATAATTAATAATTCGATTTTTATATATTATTTGTGTAAAAATTATTCAATAGATTATAATACTTGTTTGTGTAAAAATTATTCAATAGCGTATTTAATTTGAATGTTTTTCATGCTGTTATCTTGGTGATGTTTCGACATTACGGTATTCAAGTGGCAGCTTAAACGTTAAAAACCTCTGCTTACCTGATCGGTATACACGAAGGCCTCGCAGATGGAAAGGGCACTTGGTGGCACTGGTGCGATTGGCGACGGTGGTGCTCCAGAAGCAACCTCCAAGTGTACGGAGACAAAGGCTCCGGGCATAGGAGGGTTGCAGGGCAGGAAAAGAGGTTTTCCCTCCTCTAGGAAGCCGGTGAAGCGGTTGCAAACGGGGTTCGAGCCAAGGTCGGGCCGCTGGTTGCCCACTCTCACCACGATCGTCCCCGGGCTGTTCTTCCCTGTGAAAGTGCGTGGGAAATCAGTAAGTAATTGCATCTTCAAACAGACGTTTGGAAAACAAGATGACAGCTACTTTCGCTGAGTTGGAAAAAGAGAGCATCTGGGGAAAATTTTTCCGCTTCTCTTATCAAGAGCCCTTAACGATTTTCTGAAGGAGCCAAAATTCTCTCAATTTAATGGTTTTACTAAGGACTAAATTCCGAAGAAATGAATATCAGTTTATCTTTGGCCTTGCGTAAAAGAGGTAATAAAGTAGGTGCTGAAATGAAGTTTAATACAATAATTTACCTACTAAATGAATTCCGAGGTCCGATTTTCACCCTAAATAAATAAAAATGTACGAATTCAGCCTCTGGACATAATTCATTTGAATATCGTGAAGGAAGAACTAATAGAGGACATCGAAGCATTTTACCAAATGATCATATTCTTGGGTAAGAGAAAATGACACTTGGTTAAGAGTTACAGAATATACTACATCAATCAAAATAATATCTAATGGTTACACTGGAATAATAGATTTGCAAGACATTTCAAAATGATGCAGTAAGTTACAGTCCATAGCGGTCTTAGGTATATTGGCTTCTCAAGCGAGCAGAATTTGCAGCACCAGTAAACAGTAAATTTTTATTGATAACTATTCTAATAAGTTATCTATTATAATTAATATTAATAATATTCTAATAAGAGAGAAAATTATTGTTTGATGAAATTGAAATAATAAAAAATTCTGTTAACAATATGGATGGGCTTATTATTTGAATACACAGAATTGAAAAAAGTGAAAGTACTCGTTCTGCTGCATAGCTACACTTCGAAAAGTCATCGTTTGTGAGGATTCAAAGATGAAGGAAGATTTTTTTCTAATACCCTTCGCCTCACTTTACAGTTTTCTGGGAAAATATATATCCCTAAATCCTTCATACGTTCCCTTAATTTGGTGAAATTCTTGATTTTTGTCAATGCAAAAGAGTTGTTGTCTCTCGAGTCAAATTTTTCGCCAGAAAAATTTCGCTGGCGATTCTTGGTTCCCTTGTATGACCGAATCTGCCTTGTTTAGAGCTACGTTGCTTGATATTGCTGTGCAATACACTAGCACTTCCGATGAATTCAAAATGTATAAGGAAGACAATTTCCCTTCGTTTTTCCATGCTTTCGACTCAGAATTACAGCAGTAAAATCTGGAGAATTCAACGTTCTGAGACTCGCACATAATTACACGCATTTTCCAAGCTCGTGACCCACGCTTAATTTGCCAAGTAATTTCGCTATCCTGCCATCCGTCCATCACAGCGATTCGAACTGACGAGCCAATCTTGAACTCACGGAATGAAATAGCAGATAGTTAATTCATTCCGTTACGCGCCCAATCAAAGTCATTAGCGGACTTGATTTCCATACGAGCACGAAAAAATTCTTTACAAATTTGCGGCGTAAGGTTTCCTTAAAAGGCGATCCGTGCGTGACCGAAAGGCAGTGCTTTGAAGAGAAATGAAAAAGAAATCCAAGAGAAGCGCTGTCTTAAGATACGAAAGAAATAATTGTTTGTCAGTCATGAAAAAGTAAGGTTTGAGTCGGGGTTAATAGGATGATTCATTGTGAACAGATGGCTTTAAAAAGAGAAATTTTTAGTTTACAATGGAAGTTTTCGCATGTTTACATCTTAGTTTGTTGGATTATATAATTATAGACAAAGTTATTAGAAAAAAGAAGGAATTTTTTACGATTCTGATGCAAAATAGCTCAAATACAGGTTTTCCTTGCTGAAACTTATTCCGAAATAAATTAATCTAGCTGTTCTTGGTATAAGGTTAGATATTCTGAATTTGCGGATCAAGGGGAGGGGGAAAGGGGGGACCGCCCCCTCCTTCTGGATGACTTTTTATAATATTATTGATACATATTATTGTATATTTTGTGTTAATTTTCCTAAGAAGTATGGAGAAGTTTGAATTCAAATCTGAATAAGAAATGTTTTTACGATCACCATGCATCTACTCCATTTATCACATCAAAATATTTTCAAAGCAAATTGGAGATCAGTTTATTGTCTTAACCACCCCCTCTTACAACTACTTCCTGTTAATACAACTTCTTTCAATGAAAAGGACATATCAACAAAACATACAACTATTCGTATTGGCATTTTATTTTCATTTAGCAAATTTATACGTTTGTATTACCTCTTCAATTTCAATTTAATAACATCTGATTTTGCATTTCAGGTATTCGATGTGCCAATTTCAGAAAATTAATAAAATAGTGGTCTATACACCAATTTAGGATAGAAAGTGAATATTAATCGTTTATAAAGGATAATTAACCAACAAAAGTGCATACCTAAGGCCAAGAGAGTTTGACTACTTCTGAGAGTTTGGCATCAGCCAAATACGAACTGAGACGCTGAAGTTCAAGAGAAACCAAATAAATTAAGTAACGAATTAAAATTATAATCAGTAAATTAAATCTCTGACTGAACCCCTCTTTCTTCTAAAGATTCCCATCCTGCCTCCTGAAGCATCTGAGTAACACTTATTGATTTATCATAGCAATTCTTTAAGAAACGTATTGCCTTTCCTTGTACCTTTCCTAATTAGCGAATGCAAGACTTTTCAGCAGGGTTCCATACACAGGGAAATGTAACTCCCCCTGATTTTTATGTTCCTGTACATACATACTCTAGGCGAGGCCTAAACAGCTAAAGAAAGTTCTGTTTTCGTTGTGGTTCAGAATTGTACTATCATTATCACGTATGCTTATTGCACTCCAACCCTTGGCTGCAGGTAACAAGGATTCGGGGAAAATGGCGACAACTCACGAGAAAGGGGTGGAATAATTCGTTAGGTCGCACATGCGCGCCGCGTAACAATTCTCATTGGAGGAGCGGATTAAGAAAAAACGGGAAAATCCATGGAGGCGTCCCCTTCTCATCGAGGGACAGGGAATCCGAACCTCACCTCCGCATACCCCGCGCTCTTTATGTTAGCCTGATATCAAGCGAAGGTTTTAAGTTAGGACCACGCCCCTCTCAAGAAAAAAGAGCCCGTTTCTTTGCCACTTCTTCCGTTGTTGAGTGTTTGCCGCGTGACTGACCACGATGCGTCCAAGTCGCGAATCGATTACGGGTGATTGTTGCTCGACAATCACTGACGCCGGAAACGTTCGAGGGAAATAAGTGGAGGAGCGGGACGAGGATTTTCATTTTTTCGAAAAAATAAAACGGTCTCCGTGAAAATCGATAGGTGGCGCAAAGCAAATGAAAGGGGAAATGATATACGTATTTCCGGAAAGCTGGAGAGGATGGTCCAATTTTTGTATGAGGGGCGTGCGTGGATTTTCTTTTACGACGCAATTATCTCGAGCAGGAGGATTGCCACAGATTTATCCTTTTGAATTGCTTATTTAGCCGTTGCGAATACAATTTTGCAATGGATCTCAATTGTACCTAGACAGATGGCACTGAAAATGGAACCTACATCAGAAATCAATCAACGTTATTTTTTTAAATCCTTATATATTGTTTCCTTAACATCCGTTTTCGGTACCCAGCGCTTTTCTCTCTTCACCCTCAATCAAAATATATAAGTGACACAATCAAGATACATAAGTTTTCCGCTTCCTGCTAAAATAGACCAACAAATGAAGAATGCTCCATTTGGTCAAAAAATCGGGTTAAAATTTGAATTTGTCCATTATGTTTCATTAATGGATGTATAAATATCAATATCTATCGATGAAAACGAGTTATATCGAAACGGAGATTATACAGAATATGAAAGTGTGTTTCTTAGGCATGTTTCAGTGTTTGTGTATTCGTTTGAAGTAACTGGAGTGTTTGTTGAAATGTATTTGGATGGGGAAATAGAGTATCAGGATCTATCAGCGGAATTTTCGCACGGAGAGACTAATATCTGTTAGTGAAACATAAAATATATTCCTTATCATCCAACTAGTTTGTAATATTGAGGAATGTAATAAATTTAATCAGAACCGTGAAATGAATATAAAACTAATAGATGATTTTTTCGATAGAGTAATTTTCCTCTTACAAATTATTTGAAAAAACTAACATTAAATAGAATATAATTTTCGAGGAGAATACACATCCAAATCCTATAAAAATGTAGTGACAATTTATTTATCCTAGAATGCCTCTAGAATGTCGGAAGTTTCTCGCCAACTTCGCTTTCTTCGTCGAAATCAATTTTGTGCCAACCCGCCGTCACTAACGTCCTCATAAAATTAGTTTCAATGAGCGACCACGGAGGAGACGTCCCTGTTTTATTCCTTTCTTATCTTGTTGGGTAACTGAAGAAAAAAAAGCACCCGTCCGCCCTATAAATCAGATCACGGATGACTTCCTCTTTCTTTTTCGACGTCTGAGGCTATGCACCCGACACTTTCTCCCTTCGCTGCCTCTTCCAAACCATCCGAAACATTTGCTAGTCCTTTCACATAGGTGACGACATTTGGAAGACTGTTCCACGGGGGTGACTCGAATATTTCCCCGCACCCACACAATGCATTCCGAAGACATTCGTTCGACATCACGCGGCGATCTTCAAGTTTCCGCAAGGGTACGTGGATACGCATTTCGAAATATTCTGTCTGCTCTTAATCCGCAGACGTTTCTCATTGGGATGTTTCTAGGCTCAACTAAAAGGTTATTTATTTCTTGTTCTCCGGCTGATAGATTTATTCTCATTCAAGGAATCATTTTGTACAAGCATATTCATCAGTACAATCATCATTCACAAGCATTTATTCAGACTTCATGGCTAAAGTCACCGCATAAAATCTAAATTGAAAATTTGGTCAGTTCCAAAAACCGTTTATTATTTAACCTGAATAATTATTTATATATGTTTATTATATCATCTGAGGATGTTACCGAGTAACGAAACTAGTAGTGTAAAATAATACAATAAACAATTTTGTCGACCTGGCCTGCTATATAATCACTTTAAGCTTAGATATGGAGGAGTTCCACCAATTAACGACATTATGTGTTGAGTTTGACCTATAAAAATTACGCACATAAATTCATTTACAACTTGTAAATATCACAACGAAATTAATCTCGACATTCAACATTAATTATATCTATGTCTGTTGTCTACATTATTTAGCATAATCTGCAACTTGCGTCCAAGTCTTATGTGTTTTCAGCTGAACAGAGCAATGACTAAGGCAAAGATTTTATTGCTTAAGACGAAATGAAATTATTTGATTCTAAATGAAACCATGTCTTTAGACTTTCTCATTTCCCTACATAAGAGATTAAAGGTGATTTCCGCTTGATCCGTTAGCATATCTATATTTCTATCGTCGAATACCATCACATTCAGTTTTTTCGGGTCGAAACGAAACTTGAATTTTAAGGCGAAGAGAGCTCTCGATAAAAGCTATAATATTCTCTTCTAGTTCGCGAAGTATGCTTTAAAGGAGTGGTTACACATTTTCTCCATGAGACAAACTAAATGTGCGCGAACTTCTTTCGCCCATTGTTTGCAAACGAAAGAGAGAGGTCGCGCATCCCTGAATGTTAATAAGATGATACAGGTAATCTAGGGCAGCATCAACTTTTCTTTACACATAAACAGAAGGCAGAACTAAGAAAGACTCTGCGACCCCCTTTTCGATCTATCGGCGAATGAAGTTTGAAAGTTTAGGATCAAGAATCTCTGTGTATATATTTACTTCTTGTACAAGAAGCGAGAAAAGTAATATATGCTCCGAAAAGAAAATAATAACGAGGACATAACGCACTTTACTTCCAATTTTAATGATATATGAAATCTTAAAGTTTGTTTTACAGTTTTTAATGTTTTCGATCTTTTCTGATTAAGGAAAATTCCTAACATTAAATTCCATAATGAAGTTTATTAATGTCATTAAATAATATGGCAATTAATAGATAACGTGCTATTGATAGGATGTTTCTGCGTGTAATGAATGTTATTGTTTAGTACTTTTTCAATACAGGAAAACTCTACAAGCGTAGCGTACCAACTGGAACATGGATTATATTATGAAGATAAAACAATTAATGCGAATTTAAGCAATCAAAGAGTATTTTTATGTGCCCGAAGCAATTTTTTTCAGCATCAAACTAGAAATTGTTATGGAATCACCAATTTTAACGATTATCGAGTGAGCACAAGGCATTTATAACATTTATATCAGAATTGTCGAAATTTCCCGCCAAATCGTGCCGTAACAACAGGAAAAGCGGAAACTTTCCCGCACAAGTCACAAACAATGGGTGAACCGGAATAAATCTGATTCGTACACGTGTTGTAATCCAACACATCGACCTCCCAAACTTCTTACGGCTACTTGAGACCATTGCGTCGTTTCGGAGAAAGTCCAGAGAGGAAATGTACTCTTTGGTGCCAAATAGAGCCGTTAAATTCGACACACGAATTCGATTTTATCGCATTCTGGCAGAAATGCGTGTCGCAGGTTATTTGAAGATCGATCTTGTGTCACCACACCATCGTTCCACGAAAGAATGCTATGTGAGAAAGCCTTCCAATGTCGTAATGATTATAAAACCATGACTTCCGGTTCCAAAACAGTTTGAATAACACACCGGATAGATAGATTAGGCAAGAAACAATGCAAGTATGACAGATATGCGTCGATTCATGATAATAATAGCACGCCTTTATTCAAGGGCGACATTGAGACTTATTTAACTCTCTTTCTGTATTTAACCCTTTCAGACTTGATATATCAGCAATATAAACCCAAAAATACAAGCATTGAAGCCTTTTTAAATACAAAGTAACAAAGAACTAGAGGAGAAAATGCGATAATTGAAATTATTTAAACATCCATATGTTATGAAACTTGATACCATGAATATATAAATATTACAAGTTTTTCTTTTTGAAATACGTCCGCTGTTAAACCCTCCTTCCTTCCATTATTGAAGTCTAATCTGTTTGTACTACAGATTTTAAACTACATTACAAAATCGCGAGAAACTATTTATCAAACAAAAGGAAGGCCGAATTGATAACAATACAATTCATTGCGCTTTCCTTCGCACCCGCATATAGTATTTAATATTGAAGAAGGAGCACTAGAGAAACTAAGTGATGAAGTCACACGACATATGATTGATTATTTTTGATATAAACATAAATTTATCGACGTCAATTTCATAAGCTTGCAGGAAATGAAATTTGTTGGAGAGCTAGGAAAAAAAATCAACCAGAATATTAATCTTGAATAAGAATAATCACTTCTTGATGATGACGTACTAACTGTTAAATGTAACTTTCATATTTTCGTTTAGTCATTATTCCGTGATCAAGTTTCGTAATCATTTGAAACTGAATAAATAGAAAAAAACAGAAGATTGCCGGCAATCTATAACACTTAACGTCAACATTTTAATGTGAAAAATATAAGTATACGAAACAATCTTTATAACGAAAGCTACCTCATCTTGCCCCCTTTCTGCATAATATCATTCATTCTAAAAAATAGGATTCATTGTATGATACAAATTAATAATATTAAATATTATTATAAAGTTTAAACATCTCAAAAATTTGCTACGCGTTCGGTACTTGTAACTCCTATAGTTTTATAGGTGTTACTTGTCATATTTCTCAACTGCGTTAAGGATATACCATGAATTCGGAATTTACTTACCACAGCAAGGTTTTCCAAAGTCCAGACGAACGAGTTGTACCATATAAGGCTCCAGGAGATTGACATACCACCAAGGGGATCTTTCCAGTCCAGTGAGGGTGCAGGTGTCTGTGGTGAAGAAGGAGCTCGTACTGCCGTCAATTGCCTTAGATGGGGTTCCCGCTTGTTCGGTGCTCACCTGCATGGCAGCTTTTCCAGCAGCCACGTTGAGCACTATAAAAGTAAAAGAGGTAATTGGTGAGAAAAAATTTCTTTACTCAAAAGTTAGTTGATGAAGAAATGAAGGAAAACTTTGTCTTTGTAGGATTAGAATTTCAGACGCTGAGATAAATAAAATATAAATAAGTTTACACTTAGTAGTAATATTACTGAAAGTTCTTCGACAGGTAAGATCATTTCTTACATGGGCTCCCCCTAGGAATCGAACCCGGGCCCGCTTTCACAAAAGTCAAACGCACTACCTACATGGCTGTCTGGGAGCCTTAAGTATACATTTAATTATATAAGTAAACAAAATAAGAATCATTTCTTAAGCCATTACTTCGTAGAGCATATAGAAAAAGAACTGTTGGCGATGTGGTGTAGAAGCAAATAATGTCAAATAGTGCTATAAAACTCTTGTAAGGAAACGGCAATAATTTACAATTCATTTAGGATAAGTAACAACACATATTAATGGCGAAGCTATTTTCGTATTCGATTGATTATACTGCATTAAAAAAAATTCGAGCTAAAATTTAAGATTAATTGAGTAAGACGTATTTTTAAGTATAGTTATTTACGCATAATTGTGTCACTTTTCTAAAAGAATATTCAACAAAACTATCTCCATTTAATTAGAAGCACAATGTTCAATCCATTCTACCAAATCAATAACTAATTCCTTGATGTGAGTAAATTTTAAAATAGCCTTGAAGCTATTTAGTAACAACAGGTAGAACACAGTTAAACCTGAGTTTCCTCAAAAAGTTAACAACCTTTCTAAGAGCCATCTCTTTCTTAGAGAGACGTTTCAATTCCTAGAGAGTTTCAGCATAAATCACGGAAAACACGTAAAATTATCGCAAGAAACAAACAGAGGATAGTCCGAAGTTATTGCTAATTCATGTACGCTCAAATTTACGGAATACCAAGCATTAGCCAACACATTCCACATTTTATATCCCCCGTAAACAGATTTCAATACGACGTGCATGGCAGGTATTTTTATTGGATAGGAAGACCTCGTTACAGTGGCCTTACTTGAAAACAATCACCCTTTCAGAAACGATGCAGGCATAGTTCGTTACCCATCCCACGCTATTAAAGGAGCCCATGGTGATAACGGACAATGTACGGGAATCCAGCCCAAGTGGGTCATCGCAGCAACAAAACATTTCCATCCTCCAACCATCCCACACACATCAAACTACTAAAATGGCTGGATTAAAAGGAGCACCGCTCCTGGCACCTACGGGATCGGTGGGGAGGGAACGGTGATCGGAATTTTCCTCTCATAGCATATCGATACTCTTGGGAAACTCTGTGAATAGTTTTCCCTCTGCTAAAAGAATCAGAGGTTAACCGTAAAATAAGGGATGAGAATTTCTTTGAGTTTACTTCACTCTTACCATACTGCTCTGTTTCGTATATACGCAAAGATAAGCAGAAACATTAATTTGAGTTACCTCGAGATTCTATTATTTACTTTATCACGTTATGATCTATAGACTTTATAGACAACACAAGTAAAGGCGAAATAGATAGCAGAAACACTAATGAGAGTTACTCGAAATTCTATAATTTACTTTATCACATTATGATCTATAGATTTTTATAGACAGTATATGTAATGGCAAAATACGTGCAAGTTACACCATGTGAGGAAGAATACGCTTGAACTCAAAACGACTATTCGTGAGTTAATCTAAAAAGTCATAGTTGATTTGTAGTATCCCTTACGGATACTGTTATTAAATATGGTGCTCATCCGGTATGATACCATGGTTGCTCTTTTTTCCAGCATTGGTAATATCAATGGTACACGGCAAAGAAACATGAAATGGCTAGTTTTCCGTGAGTAAATCTACAAGACATTAATTATAACATTCATATAATTACAGCAAATCGATGAACAACACCTTAAGTATACGTTATAAGATAAAGAAATAACCGATCCACAATTACCTGGATCATTTGACCGATCAAGGATGACAGTAATGATTCGACAGTCGAGTAAAATCTTCCGCCTCAACAAAACTTTAGCAATATTACGGGATAGGAATCCGCTTTGCCCTTATTGGCTTCAAAAGCTTTCCGAATTTTACGCCGCCATAAAAGAAATCGTTCGAAAACTTTTCTCACGCTCAGTATTCCTTTCGGAACCTTTTTATCATATAGTCTCGTGAGCTACGAGATTTTTTCGTCGGCGCTCTTTTCCGTTTATGCACGCGCATAAACACGAGAAGGCAATCTCGCTTAACGGTAAAAACGAGCTTCAATGAGCCCCTTCTCATTCTTCACCAATTCCATCGCATGCATGTAATTCACGGTCCCTATCATAACATCGCCTACGTAACCCTCGCGAGTAATGGCATTCAAGATGGGATTTAGAACCCATTAACTTCTTTCGCCTCCTTGACCATTCCACTCGCTATGAACTTGTACTCCTGAAGCGAACCTGTTTCCCATCACGATGGAAGAGCTTTTGTTCGCTACGTGCATGCTTCTCTCCCTCTTTTTTTCCTCCGTAGATAATAGACTGTTGTCTTATTCTCGGAGAGGTTTACCTTTGTTGTTGCACTCTGGCCCCAGGCATGAATTAGTTCCAATGATGAAGTGAAGCGATGAGATTAGTTTCTAAGGTTTTAACCAAAAGAAACGACATATATTTTGGCAAGAGAAGTAGGTTTTGATTTGTTGACTTGGTTGGCCGAAGTAACAACAAAAGTATTACATGTTCGGCGAAATAAGCTCAAAAATACACAATCTAAACATATAATCAGGATATGTTATGTCACGTCTTTCCTTTCCGCATTTCTCGTATAGCTTTCAAAAGTGTTAATCTATAAGGAAGTAATAAGAATCCTTAACAGAGGGATAAGTTTTAAAAGTATTAAGTAATACTGCCTAGAACCGAGAAAAGGATATAGCATGGGCCGCATTAAAATTATCAGAAATTTTGCAGCAAAGGTTGGATATGACATTTATTAATGATTATAATAGAAATAATATAAATGTCGATTTTATGAAACATCTCCGGTATTACTCCAATATGAAAAGAGGATTAAAATAAAAATAATTTTTATGATTTTGTATGAAAGAGGTGTTTAACACGAATAAGATTCCAAAAAAGCTGATTATAGAGGAAGCGCTTTTTTCTGTAAGGTAGGCAAGTGGCAAATTATATTGATATAAATACTCCATCTAAATATAGTAAAAGAATTTTTGGTTTATTGCGTATCAGTCTTATGCTCATGAAGAAAATCATCGATTAGCATTCGTTTCGTAACTCTATTGTAGAAGTTAGAGCTAATAATTCAGAGAAAAGTATCACGGAATCATTTCGCGGATCAAAAAGTTTTGTCGATACGAAAAACTTATTCATCCCCATTGTTTTAGTTTACAATAAGTATTCGCTTGCGTTTAATCCATACACTTTCATAGCCTTCTACATTATACCTGCCATTCTATTAACATAATAGAATAAAACAAATAGGAATACAACTTCCACAAGGCCATAGCATTGAAAATCAACGTAGAGACAATCCGATACCAAAACTGCGACTTTAATGAACAAACCCTCATTTGGACTACCATCAAACAATCTTTTTATGCGCGTCTTTTCTTCTTTGCCCTATTTAATCTCGGATTGTGTTCCCTCCCAAGCAAACCACCGGTGGCGATTCATTCCTTAATTGGTAAGATGTCCGCGGGGAGGCTCCCTAATAGCAGCTCTCTGCTGATATAAAGCAGTTTCATTAGAAGCACCTTCTTCTTAACTAGCTCTCCGAGGTGTTTCAGGATCGAACCAGATTCCTTCTTTTAAAGACGTCTTTGTTCTCCTTATCGGAGACACCGATCTCATCGTTCCGCCCTCCACCCACGCCTTATCCGAACTATCACGTGCTCTGACCTTTGATCCCGGAGGTGCGCCGGGTATTTTTAAGGTCTCATTTCGAACGAGAGCATCGCTAAGATCGCGACTGTAGGGGAGCTTGCGTCACCAACTTTGTAGAACTGTACGGGTCATACGAATCGTGCATCCGAACTACTGCAAATGGGTAAATCTAAAATAGAATTTCGACATTGGGTGGCCGATTTCGACCCGTAAGAGATGGATTTTCAGTCCGGTATTTTAAACGTTGAAGACTCTTTTATTTTGGAAGCAGTGTAGAGATAACAACTAGACGTTGAATATGGAAGGATGACGGGGGAATAAAAACAATTACCAGCGAAACAAAGATTCTTTCAAAGATAATCTCAGATGGATGATACGAAACTTACTTTTTGGATACCCCTCGTATACTCGTGAGTCTTCCGTTATTTTGAAGGAAATGGAATTATTCCAATATCTCGACAAAATAGAGCGTCAAAAAGCTGTAACCGTTGATGTTGGATAATGATATCAAGCGTTACATAAGTCACCATGATGAGCCGTGACTTTGTAGAAGACTATTAAGGAGAAGAGAGTACACGAGTAGTTTCCGCATGCTTTTTTTTAAACGTCGTAGAATAGAAATATCTGCATGTAATACCCAATCGGAAACTTATAATTCTTCGAGCAGTTCTCAAAAATTTACCGCATTCTCTAAATAAGAACTGTTTAACAGATTTTTAAATCTTTCATAAATTTAAAGATTGAATGATATCTTTTTAGGCAACATTTACTCAATTTGGGTTTCCGGATAGCCAAATGAGCAACGCATCCAACTTTGCGGAAAGCTGTCCTGGGTTCGATTTCCGGTGAGGGCCTATGGGTGCGAAATGACCTTGGCTGAGGAAGTACTTATGATAAATACTAATTGTATTACTCAGCTCAATTAGAGCGGCAGCATGAAACAGTGAAATGGATTTCTTCTTAATGATTCGGCTTAATTTTCCCCCAGGCACTAGGCGCGGATATGAAATTTTTTCTTGGGTGATTATTGCAAACGGAAAATTTCCATTCTTAAGCATAAGCGTGCATTGATTGCAAAACGGAGAGTCTCCATTCTCTCAGAAGGGAAAGGGTAGCTGACAGGAAGCAATTAAATGACTAATCTCAAGGTTGTAAAAATTGTTTGATAGGAATGCGAAAAACAAAAGCATGTAGCGATTATCCCTGAGAAGAACTCCCGCTATAAATGCAACCTTTTAACTCCTGGAAAATAATATACCGTAAGGAATGTCATAATTAATGTCGTACCAAATAACAGGGAAGAAAATCGGAATATGAAACCGAAAATTAGGTGAATGTTTCTTATTGGGACTCAGATTATTGCATCCTTGATAATTTCATTCTTCGTTATAATATTAATTTTCTCATAGGTGACAGTGGAAGTAAGTTAGCTCTTCCCTTCCGTACGCAGTTATATTCAAATTCCAATGGGCTTAAAGTATCAGAGCGATTTTCACCGATACCTGATACCTTCTCACCGATACTGCGATTTCTCGAAAGTGTTTTAGGAAAAAAGTTCAATGAATGTAACATTTTCTCCGCCAATTCATCATTAAAGGCATCGGTAATCAGCGGCGTATCTAGAAACTCTTCAAAGGGGAATGCGGAAATTAATACGGAGGATAATTTCCTTGTGAAATTATCTTTATAGTCATTCATTTTCATCTTCAAAGCAATTCTGTCGTGATAATACAGTTGATTTATAGTGATGCTGTTTAATTCACGGATTCAAATTCACGTTCCTTGTCAGATCATAGATAAATTGTTAGTGAGTACAAAAAAGTCACAAAGGGGGGATGTCATGTCCTCATTTCGCCCCCCCCTCTCCGAATCACTAAATCTCGGTAATGGATTTTTTCACTGAATAAATAAATAATAAAATGCTACAAGGGTACATATACGTAATATTCATATCAAGGAAATCAATTACATTACGAGCACAATGCATTAACTGTAGCGAGAGAGTAAAATTAACTTTCACATCTACATAAATGCCCTACAAGCCGCTTTTCGGCGTGTAGCAGGGAAACTTCAGAACATTAACTTGAATCAGAGAACATGTGAGCATGAATTTATTGAATCCACACCAAACATTATACCGAAAACCCGCTACGTTTTATCCTCGGTGTTTCATCGCCTGTTGGCATCCTATTTCTGCACCCAAGGAAGATTCGAAATACCTCAGAAATTGCTCCATCTCATTTGAATCCACTTACCAAGCAGTCTAACCCGATCACGTATGCAATTGCCGGCGGTGGAAATGAATTGTACTTAGGATATCGCGTTCTTCATCCCACACCAATAACGTTCGGCTCCGTCTTCGATATCTACCCTCTTATTTGATTTTCGCCCGGCCCCACACCCTTTGGGCACCAAACCACTCCTCGAATAACGGCCCAACATTGGGCGACGTCTTTCGTAGGAAGATACGCGAGTTGAGATTGGAATGACTTTTGGGACGTCGGCAGAAGAAGAAGGGCGATGGAAAGATATGAACGACAGACGTGAAGGAAGACGTTATCAAGGAAACGTATTTTTTTACAACTATCCAAACAAAGAGATATCGCGGTTATTGGATCATTTGCTCGAGGAAAGAGGATTTGTGTGGAACGGGTTATGTTGAAAAGACCGAGTGGAATAGGAAACGAGTTACCGTAAATGCTGGGTGGATCGGTGATAAAAGATACATACAACTTATCCCTAAACTTCTCACACCCCTATGATCCTCAATTTTCCTTGTTTCTCCTGTCATACATTCAAGCTCTCAATCAACAACATCACGTAATATTTCGCTACAGGAAATACCTACGACGCAAAGGGTCGGTTTTCCTGAATGTTTTACTTATAAGATACAAATCAATGTATTAATTTTAACTAGAATTTTTGATAGTGAAAAATGGTTTAGTCCTTTCCTTAAGTAAACATCATGAGAAGATTTAATTCTCATATAATTTGTTTCGGAAATTCCAACAGTAAGTTCCTATGGTCTTTCAAATCTGGTATTTGTAATATCTTTTTTCCTGTTTTTCTTTAGGTAAGAAAAGTTGAAATTCAGGTATAAATAACGAATAGCACGTTGATGTGAACTTGCAGAACTTCTGATTTCTGAAATTAATACTCGATTATCCATTTCTCTCCAACTACCAAGATTCTTGCAAGTATCCTTCAGATACCTCCCATTAGTGTCCATCAATTCTTAACTTTCAACAGATGAACTCTGCAGTAAGTAATGATAAGTGATGGTCTTCTCAAATAGCCGTACTACCTGCCTAAAAAATCATTTTATGAAAGATTTTATTAAAGAAGCCATTTCTCTGAGGTGAGCTGGAAAAATGAAAAAAATGCTAAATATGCACATAATATTATGAGTGAAACGTTAATCCTCTTTCATTTCCCATAATTCTCTGAGTCCATACTTTAACCGCATTCTACTCCGTCAATGATTACATTCCCTTTGTGGTTATTTATGTTGTTAGTACAATGGAATCTTTTGCTTAACTCTGTTATGTTGCGAGAGAGAACACTCTCTGGCATTCATCCCTCATTAGCTACGTGGATAACCTCCACTTAGAAGCGGAGTACTAATAACATCGGGAGACGTTTGTTCGAACAGGTGCACGTGAAGTCAGAAATGACGAGAGAAACGGAGAGTGTTACTCGAATCGTACCGAGAATTGGGAGCGAAAGTGGAAACAGAAGAAGATCAGGTTGCGAGCGTTTCCCGGAATCGTGGCCACGTTGCGGGAAGAACGCGTTTACACCGCTAACCGCTGCTACAATCGCAGCGTGGAGGGATCTTTCTTTGCCCTACGCAGTCATTTTTATTTTTAGTTCCACACAATGCTCCTCTGAGGACAAAATCGGAAGCACCAACGTCTCCATTCGACTCAATCAGGGAAGATAATAAACAAATGTAATTGTAGTTTTGTTTTGATAAGGAAGTATATTTTGATACAAAGTATACGATACATGGTAACGATGAACAATGATGTTCTAATAATGATGATACATGATGACGGGCTCCCGGATAGCTGTGTGGGCAGTGCGTTCGACTTCAATGTAAGGGGTCCCGGGTTCGATTCCCGGTGGAAGCCCACGTACAAAATGACCTTAGCTGTCGAAGCACTTTACACAATACTAATACTGTTACCATAATGGCTATAATGATGTAATCAGTTGTGGTTGTGTAGCTAGAGATAGATGTGTTGCATGGGGTTGTCATCAAATACAAGATCAAAAAGGAGCTTATATTATTATAATTATTTTTATATTATACTATAGTAACAGCATACTGCTATTGGTTACAGAGGTGAAATATTTACTGCAATAATCTGCATTGTTTAGTTTTGATAATCAACAATATCTAGAGAGGTGCTCAGAGTTCCGTTAAATATTAAGTGGTATCGTTATTTCTTTAATTAAATAAATGTTGTATGCTATGTATTATGATGCTTTAATGCTTATAGAAAACTTTGGATATGTTTACGAATTGTATGATAATATTCTGATGGAAACTCGTACCTACTTAACATGTTACGAAATATTGTACCTGCTGAACTTACATGCATTATGATTGGTATTATTTGAAGATTTCATGAATTATTAGCTTATATGCAGAATCTATCGGCAAACATTTTACATAGCTATTAGAAGTATTAAAAATTATATTGTATCAATTTACGCCATTTACACATAGAAATAAGTGTATGAATGTGTATTCCAAATATAATTGGATAATAAATCCAATATGTATTGTATGCAAAGTTAACTTCGCTGATGTAAGGTCAAACAAAAGTCGAGTAATACATAATGTTTATATTGGCCATATTTTGTTGAACATTTTTACTAATGGACCCCTGCACACACAGTATGGATATAAGTTGATAGGTTTAAAATAAATACGCCAAATTACTATCACTTACTTCCGAGTGATATAATAAAGATTTTTACAAAAAATAAACTGCTACTTAAACCAGTAACTTTGATACTCCAAGATATGCACTATTAAAAGTTAATGTTTCCATTAGTAAGGAAATTCAATAATTTATTCACGTAAGAAAATTCCGTAAAATGAATAAAAAAGATCAAAATGGATTCTAAATAAAGTTGTCACATAGCACACATTATTCTAATAAAGATCACCATTACTTCAGTGTATGACAAAATATAAGACCTTAAAGCTTATGTGTACTAGTCTAAGATATGCGAGGAGCTACAGTATGTGTCCATCGGTTCAAACCTGCACATTTTTGAATACTAATAGCGATATTGTCCCATAAAGCAGTATTCAGTAGTTAAGAATTTCTTCCTTTTCATATCGCTACACACTTAACATCTACCACTGTTAGTATCAGTCAAAATTGACAACTATAATAGAGAAATAAATATATAGACAACTGAGAAATAATTTCATTCTTCTTATAAATCGTTCTTGAATTTTGTTCTCTTAAAATATGAGGATCATTGCATACGCATTGCGCATGTGTATTATCTATAGCATCACTTTTAGAACATTTCGGCGACTGAGAGTTTTCTTCGAGTTCGGAATGAAACAACGGTACCTTGCCGTACTGTTATCTCCACAAGACTACATCACTCTTTTCTCTCAAGCACTTTCCTCCTTAGTCGATCATTCCTTACAGTACTTTCCCGTTTTCATCCTTTCTCTACCACTCCGCCGTTTTCAATTTCTTCTTCTGTTTGTCTGCGTAATTCTAAGATACTTTCCTCCTCAAGTTGATTCTCATGCGATTCACAGGCTGTCCATGGTCGTGAATTAAATGAACCCTGTAGCAGTTCATTGAAGTTCAATTTCATAGAAATGTCAATTAATTGCACACGAAAACTTTATCGAGAGCAGGATCGGAAACGGAACAATCCGTCTTCCTATCAATTCCCATGCTCTCGATATTTGGGAATAGAATGAAAGTTCTTAAATAATTTTTCATTTCGTCGCTGCTCTATTGTTAATTAAAAAGTTATATTGATGTCAACTATAATGTCATCTCCATTTATTATCATCATAATAAATGATAAGGATAGAATTTGACACGATAAAAATTACTGTGATTTCTTGAATGTCTATACAAAAAATACGAAAAATAGGCATGAAAAATGTAAACTCCTCAAACGGATTTTGATAGAATATTTATAATTCAATACAGTAAAATACTGTTTTTTTCGGAAAAATAATGGAGGACTCTAACAGTAATAAAACATGGGTAATCCGAAAGTTCACTTACGTATCTTAAATGTAAATAATTTACGTATCTTATTACTATTTATTCCAATATATTCGACTATTTCATGTACTACTCAAGGATTATCTTCACTCTACTTTGGATCTTTACTAGCAGAGATAATGTAAATTGAAGTTACATTCCCACTGCTCCATAGAAAAGGCCCAACGTAAGTGCTGCTTGCGTTAGAATATGAAAATTATTTTTGTATGAATTTTTCAAAAAGATCACAGAAATATAAATTAAAAGTAAAAATCATGCAAGGATGCTCCGTCCATGGAAATTTGGATACGGAACTCATTCTATTAGTATTCTATTATGTGGATAAAATTCTGTCCCATTTCTTCTGTCTTTTCTTATTCCACATCAGATAAGAAGAATAACTTAAAGTTTTAGGTATTTCCATGTTAAACTATACAATAGAAGGCATTTTGAGTAATATAAACACCTAGAAGATTGCAAACACTAAAGTTATAAGGTAAATGATACTGATTACGAATCACTAATAAATGTTCACTCGTTAGTTTCATTCTATATCGAGAATATATTGCAAGCTGAAAGACTTACAGAAACAATTATTTCAGGAATACTCATTAAATAAATAATCATGGATAATATATACGAATGAGCAACGTAGGCCAAATTAAAATTGAAGGATACTACATTTTATAATAGAGACTCTCTTTTCAGAGATCCAGCATAAACTTATCAGATGGTATATTTCAGAATAAGGTTCAGCTAATCTCAAACGCATCGAATACGCACCATCTAAGCAAGGCTAGGAATTTCAACTTTCTGAAGCTTCTGAGGGAGGGAAAGGAAACGAATATTTTCCCGTATTCACCGCCTCCTTTTCCTTTTGGAGCGGCATCAACGTTTGGCAAGAGGCTTTTTTCTCTCGATAGATAGGTGTGAAGGAATGCAATGTGGCTCCGATTCTCTCACTCGACCTCTGCCGTATCCTCTCTCCCTCAATCTCTATCTCTCCCCTTTCCCCTCTTCCCCATTCCCATCAACCTGTTCGCATATCGACTAATAACGGTTCGCCATCGCCCCTTAAATCTACGCAACCCGGCGGACGAGTAGGCATGGCCGGTTGCATAACCAGCCCCTGCAATACTAGTAGAATGAAATGTTCCCTGCAGTTCTCTTTTCGACTGAAGGAATTTGGCTGGCAAGAACTCCTTAAATTATACTGCCTATCTTCTGCATCAATTAATCTTTCACGATTTTTAAGTAAATTGATTACAGTAGCAGGGAAACGGACATGCATACGAATCGATTAAGTATACACGCCCAAATATTGACAAGATATTCGATTGAATGTAGTCGAAGTAAGAATAATTTAATGGATAATAGTAATGAATTTCCAATCAAATCTACAGTAAGTTTCCAGAATATACTCAATTTTCAATAAAGTCGCTAGGTTGCAAATAACCGTATAATAAAAAAATAGATCAAGGACCAGCGAGTAGCTAATTTTCTTGAAATCGAATAAAATTCAAATGGAATCGTAGGAGAACAAACAGAAGTTTATCTACTGTGATACTCCTTATCCTTCAATATAACAAATACGAGTATACATCTTTGGACACGTGTTTACGCTGACTGGTTATCAAAATGAATACATATTCGTAGTCATATCCAAAATCAGTGGTCGAATCAAGAACATTTTGGTCCCAAAAACACCATTAGAGTAATCCCTCGTCAACCATGGGGACATATTCTTGAAAAGTGCCGCGGTTGGTAAACCCATGGTTGACAAATCCAAGTTTTTGGGAAAGGTATAAATAAGGGGAATAAAAATTTTAAGTGTATCGGCATATTAGAGCTAAATCATTATTTTCTATAAAAATACAACCATCAAACTTCAAACAAAAAAAATAAATATATTAAACTGAAGCATAATTCTTTCCAGAAAGCTGTAAAACATTTATCAAGCACTGGGGTATATAGGTAAAATCAAAATGTCTTCGGGAAAATATTACAATACACTTTATGGATCTCCAAATTGTGTATCCTCAAAATATCACAACGCTTATTTCTAGAATGTGTACATTTTCATAAAGCGCGTATACTTAAACCCGCAGTTGATTAGGGCTTACAGTAAATCTAATATTAATTCTGGAAAATTACACTTGATTCATTGCATACCTGAGTACTACTCTTAGTATAGTCAATATCCTCACGTATGCAATATAATGTGGCAGGCCAACCTCTGGATAGACCCAACTCTTTCCAAAGGAATTCCACGAAGATCGATTTCCTTCTTTCTTACCCGCATTCCCGTCGCTTCTCTCTTTTTTAATGCGGTCGAATGAAGAAAAACAAGGGAGATAATCACAGTGGAAGGGAATGTAAGATCGACTGCTGGAGATCGCACAGGAGAGAGATCTGTTTTAGTGGCGTTAAAAACAAGCTTTCGTAAAGGTCCGCCCCTTCACCTTTGTCCGTGACGGAAGAAGAAGGTAGTGCTTGGCCCTTATCACGAGGTGCGATTGTCTTTTTTTTTAGGTGGACGCTAATATTGCCTAACGCTAAGAATTATGGGTGGGCGGAACCGCGGAGGTAAGCGGGGCAGGAAACACACTATTTGTAGTGCAGGAGATTTATGCACCCACCAGTTAAGTTGTCTTTCTCTTTTAACCTTCACGCTAAAGTAATTCTTCACAACTTCGTGACGAGATACTCGTTCACGCAATATATATTTTGTAATTTTTATGTTTTCTTAACGGAATGATCACCATGATTCTGAAGCGCATCCAGCAGTAAAAATTAATTTCAAATTAAAATAAATTTCATTAATGGCTATAACTATCATCTAATTCAATGCTTCCCAACCTTTGGTCTTCCATGGGTCAAATACGTAATATTTCTAACTCCGGCACACTAACTCACAAGTTAGTCGCTTTAAGGGCAACTTTAACTCGTAAAAGAGGAAAAAAATCAACTGGGGGATTATAACTTCTCTGTTGAAAATTGCATAGAATACTCCGTGAAATATGAAACGGATTTTTTTTACTTATATGCCGCATAATATGAGGTTATATATGACTAAAAGGATGAAGTTATAAATATGAAATAAAACTTTTCGTTATCTCATCATCTTTTCTTATTGAATTTACGCGATAATTTTTTTTCCGACCATAATATTGAATGATAGTCTAAATAATTGATGGTATAAAAAGTAATAGGTAATGGGTGATTTTGCACGTTAGGGCGTGCACTCAGGAAAATTTCCAAGGAAGAATAGACTTGAAAAAAGTCCGACGGGTCCGACGGGTGTAAAAAGTATCAAGATAAACTATAGATTGGTAAATTGATGTGTGAATTAACTAATCTTCGATAGCGATGACGGGACGGTTAACTTCAGTACTTTAGTTGCATCTCAGCCAAATAAAATTGGAACGAAATAAAATAAATAATTGGGCATGATCATTTTTAGCATCTATATTAATTTAATTCCTTAAACATAAAATAGAATCAATATTATATCAAACTTGAACGTAATAAATCGGATTATCTCAAATTCTGCTGTAGTTCATTTCCTTTACGCACGTGTGCACCATACACTTGCGCTCCACTCACAAATAGACAAATTCCTCAATTTTCAATTCATATTCGAAAGAAGATATTTGCGCAACCTAGTTCTCGTTGTGCTTAAACTTAGACTGGGGCGTTAGATTGAAGTTAGGGAGCCCCCGTTTCATAACCAGTTTGAGTCCCATCTTCAGGAAGCCGAACAAAGGGAGTGATGAATCCCACTTCCCTTTACCTCTTTGTCGGCATTACTGACCTCAACGTCGCCGCTTGCGGTTTCTTACATGTCCGCTCTGCTTTTTGTAACCGTCCCTACGCATCAATGGACCGCAGACATCCCTTGTCCGAGGGCCTTGTCCGATACTCAAGACACTTTCGGCGCTTTGTAGCAAACTTTACCGTAATTCATCGACGCGATTTCCCGTAAGGTGTCCGATCGTGTACATTTCATCTTGTGCATGGTTTCCGCCCGTATTTTTTTGTATGATTTCCGTGAGGGGAAACCGTCGGGAGTGGAGTGGAAACCACATAGTAAATGAAAAAAGAGTCGTAAAGGAGAAAGGAGATTATTTTAACCTTCCAGTCGAAGAATATAAGATTCTGATATTTATTTTTCAATATTAGATTTACGGGATATTATACTACTGCTTTTGTTTTTGCGTGTGGTCAATGGAGGAATTCTATTCTACCTCCTGCTAAGATCATCTTTTCTTGTAGTGACAGGCAATTTCAAAAATGAGAACAAAGCAAAGAACAAGAAAAAGGAAACAAAAAAAGAAGTTACTTTCTATTAAAATTTTTGTCTATTCTGTTTAATAAGTTATATAACTAACATTCATTTTATGGATATGTGTTTTTATATTTCATGGGGAAGTAATGAAATCTTGGTACGATTCCACGAGAGGTTTATTTAGTTATTACTAGTTTCGTCAACGAGTTCACATCTTCAGGTCACCTTCAGGTTATATTATTTAAATTTAATTTATTATTATTTTTATATACTTATTTAAAATTAATTTAATATCATTGAAATTAAATTCTTTAGGTAATAAATCTCTCGTGGAATTGTACTAAGATTACATTACCTCTCCATCATGTGCGTCAAAATCAAAAAGTTACGCTTGCACACATGAACTTTATTTTGTTTTTATATTTCTGTGGAGAAGACACCCTGGTATTTTAAAATGCAACGACGGAAGTAGGATGTTTCCGGCAAATTAACTGAAAATGCTTCTCTTGAAAAAAAGGGAAAGGTTCAAAATTACTTTCTCATTTAAGGTCAACAATTCGCGTGCCACCCCTTTTCACCGGACATGGCCAATCAAACATCTTAACTACTCCTTTCCACGCTTTCACTAATAAACAAGGGAAGATCGCGTGGGAAACTTTTATCTTTTGGCTGTCGGGTTCTGTTCAGTGAAAGCAATTGGATTCATCAGTTGTTCAAATACGAATCGACTCTCCGGTTCCGTGGAGGAACACGAAATCACAGACGAACAACGAAAAGGAAACGTGTTCCGGAAAGGAGCAAAAACTTACTTTCTTCGCTTGTTTCCGTAACCAGTTTTCGAAAATTTGGTAGAAAAAGTTAATTGGATTCTTTAATTCGATTTCTTGCTATCTAGTGTTTTTTCGTGGAACAATTTCGGAGACTTATTATAATGGAACTATTATTATTATTAATAACTGACTTGCTAACCAACTTTGGTGAAACAAAATTGCCATTTTCTTTTGGCTCCAGCTATTATTAATCTTTTAGAACACTTTTTTCTATACCTAAAGTTTTTTGTAATGTATCATGATAAGTCGGATTCAGTGGAATCATCTATTAAAAAGAAATGCAGAAAAGGTTAGTAATTTACACAAAATTTCTTTTAATTCCGCTCCGCCATTTTTGGTAAAGTCGGGTTTTTTCCTTGAATCTTTGCCTTTTCTCCGAAAATTATTTCAACTTAAATAAACAAATATTATATTTTTTGACATAATTGCGGTGACTAACAAACAACCCAATCAAACAAATGCATTTCGTGAATATAATTACCGCGTTCCCACCAGTACTCAAAACTTCTCCTTTAGAGCATTGAACCCTAGATTCCAACTTGAGGGGCTATAAGCATTATAATTACCTCAAGAACTTTGGATACATTACTACGGAATTCAAGCATTAATACTTCGTCATTCTCGAAGAATATTTCGTTCCTCGAGACTTGCTGCAACCTTTGGTACCCCGTGCCTCAGTTCTCGTATCAGGAATCCTATATTTCTGCCAACAACAATTTCCCCTTCGGTGAATGCAGGAAATTCGTAAAGATTACAAGGAAGCTCGTAATTTTCCAAGTGGCTCATCCTTCATGTTACTCGGGTAAGAACGCTCTTCATAAGAGTCATAACCCTGAAATGATTGCGGCAAATGAAGAGAGTGAGCGAGGCGAAGCGACGTTAAGCCCCTTGAATGAGTTTGTGGGTCGAACCGCAGCTGTTTGAACACTTTAATTTTTCACGGGATTTTCCTCGACTGATCCAAGTGCAGCTCTTTCGCTGGACTTACTCATACGTTCAGAGCTAGAAATGCTATCGCTCAGAGGTTTCGAGAGTTGTTTTTCCTAAGCAGAACAGAAATACGAGTTTTTGTATTGGTCAGACCTGTTGAAGATCCCTGTTTTAAATACGATACCGGTGTACGTCAACCTTACTATTTAGGGGAAATTTAAAAGTATTTTTCTATTATCGGGAAGACTTTAACTGATTCTTAAGGAATCAACCCTGCGCACAACCCTTCATTGAGATGAACACACTAAGAAAAGAGCTATGAATGAAACCAAATTACGGCGAGAAACTTCCGGTCATAGATTAGACAGATGAGGAAATGATTGGAAATCGGAATCTTAAAGAATTGTGGGAAGCTGTGACACCCACCCAGAGAGGGTTGAGGTAGGAAATATATCGCTTTCTTAAGCCCTGAACCATTGCAATGAGAGTCCTATTAGCGAAGGCCAGGGAGTACATATTTCTTCCTCAATAGTAAAATAATGAAAAAGATCATAAGACTGCTGGGCAAACTGTTACACAGTGCCTGGAGATTCTTGATTAATTAATATACTGAAATACAATTTATATATATAGTACATTCATTAAATCCTCTGTACACTACCATGATATAATTAGTTCGTTGGCTACGACTTGAGAATGAGATCAATAATGTAGTACTCCTATTTCCCGGCTGATTTATATCTCCTACATTTCTTCCATATCTCGGTAGGTATCCTTTGCTTTTGCACTAATCATTGATCTTCAAGTCGTTGCTCATTACTGAACTTCAAGTTCGCTTACCATGATGAAGATAATTATTTCCTATTTTCCTAAAATTCGGCAAACTGAACCAACTTTCAACTATCAGTATCTTTACAGAATACGATAGAGCCAACGACATCCAATCAGCCTTTTAACCTGAGCCTTATTATGATAGATCTAAGAGCCAAAAGAATGAGGATAGATTTCTCGCAGTCGCCGACGTGAAATTTCTCCAATCACAAAGGAATGGATCGCTTCCGGTGAGCAAGGAAGAACTGTTCCTTTGAGATCCCGTTCCATCATCATTTCGCTATCAATCCCTTCTTTTAAACTATTCATTCCGATCCGAAGCCACGTATTCCTTCACGTTTTTATCTCCCTCCCTCCGGTATTCCATCCACTGTTTTCCTACAGCCGTCACTTTTTCCTTAAAACGATCTGGAACTATCCGTCTTCCGCTCTTCCTTCCTCCCGAAGCCAATTTCGATGCTTCTTTTTTTCGCATCGCCTCCTTGACACGCACCGTTGCCTTCCTTTCTTATTTGCCGTCGTTCATACGGAGGAAGTCGGAGCGAGCGCCGGCGAAATGAACCCGCGCTTCATAGGAAAGGAGTTGCTATTTCTCAAGGAATTTAAAACATATTTGGAAGCGAAGTATGCGTCGACATCTAGAGATGGATTTTGAATATAAGAGGCCCTAGGCAAAAAGATAGGATCAAGGATCCCATGTGAAGTCTTGCATCGAAATAATAATCCTTTCTGAAAAAATGTTCAGAAATGTATTCAGTAGAAAATAACTTATATCAAAATAGCAAGGAAGAAAACAATTTAGAGTAAAATGACAATTCTATGATATTTGATATTATATGATTAATTACTATTATTTGTATGGTTTATTCTATGATAAGATGTAACTGACGGATTTTAAACTATTTAAGGGTTGTTGCAGCCACTGAAGTTTCCCTGCTGAGTCACATTTTAAAATTCAAATTCGTGTAATTTCATCCGGAAATCTCAAAACTGATTACATGAATAACTCAACTCATTCGTGTACTCAACAGAAATTTGGAGACGTTTAAAACTCGATTTACTGAAAGTTTCAGATACTGTGCCTCTATAATAACGTTTTTCTTTGGACGAGGCCCTCAGCTGGCGCCTAATAGATCAAATGTACATTTTCCTATTCAACGCAAGAATAAATAGGAAGAGAAAAGAAATATTTGCTACTTTTTCACTCAATTCTTTTAGTCACCCAAAAAATACCCCAGATGTGGGTTTCACACCTCCATATCCAATACTTAAGATTTTAAACCAGAATTTAGAGAGGTAAAAGTAAGCCAATATGATATCCATTTGGGTACATACTACTTATGTTCTGATTATTGAATTTTGAGAACATTTTACATATAAGAAAAAAATATGAAATGCATGCATATCCTCTGAGGAAAGGCCAGTTACGATATTTCCGGTCTTTCAGCGTTCGCGAGGATATAAGTTATTACGATAAAAATGAATAGCACTTCATTAATTTATAATTATTAGTAGAAAGTATAAGTGGAGAGAGTTAGTTAGGCCATGAAGCCTAGACCATTTCAAATTAATAACGAAAAAAAGCTTCTGTGCGGTTGCTGAAAGCAGTAAAAAAACGAAATTCATTTCTGATTTTAAATAAAATTTATGCCACGTTTCACGGATACGGAAACGTATCTCAGTTTTACGCTGTATTTGATGTACAGGATAAATTGAATGTTAGCGACATAGTAATGGACGATTTGCGGAAGCACTGGCAATCGATACATTTGGTACCATACAGTAAGCTAACATTATTAGTGATTTTATCTTCGAATATACTCCTAAGAAACATCATTGCAGATAAGATTAATGTATTACCCAAGAATGAGCAGGATTTATGAGAATAATACTTTAAATACATACGCTGTACTACATTTGAAAGATGGTCTTGCATGTTAAATTTAAAAAATAAAAAGTGAGAATACTCGATTAAGATACATATTTGATTTCAAATATTTATTTCAATCGATTCCGAAGATACAAATTCATTTGGTTAAAAACTTCGAAACACTTTCCTACGCTTGATAAATATCGAGGTGAAATCTCCGAATGACTGAAACAATACTTACATGTCTTCCTAACTACTAGGTGACAGACAACGAGAATTTTCCTTGGCATCGAAAACCTCACTATTCTTTGGCGCTCCGTTGATCTACGGCGTGAGTCATGCTCGTCTATACCTCAGGATCTTCTTAGTTAAGGATGAACTCGTTTGAGAGCGGATGGGTGAGAATAAAAGCATGTTTTATAAATCACGCGAGAGGAGGGCCGCACTTTCACGCTCGAAGGAACCGACAAGAGGACGAGATGAAATCGCCAACTGGCAAAAGTCCGAGCGCGATGAAAATGAAGGGGGAAATGAGGCGAAAATGATAAAAAAGGGAAACTTTTCAATCAAACCCTTCTCTCAAAGGCCGGAGGGAAGCATTCAGGCTCGATTTATTAAATGGGTCGATGAAATCTTTATTGCCAAGGGGATGCGGAGTCGTTTCCATTTTGAAGGAAGTAACATCAGTCACCGTAGAAGGGATGATTGAGACTCGAGAGCTAACTATGGGTGGTTGAATTAAGACGTAAATCAGGAGGAACCGATGAGGCATAATCCTTTCCTTGCGTAAATTATCGTCAATCATAATGGTAACATCTGAATTCCTTGCTCAAATAGAAAAAAATAATTAAGAATAATCTGCACATTCAAAAGATAGAATTAGGTATATTATTTTCAATAAAAGCAGAATATTCCTTCAAACTGTATTTCTATAATGGATAAGATCTACAGAAGATATCTACAACACTTATTTAAGGATTGAATTATCAGATTATCATGTAACTGAAATTAGTTATTCTGATAACATTCCCTACCTTTACTTATTCATTTTTCGGCTCAATTTTAACACTGCATTTTTGATTATATCTGTTGTTAATCCATTCAAACTATTCCCCTTATTTGGTTACAGCCAATTCGAAGTAAAGCAAGCAACTTATCTGCAGATCATCTAAAAATTCCCTTACAGCTAAATGGCATCTCTAGCTACCTATTCGAGCAAATTAATCAAATTTTTACAAGGGTTAATTAATATATATTTGTGTTATTTATGTAATATTTCAATACTTAACACTGCTTCAAGATTGTTTTACGAAGTTTTTTGGAAAGTATTTGAAACGGTAACAATCTCCGCCTCCCTTGAATTAGGCATTGGCTTGAAAAAAGTAAAATAGTCTTATTCCAAGAACTCAAGTTCAACTTTTCTCAAATTGAATGCAAGTCAGCAACAAATATGCTTGACTGCAAGAGATGAAAATATAGACAGTTTATAATCCGACACATAGGTACTAAGTGATGCCTAATTTAAGTATAACAAAATAGTTTTATAGTTGCAGTTATGTATTTAATAATAAATAAACAAGTTGAGGAATAAAAAAACGGATAGTAATTTAGATTGTCATTATAAATAAAAACTGATAATACAATACCCAATTCAAATAACAGGAATTTTCCCTTTTGAGAAGAATCCAAAATGGAGGTATGACGAAATCCAAGTTTTAGAAAAAAAATCAGAGGGGAAAGAAAGAATTCAAAACTGGGAGGAGCTCTTCCTTATTCCTTTTGAAAAATAGATAGAGACTGAAAATTTGGAACGGCGCCGCGGATAACGGTGTTGTATCCGAAGCGAATTGCCGTCAGAGGAGAATGTCGTTGGCAGAAGTGAAGAAACAGAGAGGAAGGGCTGAATTCCAAAGAAATCTCCTTTCTTATTGGGAATTCTATGAATTTTAAGCATATGCTTAAAATTTAATGTGGTTCCTGGATAGGTCTCGAAAGTTAAATATTCCTGTGGATGATATAACGGTTGCTTGGTTATAGAAATTATGGTTGCCACTTAGCATGGTGTTAGGTAAGGTTGTTAAAGCTTTCGCAACGTTTTCCTAAGGCTGATATTCTTTTATTAGTATCTCCGCGTTTATTTTATAGAATGAAATTATAAAACCGCAATCAAACGGTACTCAGGAACTTTTAAGCCGGGTAAAATATCAAAGAATTTGCTTGGCGATTAAGTTAATCAAAATTTGACTACATTTATTGTTTTACTGAAAAGTTATGGAGTTTTAAAATTGAATGATGCTATTGCAAAAATTTTAAAGCAGCAATCATTATTGAAATAGAAGTTCGATGTGTGACAGAAGATGCTAGTTCGCTAGCGAAATATGTCGCCCAAGAAGTAAATCTGTGGAAGTGTACCAGTGTTTTTATTCATTTGAAATAGAAGTTCATAAATAAAAAAATACGAGGGGAATTTTTAAAGAAAATCTGATATGAATGAATTTATTATTATTTTTATTCTTATCATTCATGAATTTTAGACGAATCTGACAAATATCGGAGGGAAGGAAGAGGACATTTTCATTTAGACGCATAACCGAAAACCGAATCAGTGTTTCAAAGACGTAGCATACAGAACATAGGTGAGGTATCCCTACGGATTTAATGTGAAGAATGAACTGAGAGGGCAAAGAAAACCGACAACAATCATGTCAGTGTCTGCGTAACTAATACCACACGAGGAAGAATAGAATTTTTCAAGTAGACCTTTTTCAAGTATATTCTTCCTCGGGATTTTTCCTGGGTGCACAAAATCTCGTGCAAAATATCCTGTACCCATGCTCTTGATACCACTTGTTTGACGCGCCTGATAGATGATCAAACCTGAGGAAGAATAAATACCTCAAGGCATCAAAAATTCTCAACGGAGAAGCGATCATAATGGTCTTGTCAGACTCAACATTTTCATTCAAAGGCTTGACATTTTGAGGTCTATAGAAGGAGAAAGTGGTGCTATTCATTGACTTTCGGAGCAGTCGGTGACCGGAAGCCAATCTCTTGTATTGCTTAGTCTCGCTCGGTGCTTCCTGTATTTGGCTAACGTCCAACGCCCAACAGACCGAGCGATCCACAGATTGATGATTTATCTCTGAGGAAAGGGACTGAGTGCAAAATGCCGTATCGCTCCAAGCTTAAGGGACTCCGAAGTGCGGAGCTTTTAGCACCGATAGTGCGGAAAATACAGGACTTAATAAATGAAGCGTTTTATAACACCACCATCCCCAGGGAGACGCCGAGTTAATCAACTAGATGAGCACTTTCCATCTATGGAGGCATTACTTTCTTAAATGAAGGATTCAAAGTAATGCCATCTTGGGATGGTCTATCTTACGGTTTAGCTCATCAATTTGATTTGATTGCATTTAACACTGTAAAATCGATTTTATAATTTTTTTACTGTTGATTGTTCATGAAAATGGAAAGGAAATTATGTAGTATATCTCGTGATTTAGAGAGACATTCGTCTAAGCCAGTGTATTCAGAAATGTGTTTACCACTGAGTATTTGCGAATGATCTGCAAGATTTTAGCCCATATGTTAGCAAAAGTCTGAAAAAGTTCACTGTAAAACTAATGATATTTACAAATTTCACCAGTTTTACTGGTTATAAACCACTATTTATTATTCTTGTTGTAAACTCTACCTTGAATTCAATATCCTTAGTCAGCAACGACTGCAATTTAATCTCTGTTGTCACCGAGATAATCCATCTTTGGCGAATTAGGTTTTCAGCCATCATGAAAAAAATATATATATAATTCTAACCATGGTAAGTGAGAATTTGCGAGTGCATCTCATTTAGAGACAATCTTCAAGAGATAAGTGTATTTTAATTTTTACTTCATACAAATACCAATCATTTACATTCGGAGAGCCTTAAAAGAAACTCACCATCCCTACTGTTTCGGGGATGAAATAGTTATGCAATCGCTGGCATAAAGGAGCTTTTAATCTTTTTATATGGCAGAAAGAAGATAAACGTTTATTTTTCCGCGATCCAAGTGAGAATCGTCTTAATACTGGGAATATAAATTGATGTATAAGCTAGTTTACGTTCTCTCATGAATATCTTCTTTCAAAAATTGCTATATACTAATAAATTTCTTTCACTGAGAGTAATGAGGCATGAAATGACTGTATATTGTCATTTTCTTTCTTATTAATGACGATCTTCAAACGAGAAAACAGGACTCAGCCGCCGTCTATTGAAACTCTATAAAGGAATAACGTATAGAGTAAAAAATGAGGCAATCTTTCCCTAAATTAGCTAAGATACGTACTTCAAATCTGGAAAAAGAAATAGATGGCAACACTGGTTAAAAAGGGATAGAGGAAAATCGGTGAAAGGCGGTATTTAAAGAATAAATATATTCCGCATAGACAGCATTCAGCTTCGAGAATGGGTCATGATAAAAATAAAAAATATACGTAATAATAAATGAACATCTGACTAAATCCTTCTCAGAATCCAATTCATTATTTGTCGGAAGTGAAAATGCGGAATGGATAGACACAACCTATAGCCAATATGCAGTAAACCATAACTTTCCAACATTCTCGTACGTCTTTGAATCACGGTCCATATATCCATACCCACCAACTCCGTTCTCAAACAGAGCGGAATGAAACAAGTTTACCAAGTTTTAAATAAGATTGGAAATCAAGAAAACCTCATAAAAAAGCGAATGAAAGCGTTTTTTTCCGATGCAGAGTGACATACTTTCTGTAATTACTTCGAGATTTTTCAGCAGTACCACGTTCCAGAGCGAGCGGGAGTTGCATCCTTCAGAAGTCTATCTTGAATTACGTTCGTTCATCTGGGGAAAAAAAAGCAAAATGCGCGGTATATACGTCAACAAATACCCTGTTAAGTTTATTGGAATGTACCCACTCAGACTTAATAAACTAATAGTTTATAACGTCTTAATGGTCACATTCTATCAGCACCGTCGAGTTAAGTTCAGGTGTTTTAAATTCCAATCGGAATTAAACATCCTATATAACTCAGAAAATCTTTAGCTCTTTCTTAAGAATAGCTATAATATTCAACGCTGTCGATTGGTAAGAGATCAAGGTCCTTCGATCGGAGCAAGGAGATGAAGAGGTAGAATCAGCAAGAGCATTGAATAGGTATATTTACTCTACGGCAAGAGAAATAAGAAAGGGTTTAAGTAGGTATCACTAGCAGGTGAATGGCAAGAAGAAAGATAGAAAAATGATAGGTTAACAAACATTCTCTAGCTGTCGTTTATCAAAGAATGTTCTTCCTAATGTTTTGAGAGCATAAGGTGAAATTCTTAAAGAGTGATACTAGGAGTTGAACACAGGAGCTCATTGCTTTTCATGAAACGTTTCGCAAATAAATGTTAGCATCCTTTTCCAACGAGCATCATAAAACTCGGAGATGAGCTCAAGAGTTAAAGGGAATTGCTCAAGTTAGAAGAAACAAAGACACGGATAAGAAAGCGCTGAATATTTCGCGCAATATTCTAATGACAATACAACGAAACAAGTTACGAAAGGACGGTGTTTCTTGGATTCAAAATGCATTCCATATGCAATGTCGGTACAGCTCGGGAGAAAGTTTTCCATGAAATATCTGCATTTACGATCCCTCGCGATGAGATCCTAAAATCAACTCGTGGGATTTCTGGCATCGTCTGTCTGTCACGGAGATGCATCTTTCCGCTCCGTGATTGGTTAGTTGGCGAACTCTGCTCATTCGACTACAAATCACTGCAGATGGCAGCATGGCTTTCCTCACTTGGTGGATGTTTGCTTAACACTCTTTCGATCCGAAGAGCGGCTGTGCGATGGATCGAAAGAAAAAAGTTGAGAGATGAAATAAGGAAGTGCCAAACAAATTTTCTCTACCCGTGGAATCAATCGAGTCATTCTAAATGGAGGGAGAAATTGACATCCGATGTGCCAAATTTCGAAACCGATAAAAATCGATAAAAAAGTATTTGAAATCGATGTAGTTCATTGCATCTGCTTGATAAACAAGTATGCCATTGATACCATAGCGAGGTCGTAAATAAATCAAACACGTAAAAAATTGGTACCTAGAGAAATATCGAGAAATTTGGTTAAATATACTCATAAATAGGGTCGTATTGAGTCATTTTTCCTCCTGAGGCTGGATAAGGCGCGTTACATTTATTCGTTACTCTTGTTTCATGATTTTAATCGAAATGTTGAATAGATTAATAGAGAGGTAAGCGTTTCTTCCCTTAAAGTTATATCTCTTTTCATTAAATAAAGCTTCGATTATAAATTGTCGAGAAGACGTTAACTGATGGCAAAATATTCTAAATCTACAAAAATAAATTAATCAGGAAAATTATGCACCAGAAAACTATCCCTTTGAATATTTTATTCTGTAGTATTCTGCAAAGTTAATGAACGGGCTATAGTTTCTTCGTGAGAAATTTTCCTAATTTATTTACTTTCCTGTCAAGGAATACTCTTGCTCTCGAATCCCTGGAATTTACTAAAAAAATTAACTTTGTTTAACACTCATAGCCATGGCCCCACTACATATGCCCTGGTGTATATATCTTATTTACTCTTATTTGAAATGGTAATAAACTGTAATATCTTCATGAATATCCCCATCTGAAATAAATTTAGTATTCAAACTTAGTGGATGGGTGTGATATCATAAATAATAATTTTGGATATGTTTCATCTGAAAGAGGAAGTTGATAGGAAGAAGAAAAGGAGGGAAACATACATTAAGAATCGACGAAATGATTCAGTCAAAATTCAATTCAAAATCAGATGAAACGCTAACTCCGGCTGAATAATTAAGGACGACGATATATACTCGTAAGAAGTTTTAGAAATATGCCTCCATCCTCAGTGGCTAAAGAGTATTAGCAATTTACATGAGAAACTATCAAAATATTGAGAGAATGAATAAATTGCAAACGAACAACAATTGAATGTAGCGCGCCATGTGAAGTACGCATTCATCTCGCCATCAAACGAACATTATATTTTAGCATTCACTTTAAAACTAACTTCAAAAGCGAGCATAAAAGTTACGCGACGAAAAAGAATCAGGAAACAAGCTGAAAGTTAGAGAAAAACGTAACCGAAAGAAGCGGAAAAAATAGCACATCCTAATTTTTTCCTTCTTTCTGCAGTCTATTGAACGTTACGTTAAAGCGGTTTTTTTCTTGAAAGACGATTATGCCAACCGATCATCCGAGGGTTCCGCTTCTTCACACTGCATCAACTTACTTCGTTTCCCTTCCTCATGAAAGAAAAATGCTCCTTAAAGGACCATTGCTTTACTATAAACTTATGATGCAATCTTTTTGTTGTTGTCTATGATTAAAGACGAATTTTAAGGGTAATGGAGCAACTGTAAAGGTCGAAAGTTACGAATGAACATGTTTCTGCCATAATTATAGTATTTAATAAGGGCTGAAAATATGGAACATTGCAAGGTAGAATAGATAGACATTTTGGTGACGTTTCGTACTACTATGCTATATATTATTGTGACGATATTTCATTTTAAGAAAAATGAATAATGAAAAGGCAAATATTGTTTTGTTCATCACGCTCGATGGTTTCTGGAAATAAAAATCATTTTAGCTAAACTTTTACGCCTTAGCACCAAACAACACGATGCAATAACATGCAATCGGTTTGTGTGTCTCCTGTTACCAAACAAAGCAAGCTTTACATGAAATCGTCACGATTTATATATAAATAAATATTTAAGAAGATGGAATTCCTCTTTCGTAAAAACTTTAATCCGATTAATTAGTTCAAGCGATATTTGGTGGAACTGATTCATGATTAAATGAGAAAAAACCTAAATCTGGTTAAGTCCACAAATTTATAATTGTGGACTATTTGTAAATATATGGACTTAGTCAGATTTTGGTTTTTGATTTTAATTTTTAATCCTCTTTGCGTATGCAATTGATTATATCTTTTTCATACCGTATCTAAGGACGAAAATGAAAAATGGTTTCTGTTGATATATAGCCCCTGGATAAAACTGATTATTTATACTTCAAACATGAGATGGAATATGACGATGTTACATAGGTATTCTTGTACGACATGTACTCAATTTCATTGCCTCTCTCACAAGCACTCTTTCTGGAAAAAGCGAAAGCTCGTCCAGTATGGAATGAATTCCTCCTTTTCGAATACTAGGGAAACCTTTCCATAAAAGGCCATTTTCTACTTCCAAACCAACGAAGTAAGTATAACGAGAAATCGATTTGCTCGCAGCTACAAGATTCGAGTGAAATCACAAGTGAACAACGGGAAACGATGGAAAAAGCATGAGGATGTTTCAGTCCACTAGATTTCGCCAAAGAAACTTTCCTTTCCGCGCAAAAAATCCTCCATTTATGTGGAAGATTCTCCTCTTCGAATTCTAGAAGTTACAGTTACAAGATCAATTACGGAAGAAATTCAGCAACGCACCGTGACGATGTCTCGGAAACTATTTGTGACGAGTAAAAAGGTAGCGAAGAAAGGTTTTAGGAGACCAAACTCCCAACAAAAACGTATCTTTACCGTTTAAACGTTTTCAGAGCTAGATACCTCCATAGATACCTCAAATGAGAGTGAATTCTGGTTATTTTACTATCTCCGGGAATTTCAGTCTCAGATTCAGTGCTGGATAAAGCATGTGATTCATGGAGAACGACGTTCTAATGATATCATGACTTCGGATTCTTTTACAATCCAAAATCCAAAATCTATTCTAAATCGAAGAAAGGTTATGCGGATCAAAATGACTATAAACGTGAGGTAGATTTCGAGTCATATAGCTATTGGCAACGGAAGCAAAATCAGCTCAGATGAATATACTCATTCATAACGCTACTTCACTGAAAATTTCCGATTAATTTTATACTAACTCTTTAGAAGAAAGAAAAAAGGAACTCGGCGTTCAATGAACTAAGAGACAAAGGTTCTCCAAGCGCCGTCAGCGGCAACCGTCTAGAGCGATTCCCGGTAAACGGATAATCGCTCAGCGGTCACCAGTTATTCAGAATCTCAATGCGCATTTCGGAAACAATCATTCAGCATTGGACCCCCTATGAAGATAACCTTTGTCTCTTAACTAACTCTTTACTTAAAAATCCAACTGCGCAAGGCAACTAAAATCTAACTATTGAAGAAAATACGGAAAATCAGCCCTGATATTCTACATTTAGAAAGTAAACGTGAATCTCTTAGGATGTTAAATTAATTAAAACGGGTGCGTGGTTTAAAACGTTTTTGAAGCGTTGCTTTCTTTGATGCTAACGTAGAATTAACGACGGGAACCTCACAGATGGCTCCTTTAAACCTCTTATATTCGTATTGAAATCGTTACAATTTTGAGATTAGTCTTCCTAAGACATCTGGCGGAAATACATCTTACTAGTAGAAATAAAAATAAAATATTTTTACCTTTTCTCAAAGTTTAATACACTATGCTGTGCACTCGTGTACTTATCGTTAGGTGACCAGAAACAAAATGAAAGAGAATATATGTGAGAGGAAAGAAAATGGAACTCCTCCGTTAATGAATAAGATATTTGAAAAATTTTTCAATTGCCAAAAACGTCGGTCCGACCTTCATGAGATCACTCAATGTGCATTTCAATAGCTATGCTATCGTCCTCAGTGCGTCAATGCAGAATGAACATTTTCATTCTTTGAATTTAACACAATCTGCATTGACTCCCTGATTATGAGAGCAATACCGTCTAAGTACGCATTGGGTGATTCCTAGAAGATACGTAATACGGTTTCCACCCCTTGGAACTGGTCCGACGTTTACTGACGTTTTCGGCTATCGGAAATTTTTTTCGAACCTCTTAAGTAAGAGAACATATACCCAAGAAAGAAAAAAAATTTAGGGAAGGACATTCAAAAGATGGATATCCTTTCAATAAGGAGTATTTCGAGTGAAGAATCCCGAACATTTTTCCAGTTGCCGAATCGAAGACGAAAGTTAAAGAAGAACCAGGTTAACAGAGAGAAAACATCCCTGGAGCAAGAGGTTCGACCGAAAATCTTCATCCGTGCTGAAATTCGAAACACGTGTGCGTTGTGAGATGGATGACATCGTTGGATGTCGTTTTTTGGATGAGGAGGTCGCTGCCGCGGGCAATACTCGTTCGCTCCGTTTTTAAAGTCGGTCGCCTCTCATCGCAATGCGAACTTCTTTTGTTTCCTGCGGCTAAAATCACAGATTCGCGCGCGATTTCTCTCCACTTAATGCACTTAAGCTATTTTCCTGCTAAAGCTTAAAAATATTCGTGTAGAACCGAAATTCTATTCCCGAATCTCGAAAATTCATCTTTTCGCCACTTTATTTTCTCTGCACACCTTGCACAAGGGCTGCCAAGGTTTGCGACAAGCATCATTCTCACATGAAGTCTGAAACGTGACGTATACCCTTATTATCTACACCAGTTACCTCAATGGCTAACGTTGCGAAATAGAAGCACACATGAGGAAAGAAACTGCATAAAACCAAGCGACAAAGCAGTGACTTTGTGAAACCCAATTATAGGAATGGAAATACAATAAATTGATATTTCCGCACAGTATTTATTTGAGCTGTAAATTTTTATTCACAGAGTTATCATCAGGCCGACAAGAACTCATCTTTTTAAAATTGAATTCTTTTACCAATTCGCTACGGTAACGTTCATGAAGAATTATTATAATAACTTTTGTATAATTTTCTTGAATTTGTACCTTTGATTCCTTTTCATCGGCTGTCAACGAAAGATATGTTACTTGTGAAAAATTAAAATGTTTCTCAAGCTCTGAAATCATGAGTTCAACATAATTCAGGTACCTATTTAAGAAAGTAATTATCTAATTATGCTAAGTTATTAAACGTACGTGGAATTCATCGTAAATGAAGATTCGAAATTGACAATAATTTCAAAAAGCAATCCAATCCTCAAGCGATAGAGTAAACTGGAACTACACTGAGAAAAGGTCTAATTTAACACTGGCACCCCTGAAGATGGACACGAAGTTTGTGGCCGAAATGTCGGCTCTATGCAGAGTTTTCACCCGGTTGGAACCGGGTGGAGAATTATTTATTTTGGAGCTAGACTCTTGGTCATCACCACAAAAACCTTACCGCACTCGTAAAGATTCAATGGGACCCCTCATCCTCTTAACAGGTACGGAAAATCAAACCTTTTGACACGGCTCGAAAGACACCCGCAGAATTTAGACTCCACTTACCTGAAAAGAAAAAGAAATGAAATCAATATAATTCATAGAGTTTTAAAAAACAGACTAATCTTACAATTTAATCAACATCTTGTTTATCACATTAACGAGTATGAGCGTTTTATAGTTAGTTTAATTTCGATAAATCACAATCAATAAAAGAAGCCTTTACTTGGTGGAACTCTACACTATGATAGTATGAGAATACATACACACACTGCGCCAGAAGGTGAACGTATAGTTCGAAACTGGTCGCTAGAATAAACATCTCTATTCGGAATTCTTTTGCTTGGTTATTAGCATACTATCATACGATAAATTTAATTATGGCAGCAAGATAAACTGCGAAAAAGAACTCTGTGCAAGGTTTGGATGGTAACGAAAATAGAGAACACTGCACAATACCATCGGCGATACCTAGTATTCGAACCTGAAGTAGCAACGAAAACAATCCTCAGCACGGCTGGAATCCGTGCATGGAACTGGAAAACGAGGACAATTATGATCTACTCGACCGAGAAATATTTTCCAGGGAACACTGAGCAAGCGCGGCGTCCCGTCTTTTTGTGCGTAGAATCTTTCGATCTCTCCGACTACATACACCTGTCTCGCAAAAGACCGAGAAACTAAACAAAAACATCAAGAGTCAAAGGAAGCTGTTTACCCGAGCACAAGGATGGTGGCTTAAGGAACGAGATGTTTTCATTTTCAGCCTTTCTACTATGGTAAGGAGTATAAGCGATCGCATTTGCAGATTCAAAACTGAAAATTTATGTACCATGCGTTTATCAACCTAGATGATGGTTACAATAGCTCTAGAATCAGGATTCATGAGAATGTTTTTCCAATAAAGTTTGCCTCTTGCTTCAACTTCTACATCAGCTTCAAGAATATCCCATACAATCATCGAAGTTTATAATTGATGGTGACAAAAAAAAAATAAAATGTATGGCTGGTGCAATGGAAGATAGCTGAGAGCTGCGATGTTTTCCCTATATGGTAATTGCACCTCCGGTTGTCTAAATTCGCTCCTGGCGCTGAAGCATCGCAAACGTCCAATTCTATTAAAGATCTTGAACCGTCGGGTCTGAATCCTGGGGAAATTATTGAATAATTCATGGATGAAAATTCTCTAAAGAGACAGAAAATTATAGAAATGCGTTCGAAAACTGAATTGCGGGAATCAAATTTTAACAAAAACCATACTAGTGAATTAATTAGTTGCGGAAACCTCTCAGAAACATGTTTTGTAAATAACTTCGACGCATAATCGTTACCATAAGGCTTCCTCGGTAAAGTGATAATTGGACACTAGTAAATTCCATTCCAAAATGTCATGGATTGAAAATATAAAAAATAGCACAAATTAATAGTGCGTTACGTATGTATTGATATTTTTTCCATACATTTTTGGCTTCCGTTTTTATCATCTACTTTAGTTTGATGAACAGAATAAAAATATTAGATTTTACATACATAACTAAAGCTATATTTTTCTTTAATATTTAAAGCCCAACCAAATTTTGGATGATTTTCTGGATTAACTTCCGCGATATGCTGGATATGACGGAGAGAGGAAATGCAGGAAAGATTCACGGTCATTCACATCTTGCATATTAAAAGCAAGAATAGACGCAAGAACAGCATACATATTCATAGGGATACCGGAATGGAGTTACTACATTGCCTTCGCTCTCCTACTTGCTTTTTCCAATTTGACGCGCTTCGGTCACCTTTACTCGCACTTGTAACGAGCTTAAACTGTTCATAACAACCGTAACCATGATGGAAAAGGTCTCATGACATCGATTATTAAATGCACATTTCCCAATTGAGCTTTAACACCGTCCGGGTAAAACGAAGAAGAAATGGTTTGAAAAAACAAGCTGAAGGCAGCAATCTATCAGGTAGATTTGAGAGAACTGCTGATGTCTTAAAATGATTCTTAATGATATTGAAATTATTATTTCATTGTTTCGAAGGAGAAGTAGAAAAGTCTTTCGTCAAAAAAATTCTCTCTTCAGAATGATAATGATAAAATTAAATGTCTACTATTCTCAAACTACACGATTAGGGATTGATGGTGTAAATGAATGAGTGGATGCTCTTACTAAGGGAAAGATTCAACGATGGATACTGTGGGAAAAATATTTCGACAGTGAAATATATTTGCGTAGAGTAATATTTAAACTGAGGCTTTCAATTAACATCTGAGTATTTTAAAATTTGGAACTGTGTGGTTTTCCATGTAGTAACACGTTAAAACTGATATATTCTAATATTATTAGGCCAAAAAATGTTAAACACAACTAAAACCTTTGTTGTATATTCTATATACCTTACTTGCAATTATAAACCATTATCTTTTATACGCTGATAAGATCGGTTAAATTAGTATATTACAACACCGACAGCGACGTGCATATTTCAGATAAGACCCCATTGCTTGTGTAAATAACATTGGACCAACTTAGCTCAAGGCAATGCTGTAGAAGTATTGCGAAATACAACTGAAAACGCAGGCAAATGTGATCAATAAAAGTTAAATGGTGCAAATACATGGAATATTTATCAAATTAAATCTCATAGGTTTAACTCTGTCCTCTCCATTCACTGCGATCAAGACAAAAATATTGATATTTCCATTCTATTATTTTCCGATCACTTCGGAATTTCTTGCACGCGGAACGATCTCCATCCCCGAATTTCTCGTTTTTTTTACGGGTCCTTTTTGAAGCGAGATACGCAATCTTTACTCTGCGAAACAGGTTTCACCTTGGCAGTGGAAAAAATGATAAAGAAACGTTCATAAATTCAGACCTCAGCGAAGGTCGAAGTATTCGACGCGCGGGGTTTATGATCCACTTTGCAAGTACTTGAAAGCTCTCTTGTTAATACCGGATAATGGTCAGCGTAACAACCAAAGCACTCAAAGAGCTTCTTCGGTAAAGTGACATGGGATAGGCGTGTTTCAATCGCTCTCTTTTCTTGTTTTATATTTCTATTTATCCCGCATCCTCCCTCACTTCCTTCTTTGTCCTCAACTCGTTGGTCTTTTACGTGTACCGAAGTGATGTCGGGACTTTGTAGCGAACTATTCTAAAGGTTCCATTCCATTGGACTATTGGACCCATTGACTCAAACTGTATAGTCCAAATTCATGATTTCTAATTTGAGTGAAGAAGGTTGCAATAAAATTGAGAATTTTTCATCAAAACAGTGCCGATAAAAGATTCCGAATAGGTTTCTACACAGAATTCTTTTTCTAAATCAATTTTCTTTATCGAAGTAGGTGTAATCATCAGTTATTTGATTCTACGATAGACTGTGTTATGTCCGAAATATCAGCCAAATATTAGGCATATATTTATATGTCCGAAATATTAGGGAAAAATTTATTGAGAATTATAATTAACTAATGATATGTTAACTCCTCACGTTCTATAAATAAATGAATACGAAGATGTAAAACACTCATATCTGCAAAGTCTCTAGATATTTAATTAATAATTTTCATAATACCTTAATAACATATTACTGAAAAATGTGGCAATTGATTGTATTTGATTTTATTTACGTGTCCATGCCATATCTATTACTTTGACTTAACTATCTTCGTGTTGGGTACCTTGGGTTACATTGGAAAGATGACAGTGATGGTTAATGAGCATGAACATTTATTTCATATGCTTAAAATTTACCTTTCTTGCGCATTTCGGCAATAATCTTCAATGTCATGGATTGTATGACTATACAAAGAGCTGAATGATGGTGATGTGAAGTTAGATACATTTTATCTGAATGCTTATCTGCCTAAAAAAAAGCAACCCTTGTGCGCCCGTAATTTCTTATTCAAGCCGGAAAAATGAAAATTCATTTATGTGAACGATTACAAGAAAACATAGGCCAAAAGTACAAAAAGCCTTCTTTTTTGCGTCATTTCCTTCTCTCGCCGCAGTGTTTACGAAAGCTTCTAGGGAAAATTTGGCTCACGTTTCCCATTCTCCCGAACCGGTTTGCTTTTATATATATCGAGCAGGTCTTCTTTGTTTTAAATTCTCGATTGAAGTGGAATGAGCCATCTTCAAACTTCTTTCGGACAGATTCTGTTCATTCTTTGGCGGACGATGCATCGATGAAGGGCAAGGTCGTCGAGGCCTCTTAAGGTTCTAACAGAAAGCACGGTCGCTTGTTTGTGCAGGAGCATTTTGCAGTTATTCAGCAATTTACGACATCTGGGCAGTTCGAAAGGGTTTTAATACGGAGGTATGTTTACATATGTAATGGAATCGACACGGCATTAATACCTTGGGTAGATACTTAACCTTTCGCAAAAGCTATTAAAGTAGTGAAACTTTGAATTCACTTTGCTTTCAAAATTCGTCGCAGAGGCCTTATTTACGGACATGTGTTAGGCCTATATTCTATACAAAGTATTCATATTTACATCTGCCGAAATAGCTCAGTTGGGAGAGCGTTAGACTGAAGATCTAAAGGTCCCTGGTTCAATCCCGGGTTTCGGCATTTATTTTTGCGAGGAAAATGAATCTCTTCGACTTCCATTATTTGAGGAAATTCTTACAGCAATGCTTTGATTGAATAATGCTGAAAGTAACACTCAGATGTTTATTTGAGATGATATACTGCTTTAAATTTTGGAATTACCCTTCCCAAAAATAAATTTCTAAGTCTTGTTAATAAAAGATGCATAATGCGAGTATAGGAAATACTAATAGGATAGGGAGTGAGACTGGTATTGATTTTGTCTAGATAAACTTATATTAATTCATGTGCAAGAAAGACTTTTGGACGCCAAGATCGACCTGTAATCAGCTATCAAGAAATAAATACGTTAGTTCTCTTTGATAATCGCGATTTACTTCCAACTACGTAATTATGTGTGCGTAAATAATCTCTCATTGAGCTAAATATGCATAAATCATGGATCATGATGGATCCATCTAATAGACAAGTCGAGATGTAGGAAGTGAGACCGTTTGAATTTGCCGCCTTTACTAAAGAAAAGGTGGTTTCTGACTTCCTGCTGCGAAAGGTTGGAGAAAGCAGATATCGTGAAACATTTGGCTCGATTTGTTCCAGAGAGAAACTCTCCGTTCACATATCCTTCGGTAGCTCAGTTGGTAGAGCGGTGGACTGTAGAGGTAACAAATCGCAGGCATCCATAGGTCGCTGGTTCAAATCCGGCCCGAAGGAAATTTTTGATCTTTTTTTAAAGAATAAAACTATCAGTGAAGATTTTTAAACTTGAGTAGTGATAGTGAAATTGGTCATTATCCTCTGAGGACCAGCTATTAATGTAAGAATGTCAACAAGTAATATCTCCGCTATGATTGACGGAAACGGAAAATACATGGTAAATATGGGTGAAAAATATACAATGGAAAGAAAGATATGTAGATAAAATCCTCAAGAGAATATTTGGTTGTTTCTGTTCATATTTTAATCAATAAATAATTATTAAGGATTCTACATTCATTCGCTACAAGGCACCGGTCGCATTGCGGAAATAGGAGTTACTACCAAGCTATTTCTACTGTTCATTAACAGTAAATTTATAATTCAATTTATTTCTCTTTTACCATTATAGATCATTCACGAAAGAGTGATTATTTAAACCGATATTTTTTGTGCCTTCTCTTATTATCTTCCGCTCATTTCCCGACTGAATAAGGAAGGGGATCGCATAATACGCTACGTCCTTATGTTAATTGAAAAATATAAATGTAATCATAAAATATATAATAAAATAATTATTTGGCAACGGAATTTCTCTCGGAATCTAGAAAATGTAAAGATATAGACAGCTAAATTATACGTAGCCGGCATCATTTGCAGGAAATATCATTCGACTGAAGGATACGGAAATCATTCGAGAAGATGGTGGTCGATTAAAATGAACGTGATTGAAAATCTAAGAATTTTATAAAGATCACGTTAATGCTCACTGAATTAAAAACACCATTGCTCTTTTGAAGGATGCAGCAGAAGCTACTGAGTGTATTAAATATCGTTTGCGTGGCATATAAATTAAACCAAACTGTGTTTAAGGGGCGGGGCTTTCGTGTTTGAATAAATAGCACAGTACCTTCGTAAGATTTAAGCCCAATCGAAATTGTGCTGATCTTTACACAGGTCATCTACCATTGACTGAAGTGACTTTGGTGCGACCGCAAGGGCATCTGCCTATTTTGAATCTATTCAAGTCCTATACTGAATGACCGACTTCTATGCAATCGAGTGTGAGGGAAGAAGAATACAGCGAGCCATACCAGTTCCTATGGTGAGGTTGCCTTTCCGCCCTACTTCGGAATCGAGAGATGTTTGAATCTTCCCTATATCATGTCCTTCTTCTTGCTCACACGGGTTTTTTGTGCATTAATTCATGCTATACTCTTCCGCGTTTGCACCTCTGAGCGATCGTGAGGATTTTGCTGACTCCAGACGCTGACGGTTTCTTTTCCGTGAGAACTTTAAATGCCTTTCACGATGATAGCACAATGTATCTCAGCGCCTAAGTGTTACGCATTTATAAATCAAAATACATTACGATCGCGTAAGGAAGCAAATTGTATTCGCATATATGGAAGCGCTGAAGGATTTACTTTTTTCTCGGCTAAAGACCGTGTTTCTTCTGATACGTGGTAAAAATACCCGCTGCGAGGAGCGCGCGTGCTTATTAATGCATTATCTTGACATTAATGCTTGGTAAATCAGTTTAAAATGAGCCCATGAAGTCTATAATTCGGTAAAGGCTCTTATTTCCTGTACGTTATATTTTGTACCCAAAAGGTGAATATCTTACGGATTTTCAAAACGTTTTACGTATTTATAAATGGGTTAATTATAAGAGGGGTCTTCTACAATTTACAGTTTCACCTTACAGCAGTTTTTCAATCTATCTATAGTATGTATTCCGTATGACACAAGTATGTTGCTACAGTATAATTTAGGTAGTTCTCAAATGCTCTAAAATTCTATATAAGACAAAATCTTCGCATTACATAAGAAAACCTATGAATCTACATTAAATTAGGAAATAATACGCACGCATTTTAGTTCTCAATTCACTTAGTCTTAATTCTTTTAGAGTAAATTAAGGGATTTGTTAAAAAAATACGAATCATTTTGGCACAAGCACTATAGTAATTTCTACCGGTAAATGTTGAATTTAATTAAAGGCCATCGTTTCATGTGGACAATGTCTTATCAATTGTTTGAATTATTGAATGATTACGTACGTCCATATCCTTGGTCCTGCACCTATCAGTAACATGTATTCATTAATGCTTACCTAGGTTATTAAGAGGGAAATAAGTGATAAGGCTCTTTGATACAAAAGCCCGAGAACAGTTGCTCAACACGATTTCATTTGTTTTGAAGTGAGGGGTGCGCAATCGAGACGCTGAAAGAGCTGCTAGCCACGCTGGCTGGCTCGCCCCTTAGAGTGGGGCGTCATCAGTGCACTCGTGGTGAAAGCAGGTATATTTGAATCAGGTTCAGCGAGAAACTCGCTCACATCAGCTCCTTCGGTAGCTCAGTTGGTAGAGCGGTGGACTGTAGAGGTAACAAAACGCAGACATCCATAGGTCGCTGGTTCAAATCCGGCCCGAAGGAAATTTTTTTCTCGGAATTGTGGTGAAATATTTTTTACGTAGAACTGAGTTCTAAACTGTGTCGAAAATATACTTTGTTAAAATCGCTTAAAATTCGGAATCGACTTGGATTTGTACAAATAATATCAGGCATATTAATTGAAAATATTCATTGGGGAAGTTTTCTTAGATAAATGTTCATAACTACTTTAATGAATATAATATAATATTTTAAAATGAATAAGCCTCAAATTTTAAATACAAGTATTCCATATGTAAGAATATACTCAAACTCTCGAAAATAATGATATCTTTATAGAAAGGGATTCAGCCGAGGTGAGTGGTTTTCATAAAAAAAGCTTTAATTTTATAATGGGGCAGAGAGGCAAACTTTTTATCCTAAACATTGTTAGTACATCTCCTAGGAAAGAATGCTAATCAATGCTTTGGGAAACATAATGACATAAGTTTAATACATATAATTCATTTATAACATAAAACGTTCCTGGTAAGCGTACGCTTAGAACACACCACAGAAATCAATAACTGAAGCATGCGCACTTGTAAACAAATGGGTAAACATCTGCTATTGTCTTTCATTTTCATTGATGTAAAATATGGAACAACTGATCGATAAAATATTCTAACGGGAAGTATGAAGATTGAAGTTATTGAGTGAAATACAATATTCAAGTAGGATCATGAGATGTGTTTGACTGTTATTCCTGTAATTTAGTGCTTTCAATTCAGGCAGCTACAGACGTTACAGCCCTGATAATCTTCATGGAGATTTGAATGAGATCAAGGATTTCATAGTTCGCAACAGAAAAAAAGCGATGGTGTAATTTGAAGCGAGGTATATGCATTTTATGTAAAATTAGTTTTATACTTCCATCGAATGAACATATTACAGAACAAAATAAAAGATTGAAACTCTTTACGGTTATGATTTAAAAAGTATAGAAATAGGATATTTTACTTTTCTAGTGTCATATTTTGTATCGATTCACGTAGATGTAATTCTGGATCGTAATTCGGCAAATGTTGAATCACTTATCATGCTATCACTTCTCTCAAGCTGTTCCAACTAATTTAAAATATAGCTTTTCTTGGAGATTCATGAAAATAAGGGTTTCCCATCCCCAGGTCCAGGGGGTGGGGAACCTTCATCAACGAATGTCCGCGTGTATCAAAAGCTACATGATTCAATTATACTGTTAGCAACACTTGAATAACGTATAGAATACATTCATAAACTTATCGCTGGAAAGAAAAGAAAATTGAATTGCTAAGTGGACATAAAGAAACGAATTCGAATACCATTTATTAATGAGCTAATCTGGGAAACAAAATAATTTAAACGTCTAACAGTAAGTATCTTTCAAGATGTGATGATATGCCGTAAAGAATGCCCGGATAGGCCGCATGCGGGCTGGGGGCCGCAGATTCTCCACTTCCCTAGTCGATATGTGCCTTATTTGGATCGCATGCACGAAACTAACCAATTATCTCATCTAGATTCCTTGTTTCCTTATAGATAGATTCAACAGAAATTGAGGGAGAGGTCACATGACGTGGTGCCTCATTCGGAACGAGCACGCGTCATTCTGAATCTTTCTGGAAGGCATAACGGTTATTTGGACAAGCCGCTCCATTCGGGAATTCCGAAGGTGCAACTCTAATTATTTTCTCCATCGCTCTTCGGGGAGATGAGCCGACGATAAAGTATGCGGACCGATATCATTTTTCCCTCTATGATAGAGGTTATTTGATAGATACTTATTTTTGAGGAGGTGAAAAATAACCACATCACTCACTATGAACGTGAGAGATACGTCATTATAGTCCTAACAATAAGCCTAAGTTATGAATGAGTAGGGTGACTTTTAATCTAAGAAAAGAGATTGCAAATTCGTTGAAAGATTCTTCAATGTTGTATTCATGTATATATTTTTTGAAGCGAAAAATTGAAAATTTGGAATCCAAACAGAAACGAAAGATTGATGTGTATTTCGTTCCGAAATATACCATGGTATCGAACCGGAACCGGACCGAGAGCTGAAATTAAAAAGAACTTTTTACTTTCCGGAATGAAAACTAAACCCGGACCGAAAAAATTGAAACTTTCGAACCCCGATAGAATCCGAAAACTGATAATTATTCTGTTCCGGTAATCAACACTTCACATTTGGATTAAGTGCTGCAAGAGGGTTGATTAATAATGCGTAAATTCGAAGTATATTTTTATTACTGTTATTATTTATTGATCAATTCGAAATGTGAACAAACCATTAACAAGTTTACTCTAAAATTCAGTGCAATGCAGGAAGGAAGAAATAACAAAACCAACTTTCAGAAGTATGTAATATTACAATAGTCGGAGCGAAAAAGACGGTTCTAACCGGTTCGATGTTGACCAAAGGAGTGCAACTGGTACTGAACTAATATTGTTTTTCCTTGAACCGGAACCAAAATTACTACCGTTCAATGCCCTGCTGTATAGACACATACCACAGTGATGAACTGCAGCTATCACCATTAATTCTTGACGAGCGATTAAAACAGGACGTTGTTGAAATATATATATATGAAAGATGGACACAAAAGAAAATAAACTCGATTTATCTAAAGACCTATTTGTTTATTTAAGAGCTGGAGTTTCAAGGATTGTCTTCCGACTGTTTTTCGTCGAGGTTTTTTCTGCGGCCCTTGGCACATAAAAAGGCTTCGCCTAAATTTAGAAGACCCGTGAGTGGACTTGTGTTGCATATTATGTCGACCTACTTCCCACAGTCATTTTTCATAGCGCCCTCCTGGAAAATTCTCATCGTTGTGACGACCGAGATGAGTGATAAGGCTAATCTCAGAAGCTGAGCGTATTTATAATAAAGTCTCTAGAATATTTTGTGAGATGTATAATTATAATAGAAGTTAGCCCGATAAATTGTTTAACACTGTCTCTTCGCAAAAATTTTGCTGAATTTATTGATGATAAATGACTCCTGGGAAAAATTTAATTGGAATTGAACTTCTCTCAAACGTTTTTATATTCAATTTTACACATGCTGGAAGAAATTACAATTGTCACAGTTCCCAAGTTATAATTCCTGTAGAATTTATATTCTTGTATTTGATTAAGTTTATTTTATATAAATACATCCTCCTAAAATTGTGCGCGTTTCTTGCCATTAAACAGTTTGAATCGAATATGTTTGATCGGGATTTATCTTTATTTTCAATTTATTATTATTGATTTATCTTTATTTATGTCAAATACTGTTTGTTTATGTTTATTGTTCTATCTTAAGAAAACTCTCGTAATGTCATTGGTAGTTACATATAGCGCGCTAGAACTAGACTGAAATATTTTACTTTTATAACGAACAGTGCAGAGTAAATTAGAAAGTAAATTTAAAGTGCACGAAGAGTTCTCGAGTATACTTGACAATTCAAATCGAGACTAAGATTTTCATTTGTTTTACGGCTGTAGTAATTTTACAAACCAACGGTCGGCCGACATACGTCTATAAAAAGATAAATGCTGATGACAGATGTTCTTGTGACAGAGCTGAGTATGTTGACCTATGAAGATAATTTCCTGTTGACAGTTTTCTCAGTATGTTGACGTAAGTAATGTACATGTAAATTGCAGCGAAAAGCATCCTCATTTTCTGACGCTTTCAACAAGTCCCTTTATTTATTAAAACAATCCGAGTCTATTGAAACTTTCACATTCCACTCCGATGAAAAATAACAGCCGTGACAAGAACTGTTCCGTTATGTCGCGATTCACGCATCCCTTTCCACATTTCTGAGAAAGAAAACGTCATCTTTTTCTTCGACTACTCTCTCTAACCTAATGAATGAAGTAGAGCAATAGGCAGCGCAGAAATAGATGAGTGATTTAGTAAATCGCTTGTTTTGATGAAATTCAAGTTCACCGACACTATATCGGACTGCGAAAGTTAGAGTGAGAAGTATGACACAATTCGTGGAATTCAGAATTGGAGCGTGGGAAATCAGACAGTTATGGTAAGAATATGCTTGAAATCGCCACCGAAGTCAAAACATTATAAACTATAATTTGAGGCGAGGAGATTCTCCATTATTTATTATTAATTTCGCAAAAATTTTATTGAGATGGGCATTTAAAAAGAAATAGTTTTAGAGCCATGTCCAGTTGTAATGATTTTGGGAAAAATTTTAAGCGAAATATAGACCTTCCAAAGAATCATACCAAAAAGTAATTTTTTGCTGTTCAACAATTAATTTTATATTCTGTTTGGGAGTTTTCCATTTCATAAGAGACATAAACGAAATCTTCAGATCATTATTACCTAAAGAAAGTGATAAATAAAAAGAAATATATATAAACATAAATTCCATAAAATATCCCAAATGAATAAAAATACCTTGAATAATTTAAGTCGCAACCTTTTAATTATCCCAATTACACCACTTGAGAGCATAACATTTCTGTTTAAGCAACTTAAATAAAACTTAATGTTATTATAACCATAATACACCTATTATATGCTGGTAACCTTTAGATCTTCGTCCGCTTCTTATTTGAATTAAATAACTCCCTATTATACGTTATTATCTCATAGTGCTGACGTTACGTAGCTTCTTTCCCAGACAGTTATTTTGTTTTTATTTCCTCACTATACTTTAAAATTTCTTTTTCTAGAACAATGCAAGGGGTGCCTGAATGAGACCAAGGGAGGATTCCCACCACGGAGGGCGGAAGAGAATGATTTAGAATGGGAAAATCTTTGAAGTATCCGTGATTAAGAATTTCAAATGGAAAATAAAAGATTTGATGATGTGAGGTGATAATTAAGGAATCTACAATCAACACTTTACACAGGATACTCTTCATCTTGGGGAACATAGATTTTAATATAAATTCCTTATTAACACTTCAGGAAAGAGGTGAGTCAATAGGGTGGAAAGTTCTTATGCAAATATTCTGGAATATACCATCATAGAAGCAGACAGGTGGTGGTTGATTATGTCGATGAAGGGTGGAATAGTGAAAGAGAATCGAAAATAGAAATATTAATGATTATGTGAAAACGGCTTTTAATATTTTTCCGAACAAAAGCTACACTACCTATTTCGTACAATTGGTGCAACCGGATTGAAGTACCATCTGTTTTGTACTGTTTCATAACTGATGATCTCTTCGATTACTTTCTTTGTGAACTTTCTTAATGATCGACGAATGAAACTTCCTCACTAATTTTCCATCAAAAACATTTCGTTCAAGGAAATACGTTCCCTATTATAGGTAGGATAACCCTGTATATGCATAAAATACAAGACAAATTTCACGGCTATTAAGTACTTCATCCTATGCTACTATAAATACTGTGGAACGCATTTCCGTCACTCAGATTCCAAAACACGACAGAAAGCGCCTTATCGTACAAATACATTAAATTACGACTCGATGTCGATTAAGAGTGTTTTCGTTATATCTTAATGAATTTAATTTAATTCAATTTTTTATTCGGAACGGATTTTTCATTTATTTGTAGGTAGGACCGGCTATCTGGAAAGAAGGCCTCAGGAGTAAAATTTTTTTATGGAACCCTTCTAGATTTCCTATATAATGGTAATGGTAATTAATAAAGGGCGATCTTTAAAGTTAAAGAATTTCCCTCAGATTTATTGCTTTTTTCTGCAAAATTAGAATGGGGTCCCAAAAAATTGGGATGCTAGGCATCCACAGAAGATGTTGTACAGGACACCAAGAGAAGAGATCATAGTCTAGAACTTCCGGACACCTTATGTGTTAGGAAATGAAAGAGCTTAGGGGAGGAATTGAAAAAAAGGCTGATTCATTCTACTCATCGAGGAACCTGAGTATGAACCTCGGGCGGAGAGAAGGAGCCTCTCAGGTAGACATCCATTAAATTGCTGGAAGGTTGAGGAAAAAGGAAAATTCCGCGGAGGGAGAAGAGAATGAGGGGGACGACTCATCCGGTAAAAGCTTTGGCGGGTTTGACCTAGTCTTGGGAATGAAAAAGACGGAGGAACGAACCCTATCTCGAGACGACCATTCCGAAACGGTTATCGAGTGAAATTGCCGCTTTTTCTTATGTTGAGAGGGTGAGGAAGGGGATGTACTGAGAGTTGGAAGAGGAGAAATCAAGGGGATGAGAGTTGTGACGGAAAAGAGAGAGAATGACGAAAGAGCAGGATGTATTGAAAGGAGATATTCGTAAAAGAACTTAGAACCCCGCGAGAAACCTCAGACATCATTCCGCCTAATTCATCACCATTCAACGATGACTAAACCTCTAGATAAAGTTCTCTACTTAATGACATCCGCTTCACTCTTAAATAACACTCTCCCGCTCTATGTTAAATCAATCACTTTGTACGAGAACTGAATAGTTTTTATGAAAAAAATGAATTTTGAAACTATGATTAAAGCATATGTGTTAGTAGGATGCATATTATCAAAACCTCTGTATTCCTCGCATCTTTGGAAATTCACTGAACAAGTCCTTAGATTTATGTAGAACGGGAATTTTGTCAATACGATCTTGGGAATGAGTTGAAAATAAGGCAAGGAAGATTTCCTTTCTTTTCATGGAAGATTATTATCGATTAAGAATACAGCAGCTGTTAGAATAGAGTTCTACATTAGGTGGATATTTTAATATTTGCTCAACACCAAGGCTGTTTATACGAGCCTATATCTTAAGGGCAGCCTTAGCAGACCATAGAGAACCGCATCCGTCAAAACATGCGCATAAAATAATTATTAATAGAGACTTGAACCAAGAGAAAATTAAAAATAAATTTCTTATACGAAAACGCATAACATAACCAATCACCGAATTCTAGAGAGCATTCATTGTATCTTACTTTAATGCTATACTTCATGATACATTTATTTTAGAACATAGGGAGGATCTCAAGTGAAAGTGAAATGACTGACGGATGAATCATTAGAGTTGGCCACTTACTTTGGAGAGTCAAATTTTTTCACGAGAAACATTGAAATTTAATAATGGTGCGCTCAGCGTGACCACGAAACGCTTTAAATTGCTCTACGGAACACTTTCAGTGTATAACCTAAAAATCTTCCTATTATAACTGCGTTCCAGATACAAAGCTTCATCTTACCGTCGGATGACATCTCTTTCGTAAAACCAGACCACTCCGAACTCGTGATGGAAACGAAACCGATAAACTTTCCTTCATTTCTTTCCACACTTCGTCAGTCAGTCTAAAAGCGTCCCAGTCGTCACCCTTAATCTCAAGTTTCGAAATGACCTCAAAAAGTTCCAGAAACGAGGTAAAATCCGAATGCAATGCGCGCTTCAGAAAGAAAGCATGTGAAACGTCACAGAGATAGTTGTTAGCGGTAGAAGAAGACTTTTTTGTTTTTGGTCGAGACAAATCTTGTCAACAGGCCATAAGTTTTTAATTTCGCCAACCAACAAGTAGTTCAGCACAAAACCATTTCATCGTTTTGTACAGACTCTACTTTTGGCTTGTCCTTACGATAAACGCCGAATTTTTTGGAGCAATTTCTTTAACGTCGAGGCAAGATCGAAGGTTCTCAAAAGAATGAATAGTGGTAACTTTGATGTCAAAAATTGTTCCAAAAAATTGAATTAATAACTTACGGAGAGCATGTGGGTGGGACCTCACATTTCTCTGAAAGTTTCCACGGTTCAAATATTCATCAATATCTACGCAACTCGCGACAAAATTTGAAGAAGTTAAAGACTGTCTTTGAGTTGAACTTCAATTGAATACATCTACAGTTCAAGAGCGATTGAGAAGATTTCATCAGTCGAAAAGCATCATTATCTCAATATAGCGAAGGACTAAATTTAAAAACTTAAAAATTTGAAGGAGAAAATACTGAACTATAAGACTCTTTATAAAAATTAGTACGGTCACTATGGCTATGTTATTCTTTATTTTTTTAATCTATCTGTATTTTTTTTATTATTTTACATTTTTCAAATCTAACTACAAATCTATGAAATGGATGATAACTTATTCGATCTATCTTACTGCTCTTTGTTATAATGATTAATTTCTATAAATATAATAAAATGTGATTATGCTTGTTCAGCAACATTTTTCTTTTACTATAAAAATTTTGATTCTAATAATTATTTTTACTTCATCTTTCATTCGTTTTACTGCTGAGAACAAGTTCATACTATCGATCTTTTCCTATCCAAATAAAACTATTTTTACTGTCAGTCCTGTCTTGAGAGTATTCCCTTCCTATTTCCACTCTTCCCTTATGAGAATATCTTTTCTTTTTACGTCTGAATATCCCAGATTTTCTATTCCACGAAACAATCTTTATTTTCGTACTTTTTTAGAATATTTTCTGATTCTTTCTCACGTTATTGATCACGCGCAATCACTATCTCACGATACTGAGTACATCAATTGATGTGTTTCGCTACGATTCAGGCGTCTCACGTGACTACTAACAACAAGTCGCAAATTGGCCATGAATAAAGCCGTTTGTATGCATGGATGTTTGTAAAGACACAAGAAATGAAGTGTACGTCAATTACGCGTAGGGATAAAGAGTAGACCGTGAGATCTTCTAAGCTTTCTAACCCCATTGAAGTAATACTTCGGATTTCCGCTACTTTTCGGCGTCTAATAAGGAAACTGCATAGGGATGGAAGATAAGTTGGTGGGAGGGTCATCGCTTGATTCCCACGGACTTCCGAGCGAGGGAAACCCGAGATGGTAATGACAAAGAAGGAAACAAAGGATGGGCAATTCTTTCCGGAAATGGCTGGAAAAAAGTGGGAAGAGGAGGCAAAATAGGAGGATTTTGAAGCTGAAATGTGGGACGAGACTGTTTTGAAGGATAACGCACAACGAGTCACACATTGTAGGCCTCGGAAATGGGTCAAGTATTAGAAGTTCCCAAAGCGTACTTGGAAAGCTGTGATGTTTCACTTAAGGTGTTAGATTGGTTCTTCTCTCGACGGAACGGCGCTGAATTTGCATCGGAAAAATGAAAGAGGTTTTTTGAGATCCTTGCCCTTTATGATATCACAACAAAGATTGGTAATTGGGTCAGAGATTTTTTCCACTTGAGGGAATAGAAGGTATTCAGTTTTATGGCGGTATTCGAACACGGATATCCCCCAAGGCAGCGTTATCGGACCTCTACTTTTCTAAATGTAAATCAGCGACTCGAGTAAAAATGTGAAAAGCAATAAAATGATATTTCCGGATGATTCGTTGTCATATAAAAGAATGCCCAAAGAGGAAGATCTCAATCCTCGAACAAACGCTTAACTTTTTATTCAACGGTGGTGCGAAATTGTACCTTGATCTTAATGTAAGTGAATTCTCCGTAGATGATTTCGAAAGGAAACAATTACGTCAGAATCAACCAGAAAGGCGGAGTCAGTAATGATTGAATGTTGACCAAAAGAAAGGCTGCGCGTTCTGTAGGGATAAGATGTTTCACGTTTTGGAAGTCTGGGATGAATGGACGGAAGCAGAATGACCAAGATTGAGTATGATGAGTGTACTAGCGGTATTAAAGACAGAGATAGATCAGATAATGGTTTTTGAATTTGGGGATGAGATCTCAAGAAAATATACGAACAATGTGTTAAGAATGTAGGTAATGAAGTAAGACAAAAAATATGGATTTATCGCAAATGAGAGATAGAAAGTGGATGAATTCGATGATAAAATGTATCATAAGTTTGAAATGGAACAATGATATTGATATTTAGGAATCTAAATATCAATTAATGCGGAGTTTTCTAAAAATTCTACACCTAAGTTTCAGATTCATGGAAAATACAATAAAACGTTTCATCAAAGAGATATCAGAAAGAGGGCATTAAGAAATGCGGGTTCGCATAAAGAATATTAACAGAGATATATTCTACATGCGAATTATCTTCCTAATTGGTTCACCTTTTTTCCCTTATCGAACAAGATTTTAAATATCACATGTGGGCGTTGAAATGTTCCTATGACCTATTTGTCGAGGAAGGGCAAGAAAATAACATACGAATTTTCTCAAATTAGATGTTCTTAGATTTCAAGTTAATTGGCATTTGAGTTTACAAAGGAACTAATAAGAGGATGAGAATTTTAAAATAAACAGTAGATGAGAATGATATTATACGAAGGATGTTCTGCATACCATTCCATTATTAACTAGAACGAAAAGTGAACCTTTTTCTTTCCCATTAATGTTGGTGCGGTAATAAACTTTGTCCAGCAATTTAAATGTCCTGCAACTTAAATGCCCTTCAATCTTAAATAGCTAAAAACACTAAATTTTTAAAATAATCTTGATTCCACTGTTGATATTACCTGAAAATTTTCAATTATAAACCGTAGGATAAACGAAAAGCTAATATTTTTCTTGCCTCCGATAATGTTTGCTAAGTTCTGCTACATTATGAATTTAAAAGGTGGGTAAGCGCCTTTATTTATAACCAAAAATGAATGTTGATTATCTAAACACAAATCACGATGAAATGAAGTAAGGCGGTGTCAGAAATATTTAGACTCTGGAAATTATAATTATATGCATTACATATTGAAAGAGGTTGACAAGAATTACATATAGATTGAAGAGAGTTACAAATAAGCATCGATTAACTAATCAAGATAATGCATTACTTTAGGAGACCATTATTACTGACGTGTAAAACAATTTTCCCAAACAAATGCATATAATTTTCATTTGTAAATGGTGAAAACATAACGGATAAAGTAAAAATGAAAATATACACTCTCTTGAATATTGTTTATGCATTTCATCGATAGTAACTATGAGGTTTTAGTTTACACTAATTACTTTCTGGTAAACCGCCTCGAAGTCGAACTGTTACCTTAAGGTTAATTGAACCCATCTCATCATCGCGGTCAGTCTCATAATTACGGTAGGTTTTTGCTATTGGGTAGTAAAAGGTGAATTTCCTACAGTAAACAGGGTTTATTACACCAGCTCATCGTCAGACGAAGCCAATAAAAGAAAAAATTCTGAGCGGTTTTAGGAGCAGGATCTAGAGTCACTCTAAAACCCACAGTTTTTTCATCAGTGTTCCCGTCGGCGCCTTTGTCTGAAATAGGCAAAATGGAATAGCGAGTGAGGTAGTCCCTCTTTCATGATAGTAAAACTTTTTTATGGAGAAAGGAAAGGGACCCAAAGTTCCCATTGGAGAGCTTTCAAGAGACACGACTCAATCATTAATGCGGCCAAAAGGAGAGAAAAGAATAATAGGAAACGGACGCAAAGGGAACCACGCCTCTTCACGACTAATGGAACGCTCTGTGTTCTTGCATCACCATCTTTTTGCCCGCATTCCGTGCCATACTTGCAGAGCGAATTAATGCGAGAAATATTGCAGTTTCGACTCGGATATAGGTCGATGGTTCGGAGAAACGAAAAATTATCGGCGAAAAAATCCGTAATGTTTCCGACGAATATTTTTTTTCTCAAATCTCAGAGTTACATTACTCCGGATTCAGTTGACAGAGCTCCGTGTTCCTTATTCGACGCGATGATTTATCTAATGGAACCTGAACGATGGAAATGACAATGAGAACGAATGCGTCGCGGTAAATTGCGGGTGGATGAGACGCAATGCGCAGCTTTCTCTCGACCTAAAAAGGGCATTGTTTCAAGATCCCGCGTTGAAAGACAGCCGTCGCTCTGGAGGAGAACGAGCGGAGATAATTTGGACAAAACAAGCAAGCCTTCTAGAGTCTTTCGGAATTAAAAAGAACTCCGTTTTCATGGACGATTCGATGTAAACAGATCTCGAGGAGAGTGAACTTTCCTTTCGAAGACGTCCAAATCAGAATGATTGAATTCCTGCTCTACTACATGTGTGGAGAGTTATATTCAAGGGAAAGAATAATAAGGTTTAAAAGTACTATGAATTTTTTACCAATAAAATTTCTCATCAATTAAAATCTACAAATATTTATCAGCAGTTGATGTGGTTTGTTTGGCCTCAAGGTATGTGTTGAGTGTTGCAAACCACGGTTAAAGTACGTTCCTATCAATCTTGAGCTACAAATAATAGTTAATAACAATGTTTATTCATATGCTCAACCTACGGTACATCGAGAATCTCCTGAAGGGAAAGTAGATTGATTTCATAGGTAGATAAAAAGACGTAAAAGTGGGAAAGAAATGGAAAATAAAGACGAAGTACCAAAATAAGTTACCATTTTAGTTATAATTCTATACAAGTCCTACTAAAATTAATCAGAGAAATTTCTTCCTTAATGTTTCAGCTATGGTACGAATAAATTACTTCATAGAACATTCCATACACGTTTGTTCGGAATCATACATGTAAATGAACCATATTCGTCCATTGGATCCTGTATTTCGTTTTTCAGATGAAAGTGAAAAATGAGTCTCTTAATCATATATCAACAGCCTCCTGGAGTTCCCACTAAAGTTGGATAGTCGACCAGGTTTAAGAAATAAAATGAAAACGATGAAATCTTTTTGAGCATCTCCCTCAGCGATAACTCACGTACAAAAGATACGAGCTGACATAAGAGTCCGCGAATTCAATTACGAAGATTACGTCACGGGAAAGCTGCTCATAGCGAACGAGACGGATGCACATTTGCAAGCTGTCACAAGTTCCATTCGGAGGAATCCGCGTCCTGTTTCAAGTTCACGGAGATGAAGACGACGGGGAGTGACGGATTAGGCACCGGCAGAAGGATTCGAAACAAGGACTTCGTGATTCTGCATGGAACAATCCGTGATTCACCAGCTTCCGCATCAACCCTCGGAGAGATGAGGAAGGAGATTCACGAACGCACGGTTATGAAGTACTATTAACTTCCGCTGGGTAAATTACGATGCACGATTGCATTATTCCATTTCTTGAAGGTGAAATATTCACTTTCAGTTAAAATGATCGTCTTGGCGATTTTCAGGTTAGATTCTCTAGTAAAAATTATCAAAAAGTAATGGGTAGATTTGATTAAAATATTTATTAAGGAAAATATAAAAAGCAAAATTACTTTTCACTTTTTATACCTTATTATTACTTTTTTTCTTCGTCGTGGAATACCATAAAGTCACTCGTCGTCAGGTTGAGTTTATTCAAAAATTTATCGCCAACTAAAAGCCGATCGGTATCGAAACGTATACGTCTTTTCACGCACATTTATGAATGCATACAAATTGAAAGTAGGAATTGTATTTAGAAACACTACAATTTTATCTGAGGTTTCAAATTGATACACCTCCGCCCCCACGAACCCGTTTCCTCTGGCTCTGAAGATCCAGAGCTAACTCGGTAATATTTCATATGGTTTATAATATGGTTTCATTATTTCATGAAGTTTGATTATCGCACTGTAATTATAGATATTGAAGTAAAAATATATTTCATTAATTCGAATAACACTCTAATACTTCATTTTGAAGCGGATAATATTAATACTTTGAGATTCGACTCCAGTCAGAATCGTCAGAGATGATCATTCCGTCACATTGATAACACAAAAAAATTCTAAAATTCTCTTCATAACCTTTCTTATTCTAAGTCTGCATCGTCGCTTTATACACCATAGTTTGTATCTCATTGAGCTTTTGGTCTGATTTCCATAACTCACTACTTCATCTAAAATTTGTTATTCAGGTATGGCTTTATGAGAAGGATTTCCTAATGGCTTAAAAATCCCTGTTTATTACTTTCAAATATATCTGGAATTTTGCAATGAGGGTATTCTGAGCATTCAAAAAAATCGCATACACCAATTTCTAAAATCAAGGAAATTGTAAACAGATATTTCTCGTAAATACGAATTTATCTTCAAGTTCTAAGCTTTATGAGAAGGTTTTCCTAATGGCTTAAAAATCCCTGTTTATTACTTTAAAATATACCTGGAATTTTACAATGAAGGTATTCTGACATTCCAAAAAAATCGCATAAACCAATTTCTAAAATCAAGGAAATCGTAAACAGATATTTCTCGTAAATACGAATTTATTTTCAAGTTCTACCTTGAACTGTAGTATATATTTTACCTTTAGTATCGATTCTTTTCAGAACAAGGCATTCATTGTCAGCTTTTACCCGACGTAGCTATTCTACACGAGAAATACACAAATGAAAAGTAAAGCCCTTTTCATCCACTAAAAAACGTAATTCGCCACCAAGAACGGTGAAATATAAAAACAAGTAAGTACACGGTATGAGGAGCATGCTTCTTTGTATTGAGCAAGTGGAGAGGCTGGGCAAAATAGAAAGGTCAATTAAAGTTATAAACGGAGCGAAGTGGGAAGAGAATGTTTGCTCTGGATGCGCGACCGGATGAGTACGCCAGCGCATTTAAGGTACTGCACCGCGTATGCAATCCAGGTCGCGTCGTCTCCAAGGTGAAGGAAAAGAAATAAATAAATCAAATCTCGGATAGAGTTCCGCATGTGAATCGAGACAAGAGACGGCTTAATTCAGCTAGATGATGAATTTCTTTAGAATGTGAAATACATCGAAAAGTGACCATTTCAGTCTTTCTTACGCATGTCGCGGTCTTGTGAAGTTCATGAACAAGACATGTTTCAGCTAATGAACGACTTCTGTAAATGAGATATTAACCACCGATAAAAATGTGTTATAGATAATGAAATGAGAAATTCCCAAAGTAAGAAATAAAGACAAATATTTTCCTCCTCCTTTATTTTTTTGTCACCCGTTTACGGCTCCTTCTTTAATTTCATCTTATCCCTCTTTTTGTATATAATATCACAGTTTCTTTTTTTTCCTTTCGATTTCTTTAATTTTATTTATGTTTAATATAACACAACTGAGTGGGAATGTATCCTGTATGTGTTTAATAAATTATTATTATTAATATGGCGGAATATGAGGGCTTTTCTTCTATAGTTTAAGCACAGAGAGGTTCAATAGAAAGAGCATGTTCTATTGATGATTTTATTTCATCGAATGTGAAATAAATTTTAGGATATATAAGGCTTTAATTTTAAGTAATCTCGAGAAAATAATCCATGAAATCGATAAATAAGATTTTCCAGCTAATAATTGTATCTTGGAGCTTTCAATTAATGACTGTAAATCCATTATCATACAATTATGATATGTTGTCATGCATTGATTCCTTGACTCTAAGGTAATACAGAATTTAATTCATACGATTTGAAAATCTTACACAGCTCCAAGCATACGCCTTTGATATATACTCGTATTTTATCAAGAATGATCCGTAAGCTACAAAGGCAATATGAAAATTTTATGTAAAATGCTGAGGTTTAACATCTTTGTATGCATTCCAATGATTGAAAGGAAGTCCTAAGATTTTTGGATATTAAAAAAGAAAAAGTATAAAGCTGCGCATAAACTCTTCTTTTCGGAAACGTAACTTGAGTTGATCTGATCGAAAGAATTATTGGCGCGAGAAACCGATTGTTCATCGTGCTCTACTGTGGGAACGTGTTTCCAAACCCAACAACAGCTCAGTGAATATTTGGGTCGTTTTCCACTTCACTATGCACAGTTGATTTCTGGTCCCCGTAATATTTTATTACGTGAAATAATAAAGCAAAACGAAATATGAACGCATAATTTCGCGCGTTTTAAGACGATTCCCCTCATCCGTGAAATTTTTATCAGGGTCATTTTCATTGCACGGAGAGTTAAAATATTTTTCCTCATACCGTTAAACGACCAAATTTCTTCATTATTGTTAATATGGCTATCATTAAAAATGTCAAACTCTCCGCATGTGCGGTAGAAATTACGTTTTTTTATGGTATGTTCTCGCTGTTTGACTAATTAATGTGAAATTTTCAGCGACCGACAACTTACATACAGTACTTTATAGAGATGCTCATTATTTTCTTGCAACCTCCTATGGATATAAGTAAGATGGTAGTAATCTATTGAATTTACTTCTGTAATATCAACTCCTCTGAATATATGAATGGGATTAAAGGATGAATGAGTCGCTGAAACGAAGGATGTAAGCAAACGTTCAGCGGACTACCTAACGAATTACGGAATCAAAATTTAATTCCGGAAGGGGAAAAAGCTATCCAAATCCTTCCTCAGAGTACGTTTGAACCGTACACATCGTGGGAGTGCAGTACAAATTAATTTCGCAAGGCTTTAATCGACATCCCACTTCTCGCAGATTCATTCCGTTACGAAAATTGTATCCCTCAGCAAAGTGGAGATCGACCGGTACGTTTCCTCCGTTTTAATTTCAGTTTGATGACTGAGGAGTATCTGCAATTACGGGGGCTTATTTGTCCGACAAGATGTAAAAGGTCAGTTAGCGAAAAGGGTAATATTTACGCTGGTTGATTGACACAACAGCGCCCCCGCTTCAGCACTTAAAGATAACATCAAAAGTTGACAGTAAGTAATTCGCGGACAACTGAGCATAGTTTAGGAGTATTCGGTTTGAGTATTCGAAATTCGCTCGAATGAAGTAGAATTCAAGAACTCCTTAGCATTCAACATGTGATCGCTCTACTTTATTTCTAATACATATCAGACGATTTCCTCAAAGTGTGGTCGAAATGGGAAATTTACGTTGAAATGTGTGAGGATATATGTGAGATGCAACGAATTTAACGCAAATTTCGATCAGGATCATACCGACTAACGCTTGGAGTCGTTCAATCTACACTCAGATTAAAAACGACCGTTTCTTTCCAAGATACATAGTCAGCATCAATGTGTTAATTAAGAGCTCCTTGTGCTTAAAAGATCACAAATCTTTCCTCTTTCTCAGTACTTATTACCTGTGAATAAAGGAGAGTGAAAATTTATCTAAATGACGCTTATCGCTTCTGTAGTAAAAGGAAGTAAAGATAAAGAAGAAGAGCAAACAGATGAAAATATACTTGGCATCTTCGATAAAGGGTTAAGCAATTATTCTGAGGCGATTTTGGCTTTGTTTTCATCGTTCAAAAGCATCAGCAGCGTAAACATCTATCCTACCGTTTATTTTCTTCTGAGAGGAAGCAGAATTCCCGCGATTCCCTACCTTTCTTCAGAATCTTCCTCTCCTCTTCATGTCCCTAAGCTGCGAACCTACTTACTCCGAAAATGGAAGGTTGTAGCAGATCCTCCTCTGAGATTTACCTAGGGTTTTTTCAGTGTCTCTCCGACCAGTCATACAACCTATTCCTCTCCTAACTCGTCCGGTTACTTCTCCTCACGTGTCCAAGCATCTCTTACCCTCACAACAGACAGCGCTTTAATTCTCATTCACTCTTCACTTTGTCTGTGATACGAGGTCTGATTCCATAGCGAGGATTCTATTGCAAGGTTTAGATCGCGAGAAAACATGATAGAATCAGAAAAGGAATCCCTGAACCCATAATTTATAAATCTTTATATATAATTTTCCCCATCCATCACCACTTTATATTGCATAACGAACTAATCATACCGTAGAAAATGATGTTGTACTAGTAGAGTGCGTACATCAAAAACCTATGAAAAATAAAGGAAATGAAATACACTTTTCTATCTGTATAAGAAAATTGAAGTCATTTTCATGATGGTGCATTCAAACAAAGACAAGGCCCTACGTGGATTAAATATATAAATGATATCAAGATCTCGAAAATGCACCCTTGTGCTTCGAGGTCTCAATTTCATAATGAAAAATGATATATTTTGGAGTAAAACAAATGCAAATAATAAAACTTTAACAACAACGCCGACGTTATTTGAACGAAGGATGAAATATCTCCGCCGCCAAAGAAATAAATGAAAGTCTCATTATCTTCCAAATACCTCTCGTAATTATTCTTGTTTTCACGATTAGTATGTGGAAACCGGAGGATGATTTACATTCAATTCCTAATTGTCCGCAATGTGAAACAATCTAGTGAAAGGCGAATTTCTCAGGTCGATCAACATCAACAGCGTCGTTGTATAAAACTTTTTCCTTAAAGCAAGTATACAACACATTATATTTTGATTCATCCCTATGTAAGATAAAACAGAAAATTTTTAAATTTACAGCTACGATATCTTTGGCAACATCCTACTTGCCCGCTGCAATCGACTTCAATACAGTCTAACTGGAATTCTATTGTATCGAAAGATTTAAATTTACGTATACGAAGACGGACATGCTGAATGGATATATTTTTGTGTTTTAGATTTTGATGTTAAGGTTTCATATTAAATCAAGGGAACTATATGTTAAATTCTACGAAACTTAAGATTTATTATAGAATTATACTTTTGTAACATTTAAAGTTATTTAGTTGTTGCCGATGATCAGTAGCGAATGAAAATAAATCTCTCATTGGTAATGTATATCACGATGTGTCTTTTTACTCGGACTCATAAATACATATGAATTTTGGTGCCTAGTTGCAGAATAATCTTTTCAAACTAGATGAAGTCAGGAGCCGTAACAATGGAAAATACACGAAGAAAAAATGGTTTCGAATTTTTAAAAATCTTTTTTACAACAAGCTTCATTTTAAGATGCTTGTCACGTTGTTTGTATTTTTCAGTCTCATTCTTCAGACATTTTCTCTGAATTCTACAAGTCGCCTTATGTATCTTGAATTTACTATTTCGTTCAATTTGATTTTTCTATATTTTTACTGTAACTTTTACGTAATGTAATGCCTCTGTAATTTTTAGTGTTTTTCAAACCCGCGACCTGGGTTTTTTCTTTGTCAACCCTGAGTCGCAAATTTCTCACACTACTCTTTATCTTTTCTTTTATGTTATATTTATTATGTTATTACAAAATACAAGCTTATGTGGAAAAGAGGACCACGATGGTTTAATCTCATCAACAGTCTATCTCTACATAGAGACCAATCGGGAGAAAGGTAACTATGCGACATAATCATGGAATTTGTTTGCCTTACAACCAAATTTAAGACAAGTTTTTTCTGGCATATCCTCAACTATTTCAAAATCTCAGCGCAGCGGTAAACTGAATGACCCAATCTGGTTCCTAACGCTCTTCGACTACGATTACACAATAGATACTAATCACTCCCTCACCTCCGTTGGGAAGGGTAACGCATTCGCGATTAGTCCACACCCTCTTCCCTTGGACTGCCCAATCCCCATTTCCTGGACCCAAACTGCCCTTTACAAAGTGACGAAAAAAGTCTTTGAAGCGGAGGAAAGGAAATTCGCCCTCGTTGAGTGAGGCTGTTTGGCTTTCAAATTCATCGCAGGATACTCTCTCTTTCTTGTACGCCAGTAATCAGCGTCCGGCCAGGTTTAATCTTCCTTCCAGGAGCCTAAATTATATATTCGACCCGATTCAACCCCTGGAAAACGTGATGTTGGCTCCTTGCGAAATGCCTCTTTCCGTGGGAACAAATGGTGAATTTTCTGCATGACGAACAACATTGTGAGCGCGCTGAGGAGCATCAACCAAGTCAATTAGAATATTATTAAAGATCAGTGGTCACAAGTGTGAAAATAGATCCAACGAGCTGTTTAACAACACAAAGTCGACTTGTAACTTATTGCTAGAAAATGTTTTAACTTTCATCCGAATAACCGATAGAGACTGCTGAAAAATAAGTCTCCGGTAATGAAAGTTCACATAAATCTTTCTTTTATACGTATCATAGTCATTAGCTCACGACTTTTTATCCTGAATATAGTACGTACAAATATATCGTTAATTAAAATTCATAGTAGTAGGGGATATCTTCTGGTAATCCATCACGTAGAATGAAAAATACGGCTTCTGATTTCTCCGCATTAAGTTAAATTAAATTGCACGAACAGGTTTCAATGTAATCCTCATCTAGATTTTATGTGCTCATTGAATTCTGGTCGTGAAATTTAATAAAAATTAATTTGGAATAAGCACAATACCCTTTTTTCATTCTACGTAGTCTTGCATAATTTATATACCATTTTATTCGATTAGCATTCATTATAATCAAAATCAGACGAATAATAATTCGATTAATTGCACAAAAATAGTCGATTCTCAAGGCAACAGACACTTAATTTAGTTTCTCTTCACTTTTCTACAAAGCAGAATTTGAGCTACAGAGAAGTAAACGAAAACCTACAGGTGAGATCAGTTCTCCAGTAATATTCAGAAACATAAGGGAAAATTGTCCTAAGGGAACCTTGAATTAATAAATAATAATTCAATGAATACCGTTAAACACATAAAAATATTCTCACGAAGTCTAGGTGAAGGCTACCTAACCCTTTCACGGAAAGTAAACATCAGTGCCATGAGCGAATTCGAAAACCGTGACCAGTGAAATTGCATGCATACCACCGAAAGAAAATGCATAACAAACAGAGCACCAGACTTACAAAAAACTTGGGGTGGCCGTGTTCCCACGCACACCTAACCGACAATTATTCGGCCTAAAAGTCGCCGAGATAAGGCACTCGAAAAAATTGGACCGCTGTGGGAACCGCATACATTTACATACTTCGTATTCTAATTTCCCTACACTATTCCGCAGTAGCTTCTTTATTATAGAGATCAATTCTAAGAGTAGGTGTAAAGTATTCAGATGTCAATACTGCAGTTTTTCCTAAAGTATTCATCTAGCGACAAGAGGTGCGATAAAAATTTGGGCCGAAAATAATCGCTGAAGATTTTTGAGAATTTTTAAAATTCTATTTTCATCTTGCTACTGTTATTTCTGAGATAAAATTCAACTGCTGCCTTGATTGACACCGTTGCTTAACCTGGTGGTATTGCACCATAATTACAAGCAATGAATGAAAAAGGAACAATTGATGTACGCTATAAGCTTAAATATAAAATAATGCTATTTTCACAATTAATCAATATCTAGAGGGTAAAATATTTCATAGGCAACCATTTTTTACGTTGCTCCGTGCGAAAATTTCGAAAGACACTCTTTAAAAATGTTCTATCGATACAAACAAGGTAAATTGAAACGGACACTAATAATGAATATGAAGGTGTGTTATTTGGGTATATTTTAGCGTCCGTGTATTTATTTTGCAGTGATTGGAGTATTTATCGAAATATAATTGGATGGAAAAATAGCATATCAGTGTCCCTTTCGATATACCTCGTTTGCATCTATAGATAACGATATATACACATCCACTAACGAAACTGCATGAGAAAATTTAAATTTTAACTCGATAGTTTTACTTAATAGTGCATTTTTTAGGTCTATTTTTAGCAGGAAGTGGTAAACATTCTCTTAAAAAAGTGTCTCATTTCTATGTTTTGATGGATATTTAGAAATAATATATAAGGATGTTTACAAATATTATAATTATATTATATTACAAATATTATAAGAATAATAAGGGCTCCCGGATAGTCATGGGGGCAGCGACTTCGACATCAATGAAAGCGTCCCGGGTTCGATTCCCGGTGGGAGCCCACGTGTAAAATGACCTCAGCTGTCGAAGCACTTTTCACAATATTACTACTACTACTATATAAGAATATGAACCAGAATTCCTGACTACATTTTCCGATTCTCTTCGATATTTCTATTTAACTTACGCAAATACGAAGACTAGATTTGATGCTGACTAACCTGTAACGATTATTACGTAGTAGAGAGGTTTGATATATAAAAATTGATCAAAGACCAAGATGATTACACATAAAAAGCCGCAAAAACTCTAATAGGAGCAACCGTACCGTATTCAAACCATTCGAATTACAACCCTCATCGTCTAGTGGTCAATATCCCTCCTCATCCCACAGCTCGCTTCCTTTCCTGTTGCACCAGTCCAATACATTCCCTCATCGTTTCCTCCTCAGTCCAATCGCCTCTTGTCCTTTTACTCGCCGATTACATTATAGAAGCCGCCGCAGAATTCAGGTCACACGCCTGCACGCAGAGACCGTGAATTGAATAGGGTAGGAGAGACGAAAGAGCAGGAGGTGGAGAGAGGAATGAGAAGGGAAAAAGGAAGAGAATCGAACCCGAAGTAGGGCTGACTTTTTCAAATGAACCACATTCGATTCCTGGAATCTCGGATCTTGTTCTGTGTTTTTGTTCCGAAAAGGATATCTGCCACATTCAACCTTCGTCCACTTTCGGTTGGCTTCTTTCTTTTGTTCTTTTGTCGACTCAATTTTGGTGTTTCGCAGGGCCGGATGAAGGGATTCAGAAAAAGATTAAGAAAAACGAACAGGATGCAAAATTTGATGAAAATGAACCTGAATGTAGGTAAGCGGTATTGATTCAGCAACAGGAGAAAGAAATTCGCTGATAATTTCAATAAAAATTGAAATTGGATTTGGATCTCTGGATCGCTGGATTTCACTATTGACTTTTATATCTATCACTTGCCTCTCCCTTGACCTATACGTTGCCAGTATAATTGTGTAAGTCTTAGTAGAAACTTTTAAAAATGCACTCTCAAATCCAGTATTACAAAGGACAAATTTTTAGCTCCAGATGAATGATTTTATTTATGTTATGTTATTACAATTTTATCAAAAAAGTTTATTGTATTATCCGATACATTTTACATACTCACTAAATAATGAGATTGATAAATCAGATAAGTCACTGAACAAGGAGAATAAAATTTTAGTTCTACGAAAGTTTGCGACTGTATGTACAAAAGAATTCAACGTTACCTTGCCCTTGGTATTTCAACAATTTACTGTCACAACAGTATCTAAATTCTGGTATAGATTTGTTGACCTCATATTCACATTTATATTATATTGAAGTAAAACGAAAGAGACTACAGAATTAGTCATTTATACTTTTAGATATACTCAGTAAGAAAATTTAGACAGATTTAAATGCCTATTTGAGAATTGCTATCTTGAACTTACCAAGGAAATTATCTCGTCACCAAAATCTTTGCTTAAGTCAGGAGGTTCACATTCTAAAAGATATTCGGCTGGAGTATTCGAAATCATGTGCACTTCTCTTGGAGAAATCCCAAATACCAGCAACGACTAGCCATAAGCTCACTCAAAACGAATGCCACGTTTCTCGAGCAAGATACGCTCATTACGTCACAGAGGAAATTCATCCACAGTTTAAAAGTCTCAGAGTCCAACAGTTCGTAGTAGCGATTTCCTTATACCGACGAATTAAATTATTTCAACCTCTTTAGTTCATTAGCGTAACATTCGTCCATTTCTATCGACTGAGATTTTAAAGAAGCAGTTTCCGGATCAGGAAACCCTAACTGTAAGTTAATCGATGCTCGAGAGAAATTTACGGTTATTCAAATCAGTCTACCATATTATTTTAAGATATGTATATCTGCGGTAGCGAAGGCTGAATCTATGGTGCTGTGCTTGAGATGCCTTCCGCAGAGGAAATTCGCCTTCCATACGAGAGCTATGTGCCGAGTCAATTATTTCAAGTTACATCTTTCATCTTATTCAAAACATACATTGCATCAGAAGTAATGAATCTGTTAACTGGGGAAGAGGATATCAGCATGAATTTCAGGCTTAAAAATATCCTTTGCGAAGTCATTGAAAGTTGCATTATTCCAGTTACTGATGATAGTTTATTGCGTCATGTCTCAAATTATGGATATTTACTTTAAAGATTTTCAAGAATAATTACTTTTCTACCTAAAAACACTGAGAGGAAAATGCAATATTTTGGCTTAAAAGCTAAAAGTGAGGATGTTTTGAGCATAGTTCCGATACATAAGTCCAGCTTAAAACTGTCGGAAGAGAGTTCCACGGGGAAAAGCTCTCGATATCTTCTTAGAAAAAAGGTTAATAAACTCCGTTTCGACTATGCACATATTATTAGATGGATAAATATACGCTGTCAACGTTATATTGTGACACTAACTTCCAGCTATGGTAAAGACATAGACGATTTCTTCGGAGCTGAGCGGTATCTTCTGACAAACAGAAAACGTAAATTTAATAAGCATGAACAGGTCCATTAGGCAGATCACAGCACCCACTAATTTCGTCCCACAGCACGGAGACACGCGTACATCACGCTAACGTCTTGAAGTGTACCGTTAGCGCATTAGATGAGTAACGTACCTATTGTGCAGTGTTATTAGCGCGAAACCGCATTTCCATTTCGCGTGACGGTACCCTTTACAACTGAAACCGTCATCTTCGTGTCGACTTATCCTTCCCGTGCACTATTTTTCTTTGGAGACGGAGATTTGCTGTGTTACAGCTGGTTTCTTTCGCGGTTGCTTTTTCTGTGTACAATTCAGATGCACAAGGGCATGTACGACATTGATATATTGACGGGTGAGCCCAGTTTCGCTTCGCAGATATTAGTATGAGTACTCGCAAGACAATATTTTAAGGATTGACAGCGAATGCCTTTATTCATGTCACATTCATACGAGGAACTAAAATAATATTTCAATATTTCGAAGTTTATCATCAGTTCTGTCTCCATATTTAAGGTTCTCACTAAAATTTAATTTTCTCATAATATTAATTATGTACGAAAGAAAACAAGTTATTATTATTTGAGAATATAACCCATTATTTCAGATACTTCCGTGTACTTATGGAGTTAACTTCCCCCGACCGCAATATATTTATCAGCAATAATGTTATCGTATTCTTGGTCCATAGAAAATGTGCTACATAGGTTCTATTTGATTAGTAATTAAAAAAAACATTTAATTATTATTATAAGTGTGTTTTATAATTGTTATTGATTTTGCAAAAGCAATGCGGAAAATATCGACGAAAGATAAAAAATCATGCACGTATAATCCGCAAACAGGACATCCGTAAAATCACTGGGTGTATTAAGAATTATCGTCATATTGATTAATACGCCATTTACTCCTTAATATTAATCCGTATCTTTTCTAATTTCTTAATCCGGTCCTAGTAAACTGTCTTACAGCAGCACTGAACATAATTTTAACAATCCTGTCGATTGTAAAGCTGACAAATTTTAAAAACTAGAATGTTTTATTTATTCTAAAACTGGCAAACTTTAGCGTAAATGCACATGGATGATAAGAACATAAATATTTCTGACAGCAAACTGCATTCTTGTCGCATTGTTTCGCATAAAAGTAAGCATCCTCATGACCTTATATGATGTCCAAGCCATTTATAATTCGAATTCAAAACACAAATCACTCCTCAATGCGGGTAAAAATTATGAAGGCATTACACAACTAGCGGTTGCACATCTCTGTGTACAACATCGTTTTCCATTCAGAATAAACCTTGAAGTTTGCGGAGATAAGACCAAAATGTTTCAATACCCGCATTGGCTAAATTGTGTGACGCGAATGAGCTAAACGTGAGTTACATTGAAATTAAAATAGAGTAGGACTTCATTCATGTGCGAGGAATCAGTTTCTCTCTTTCATTATTTATTCATTCATGTAAAAAGATCTAGTATAGAGCAAAATACATGTACAGATACGAGGGGAAAGACATTCCTTCCTTGGAAAAGTTCCCCAAAAGCGAAGTCTTTCAGGACTGCAAAGTGAAAACGGATATAGGTCAGCGTTGAACCTTATAATTTGCATGACTAACTTCAGTTAGACATGCAAATTATATGGTTCATCAGTCATCGTCTTCCATCCATCTCCGGTAACCGTGATGAAGAAATATCAGTGAAACTATGAATAAATGTGTTACAATATACAACAGTTTATATGCAAATATGTCGTTGATTAAGCGAAGCGATTCTCAATCTGTACACGATTGAAAGTATAAGGAATATGTTTGTGAGTCCCAGAGCATAACATAATCATGAAATTAAGCATAGTATTTGAGCCTCATTTTGCGATATGTTTTTCCGCCAAAATGGAATTCACAACCGTACTGAAACATTCATCAATTATCTAGGCACAATTTTTTTCTTTCTGATATAAATTCGAAATCAAGAAAGGGAAAAGGGGCGAACGAAAATACGAGCGAAAATCAAACTGAATCGACATTTGCTTTTTTCGTTGAACCGCAGCAAAAACCGGAACAAAAATATTACGGTTCGATGATTATGATTTGTAATTTAATTAATATGATAGATGACAAATAGTGTTTAATTTGTGGTGATACACTCTTTATGTGTGCTTATGTATGCATGTACTCGCACAAGTGTACTGCCGATGAGAAATTGTATCGATGATGTTTATTCTGTGTATATTTTATTATAGTGAGGGGGACATAAAGTAGACAAAAAAACAGGAAGAAATTAAAAAAAAAAAAATAATTCCTATTTTAATGATAGCAGATAATGCACGCAAAGGAAGTTCCTTCCTGTACATTTTGCTGTTATTCTTGTTTTTTATCTTTCATCGTCACAAGAAATACTACAATGACTCAGCAAATCCGTTGATTTTAAAAATTTCTCTGTAAATTTTCTCGCAACTATGGTGCAATTCAACGTGTACTGTTGGAAAACGATTATAAACAAATTATTAATTAATTATTTAAACATTAAACATTATTAAACACATAAACAAATGATTAATTAAAATTAATTTCTCAGCTCCAACACGAAGTTTCGTTGTGATTTTATAGCACTTGCGGTGATATATTTGGCTTGAAATTTCCTTTGAATCGTTAAAATAACCTTGATAAATAGGCTAGTTAAACAAGGTGACAAATTTCGCACCGCTTGAAAGCACTTCCCTAAATGTTTCGTTCGAAATAAGGGTGCCGAACGGAAATCTCACCGATGGTCCACAATACGGGATTTCCCGAGACGGATATTGGGTTGGGCCTCCTGAGTCACTCGCATCGCATGGAAGTGTGTCGAGATCGTGGGCGGAGAGAATAGGGGGCGTACGTACGGCCATTCTTTCCTTTGGATCGCGACTGCTTCCAGGTCAGCTGAGTTCGGCGCGTCCGGAACGACGGAAAAAAATACCGCTCGTCATGAATGGAGAGTCGATACACTTTTCGTCCCTTTTTTTCCCTCTCGAGGGGTGAAAAAGAAGCGTGATTCGAGGGGGAAAGGCGTGCCATCATCCCAACTTTCTCCATTCCTGAGAAGCCTCGATTCATAATTGATAGGGAACGCGGATGAATGCCCTGAAAGTGGTTCGCCAAAAAAAGGCAAATGCAGGAGGTGAGAAAGGAAGTGATTGAGTTCATTTAATCGTCGAGTTCAATTTGATTGCAAACAAATAGTGCTTGATAGTAGTGTTTCCATAAAGTGCTTCGGCAGCTAAGTTATTTCACACTGATTGGCTCCCACCAGGAATCGGACCCGAGACTGCTTCTATGGAAGTCGAACGTAGCTATACGAGGGCCAAAATTGTGTTTAGAATATCCACCAATCGTTGATTTGATCAACAGTAATCAATTCAGTTTAATGCACGGGAGAGAAACTACAAACCGAGAATAATCACATCACATCAATCAAAAACATCAAAGTAAAACGATGCATTACAGAATAACAGAACGAAAACGATAATAATTTTTGTAATTAAAAGGGATTTTTCTGGAATCTTATAGACAGTATTGTAAGCAAAGCAAAATAAGAAAAATTCCAAAAGGCCATCAAAAAAATTTATGTTTTTAAAGAATTATTGAGTTTTTCTTTTTTTTAATAACCTTAACGTCAGTGGTGTGTATTATATTATAAGCAAACTTTCATAAAAATATCACATTAACCATGCATCAGATTTTTTCTTATAAACGTTTCTGGTCCTTATGATTAGCTAAATCGAGTATTTCATGCGTTTACCAATACTCTAGTAAAAAGTTACCAGTTTTAAAGATTAAAATTACGATCAAAGATAATTTGGTGCCATTAGCGAGGAGTCTTTCGCGCGTCATCGCCGGTAATTTCTTTTTGATTTCTACTCTCCATCAGAGATCCGTATATTTTAATGTAAAAAAAATTATCGTGACGCAATCTATAGAGGAACTAAAATCAAACTATAGTGAGTAAAAAAATTGCAGCATGGCTCTGTCATGCGCTATCAAATATCGAAAACTGATTTTGTTGGAATTTTTGCAAGATTCACATGGTAGAATATACGAGGGTGGTCTGAAAAGTTTCCGACCCCAGATTTTTCAGAAATTTTCAGAAAACATGTCGAGAAATGGCGAAATTTCGGAAACTTTTCAGACCACCCATGTAGGAATTTTGAGCCTGGTTCAATATTTCGGATATTCTAATTTCCCTTCAGCCTTACCTTTTAGATCGATATTTTCAAAAGTAGTACGTGAAATTATTCTACTTTAACAGGTTTATAATCTTCTTGATTTTCGTCAACTGCGAATGCAACAGTAAGGACTAGTAGGTTTGCAACAAAGTAAGGATATTTCTTGCGATCATAGACCTTATTTACCCGAGATTTTGCTACTTCAAGCAACCCATGGTTCGCTTATATTGTCGGGCTGACTCTGCTTATCTTATACGGGGGTGCGTAATACGAGCTGCAAAGTTGCAATATTGAAATGCCTGATTTGTTTGAATCAGCATGACACGTGACACCGAATAGCTAATCTTAATTCATCGCTCAACACTTATTGAGGACTCGATCTTACAACAGGTGGTGGTTTTTCGTTCGAAGGCAAATGAACTATGACAGCACTGAAAAAAATGGAAAAAATAATTGACTTACTTAAAGCGAGGTTTTTATGGGTTGGTCTTAGAATTTCATTATTACCCTCAAAGATCTCTGAGTTTTGTTGATTATTTACACTGTTAATCTAGCGAAATCGCTGCATAGAAGGACATAACAGCCCGATATCAGCCTGCTTTAGGCCAATTCTCTGTGAGAGAAAATTATTTGTGGTAAATCAAGACAAAAGAAAGAAATTATTCACAGTCGCGACTATTTCGCAATAAAGGAAGATATCCGTGTCTTTGAAATTTTTCAATTTAGATACTTTTAAATTTTCTGTAGCATTAGGCAAATGTAATGATGAGATAAATGCATACATGACATCAATGACCTTATGAAAATCTCTTGGATATCCAAGTGGGTAGAGCGTTCGCATTTGATGAAAGCGGTACCGATTCCCAGTGGGAGCTCATATATTCGAACTGACCTTAGCTGTTTTAGCTCTTTTAAATATACATGTACTATTCTACCATTTCTACTACTATACTTCTACTTTTATACTATACCATTAAACGCGATCCTATAAAGAGGCTTACGAGAGTAACCGTCATTAATTGGATTGAAGGAAACCTCATTCATTTTATTAGCTTAGAAAAGGATACATATAGCTATCGTCCATTGCGTCCTATTGAAGATTAATTTTTCGGAAAGTTAAATCTGGGCAACTTACCGAGGATCTTACCCTTGATATCCTAATTGAATAGCGTTATTAAACACGCAGCGATTGGCGAAATAGCGAAAGAAATAGTAGCGAAAACGAAATATTTGAGTGAGAACAATCAGTTTATATTTCCCGCTTCGAAAGTTCTCATTGAGTTCGAACTGGCGTAGCGACACCAATTAAAACCTTATAGCGGAACCTGAGGACTGCCGGCGTCACCCTCAGTGAACTAATAGTTCGAGAACCCGAGGCAATAAACAGCCACCTTCCCATAGCATTCATCTCAGGCTTATCCTTCCCCAGTCACCTTCGTGCGTGAAATTATCGGATTAGCGGGCGGCGGAAGACCTCATTGAATGCACGCCAAGCAGTCATGTTCCTTTAACCGCTCGGCCGCGTCTTCTCCTTATCCAGAAGGCGTACTTATGGCTGAGGCCTACTACCCGACGCCCGGGATGCGTCGACGAGGTCCTGGCGCGCTATGTGTGTCAGATGCATAAAATGAAGGAAGTGCCGATGAAGGCGGAGCCAAGTTAGGAGCGTCACAGAGGGCAGGTTGGGGGTCAGAACTCGATGGAGAGGGCAGAGGTAGTGTGGGAGGCTAAGAGGGCCTCTGAGAGGGTCGATGAACTTACATTTCTCACGGTGGTAAATGCAAGAAATGGCCCTTTCTCGATAAATAGGCATTCGTCTTCCTGGGAAACTTGGAGAAGATTGTCTGCTGAAAGGGGTCGGCAGGATAAAGGGTTCTCTGTCGGCGATTTCTTTTCTTCACTGAATTTTGCAGCTCGAAATAGCCAACTTCTGCATCTTCGAAAAAAAACATGTGTAACCACGGAGGTAGGGAACACGGTAATGCACTTTTCGAAGCGTGCTTAGGAATACTTTTCGTGAAAGTTTATTGTTTCATGCGCACGTGAGAAAAACGGCGAGTGGCGGAAGGAAATCTTCGAACGGAAAAAACAATGTCGATTGCAACAGCGAGTAATTAGGTTGACAACTCATACAAACACGTTGAATCGATTTGACAAAGACAAGAATATCCGGGAGAAGTTTATGGACATAGTAGATGTCTAGATTTCCTTTGTTCTTGGATCCATTATTCTAAAACATGCGTCATCGGGGAAACTCATTATACCTTTTCAAGGAGGTTCGATATTTTTACAAAACAATTGCGCTGAATATTAAATAAATCGTAGAATATTTAATCTAATCAATGCGTTGCTCCATATGAGTGATTACGTGCAATCATTGCCAAAACTACATAACTCGTGGAGATAATAATAATCAAACCTTTGCTATCCGTATTTTAGTCTTTCTTTAGAACATTGTTACAGTATAGTTTTCTTGTGAAGGCGAACACAAGTAACGATGTTCCAGCCAGGATTCGAAAGAACTAGGCTAGCATTCTTAACTTAACCTAAAACGGTCACAGTATGTGTACATTACATAATGAAATAAAGATATTTTGTTCCGATCAAAATCATACATTCTTTAATATATTCCTTGGTCTGCATACTATGACGGACCAAGAGATGGAATATTGTCATACCACTATCAAAAGAATAATAAAAGGAATGGGCTAAAGTATTTGATGGTATACGCTAATATGTGAAACATCGAAGTATTAAGTGTTTCATGCAAATTTATATGTCACTTAATGTCAAAAGATTCAAGTTTTCATTGCTATGCACGAAATTTTATGTGCATATTCCGGAGCAATCCCATATTTTTTTTTAAAGCGCAATCAGAAAATGTAGGCTATTTTCTATAAATACAATATTTCCATTTTAAGTGGATAATTCTTCAGCATAATTCATGAGCGAATGCAAGAAAGTCTTGAGCACTAAAATTTTACTTCGCATCGTAAAGATTACCGTATGACAAATCAGCACAGCCTCAACACTCAGCTTTCAGGTCCCTCTTTAGCTCAAACAACTCTAAAAGGGAAAAAAGGAAAACAGATTTCGGCAGGTACAAGTGAAAAGGGTCTTGAGAAAAACCTGTTCTAATAATATCTCCGATCTTTGGGTCAAAAGGAGAAACCGATAATAAACCATCACTTTACTTTTTAATCCTCCTACCTGAGAAGCAGGCAGAGGAGTCGCTAAGAGAAAAACGGCAGGTACGAAAAATCGATACGAAGCGCACCATGTTTAAAGGTTTTTTCATGCAGAATTTAGGTGTTATCTGTTAAATATCTAAAGGAAAAATCTTCGTGTGGGCCGATAAAAAAATCTCATACGAGGATTTTTACGCACATGATTCGCTAGCTGCGAAAATACACCTGACTGCCCAATTTTCATCCTCGAGGCTCATAACGGAACCTTTCCAGTGTGTTTTTGCCGCCTCGTTCCAACTTCCCCATCTCCAGCAAGGAGGAGAAAGGAGATGAAAGCAAGGGAGTTGGAGGGAAAGACGTAGAAGGGGAGGATAGGAGGAAATCTTTGAAGAAGGATAGGCCCACCCTGAGGTTGAAGTGGAATGCGGAGATGTTTATGTGCACGCTATTTCCTGCAAACTCTCCAGGACGAAATGCTTACTGTAAATCTACGATAAGACACTACCACTTTATCCATCATCATTATTTTTCTCTCCCCCCCATACAGGTTTGAAACAGCGTGTTATTCCAGCTAGAATTCTATACGTAATTTCTTACTACTACCTTGTCAAATGTGGGAGGGAATTTGATGAAAAGCGTATGAATCATATGAGGAAAAAAGAAAAAAGTGCTAAACAGATCTGGTGTGAAGGAATCTTTAGTGGGTCAACAATCAAGATGTGAGGAATTAGTAATTAAGTGATGAGATATCAACCCTGATTTGCGACGTCAGGTGATAATGTTAGGGTTTTGAGTATCAAAGATGGGTAGAGTGTTCTTGATGAAATTATTGAGAAAAGATTAAGTCGAGATTTGAATCATACGGAAAATATTTGAAAAAGGCGTTCCAATGTGCGTAAAGCTAAAGGAACATAGACCGATATTTCGCAGGACAAAACTGAATGTAATGAATTGCTTGAATATCTGACTTGCTTTTCAAGGGAAACAAATATTATTATTTCATAGCGTTATTTTATCGGATACCACAACCATAATTAATATTCCAAGAAAAAGTGACACTGAATACCACTGGATATATCGAATTCCAACAAGAAGAAAAAATACAACTACCATTTAAAAATACGTTTTTTGGAAAGCCGACACATTCTCTTTCTCCAGGCCGGAAAGGCGTGAGAAATCCATTTCCTAGGAAGTGTTTAGTCACTTTTTTTTACTACCTTTATACATTCTTGGGAAGGGTCTGAGCCTGAGATACATTTGCCTCGGGAAGGGTCTGAGTCAAACCCGAGAGACTATACAAATTCTAAACTGTTCCCTACCTAAGAAGTCACACCGAAATTCCCGCTGAGATTCGTGGAAAATTTATCTCAGAACCGTGGAAAGTAGTACCTGAAATCTACCCGTCATGGTGTCCAACCACGGTGTAGTCCCATTTGTCGACTTTTATTCTTCTGTAAGTCATTGTTACGGGCTCGTAAAATTCAAAAAGAACGGTCGAGGGGAGTTGAAATCTCCAACTGACCTACGTTCTTTTGTGTCCACCTATTGGGTAAAACTCACTTAAGCGGCCGGTTTCTTTAATGCCATTTTGACGAGTGAGGGAGGTGGATATCTTATCGGAAAAGTTCCGTTCGTAGAACAAATTTACTACTTCGTTTTGAAGCCGCCTCTTTGAGAGTAAAATATCGTGCAGATTACGTTCATCTTTGATATTCACTGACGTCTCCTTCTCCTTCTGAACTATACTAAACTGAACTGTGAAAATTGAACGAAATCTCTATATTATAATAATTAATGATAAACAAACGTCCTAGAAATCCACCCGCACTCTTTCCTTCCCTAGATTTATACGACGGTTACTATTTAAATTTATCGCTCTTGAATTTCAGGTCAATAACGCATAGCTTACAATCTAATCAGACATAATGTAGTATGTCAAATACTGATACAGGATATTGATCCGCTTTATTTTTACCAAATTATACCAATTTATAAAGGAAATATTGGGATAAAATACTTCTTATGGTTAACGAGCTTAACTAACTAGCTTAACGAGTTAACTTCGCGATATATGTCAATCACGGAAAGCTTACTTTCAGGGCATAAAAAAGTCGACAAAAACAATCACTCATCAATGTTTTAGATTGAAAATCAACAAATAAATTCCAAATATTTTTATTTTAATATATATTTTTGAGTTTACTTAAGATATAGAACTTCGAGTTTTAGTCGATCGCTGCGTATGATACCCTTCAATATTTTCTAATTATTTCTTAGTAATTAATCAATTTGTTTTGACATTACACTGATGATAATTACTGTCACAATTACAATAAATATTGTTACTATTATAATTAGAGAAATAATATTGGAATTATTGAAAATTAACACATGACTTAGAGGAATGATCTCTTAAAATCGATAAAAATGAAAAATTTACATTTTCAAACCAAGGTAGACAATGTAATACAACTTTAATGAATTTTTGTATCTATTTATGCCTGCGTGTGACCCTCATCCCAGGGTACCAATGCACCATGGCACGGCCCTGTACCATAATATAAACTACGTTATACGGCGGTTTCTCCTATATTTACGATCCAACTCAACTGCTTGCGGCGCCAATGACAGTTGGGGTTCCATTAAGGTTGCAAGATGTTACTTGTGAAAGCAATAAGAGATAAATGTATCGAAAATAAAAATCTCCGAGTACTATATAGGGCCAATGTAGAAGGGTTCTGCGGATCAAAGTTTGAGCTGCTGGGTGGTCGTCCAGCGTAGGTCTTTTCCTTTCTGAGGCACATCGGAACGAGACACAGTTGCTCGAATTAAGGAATTGGCAGAGAAGAAGAGACAGAACTAGTTCTCTTGTCAAGAGCTGAGACCATAAACTTAACGGGATTAGGTAACCGAGAGATGCAAATGCTGTCTCCAAGTCTGAAACCCGTTATATTTGTTGTCGAAATGATTGGAAGACAAGTTTGTGTAGTTGTTAAAGGAATGCGTCTGTTTTTTCTGAATACATTTCCGATCCAGAATTACGCGTGCTCCTGAGACGGTCTTACATATTCTCAAAGTGGGTCAAATTACCACTGTTTTATATGGCGCATATTTACATCTAAAGATGTCACGCTTCAGATTAAGATGGTAGTTAAGAGGTTTTTCTTCACAAAGTACCTATATAAGATTGAACTTAAGATGGAAATATTTCATCCACGCCCGATAAAATGAACTGATGAAACATATAATTTACAAATAAATTATTAGCAATCATTTATTTGTGAATTATTCAAATATTCGTAACAGAATAAATGTATAAATAAATTATTTTAAAGCGATATTGTTTTATTGCTTGGGATTGAAATATTCTTTTCGCAAAACTATTACTGCCACTTACTGAAAACAGCCAACTGCAAAGATGAGTCACTGTTAATATCTTAAAAAATCACGACGTATTTAGTATTAAAACATGATAAACATAATTTAATTTGACCTGTGATTAAGAGAATGTCACATTAACCCTTTAATATAAGAATATATGATCACTCCAAATGTGGTGGATGCATCGATATAAAAACATATCCGTTGCAGTTAGATGATCGCTAAATTAGTCGGCATATTCCATATATTCGTAGTGAAGAGCCTTTCATAACAGGAATTTTTGTTGCATCGACTACTACAATGTATTGAATAAAATCAATGTTGGCAGTCGTGGAAAATCAGAGTCTTTTCTTGAAAATTTATCTCCGCTTTCGAAACCGGCCGCAAAATAAATTCTCTGTGGAATATTTACTAAGTGTCTCATTCTGCTATTGTATAAAATTTTATATTTATGTCCGGGTTAAATATGGAAAATTTCGGGTAATGAAAATCACAGTTCTCTGTTTTGCAGCAGTCCGTCCCGGAGAAACTGATAAGAAGCCGGAAGGCAAGAGAGACACTGCTTTAAATGCAATCTTCGGGTAAAAACGCTCTAGTTAGCAACCATTAGGAAGAACCAGAGAGCAAAGCGACTCGTGGGATGGATGGCACGAACTTTTTCACTTCACTGTTCTTGATTAAGGTGTTCTTGTAGATCACTTCCCCTTCATAGAAGATGCGGATGAGAAACCAGAGGAATGAAGACAGGTGCGAAAGATGTGACATACTTAGCGCTAAGAAGTGACGATCTACGGGAATGAACCGAAGATTGGCGGCTACTCTGAGGTCTTCTTCTTCCAAACTAATGTTAGAATTCTTACGCATAATAACTGAAATGATGTGAAGAAAGGACTTCGAATGAAAACATCGATGTGGAATCGAACCGAAACAGAAATAGGTAAAACCGTTATTTTTTTCCGGAGTGAAAACTGAAACTGTACTAAAAATTAAAATTCTTGAACCTGAACCGAAAACGACTATTTATTCCGTTCTGATTTTGGGTTCCCAACAATGAAGATTTTACTTAATTTGAAAAAGGCTTACTAGACATTTGTTACTACTAGCTATTACAAGTTTTATTCTAATTCGGTGTAAGGTAGAGTAAGTGAAAAAATTTTGAAAAATAGAACAAACTTCATAGAGATACAATATTACCATGGTCGAGGCGAAAAAGAACGGTTCAAACCGTTCAATGATGACAGAAAGAGCGAAACCGGAATGAAAAATATTGTGCTTTGTTGCCCTGCATCGGATACAGAAATCCTCAGCAGATATTACGTCATTCAATTATTTTACGGTTACTGACGTTAATTAATGTTTCTGTTTATGCTCATGAGTATCGTCGTCTCATCGAAAGAAAAATTCTTTTCATTGAGATGAGTAAACGAAGATTGTTCCACTCACCTATATCGAGTGAACGTACGGTATGTCATCACCACATATCATATCGTTTTGAATAACTTCATAACCGTACTTATCAATCATTCTGATGAGCATATCTTTTACTTTTCTTTTCTAGAGAACTGAATTCCCTCATGAAAACGCTCTCAAGTATTTCTTGTTGGTCATGTTAATGAAATGATAAGAGACATGAAAAAAATCATTTGATTACATTATGAAATATCGCTCCTGAAGCTACAGTTTATCTATTACAAATATCTTGGGTATCATTTTTCTAAAAGCTAATAAAGCCTAGTATTTATTTTATCCAAGCAATAATTTATCACCAAATCAGAAGTAATTCCGATTCTGATAAAAATAATCGGCCATTCCACATATTCAAAGCGGTACTCCGCAGATCAATTCAACAGCTTCACTTCCTTTCACGCTCATATTTACAGCTCGGAGAAGGACCCAAAGGATAAACTGTTTCAAAAATAGAGGTAGGCGCCTATCTCCTTCGGTGTCAAGGCCCTTTCAGGGCGGCACTTCGTCAAACCCCTCGACAGGGAAGGTCCCAGCGGGGAGGGGGATAGAGCCGCGCTTAGGATGAGCAGCAATGGGTTATAAGAAGATTCCGTTGGTGCGTGGGTCTGCATGGGCATTCCAACCCACACCGGCACCAAAAGCTAACACACACCCCATCCCTCTCCCAGCGGCGCGCATAACGGTAAAAATCTTCTCAGGTGCTTCTCCCAGTCCTCCACCTCCTAACATACTGGTTCCCCTCTTCCTCCGCGCCCTGCCCCGGGGCCAAGTTTTTGTGCCCGTGCCTCTTATACACTCGCTTCCCCTTATATCCATTCGCGAGCGCAGGTGTAGCGCGGGTCAAGGTCAACCAATGGGTAGGAGAACCCCTTCGTCACATGGGGGGGAGTGGGTTCCTCAACGGCCGATGACGCGCGCATGGGTGCGACTGTCGGAGGAACTGGTTACGGAAGCGGGTGAAGATGAGCACGGATCATCGGTCGGCTCTGTTTGGAATGCGGACGTCTCGACTCCATCGATAGTGCATGCAACTCCTGCACGAGCGTCGCAAGGACGTACCGGAAGGCTCTTGTAGGCCTTCTTTTTGAGTGAGGACTGGGGCAAAAACTGCTGAATAGAAGTGTCGCCTGGAGTGGGCTTGTTTGGGGAATGTCTCCTGGTCAGCGTTCCGTGAACCGAATTGACACGAACGGTCCCACGGCTTTATTTGGGAAAACGCTCAATGTATAGGATTTCTAGAGAAGAGGGAAATGAACAAGGCAAAACATCGAAAGTATATTTGGGAGAAAGAGGGAAGTATCCAAAAGTATTATGTATCAGCACTAGCCATTTCCTAAGATATCCAAGATAACCATTAGCCAAGATATTCAACACCTACTGCAGTATAACGACTAAGATTCGCCGCATTAATCCGAAAAAGGCACTTCCAGTGCTCTAGTACGGGGGTGGATATCTCCCTTTTAAACTAAAAATAATCAGTATACTGATATAAAAACTCGATACATGTTTGAAACGTCAAAATGTGGGTGTTTTATTCCTTAACTGGAAAACCAATATTGTGATCCATATTGAAGGTCAGACGTTGGAAATCGAATGATACGGCTGTCTGCCAATTAACACTGGATAATTAAGGTTACCAGGAACCTGAATGATGTGAAATAAAACATAAAATTTCAGTCAAATTTTATAATATTACCACCTAAGGTATTCACATTGCCTCTATCTACCTTCCAATGTCTAATAATGATAATACTAATAATAATAATAAAACGGCTTTACTCGGGGTGTCTACTGGGGGTTCAAATATGAATACGTACAAATTTTGGTAGAGGTGATTAAGCACGATGAGGCGTGTGCCCAGGAAACACCGAAAGATTAACGGAAGTAAAAAAAATCCCGATGAGTGGAAATTATATTCCTCTGAACTTCGCGATGTTCTCTTAAGGAAAAATTGTCCGGATGCGCTTCCTCCGATCGCATTCATTCATTCATCCGCTTCTCTCACTGGTAGCACGGGGATTATGTTACCTAAAGGCGATTGTTGCGTGATTTAGATTAGCGCCGTCCGCTTGGAGTCGAAGAGAGGATCGCGGTCGCTGGGACTATTCCTATTATTTATTACTTCGTTTAGACTACCGTTATGCAGCGCTCATGAGGTGGAAAGGATTGGTGAGACATGTAAATTCCTTAAGGTCGAGGTCTTGAACGCCCGGAGTACTGACAAGATGCAGCTATGTTGTGGTAATCGAAAATAGCTTTTGCTGGAGGGAAATATGAATTTCACCGCTGTTGAAATAGTAACGGGGACTAACGTGGTTATCACGTTTGTAATGACAGGATTTGCATAAAGTAAAATATGCTTGAACTTGTTGACCAGCATGTAAACAAGCATATAAGTTCGATAAACAAAATAAAACTATTTTATATAATCGAATACTAAGAATTACTACAATAAATCAAATCAAAAAAAATAAATAAATAATTACAATAAATGTACGATACATTAACACAGCGAGTTTGTCATTCTTTATGAACATAAGACAGTCACTGAGTAACAGGTGAGAATCTTAGGAAGAGGAACGAGGATATGAATTTTGGAGCAAATAGCTCTGAAAGTGCGGGTTACTTTGGAGATAGTGAAATAGGTGAAAATGCAAACAATCTGACCTAGAAGGAAATTGAGCTCGACCCGCAAGTGTACCGTTCTTCCCCAGATTCCTCTGACAGATATTGTTTAACTAACAACTTTCCTCGTTTTGGGTTATAGTTTTATGGCTTAGTAATACCCACACGAAGCTCTTGCACATTTTCCCCGCACGTACAGGTGGGCTGTCCGTGAGCGGGCGTTGAAGTCTCCAAATAACAGAACCAAAACATTAGCGTTTCATCTTGTTCTCAGCTGACCACGCCCTTCTCCAGACAGTAAAATTCTATTTGGTCAATTTTTTCTAAGGGATCGATGCGAACAAATGATTGAGCTCCATCAGTAGATAAAAAATATTCTCCCCAAATGGAGTCGACCACCAAATTTTCCCATTACCCTCACACTCCATCTAGCCCATCATTGTGATTACCCATGAGAAGCTGATTTCGGATGTGGATACAGTTACTCTAAATTGTTTTCAAGGATTCATAAAATGCGATGAAAATTTTCAGATCTCAATTTGATCGATTGATGTAGATTGCATTCGTCGGTTGAATTTATCCGTTTACGAAAATTTTCTCGAAATAATCGCAAAGAAAAGCATCTTCTTGTCTCTCCTTAATTACGCTGTTTAGCCTTGGAAAAATAATTCATCCTAAGAAAGCCTCTTCGATGTGTGTGGCCTGAAGAAATTTTCGCAAATTTCCCATTTCGTGCAAATCTATTCCAGAAAGAATCTGATAGAATCTATATAAGCAATACGTTTTCTGAGAAACCAATTAGAAAATTGTTACCGGAATGGGGAATTCTTTTTATGTCCGTCATCTTTCGAATAATAACTTCGAATCTCTGCAAAAAAACTTTTGTTGATTTCTTTTCCCAAAAATTACGGGTACGAAAATACGGGGGCCATCTTCGCAACTCACGATGAAAATCAAGGCTCTTGTCTCTTGACAGTCACCGCGACGTCATTAAGTTGAATATTTCCGCGAAAAAACTAACGGACCTCAAGAACGTTGGGCCTAGCCACATCCCCAGTATGGTTTGCATGAGGTTCAGTGAACTCTTTTGCCTTAGAATCCTCGCTGGCGTAGGCACGTTTCTTAGTGGCATCAATTTGATCCAATCACACCTATGAAGAACGTGAAGCTTGATGAATACTCTACGTTCCTGTTAGTTGGTAATACGTTTTCTATAGTTAGGCTAACGTTGGAATTTCCATCCTTTCATTATTTTCGCAATAGTGTCATAAATATTCATCACTCCCAGGTATTTTTATTGATGATTTATTTTTGAAGGAATGTGAAGTAGCATACGTTACAATGAAATACTATTGCGATAAAATTGATGTATGCCTACGCATTCATTATCATGGATAAATAATATGTAAATTTATTCCGAGATTATGATTATCAAACAGGAATCGATCATTTTAATGGTATATTTTATGCAAAAAACTGACTGCGAATCAAATAAAACATGAAGAGTGAGAATTAAATATTTTTCAATTGATTACGTCGGATTACCCGTTACTGAGCTTTGTGACCCCATTATGAAGCTTCGCAATCCCGGACGGTTTCTAGCTCTTCTTAAGGCCTCTTTACCCTTGAGTTGGCTTAAGACCTGATTTTTAATCGTTTAATCGCAATAAACGGAGTCAAAAAACTTAGAAATAATATTATAAAAAAATCGTCCGCTAGTAAAGATATTTTCCCCACTTTATCATTTTACGGGAACAATTAATCTGCCATCTTTTATTATTTGATAACACTATCACCAAAACAAGAAGAAACTGAGATTTAATTAAGTTCTATATCATTTTATAAGAACAACTGTTATTAATTCAAAATTTCTCGAAAAAGTAATAAACTCTTTCAATTCATATCGAAAAGTAGATTTAATTTTAAAATCACTTCAGAGTTTGACATTCACATTCAATAGCGACCTGAGTATCTTCCTCAGATATCATCATCATCAGATTTTACCTTTCTAATAAATAATTTTTACTTCGAAACAATATAAAATCATATTCACATCTAATGAAGGTTCTCATCGCTACAAATTCAACCATAATAGAATATCTGCCTACATGGTTTATTTATTAGAGGTTAAAGTGAAGTGTAGAATCTTCTAAGTAAAATAGCAAGCAAAAAGTAAATAGCTTCATAGATCAACTAAGGCGTTATGAGTGATATAGCATAATAAAAATGAGGAAGGATAAAAATTAATTTGTATCACACTCTAAAGTCTGATGACAACCGCAGATCGCTTTAGTAAGCCGAAGCAAATGACCGAGATTTGGAGCGCCAAAGATTTATTGAAGCACTTCCCGATAAAGATTGGCTAATGACGTAGGAAATCCTTTCACGACTCAGAATCTTCGATCCCCATTCGATCTGGAACCCAGCAAGATTGATGATCGACGTCTGGTAATGCGAAACATTCCCCATTCTGGAGCACTAAAATATAATCCGCCTTGATACTCTCGGTTGATAACTTCTCGATGGCTTGAGCACACGATGGACCACCCAGGCAAACTCGCGATACGTCAACCGATAATCGGACACTTCGATCCCTTTATTCTCGCCGCGGCCGCGTGAAAAATTGAGCCTCACGAAATATGAAAAAGGAGAGGATCGGAATTGGAAAGGAGGAAAAACGCATTGCTAATGGATTTCCTTTGGTCAGGCGAAGGAGGAAGAGTGACCCGTCACGGTCCGCCGCCCGTGCCGGAGAGTGCCCTATCTTCATCTCCTCCTCTTCCTCCTTTTTGAGCAGCCACGGAGAAATTTACGACTGACGATACGAAATTGCAAAATTGTGAGTAATTGGCCTTCGCTGGGCTATAAGAGAACGCGGATTTGGTTAAAGTTTTAGAAGACGGCTTGATTCTCTCGTTCTTCTGATGAATAAAACTTTCGGTGCATTCAACATAGTTGCAAACGTTCGTATAATAAAAATCTAGGGAAAGAAAAAAAAATTTCCACCATCTAAGAATGGCTTAGGCTAAGGAAGTGATGATACCGTAAAAAACAGTGGCCCATGGATTGCCAAATAGGCATTCCTCGATGTAGGATTATGAAAACTTAATTTATTGCAAAGTCATCGATACCGATGTTTCATTAGTACTGTTTTCAATAAGATGTCTTTAAAAATAACTCCGGATATTCTGTAAATTATTCAAAAGTCATCAGAAATGGACTCATATATAGATAGATGAGATATGAATAATTTCAGTCATTTATGATTCATTGACCCACTGATGTCATGAAAGGCATCTGGTTGACGTATTTGTTTCTTCAAATCATTTTATAGCGTTAATCAAAAAATCCCGCTAAATGACTATCTTTTGAGAATCATCCAATAAAATACAGCACCTTGTTAAATATTTTCCACATAATTATAGGTATAAAACCAATTATCCTTGACACGCAAATTATCCTTTTTCATAAATTTTTCTCATATTTATGTGTATTTTGATCATAAAATCCGCATTATAGTTTACATTATAAATATAAAAATTCTTCTACCTTCTAACTTCCATTTTCTAAGTTATTACAAAGGTTTTAAAGAACTCATTTGCTTCTGCATTGTAAAATCCTGGGCGAGTCGAAAAATAAAGTTTTAACCGAAAAAGACACCCAACATCAGGATCGTGTCCGGGCAGGCATCATCTCTAAGGAGTGAATGCATGCAAACTGGGCTTTGGAATATTTTAATATGATAGTAAAAATCTTTTGGTAGTGAATAATGATTCTCTGGTCGTGCCTTATCAAGGATCTCATAGGGCATCAAGTTCTCTAGCCAATTCATATTGGACTTTGAGTTAATAATATAGTAGTAATGACATGTTTGTTGGAGAAGCACAATATAATTTTTTTATTTCATCACGAAGAGGGGGCCCGATCTCCAATTCAAAGTAAGCTAAAGGAGCACTCTCCTTTAACTACTCATAATTCACGAAAACTTAGAAACGTGTTCCGAAATCTGTCACTACTTTGGGACAACTTTGGAGTTCAAATCTGGAGGCTCTCGTGATTCAACGAGAAGATCACTTATGCACGAGGAAAATGTCGCGACGTCATCCGCCCGTACTCATAAAGGTAACGAAAATGTCTAACTCTGGTATATTTGCTCACCATTCCGAAGCGCGCGTCTAGTAAAGCGTGATGTTCCTTGCACCGCCATTACCACCGACCGTAACTCTCTTGGGAACTCCATGAGAGAGAGAGAGAGAGAGACTACTTGTGCAAAATCATCCCAACCGTGGCTTTGCTTACGAATCATCTCCGTTTCTGTAGGCGCCGGTCACATGCAAAAGAAGGCGAATCGAAGATTCATGCCGAAATATATTAATCTGGGTTCTGTATTCTTCGAGGAAAATTAGCCGAAATTCACGGGCGACGCTTTCCTTTCTGTATAAGTTCATAACATTCATGGAATTGCGAAGGGCTTATCTACCTTGCTACGTGCACATTTGGATTGTTCGATCTTCACTCTATCCTAACTAAGGAGGAGAGCACTTAGTACCATTCCTATCATGAAACTTCTTAATATCGATAATTAATAATAATTTTGTAATATTCTGCTACCTTCAGGATTTATGTGATGCAAGTTATTTTATTTTGACGGTCACGATTCAGTCACGAGCTTTCATTCGCCAACGCCAGCTTTGTAGTCTTAATCATATTAAATCACCTTTGTCAAATCTCTTTCTGGTTAAGATAGATTATCTCTCTATCTGGCTTTAGACAGTTACATAGGTTTGTTTGCAAGAAATAAAACTGCAACTAGATAGATGGATAAAATCCATAATGCTGAGAATTTCAACACGTCAAATGTGCCAGGAACTGAACTTGCAATCTTCTTATCTGAATCCCGACCTCTCATCTATTGTTAGAAGGATATTTAGCTGGTAGGATGGATTCGACGTAACCACTTGTCACTGAGTTTCAGCTGTCTCTTAATTATTTCGATCGATTAATATAAATTATATATACATATCAATATTTCATTCCATTTGCTGGAGGGATGACTAAATGTATTTACTGTCATATTTTCACCAAGATTTACTAATGATTCAGTTTTTCCTCCGTTCCCACATTTCCCTATCCTATTTTATAAGAATTGCTCATTTCCTGTATGCAAGTTACTCGCGCATAATGAAAAATCTTCAGCTTTTATGGTTCAATATCTGAGTAGAAAGAACCACCAAAAGAGGCAAAGAGAAAGACATTAAAAAAATAATGTTGACTTTGGGAAACGATTTTGAAGATCATGTTTCCCTGAAATACACTTCAATAAGCAATAATTTTGCTGACATGCTTGTGAACCCCAATTTTCCTGCAACTGTACGCCATACCGCCAACGCTCTCTGAAAACGCATCATTACCAGAGACGGCTTTATTTTCGGATCGGTTCTTTGGGACGTTATTGGAAGAGGACAGAAAAGTGAGTGCACTCACCACAGAAAGGAATTCCGTCTGGCGTCCACCGTCCATCTTCGCTGCACACTCTCCTTGAAGGTCCCAAGAGCTCGAAGCCCCTTTCGCAGCTGTAAGTGGCGACGGACCCGGTGGGCAGTCTGGCTGGGGAATTGGCGCCTCCCGGTCCTGGTCCAGCGCCTTCTACCGTGAAGGCGACCGTAGAATGGGCGGGAGAACCTGGAAACCTGCACCCAATGCCAGCAGAGGACATTCGCCTCTCTGCCTGCTCTTCCTCACTAACGTCTTCATCCACTGTGAAATAAGAAAGGAAACGAAATGTAGATACTTCGAAATATTATAATCTACAAGGTTAAGATTTAATATAGGAATGAGAAAACACTGTGAATATTTCAGAATTCTACATGAACTATCGGTTAGCTTTTTTGGTGCATTAGAGTATAAGGTATAAAATTTGCACAGTTCTACAAAACTTCGACTAATAGCAAGAACAAGCAGTAACCAGACTCTACCCCAGTTTATTCAGGTGGTATGGAAGCTCCTATTCATTAGACAACACTGATAAATTCTAGTAAATATCGCTCTGGTGTAACTTTTGCATAGCTAAATGGAACCGCTGGAGGAAGGATAAGAACGATATAATGTAGTCTGACAAACATCTATCGAAAATCTTCTACGTCTTTAAGAACATTGCCGCAGGCTTATTCCAAAAGCCTGATATTCAAAAGTCAAACTGAGAGAAATATATTTCTTATAATAATTAACTTTAAAGAGAGACATACCAATGGAAATCGATACAATTCACCAAATTACTGCTAATATATACTGAATAACCATCCGGGCGATCACCAACAGGAAATATTTCAATTTTTATTATAATAACAACTGGTAAATGTGTAACGATTGGTTTCACGGAAATTTTATCACTCTAAAGGCAGGCCCGCGATCTTATGTTTCATGAATATGCACGTGACATTATGCTTTTATCCAGTATTTTAAATATATGAAATTGTGACTATACTAAAATAAAAAAGCGTTGCATCACCCGGTGACATAGGTTCGCGGAATTCTTGGTTCTCGGACCCCTATTACCTTCTGCGTACATTTATCTGTAACCGCAATTCTTTTAAAGTTAACCACAGCACATGCATGATATATCAGGGATACTTTATTTATCGGTACAGCATAACATACCAATTTATCTACCACCCCTTTTGATCAAGCTTCCCGTACCCCTGATGGAACGGGTATCTCAGATTGTAAACCCTCGTTCTATGGAATCATTCCGGTTGCTGATAATTAAATAACAATTACCGGGTTTAAAATGTCGAGAAAATGCGAAAGAGTTATCTCATATTAAATTCTCAAAACATCTACAATCGAATACTGTTACTCCTCTCTCGAGACAATGACCTCCTTCTCATCAATGCACGAAAATAACCCCTCCCTGAAATTTACGGAGTTATTCAACCTTCCGCATTAAAATTCCGGATGAATTTCCTCAGAATCGGGTTTAGTGAAATTCCGCAATTATCCCAATATCTCCTAAATTTACGGTTCCCACTACTCATTTATGTTACAAGGCAGCATTTTTCGGAACCTTCGAGAAGTTTACAACGAGTTATTAGCGTGCAATAAGATTTGCCTTAACGACTTCGCAAATTAAAAATTCAAGTTTCTTTTCGCTCAGGAAAGAAAGGGCAACCTTGTTCCAATTCCTTGTCGCTCACAAAGAGCAACCCAGTTTCCAAAATGATTCACCGTCTCTTTTGTGTACGGAGAGGAACACTGACCCCGGATACGTGGGAGGCAGAGAAAAAAGCAGCTCGATGAGTAATGATGCGCAATTTGAACGTGTAAGCCTCTCAGAATATTGAGTAATGAACTCGTCAGAATCTCGTAACATCAATTAAGGAAATGGCGTGCAAAAAAATGCTACGCTAGCGTTCGGTATTAAGATCTTTTCGAGTAAGAACGATAGGCCGTTTGGGAATCTGCGTCGTAATTCTTGGACGACTCGTTAGTCACGAAAGCAATTAAGAGATTAAATAATCATTAGACGGAGGCAGGAAGTGAATGAGAATCTGTTCGCATAAAGTGAATTTACGGGTTCGAATGATGGTCGGAATCGAATGATCGTATTTGCCATTTTTTGAGGTTCGGAAAATGTCCGAAGAACAATATCAGCTAGGAAAATCATTCTAATCATTGGAATCTTTCCTTAGTATGTACATCAAAGTGTGTCAAAGAGGAGCGAATTAGTATATACACGCATTTGGAAATATGAAAAATATCTGATTTCATACTTTCATAAGTTACGTAAATGCAACGAAGCAAATTCGTGGGCGAAAATCGAAGATGAAACAAATAAATCCCTGAGCTGATTCAGCTAATTTTAGTAATTTTCAACCACGGAAAGGATATTGCTATGACTGAAAATGATAACTTTCCATAATGATGATATTTTCCAGTCCCGCGAGGAATTTATCTTACTTTGAAAATCTCGTAATAATTTCACGATAAATTCCAGAAATAAAATTTTAGACCATATCTTCATGAAAAGGATATTCGTCTTTTATAATGAGATAGATAAAAATGTAATTCATTTTAGTCTTCCTCACAAATCCAGGTAAGGTAAAATCAAGCATGTTCAAATAAATTATAGATACACTATATAATTCCAGTATGTTGTTACTGGTTAAGGAAAAAAAAGATCCACTCATCCTATCTCTGGTGATGCGAAAATCATCCTCTCGACCTACTTTTGAGACGGATTTTCCCATGTCCTCCGATATGGATGGAAATAGATCGCCAGTCAGGTGGAAATCAAGACTGCGTCCAATTGGCTTTAAGAGATTGCCTTCAGAGAGGTCAATACATTCCGACAATCGAAATGATTTCTTTTAAAATTATATGTGTCTCTCTTATGTTATTATGCGTTTGAATTTTCCGAACGCACGATGAAAGTGGCGGAAGTCACAAATTCATAAAAGTATGTGAAATCTGTAATTCGTAAAATTAATCCGTAGTATACAGATGCTCGCGATCAGACAATGATGCTAAATGATGAAGAAGCATCACGAATGCGAGTTAAATTTAAACATGCTATTTGTTGACATTTAACACACTAGACAGAAAGAAAATGAATGAGGCTAGAAATTACATACAATTTTGAAACAATGGTGATGATGACGAAGAGTAAAAATTGAGAGTGTATTACTAAAAGGGTAAAAGTAAAAATATGGAATGAATTCAGTAAGCGATTCTAATTTTACTGGGGGTTAACAAGGCGAAGGTTTATCAACAGTCTTATTTTATACTGGGACTACATCGTATTATAAGAGAGAGTTAAGCTGAGAAGTCAAAGAAACAGTAACTGCTGGACTTGCACTTAAAATAGCTGGAACTGAAGCAGAATGGAACACCATAAAATTGTAGACTTCGGTCGCTTTTAAAATACTACCCATGGGACTTTGATATACTATAGTTACTTCTATCTTCACCTTCATGGACTTTCGCTCACTAATGACAGCAGCTATTGATACAAATCGAGTTTTGTGGAAATAAACTGATCCTGATTTACTCAAAGACTGTATAAACGAACCTCTATCGATTTACTCTCAGAGGCTAAAATTTCATTTTCAAATTCAGCATCGTATCCAAATGATGGAAATGAATTTTGACTTTGCACAAACAAGTATGAGCCTTACTCAAGGATATACAAAGAGTGAAAAAGAATAACTTTACTGGGGTTCGAACCCAAGTACTTTCCGGGTACGTATTTTAAATGATGAACTACTAATTCTTCACTGATTTCCTATATCCTTTCTCCTCTGAGAATAATCATTCCCCTTTAAGTTTTAATTAATAAATTAGGTATTCACGTTTTTTCTGTGCTTTAAATAAACCATTTTACAGTGCAAACATTGTGGGCATAATCACGGAACGAAACCTGCATTCCTGAGTTTATTCCGCTGCAACCAATTCCGCTTGCCTTTGAAGCGGAAGAGGTTATTAGACGGAAGGGGTGAACAATCGCGTACATTTGGGCAGTTACAAAGCGAATCTCCTGCAGAATGAGCTCGTTCTGACAATAATCGCTCATTAGCCATTCTATCTACCAGTGGAATCTACTACGGGCCCCCTTAGCCCAACGCTTCAACCCATTCATTTTCACTGGTGACGATCCGCTAGCAATAACGTGGTCTATGCTCACAAGGCGTTGGTTCGCATACGCCCCCCATATCTCTCTGCAGGTCTTTCCGCTTTCTTCTTCCGTCCCGAGTGAGGCGTCTCTCCATACACATCTGCAACACTCTCTGCCCTCTTTCCATCTCAAATCCTAAACCACTTCTGGCGATTAACATACATTACGAATTCATTCGAAGGCAGATCTAACGGGCGGTTTTCCCTAGAAATACCCACAGGCGAGTGTCATCTGCCGTTTTGTTGACGACTTACGGAGTGCGATTCAGTTTCCATCCTGAATGGACTACCCGAAGACAACTTTTCTGTGTTTGATAATGATGATGCTCGACAGGGGTGGACTGGTCAGCAGAGGTACGACAACACGTGTTTTCTTTAGTCCCTGTTGCACTACCTTTGTTACGTTACAGCTGTTTGGCAGCATAAGATTTTACTGTACACAATTAAAGATGCATTTATATTACATAGTTTAAAAGCACATTTTCTGTTGTTCTATAAGTTAATTAATACGATGACGGTTTCCCTCAAGGTGTCTTGAATCGAATGCAATATCCATTGAGTCAATTTTCAAGTTAAGTTTTTAATCATTTAAAGTTACGCGATTTCTAAGAATTTTCGTAGATTTCAGCTTGACTGAATAAAACCTAAGATTGCTAACCTCAAGGTATATACAATATATATGGGAATATTTTACCCTCTGGTTGAGCCAATAACCGACGGTTTTCTTCGAGTAATATTTCCTCACATATTATTTTGAACCTGATAAAAATACTGAATAGCTATGGCAATACTAACAGGAGGTAAATGGAATTATTGATTTGGCTAGATCATCAAACCAAATAACTTAAAGTGGACTAGAAGAATTCTACATAGATTAATTGGAACAAGTACGGAAAATCACGGAGAGTATATGATTGGGAGAGACGGATGGATATCATTCAGAAGTAAGACCAATAAACAATATGAAAATTTAATTTTAGTCTGCCTTTAGATATAGCATAGTGAACTTTTCAGTTTTCCATTCGAAAATTTCAGAATCGCTAAATGATTATTCATAAGGATTTTAAGGATCAAAAATAGGCGGAACAATATAGTGAATGGTGACTCTTAAACATTTTAAAAATATTAAAAAATTTTATCGGACTAATCAGCAATATAAAACTACCCTTAGAGCACATTTATCGAGTAATGAAATTTTTACAAAGGGAAAGGCGGAAATGGTATGCGAGAATATTTTTTGCAAATGAAGGAAGAAAAACTTCACCAGCACCTACTCGTCCGCTCGGAAGCTTCAAAAGAATAGATCATTAAGTTTTTTCCTCGATTCACTACGGTTATGAAGTACGCTATTCCAAGAGCTTGAAGAGAACTACCTATTGTTTCGTTATTAGCCTGAAATAACACCGTTTAAGGCCATGTAAAACTTTAACCATAGCGTGCAGTTCAGTGAATAGACATATCTCGTCCGTCACAGATAACGGTGCTAAATGATAGGGAATCTCCCACGGCAAAAGAAGTTTTAAATTAGTGTGCTTAGTGAAATGATACCTCTTTAAGGCTGTCATTTGAAATGGAGAATGAGGCCGGGATCAAAGAGGCAGCTGAAGTATCGGTATGGAAAGTTAATGTAATTAGCCAGCTAAGCTCATTCAGAACTAAATCTTTCCCTTTTTTTTTCACTGGACTTTTAATCTTGGCCTTTCATCTCACTTTCACAATTTCCTTCTTTTTGATCATTTAAATACATCGTATTCAGAGCATTTAGAGTGATTTTATCTTCAAATTTTATCCCATTATCTACACACAGTCTTTCGAAATACTCCCACTTATACCCTTCTAAAAGAAAGGATCTTACTCCTCAATACTACAAAGGTTTCCATTCATAGAATGACTCATTTTAAAAATTAAATCAAAGAGAGTCAAAATGAAATCGGAAAAGATTTTCAGCTTAATACCCGTGATAAAAATCTTTATATATTATTTATAAACATCCGTTTTCGGTGACCAGAGCTATTCTCCCTTCACTGACCACTAAAACATATAAATGACACACGATTTCGAAGAAAAATCTTCCCGCTTCCAGTTAAAAACAGACAAAAAATTGAAAAATGCACCATTTTGTCAAAAATAGAGTAAAAATTTAATTTGCCGATAGTGTTTCGTAACTAGATGTGTAGATATTGATATCTATCGATACAAAAAATGCATATCGAAACGAACACTGATACTCTATTTCCTCACTTGAATAATTTAAACAAACACTCCAATCACTGCAAATGTATACAAAAACTCTCAAACACATCTAAAAAACATACCTTCGCATATAAATCAATTACATTCAATTAAATTGGGTGAAATTTTCTCACGGAGCAACTAGTAATAATATATCTCTAGATTTGCAAGCTCTAAGAAAACGGGAATTAATTGAAATTGGGTTTAAGAAGAAAGACCCTTTTTGATAGTGAAAATACTGACTGCGAAACAGAAATAATGGACAATAAGATATATTAATGGAGGTCATACACAGCATTGGAAGATGGCTTCAAGGAAAGAAGAATTGAAAGCAATTAGGAAGGATCTAAGGAAGAAGCTTAGATGATATGCATGTGTATATACGTACATACATATTTATAATGTGACCGATTTCAACGGGGCGAGTCATCGTAAATCGAACGCACAAAATTTTCAACACTGCGTGACATAACAGTTTCAACCAGGAAACGCGTGCGAAGCCGAGAGAGCGCTGTCCAAAAACCTGGCTGGAGAGAATATTCCTTTCCGAGGAGCTGGAAAAGTATCAAAGAAAGGTTTCAGACGAGCGAAAAACAAAACTGAAGAAACGGAAATGCATTCGTGTGTCACGAAGGACAGGAAAAGATTCTCACGTGTCTTGCCGCGCACGGAGGACTGTCAAGCCTTGTGCCCTAAACACGCACACGCGTTTAACGGACGATTTTTTTTGGGGAAATGGCACACCGATATAATAGAGATGACTAAGAGAGTCCGTCCCTCTCCGAACGCTTTCAGCCATTGGTCTATTTTTCTAGGTAGGGCGTCGTGAGTAAATATGCAGAGCACACCCCGAAAACCGACCTTCCTTAAACCGATTCTACGCAACGGCAAATAGACTGCTTACCTACCTACGGATGCCGCTGAAAAATGGATTCTAAAAACGTATTCATAAAAAGACATGGGAACCAAATAACAAATGATGTTACCAAACTAGTTAGTAAAATAGATCGTAAATACTTGAAAACAGAACGAATCGGAACTACATTTAACACCTGTTAACCTCATCAAACAATCTGTCAAACTAACGGAACCGGACGAAATGTGGTAGAAAGTCAGTAAAAAGTTTTACATAACTGATGAAATTTTTCTGCAATAAATGTACTTTCTTATTCAGTTACGTCTTTAGGTCTATCTTATTATGGAAAATGTGTCAGTTTTTTTCATTGACGACTATATCACTATTTGAGAAGACTTAATTCAACCTTGATGATAAAGATGCCCCACGTCACAACAAATACGAGGAACTTCGTACTTCTACGGGAATTTTTATTCGAACACGACGAATTTGGCGAATGATCGTAACCTGATGATGGCGAACATTCGCCGAAACCGATCGTGTCCATGTTACAGCTTTCTTGTAAAATAATAGGAACTCATTCAGTAAAAATTTCCTTTAGAAATTATATCAATATTTGTTTTCATTTGAGAACTCATTATATGAGAACATAAGATAGCTTTTACAGTTGTATCCCTCGCTTTTGCACACAATGTAAATTTTAATGGCTTCATAAAGCCTGGAAAATTGTCGTTATTTTTGTCCTTCCAACTCAGCATATTGGCTTAAGTAACACTTCGACTTTGCGTAATTATTAGTCCAACAGTCGACATGAAAGAAAATGAATAAAACAACCCCTTAATGATAAAGTAAATACTGAGTTTCTATTATATAATTATGGCGGCTAATTCTAATGTAAAAACAATCAGCTACCTCAGCCATCACTTCGTGAAACCTGAGTACATCATCAATCGTGAAAAATAATCACCAAAATATTACGGTTTTCAAAATCATTTCCGCAGTCCATCGGAGTATCACGATCGCGGAAACCGTAATTTTCTGGTGAATTTTTTCACGATGAATGATAAAAATATAATATAAATAATTATAAATAATCTTTTATATGTTAATACCTATTTAAGGTGCATATTGGGAAAGGCAAAGATAAAAAAATGTGTAAATAATCCTACTGCATTTAAGATAAGTGATAATATCAATATCTATCGTAATTTTAACAATAAAATCAACGGCAATGAAATAATGACCGATCGATACCGAGAGGTTGACTGTATCAGTATGAATAAATAATTTTTGTATATACACTAGGTTCGTGTATTTCACCAAATACCAATGGGCTTTGAGTGATTTCGCCAACGAGTCGAAAATAATGTCTCAATTACTTGAAAAGGCAATACTTATATTATATTTTTTATTTATTTCTGGTGAAAGATATTTTTATTTATTTCTGCATTTTGGTCAATTATTCAAGCAAGATACATGACATGTATCTTTTTTGAATAATTGACCAAAATGCAGTAATAACTAAAAATATCTACAGTATTCCCGTTTTTTTGCAATTGCAATTTTTTCTTGAGGTTCTTCGCTGTGATGTTTTCCTTGATACATTTGAGCTTCAATAGTACATTTTACACGAGATAAGACTGCTAAAATAGGGAAGAGGTAACAGACGTGAGGCCACAACTCTTCTACGCGGTCCAGAAATTTGAAAAGGAACGAGCAAGTCCGCGGAGTAAGAAAGGAAAATTACTCAGAGCGACAAAGGGCCTTTTAAACAAGTGGGACGCTGTAAAATTTTTATTCCCTCGAGTGCGTTCAATGTGCGGAATGAAAAAGAAACAATCCTTTGTTTTTTTGATCCTCGGGCGGTATGCTTTTTTCATTCCTGACGAGACGGAAGGCGTGTCTAAACATGAGAACACAAAGTCACGAGGGAATCTCAATGCGACCGCGAAATAAAGGTTGGAACGAAAGCTTGAATCCAGGGCAGTCGACTAAAGCCACTCCCAAATAATTAAGGGACAAATGAAGCGAGGATCGCGGATAAATTCAGTAAAGACTCCGTTTAGAATCGCAACCCAGAATGCAGCGATGCACTACATCGATTTAAGGGATTAAATGGGCTGAGAAATTCATCTTCTCTGGTTTATCGCTAGGAGAGATTTTACTTCTTAGAGACGGGGAAAGGATAGACAAATTCGATGCACGCGGAATCGGAGCAGACTACGGACGAATCAGAGCGATCATAGAAAAGTGATATACGGAGAAGTAAGTCTGATGATTGAAGAAATAGAGTGATCGCTGGATTTCTCTAGCTAAAGTATTGGAACATTTCATTTTTTGGTGACAGTCTTTATGCAGCCCTTCTTAGGCTTTGGTAAGCTCCTCGAGGCTGGAATCCTAAGCTAAAAATCTATTTTTCCCAATTTTTTACCCTTAACTGGGAAATATTCCTTTCTCGCAATATAGAAAGCGGGATGGTAAAAAAGGAGTACTCTTACTCCAGAAGCTCAATGGATATCTCACTCATTACGAAAAAAGAATTCATCGTATAAAAAATAATAAACACAATGTAAATTAATTTTAGCTCTCTATCCGGCCATTACAAACGAATTCGTGGCATTATATTTTTTTATAAAACTTGAAATATCTAAGGAAAACTTGTTTGTAAAATACACGCAGGTTCACGAACAACAACCTAGACCCGCTTTTGCAAGATATTCTTTCACCCAATAAGTTGAATATTACTCGAAAAAACATTTTATAAATTATTTCTCAGTACAGATTCCAATTTTTGTACGCCGTTGTCGGAAAGATGGGAATTGCTTAGATCATCGCTAAAATCAGAACAAGCAAACAAAGAACAATCCTACATTGGGAAACATGTATTATTTATCTGGCATTCACTGTTGAATTAACAAGGTTGATCCATGCACAATAAATACAATACACTTGCATTAACAATACTTGTATTTACAATGTGTTGTTAGCGCATGAAATAACCTTGATAACTTTACAATGAATACAATTCAATCAAAATGTGTCACTTTTGTATGTCGCTTTCTTTGCATAAACCGTGATATGTTGAAACTTTGGCTTTGCATTATTCTGAGCATATTTAATCGAAGATTTTATTTTTCGTTAACGAAGTAATAAGTTGACATAGGTTATGTGGACTATGGGTTATGATCTGTATAACTTAGCAGTTTTTCTCTATACTTTCATTATTCACAGACATAACTCTCAGATAATGGTAGCTTATTTTTTTCAGTTTTCGGTCCTTCCGGTTAGCACTTATCGGGTAATTAATTTTCATATTGCCAAAGAATCGGTTTCCAGATGCATTCCTTCGGACGGTTAATCGGGTCTCAGCCGCTTATCCACCGCAAAACAGGTGGACGAGAATCAGTCAGTCACCGCTATCAGAACGAAATAAATAACCTGAAAGGCTTAATGTGCGGGTAATGGGCCCGCTCCATAAAAGAAGGACCATTGTCTCATCCGTCATTCTTCGAAGGCGTACGAATCCATAGTGACCCAAAAACATTATTTCTCGACATAACCGCGATTCAACTTCCGCGTCGACCTTGGATTCGCTCTGCAAGTTTGTCGACCTCCCTCTTCATTCTTTCCCAATCAGTTCCGCCGCGACGATCTCTGCGTCGTGCGACCCCCTCTGGAGGACTGCGACGCGTCTGTAGAGCGCGACAATGGTAAGTTCGAGGTCGAGACCCAAAATGATGACTTGGGAGACGAGAACCATACCCTCCGAAACATACTCCTGACTCGAAAGGCTCACAATCGGTGTCCTACATACGCAGAAGTCGGAGGCATGACTACTTATGCAGCCGTTGAAGTCTCCCAATTGCCCTCTCCGGAAACAATGGATCCTCACAATGTGCGTACTGATCACATGATCAGATGGTAAGGATGGACTGGAGCTGGAAAGGACGTTAACCACGATTGTTGATGTGTAGCTAAATGAGAGAATTAATTTCTAGGGTCAGAACTGATTGTTAAGAAACCCATCCTGTATGAAAATTTCAAAGGAATTTGTCTAACGAATACCGCCTCTTTGGTGCATAAGCAAGTAAATATTACTACGGATCATCATAATGGAAATATGGAAATACTGCAAAGGGTACATATTCAAGAACGGCAAAAGCCACAGATCCTTGATTGCCATCATAATAATTAAATTATGGGTTACTTGAAATGATGAGACTTGAGGTAGAGGTCCTTGAATGGAAAGGAAATGAAAAGGAGAGGATGGATTAAAGAATTTAGCAATTGTTTGATGATACTGAACTGAGGTAAAAAAGGAAAAATTTTTGTCACGCCTATTTTTGAAAGATCCATCTGCTTTCGTTGAGTTTCTCTGGTTTGGGAGAAATCACCTCGTGAAAGCTATAGAATTACTTTTCGATTCTTGTGGAATTGGCAAAAAAATGAACGTACACTTCTAATTTTGCGGTTATGGTTTCGAAAGCGTTGAGACATCTGGAGTTAATCAAGAGATGGATACAGTGGATGTCATTAATCCTAATTTGCGTTACAATCTACGCATACTTTATCAGATTCATTTTTAAAGCCGGTAACATCAAAGGCAAGGGATACCACTGTATTACTTGACCGAAAATCTTTTAGTTTTTTCTTTGAGTATCTCCAAGAATTCGGATCTCACAGCAAGCCACCTTTAGTTCCCTGAATGTTTCGTCCGCTAATCATCAACTACTGTATTAGCATCAGAGTAACAGAGAAAGTTCAGTCTATCCTCATATCATTTCTCGTTGATAAAGACAGAGAAGAGAGACGCCTTCCATTGCTCTGAATTACTCGATCCTTGTAATCTTTTTTGTTCATCAATACCGCCATGGATTTGGAAGGCACTCGAAAGCATGCCGAATGAAATTCCACCGCATGTTGGAAGAGGAATTCGCTCTTTGGTCACGCCTGCAACGTCCGTAACTTCGCGACCTTAGTCGGTCTTCGCCTCATTCTGCATTCTGCAAAGCGATGTGGAGGCCCTCCTTCCACCTAAACAGGGTCCTAACAATTCCTTCCACCTCCGTATAAGATGCCTCTTCTTCCTTCCTTTCTCAGGGTCAAGCCACTGGCCATAGGGAGTTCGGCGGCCTCCCTCATCATTGATGTTAAATAGCTTTTCCTTTCCCACGGATCTCAGCGCGACAATCGACAATGACCTCTCTAGTTTTCTCCCAAATATTTCATTTCAACCTTGGTTAGATTTTACCCAAGCATGGACGGATTGAGGACGCGTGAAATACAGATTCATAGATCCCTTTCCACCGACAGGACATTTTTTACAATAACAGTAATTTTTTGATGCAAATATCTAATGAATACAAATTAAAAATCCATTGAAGCCATGACATTTTAAGATTACTTCATGCTTGCAATTACTTAATTGATGACTATTATCAATGGAAGACATGAAGATGCTCTGGGCATTTGAAGATAAAACAGAAAAAAACAAGCAATACTACAGTTTCTGAAATTATTTTGAGAACTGATTTTCTAACAATATCACTGTGACTCGCTACTTCAGGAAAAATCACGAGATGCAGATCTCTCTATACTTGAACTTATCTGATAGCTTTCGATCAATCTAATGTTAGCTTAGATAATGACACGTTAACTGACTTCAAATCATACCATCTCAATCATATGATATTATAAAGGTATTTTGAGCTCAGATTGCAAATCACAGAAAAATATAAATAGTTATTGAAAATTTCCTAAGTTAAGAAAAGGAGATCCGCAATCAATAAACTTGGTTGGAAAACTGTGGATGGAATAGAATCGGATCTAACACGGATATTTCCGCCATCGATGGAAGCTTAACTCTTCAGGTCAAAATTAGCGAGCAGGACAAGTAATGGCAGCCACTCCTTCCTTTGAGGTATTAGAAAGGAGCTTAAGTACCACAGATCAATCATTGCAAACGTGGCCGGAAGCCTAAGTATACCCTCACTGAGATAACCCTGCAGAACTGGATTGTCATCAGACGAATGATTATAAAATTCTTTCGATTTGTCTTCCGTCGGTTTTCTTTTGCGTATCTCGCTGCTTGGAGCTCCATCACATCCTGCTTAACGTCCGGTCAACCTTCCAAAAAAGAGCTATTAATTGAAAGGAATGCCTTCTGCACCCGTTGCGGCAGCACAATCGCATATCCTCCGGGAGGTTCATCAAGGAGTCCCCGGCTAAAAGCAGGACCTGCCCCACAAACCCCGAAATCTCCGCCGCGATTGAATGGATTGGTTTTCCCGAAGGCATGAGAATATAATAAAATGGAGACTTTAACGCTTGAGGCTATCATTTGATTAATAAGTCGTGCAGAGATGGATAACTCTTTGAAGAGGGATGGACTCGGCACGATTTTTGAATGTCTCGGGGCATTATTAGACAGGTGGATCGGCCTCTTTTCTCGGAGGATTTCCCCTAAAATTCTAGGACGGGATATGATATCGCTCATATCGGGGGTGTTTCATTTTCGATTAGTAGGAAAATCGAGTTCACTCTCGACTGATTCCGTCATTTACCGTATTTCGAGTCCATAAGTTTCTGCCTAATATAGTGTCATCAATCCTGGAATAGAACCAAAGATGATCATTTCAGTCCGCACTATTAATCCGAACTCCCACTGAGCCTATAGCGTTATTTAGTGAACAAATAAATTTTTCCAGTTAAAATTAAAGGAAATCCAAATTTTATGAAACGCATAAAACTTCTGATTCTTCTTATTCAGTTTACGTTATTTTCTTGTAGACATATCCACCACTTCGAGTAGTGGGATTTATGAAAAAACGAACTAATAAATGCGGAATAAAATATGACAGCACATTTTCAGCTGTCATAAAATTAGACTCAAGGGCTGGTGTGCAAATTCCGAAGGATTATGAATAAAATGTCTGGCCATTGAGCTCATAGTATTTACACTGCACTGTTTCCAAAACTATGCCTAGTTACCATTCATTTACAATACGTTTCCTAGATTTTCCTAGAAAATATTGCTTTTGGAACGATCAATAATGAGGAATAGAGAAAAAAATTAACCATATGGCATTGTAGCTGTTTTACATGCATCTCAATGCTTACTTATATTTTGGCTCCAATAATAAACAAAACCTAAGGCTAGTTTTTGTAATAATGCAGGAATTTTCCTAATATTTCTATTTTATTCATCAATAAATAATCAACATAAGTAATTGAATTGAGTAACCATTATATATATTAAATATTTTCTGATTATATTCATCTTACCCTTAATAAAAAGGAAACAATATGAAGAGCAACAAAGCAAGGTAATAATCATTTTGTTAATACTTACAACGATGGGTTCCCGAATATGCGAGGGGTAGCGCGTTTGCCTCTGGTAAAGGCGGTCCCGTGTTCGATTCTCGATAGGGGTACATATGTGCGAAATGACCTTGACAGTCGAAGCATTTTAAAAATACTACATATATTGATTACATTAATGTGGTATAACAACATGGAGGATAAATTTGATGAAGGATTATTAGTATAAATTTATGTGAAATTCGTTTATAAATTTCATAAAAAATTAAGATGAAATTAAATTACCTAATATATATCGAATTATTTTTAGCATTCGTCAAAGATGAGAGACATACTATGTTCGTGAAGTAACTGAAATCCTCAATAATGTCTCACGGCATATTCCTTTCTCCGATAAGCGGCATGGCCACATTTCTGAAGATTTCAACTGTGAATTCTTAGCATTATGACCCCAAAACTCAGCCAACCTGTCATACAACGGGATTTTGAATCGCTTGACGCGTTATCTGCATCGAAGGTCGGCTCTTAAGAGGATCCCTTCCCTGTGTAGTTCGACTGCCCAGTCAAAGGGTTCGATCAATTCCACATGTACAAATGAGAAAACTGTGTAGTTTTTCAAAAACAACCTTTTTGAGTAAAGCGAGCTAAACTGCATTTAAAGCAACTGAAACGTGTGGCAAATAGAATTGAATATTAGTCTGTCGAAATGAAAATCCCCTCTCAATACCTTCATTTTTATTTCCTTGCCTTTATCGTAAATATGCGTTAAAATAGTTATTATGCGTAAAATTAAACTTTTTTGAACTTACTAGCTGATGATTAACAGCTTTCAAGACTACTCTGATCAAGATTTAAACAACCACCGCTATAATTAGAGATTTCACATTCAATTTTTCATGCAGTTGATGAACACATACTAAGAAACCTTCGTAGATCTTTCATATAATATAGCATAATGTTAATGCCACTAAATCTTACCAGAACTAGAACGACTTTTATATCGTGTACACATCGACGCATCGGTCCGTCAGTATCCGTCTAATGCAATATTATAAAGAATCTTCATTCATACACTGAGAACCAACTATGGTGAGGCACTAGGGTTTGAGTGTAGATGACTAGTGATCAAACGATTTATTTTATTCATCATTATCGCGGATCCTCAACGAAAAGGATGGGTTTTTAAAAGAATTTCCACTGCGTCAATATAATTAAATTTACGCTCATCGTTCGACCGTCTGAGGTAGTCGCAAAAAATCAATCACATAGAACGTTTAAGAAAATCATAGTCTTCTGAACTTACTCTGAATTCACTTATTACTCAAACATTTCATCCTTTTACTTGGTCACCCTAACCGGTGTTGGAAACTAGTATTGAAATATCTTTGATTTATCTGAGCAAGTTCCGAAGGAAGGAGGCTTTTTGCAACGAAAGTTGTAAATTAAGGACAGCACTTTCACTACGCAAGCAAATCATTCCTGACATAAATATTTACAAACATTTCGCCGATCATTTCACAAAGACAAGCTTATTCTAGTAAGTAAAAGTATATTTGTTTTTAACTAACTATCCTGTAATTTAATCCTGAATCTGAAGTTATTGTATCACTCATGTAATTTTATTGTTTGATTTTTTGTTAATATGTAGTCATATATTTTATTTTTCTTCTTTTAAAACTAAATTGATGTTAACCATTGACGATATTGTATATACCTATGTATTGTGTTTATATGTATTGATTTTCCTATGGTTTTTATTTTTGGTAATCTGCAGTTTCTATGGTTTATTCTTTTTCATTGATTCATTTGATTTTTTACTGCTTTTATTGCTAAATTGACGCAACCAATGGTGATACTGTAAATATCTATGTATTATGTTTTTCTTACTTCTTTTATCATCTTGCAATGATTCTTTTTCTATCTTATCATTATTCAGTTATAATGCTTTTTTAAATTCCTTTCAGTATGTTGCAGTCACTTCTCTTTTCCTTATTCCTCCTCTTCTTTAAAATTTTTAGATGCTACTGTCTGTAGGTTTCGCAGGTTTTTCACTCCCCCCTTCCTGTGGGCGTTTTCCTGCAGGGTTCTATTTTTTCCTAAGTGTAGTAACTTAGGTTTTTTTAACCCGCAAACAAATCTCTTTATTATTTCCTTTTGTTTAAACCCATAATCTATCTCTTTACTTCTTTCTTATTATAAGGGTTAGATGTAAGAAGAGGCTTACTAGTCTCAATCTCGCCCTCTAATAAAGTCGTATTATTATTATTATTATTATTCTAAAATACTATCTTCGCGCTGGATAAAGAAAATCTGAGAAATTTGTATGGGGAAAACAATGACTTTAGATATGATAGAATTATAGTCGCCGTCGTATTAATTCATCTCTACACGTACGAAATATTTTTTCGATAAGGTAACGGTCACTCATCGGCGGTGATACTCAGACTGAATTCATTCCTTCGAAATTAGTCCGGAAAAGGAACTTGAGTTGAAATATTTGGGCATCCCCATTCACGATTAGCTTCGCACCGGAAAGGTTTGAAGACGATCCCCAACGAGCCGATGACGGTATTCGGAAGGCGTCACTTCCGCTGGAAACCAGCGAAGCAAAGAGGCAAAGACTAGGGTGAGAAAAGAAACGGAATGGAAAACGAAAACTTGGATTCTTAGAGACATGAGATAGCAATATTTTCCGAAAATATAATAGAATTTTATTCGCGGACTTTTGAAAGAAAGCCATATTTTTTTAGCGTCGTGAATATTTTAGAAAACAAGCCATGCAACCGATGAGATTAAAATGAAATGACTCTTTAAACTATGCAAGTTATTCAAAATCATATCTAATTATTCAAACCGATAATTAAAAACGTTTGTTTCTAATTTTAGGTATTTAATTTACCAAGCCAGATGATATCATGAATAATTCTACAAGCTGTAGTTACATTGAGGGAGAACTAAATTACATACCCAAACAATACTTAACGTTTAATCCCTCCCGTCGAAACATCGTAATTTCGACTTAATTTCTCATATGCTCAAGCAGAGTTGGATATACCATTACGCGTAATTAGCCCTCTCTAAAGGCTCTCTGTTAAGCGGGTCTGAAAATTGACGGTTTGTCTTTATTGAACAGAGTAATCTCTTGGTGCAGCCGTAAAGTTTTCCTTTCGCTCTAGTTGCCGAAATTCCCCCCTGCAGTCTAACCAATTTCCTTGAAATGAGATTTCTCGATAAAAGTTTAGTTTCCAGTCCTTTGTCAGGTAGCTAGGATTGTTGTGTATAATTTTTTAGTATTACTCCATATTGTTTCGATTCTCTTACATATTTGAAATCAAGAATTTTATCAGCAATGATCAAATTCCTAAGAGGTAGAGGAGATTTTTAAGTCTCCTCTTCCTCTTTACTCACGGTCAGATAATAATATTGTAAATAATCAAAATGATTCTGATTATTAAGCAACAATGAAGGTTAATTTAAGTTAATAAAATATAAGAGAAAATTTAGTAGTGGATTTTAAAAATCTAAATGAAGCTTAGGAAAAAGTATCCACCGCAGGAAACACCCACAAAGAACGTGAAAAGTATGTACAAACATACAAATAGCAGTAATTTATATAAATCATGGGTCATGCGACTTTTAAGTCGGCATCATGAGCCAAGTAATATGTTATGAACATAGCTTCTGATGGTTTTGGATGAACGTAATTAAAACAATTAAATTTCCTTTGCCTTTGGAGAAGAGGAACAAATTCTAGATCATTGGCGCAGTCAGTAGAATGAACTTTATATACTGCAATGAGTCCTTGAAATCATTACCAAGAAAGATCGGTCCATTAATGAACATAAAACGTGCTACAACGTTTTTATTACTTCGACAATTTTATTGCCTCTTTAACGTCCGCACCACGCGATTAGGCAGTAAAATATCGAGGATGCACCCCATTAATGGCGAAAACGAGACGAAAATTTTTATTCCAGTCTCCAATCGTAAAAAAAACACGGCGTCAGTACGGCCTCCAAAGGTCGGTCAGACGGTCATTTTTTCCAGAGCTCACCGCACCGGAAAACGGAGGCGATTCGAGGGAGGAAATGACCGAAGGGGTGAGTGAGTAGAACGGTGACAGGTGTATGGAAGCTATCGGAGTTTGTGGCAGGGTGAAAATTCTATGCAAGCAATGAGGGGAAGTCGGTTAGTGGCGAAAGAATTTTTAAAGAGGAATTGCTCGGGGATATCGTCATACATAAGGTGCTTGATCAACTTTATCTTCTAGTTACTAATGATACTTCTTATTAGAGATATTCTTGATTAAGTTAATAGTTGGATTAGCGTCAAAATCATCACATAACTTAAAAATTAACGCAATCGTTGCATTATTCCTGTTTATTCGCCATAATAAATCAACGGGGATAATGTTTCATCCTTTCGTGCAAAACGGTACCACTATCCGATGAGGGCCCGGTGTTGAACCTTAATATTTCTATTAGATATTTACATCGCGAGTAAACATAATGAGTATATAATTTTCTATTTAAATGGCAGTTCAGATTATCCTCACATTGGGTTTATCTCGAACAATTTGGAGATTATCAGATGGCGAATATGTTCACGGCCGATCCGCCAACCTTGTTCGAACAAGGACTTGGGTGATCCATGTCTACGATATAATACTATTAGATTAGCCTAAGGCTCCATTAAAGATGTTGCGTCTCACATACATTACTTGATATATTTTTAGTGTCCCTAATATCCCTTAGTTCGAACTTATATCCAGACGTATAGTCTCTGAAACTTAAGAATATTAACCTAACTATTAAAGAGAACTTAAAACCTAAGACATAACTACACCAGAAGCACTGTATAATTATTCACATAAAATATAACGAACCTGAAATAAATCCCTGGCTAGCTATGCAGATAGGTAAAAGGTTACATGAAGATCTTAAGCTGACTTGAGATAAAATTTACATCATCCTGGTTGATTATTCCCACAGTGAAGGAATATTGGCGAACTAAATGTGAAGTATTCGAGGGAAGCTTGGACGGGATTGTATGAAATAGTAAGCTGCTCGAACCATTAAGCATTTTCCTTTTTCGTAGATATGGAACAATGATTGCATTATATTTACTACGAAATTAAAAATACACGCAAAGATTAGAATTTGAGATATTCGTTGAAAATCGCGTCGGGTGAAAATATGCTCACTAGAAATTCATTTCTTCTTACGATTCCAAATTCAGATAAAATTTGAGAATTTAAAACTACTCTTGAAATGGAAGTTTTTCAAAAAGGTGAGCATTTCGTTTTTGGTAATGGAGCGGTAAACACCTGAGCAAATCCCGCACGGAATACCACATTCCAGAGATGAGGGAAATCTTGGAACAAACCAATTCTCGGGAGTCAATCACTTTCTTCGGCCGCTTGTTATCTGCAAGACCAGAACCTTTGATCAGTAATTGAAAAGGAAACCATCTTATTTATTAAAGCACCCCATGAGTCTAGAGATCACCTGTCGCGTGGCTAGAGAACGAACCAATTATCGAGGTCATTTTCGACCCTCTAAAAAGATCATCACCAAGAAGGCGGCAACGTCGCTCATGCGTTTAACACCTCCGCCTTCGAAGGAGAAGCACCGTAATTCGGTAGACAATGGAGGATCGTTGGTTCCGTTTATCCGTTTTGGCGGCAACCGACCATGAGATGGCGAACTTCTGAGAATTAATACCAAAGAATGCGCGCCCAAGTTATTGGGATACCCATCTATAGAAAATGGGGAACAAAAGAAAGAGGGATGGATGATTTTTGTGCTTTTTTACCCTGGAGAGATGCGCGTATTTGAGTTCAACAGACAGCACGTGTATAGCGTTGTATACTGCACGGGTTTCTACATCTGAGCAATCCAACACTGAAATTCTATTTTTCAGAACGATATTAAATCCAAGTATAATTGAAGGGGAGCTAGTTAAAGTCCTTTCTTTATAAATAAACTCACGAACATAGCTTTCAAATAGAATATTCATTGAGCGACTCTTTTATATTATTAATAAAACTAAAGGCTTTTTATTACTATTCTTATGAGTATTATCATTAATTTTTCCAAATTCTGAATGGAATTAGTTTTATCGATTCTGTTTCGTATTCTACCGAAACCATTTATTAACGCTTAATAAATAACAAAAATTCATAATTTTTAATTGCACTTGCATACTAAATATCAGTACCAATAATAACTCTCGTGTCTGATAACAAAACTCTAATCGAAAACGACTCCCAGATAACGTTAGGAAGAAACCTACAGATAATTTCCTACGCTGGATTATGGATATTGGTCGTTCAACCTTCAACGAATGTGCAACTAAGCGTGTGCCAGACTTAAACTTATTTGGGGACTCGCGCATGTCACCCTAGTGGTCATGTTTATGCTTAGATCAAAAGGATGCGATTTGTAATTCTGATACAGAATCGAATCGAATTTCAAATTTCCCCATGAATAAAATACCATAGACCTCTACGAGTAATTTAAAGGAGAAGTAAGCCGCATTCGCCTCCGTGGATGGCCGCATGCGGCCTGAAGGAGGAGAGAAGGGGTGGTCGGCTGGATCAATTCCGAAGACCCGTCCACCGAAGCATAACTGTATACCGCGCACGTTCGAAACTTGGTCTCAAAAACTAACGGTTTGTAAACATTCTAGCTGGGAGCTTTAATCTCCTACCAACTAACTTCGCCTACGATCTAGCAATCTCCCTCTCTCACCAACAGCGTCGTGGGACTCTTTTAAGAGTCTCTGACATGGTGACCCCAAGAACGAATTCACCGAGTTTGGTAACGCTATATTCCCACGCTTCTTTGCGTGGAAGGTGGGCGAACCGTGCTCTCCAAGCACGCATGGGTACCCTTTGTTTTTGTTGAGAAAATACACTATTTTGGTGGCTATGAATGAATAGGATTGCCTGACATGACATTCATCCACTTAATGTGGGGAGATCGGAAAAATAAAGCGTCTTATATAACTCGTGAATTTTCGTAAGAGAACTTCATTAAGAAAAATTTTCTCAGATATTTCCGACAAAATTTGAGGATGCTTTCCGGAATCGCCACAAAAAATACAAAAATGCATTAATATTCCTTTAATGTTCAATATTCAACATAGAAGTTGGAATCGAAACGGAGTGGCAGTATTGAAATTTGGCAGATAAAATTTCTTTTCTTTCTGTCTTCATTTTCCGATAATCTCCAATGCAAGAATTTCATAAATGATGAAATATTTTTAAAGTTAACAATGGAAAACTTATTGGAAGAAGTCTTTGACAGGCCTCGGCAAAAGATATCTCTTTGTGAACATTGCAGAGCAGAGTCTTTTCCGCGTAAAATTCTGCCATAAGTTTCAAGCGTCACTGTCATATTTCTTGGAGAATGATTTAAGGAAGGTGTCACAACTCAACTTCGTTTAATGGCTTCGTGAACTTCAGCTACCCAAGATGTACCCACGAGACAATCAGTCTCAGAACACCTAACAAATTTAGCAGTTACATGTTGAGAAGACCCCCTAAAAGAATGAGGCACTGCCGTCAAATCCGTCAAAGGAAGCACCGCCAGCGAATGATTTGAGACACGATCGGATGAAGATGTGGCATGCAACACTCGCACGCATCTGTAACTGTGCCGCGTGTTTGCTTTCGGAAACCCTTCAATTTCCGTTACGCAGATCGTGCCCTACCGATTTGGACAGAGGCAGGCAAGTGCGGCAGGAAAATCATGAGAATGTTTTCCTATTATGCTAATTGGACAAAGGGAGAGTGAAGGAGAGAGAGAGTTAGAAACTCTCTCCGAGAATTGGCGACTTGCAGGTGGCCATTACGCTGTGAAGCACGAGCACTCATAATTTTCGACAGAGATTCAATGTGAGTAAAATAATACCACTGAGCGGGTAAAATGAAAGGGAGCATTGATTTTACCCCCAAAATTATGCAAAGAACTTTTTGGATGGAATGACAGAGAGGATTTTTTCTCGCAAGAAAATATGTAAAATACAAATACTTCTACCTGGGAGTAATGTAACTTTATTGCTACCTTTGACCATTCTATCACCTGTATACTACAATTATCTTCAAGTATGAATTGTTGATAATCTATCATACATCAGCCTATTTTTTGTTACTTTCGAGAATTACTGTCTTACGACATTTGCATTATATTTTACTTCAATTCCGAAGTTAAAACATTCTAATGACAGTGTTTAAATGCCCAAATTTTATGTGTCAAAATATGTAATATAATGCACGCATCAAGTTAATGTATACTTTTAAACAATTAATAGCTTGATTAGTGTACTCATTTTATATATCAAAAAAGTTGTACTTATTAATGTGCAAATATATTGAGAGGTCTCATTCCTGTCTTTGAGCGAGTGCTAAGTAATGTTAAAAATTACTCGGTAAGTTAGACTCTCCTTGAGCATTGCCATCTGCGCAGATGGTTAAATTGCAGCGTAAGTAATAAATGAATAAACAGTGCGATAATCAGGAACAAAAAGTTCTCGTCATAAAGAATACCTATGGTGTGCATTGTCTTTTGCGAGCTACTTGCAGAAGTAACTTCGTTTATATTGTACTTCCACGTGTTTTGTTAGAGGGCCCTTACTATATGGGATAAGCACATAAATATTTTTTTACAAAAATCACTTATTTAATTAACGTTTTTAAATTATAGCACTAAGAAGGAGGTGATGTGATATTTAGTTTTTCCTTGAGGATGCCTCTATTGATTTTTATGATTTTTTATGATCCATATGTTAGAGAACATATGGATTTTAAGTATACAACAATTCCAAACTTATTCCTTTCGTAAAGAAACTTTTCTTCGTCGTATTATATAAACAATCAAAGGAAGTGAAAAAAGTTACATACATACATGTTCTTCGCATTTACAATATATATTTATCCTTTTGTAATTTAATTAAAGTGGAATATTATCTAATAGTAAATTTAAAACATGTTATGCATGTGAGCTTCATATACTTCATTTATGGTAGTCCAAACCAAATTAAATATATGAAAATTTTCAAATCGCAGGAATTGGCAGGTGATTTAATTACTCCCAATTATTTCTCCAAATCAGTCGTACTAAACACGTTCCTTTGAGATCCCGGAAGTAGATTCTCACAGAGGAGCTACTAAAGACGAATGCTACGCTGTAGGTTCCACTTGCGGCCGTATCTTTATTTAACCGTATTTGACCCCGAAATTCAACCGCGCTGAATAATGGTTCCGACGCAGGCATATCCGATCTTATTATCTTCTCCGTTCATCCTTTAGCTCTGGAAGACTCCGCTCTTTTGCTGGAAAGATTGCCAAACTTCCAATAGATTGAAGGAAAACGTTTTTAAAGCAAACTACGTTGTTGGACAACGTATAATCAGTAACGAGCGGGAGGATCCACGCAGATTCGATAGGCTTTTGGCATCAATCAGGAATGTCTTACAGAAGGCGGAAGTGCATCACAAAGAAAAGGGCTTTTCGATTAAGTGAGGCAGCAAGGCTGACGGAGCGGATGAAATCTCAATTTCGGCAACTGCGCTTGGCAGGTGGTTTTCTTAAGAGAGCTTCTTACTTTTCGAAAGGAACATTGTTCCTTAAAACATGCCAACATTTTAACAAGCGATTGCGGGAACTAGGGTAAAGTCTTCAGACGTGCATGCCTTACTCTTTGATGGTTACGAACTCACAGCTGTATTCGTGAGTTGCCCTAGACCCTTCGAATGTTACGGAACTCTTAGTACTTCAAAACTTCTAATTGATTTAATACTAAATGTGAATAAATATGCGACCTAGGCTTCGGAGCATCGCATCAGGCAATAGAAATTGCCTGTGGCTTTCCATTGCCTGATGATGGAGCGATGCTTTGAAACCTAGGTCGTACATTTGTAATTTATTCGTGGATCCTGTATATATTAATAAATTTAAAATGTGAATAATTTTTAAGGCGCTAGTTTTAGAGGGAATGATACAAGTCTAATAATTTCAACAGTGATATATTATTTACAGTATTTTATTGATTATTTAATAAATCATTGAAATTAATTTATCTTTAACACTTAACTTTTTCATCATGCATTTTGACTAACATTCAACTAGCGATAGTAAGGAGAATAGAAGTGTCGATATTATTCCGATGAAATACGAAGGCGGTTTCGCCGAATAATTGTATTGATATTCAATCATTCACACTCAAATTACAATCCAAATTCGTCCCATGAAACATCTGTCTATGATAAACCTTTCAGCATAGGAAATTTCTCTATATGTTCGTGAGTAGTATTCAAGTAAGGAGGCATTTTATACATGCACGAGTTTTTAACGAGTATACACCAATAAAACTACTACTGTATTATTTTCCAAACATCGATTTTCTTTCTTTATGATCCACTCGGTTGCGATGTTTACGGGAAATGACACCCACGCCGTGAAAATTTAGGAAACGGAAAAGCACTTCAATGCTCCGGAGTCCGACGTTAACGGTATATCAACCCAAAATGCACTCATATATTCGCTACGGTCTTTTAAATCAAGCATATCTTTACCTCTCTCTTTATTTGGCTGAAAAGCATAAAAGTCGACCCGTTTGAATCAATGGGCTGTAAGGATTTTTAATCCGTCTCCCAGAAGAGGCGGAGCAGGAAGAAAGAGGCGTTTAACTAATGAGGAACGAGTCTAGGTGGTGCCAAAAGATGTAATAATTTTTTAACGGTCAAGTGAGCGGCCATCCACGTGGCTCTCAAGATAGATGCAAACATAGAAGTCAGGCTGAGAGGGGAGATAAATGGAAGAAACGATGGAGGAAAGCGTTTGATGGCCAAACAAGTTTCTCGCAGTGAAAGACACGGCAAACTTTTGAAACAAGAGTTGCCAAAGTATAGCAATCGATCATCCCAAGTATCTTAACAGAGTTGCAAAATCGTTTCAGTTCTTTTGAACATTTTGAGAATGTCTTACGACTTTATTTAAGTTCGTCACGGCAATGCATGCATGAATCGGTGGTTTAAAGTATCCTTATATCCCTTACTAAGATTCATTTATAATTTTTCTTTTTCATCAAATCATTAAGCATCATTCTTTTAGCATTTCCCTCGCATCCTTCTACGAAGCACTTTATTTGACAGTACACCCTAATCGATATTTGATCAATTTTACCCTCAATTTCGAATATTCAATCAAAATCCTTTCCTTTCTCAGTATCTTCGGCCCAAGCAATCTCTTTCTTAGTGAATATTTCGTGTATGGCAGTAGTCCTACCCTAATAATACCATAGGGAATTCAAACGTTTCCAATCCATTATAGTAATATTATGTTTGGCTATTATAAAGCAGCTTTTACTATTTAAGCCATCGTTAGCCATGAAAAGCGTAATAGGTTAAGGTTCTTCTGTAAGTCAGATCACTTGCGCTTGTCTTCGGGTTCCTAGCGAGAGTCAAGCGTTGAAATCACCGCTGAGAATATAACACAATATCACCCGAAATAGAAAAATAAATATATCAGAATGATGGACATGATAGGGAGCGACGCTATAGTAATCAGCAAATAAATAAATATCGGCGTAATTTATGATACATAAAAAATAAAGCAGCGTCCAACAGTAGGCAACATCCACAAATCTACGCCAAATTTAGTGTCGAAAAAAACGCCAACAATGAACAATTCTTATTTACAATGTTGAGGTTGCATTCTTTCACCGATAATAAAGAAGCTGTAATACATCCTTTACTCATTCCATAGCTCTCGGCATTTCAACATATGGCGTGTATTTAACGATTCTTTTTCTGGGTCGACGAAGGGAATTTTAAGAATGTACCGAGTGTACCGAAGGCGGAAAAATACCTCTCAAATGTTTTTTTCCAAACTCGCGGATCGAGCCATTCCGAGCACGCACCCACTGGAAACTACGCACATATTTAAAGAAAAGGGGAAAACGCCACCGCGATCCTGCGCCATTCGCTAGATCGAAAGGGAATAAATAACCCTTCTTAGATTCCTAAAATGCCGGTTTGGAAACCGAATTTGCCTCCGGTCTTGGACAGAAAGGGTGAACGAACCTTACCGTCCAAAAACCGGTGGATCTCGGATGGAAATGAGAGAGGGGGAAAGGTCGACCGAGAGAGATTGGTGAGAAGGACGGAAGGAATAACGGAGATATGAAGAGAGTGAGGTGGAATCCACGAGAGCAAAACTGGAAAGCGAATGGAGAGAGGAAAAAAAACGAAGGGAATGGGCGGATTTCATAATGGGCGCGGCCTCCTTCATCCCTCGTTCCCGGAAAAAATTACGCTTCCTTCATTTTCCTCTGGATTGATTCCCTGCGCTATCATTACGCTGCATGTCTTGTGCGTGCCTATCGCCTCGCTCGCAGTTGTGCAACCGCTAAAAAAAAACCCTTCGCTTGTTTGCGAGCGGCCGGGAAGATGAGGTTTTCCGAATCATTTGTTATGAGAGGAACAAAATATATACACACTCAGCACTCAGGTGCGTGGATGATAGCCTTTGCGGTCTCCGATGGACGTGATTTTGAGAGCGGTCCGTAGGCCGCATTCCTGGCGCGGCATTTTCTACAACGGTGCCCGGATTGGCGGCGTTTCCACGAAATGTTCGATAAACACCCAATCTGAGGGTAATTGGGAAAATTAGAGACCCATGTGACGGTGGAGGGGAAGGAAAACTTAATCAATTATGATGGCGTTGTGTGCCGAGGTGGCCATTAAAGGACCTCTCACTCATACGGAGAGAATTCTGAAACATACGAAAAAGTATTCTTCCGTCCTTAAATAAATAAATCTGTTTCGCATCAAATCAGTTGAACCGACGAAAGAAATATTTAATATTTCTCATATCCTGTTCTAACATTGCTTGTAGAAATTGCTATTTCTCAGGACGCTCACATTAAAATTATTTTCAGTCGGCAACGTCTTTCCTAATTGTTTTTTTATTCAATCAAGTTTGATGATAAAATATTTGTGATAACTTCAACAGCTTAGATTACAACATATGGCCGAATAATTTTTGACATGTATATTACTAAAATATCATAGTAAATAAATTTTGCGTGAAATTCAGATTTGACGAAACCCTTTGTAAAAATTAAGAAATTCTATAAAGCTTTTGTAAACAAACAATTCTATGCAAGAAGAATTATGAAGAAACAAGACTATGAAAGCACTTTTCTTACCACCACAGAGCTCAAATAGTTGATAGTCATCAAATAGTTGATTAGTCATCTGATAACCCTGTAAAGGAAATTTTAAGTCTTTCTTACCTTTCCTGGCAAACATTCTAATATTTTTCTGCGGTTAAATCACCAGCAGTTAAAGTACCGAATACAACCTAAAGCTTTAGTAAACTCTGCGATGAGCATAAATACCTCAGATACTATCATACGTTGGGTACGGTACGTTTTTACGAAGTAAATAACTCCTAAATTCAAAATATGCAGCTATTCTTATAAAATGCCCTCTGATATTTTCTTTGATTTAAAAATTTCTCTTTTACAAGATTTTAAGCAAGGTAAGATAGGTACTGAAATTAATATATCGACCTAATTACGTTTGATATACATTAATGAAGACAATAATTGAATCGATTTTCAATTTAACTGTTGAATACAGACTCTAATGGATCACAATTTCTGAAGAACTTTTGCAATACTTGTAGCTAGAATTCGCAGTGAGCCAGAAGGATATTTCCGACAATGATGGAACGAAAAAAGGCTGAATGAACACTTAAGGTCTTCTGAAATCGTAAAAGCAACATCTTCTCTTATTCGGCGGGTTTTCAAAAACAAAATCCTCGAAAAATTGCAGCAGAATTCGCCGGAAACCATAATCTCGGAGTTATTTCTGATAGATTTGATATATATTACTGTTCTACAAAAAAGGACAATCGAGGACACGATATATTCAGAGCATAAAGTAAGTGTCGGGGACACAGATGTGGTCCATCTCATTAGGACCAGTTCTTGGACGCAGATCCTCATCGTGTTTGCTTACGATCACCACATGCTCACTGAAGCACAAAGATGCGATTGATACTCCGCAGCATCAGGGCGACGAGCATAAAAAATATGGGCTATAAAACATTTGGTGCGCAAGCTAGAATCTTCAGATACTTAAAATGTAGCGCTTATTTTCACGCAGACTATGCTTAGAAAATTCGAATTACTTACCCATAAGCAAAATAAGCATCGAACAAACATCAGAAAGAGCAAACAGAGTTTTCAAAACACAAGCTTAGGTTTAACGAGTAAGATATTGACAAAGATAACCAAGTCATTCAATATGATTTAAACGGGCTGTAAATCTTATACATTATCAATGAATTTATTTTCCTATATAATGTATTCATTAAAGAATTTAGACATCTTTGCTTTGTGAATACTTTTGGCTAGTAAAATATTTACATGATAGTTCCTGAAGAAATAAACGATATAGTTTCACATGATTCTCATATCATGAGAAAATGAGTGATTTCCGATTTCAATTTCAATTTTAATACTCCATGTTCTGGGAGGAAAGTATTAATATATACCTTCGTATGACAAATGACATTTCCTTCTCGAAAAGTGAAAAAAATATATCGACCTAGGACTTTTATTTTAATCAACTTTAACGTATACTATTTGTTCCTATTTGCATTATTTATTATGATGATAAACATTTAGAATCATACCAATTATAAACGAAAGAAAATTTTATAAAATTACAGTGTAGCATTCTCCTGAAACCTCTGAGTGAGAATCTTTTGAATACATTCCTGGAATTCATCCTAGTCCTAATATGCGGAAAAAAATATGTCAAGTATCATATATTAAAAGTTTGTTCTAGGTCCATCAAAAATTTACTTAAATCTTTTAGAGTAAAATATTTATTTTATACAGGGAGAATGCTACTTTTTATTTAAAAAATTCCTTATTTCTCTCCGAGGATCAACTTTTTCCTTGAAATATAGATACTTCTGAGTGAATAATTAAAACGGATGAGTTATCAGTTCAGTACACCGTTGAAATACATTTTGAGTACATTTTTAGAGTTAAACTGCGGTATGTTCCAGCATAGAAACATAGAGTGGTTCAAAAAAATCTTCACGACATTCCTGAACGCTTATATTAAGGGAGTCAAACAACTCGTGAAAGACGTTTTCCTAAAGTACGAGTACACGGTTTAAAATCGTGAGGAGAAAGGAACGGGAATTACGGAGAGGCAAATAGCAAAGAGGGAAGCAATGAAGAAAGCAGAGATTACGTAGGTAAGCGAAGACGTGCATAAACAACAGCGTTTACATTCACCTCCAAATCTACCGCGACATCTTAACCCCAGCATTTATCGCTTAAAGCGTTCCTCTTGAACTCTGACCCTCACCTATGACTGCATCATTCCTTCCATTCCCACCTCACTCCCAGCAGGAAATTTCATCCGTCATCCTCCAGAGATCTTCTGTAGCTGGTTTGGGTGGCTCATATGATCCCACAACATTCCCACGGGTGTGAAGAAGGAACAACGACCGACGGGATAAGAAAAATATTGGCCCTCTATTTTTTAAGATCATATTCTTTTGACGTCACTTAAGTCGGGCGTTGAAGTCTCCTGGTCAATGACATTCTTTGTGGGGAAAAACAGAGGTTTGTTGGGATTGCTGCCTCTCACATTTTGTGAAATTACGTTACGAGGGCAGGAAATCCGTTTCTATTCCATTGACTGATTATTATTAAAAGAATGGAGCGCCAATAGGTTTTCAATGCAAGATTTCGCAAGGATAGTTGTATTAGAAGCGGGAAGTATTGATCTAAGTAAAAAAATGTAACCAAAATTAACGTATTTTGTCAAAGAAGACGCGATTTGTTAAAAATCACAATAAATCCCAATTATAACACATTAGAAGTTTTGACTTTCCTCAGCGGTCATCACAGTTTTCTACGTGTGATAAAATAATCATGATCTTGTAGTGCAAAAATATACTAAGAAAACTCAGCAAATTCATTCAGCTAAAAACGCAGTTTAGAGAAAGGTAACCGGACAATCTGTTTCCAAATCAATTGACCTTAGATATGAGGCAAATCTCTACAACTAATGTCATCGTTAATTTCAAGTTAAAACAATTTTTATCAGAGTTTTACGATTTGAGATAGAAATGCGACTGGATGAATATGTAACAAAAGCGAAGAAACCAAGACCATATTACAATGAAAAGGAAGCAAGGAAAACGTTATAAAATCTTGAATAACCAATTTACTTTTGAATTCTGTGAAAGGGAGCCCCGAAAACCTTACAAATTTTCGACCCCACCATTTATTACGCGTCGCTTACCATTCACTTTCTCACGACCTGGATGTCTCTTGCTGAATGAGCTACACAGCGTGAGAAAGGAAGCTGAAAATCACAGGGGCATTCGAAAAAATACATAAGCCCAGCCCAAATCGAATCTTAGGGAAAGGACCTCAAAAAATTCCTCCACCTTTTTTTCACTCCATTCCAACTAAGGATTACATAAGAAAGTACTAACACGATCGAAAGGATACAATCCGGGAAATGCGGATGATTCCGTTTGATGGCATCGAATTCTGAAGAATACTTTTGAAATTGGTTCTGAGGCTAGCCGGGAGACACGCGGATGGGAAGAAGAGTGGTCAGACTCATCAACACCTGAATTAACGTGCTCAGCGAAGGGGTGAAGACCCGCACTACACGGGCGAAGAACTTTCATGGAAAAAATACCCCACGCCAGGTGTTCATCCCCTTTCCCCTACTACACAGACACCAAGAGCTCCCTCCCCGGCGTTTCGCTCTGGGTGCCACTGGGGTTCCTGGCGTCGCTCTCGTAATCGTCACGCAAGCTATCTCCGCTCATTCCCTTCACCGCAGAACCGGAAGGTGCGAGCGATTCCGCTGCCCACAACGCTCCCGTTCTTCATCAACATCTCCCGAAAGGGCAATTATTTAAGTTGCCATCCTCTGAGACCCAATGATGACCAGCATAAGCTATGCAATCACAGCGAAATCAACTCTGACTTATACATTTGCCGTTCCTCTCCATTTAAACTGAATAGATGATAAAAACAGTCAAGTCAAGAACGACGTTCTTTCGTGGGATTTGGTCTAGTGAGGCGGCATTCCCGTGGGTGACACGTGGTCAGCAGATCGACTCCCACGCCGTTGTATTCGGGTTTCCAGAATTGGACCCACTAGCTCTCAATTTAGATAACCACCTATGTTCATCACGATTAATGTTGGCCCCCACCGCGACTCGAACCCGGGATTGCTACCACCGAAGAAAAGTTGCCGACTAGTCCATCCAGAGCCTACACAATCATTGCAGCACTGTACAAACATCAGGCGCTATAACGTTGAGCCGAGTATGATTAAAATTCCAATCTACTTCTGTAATACTCATCCGGCTAATTTTGATCTCATCATTACTATTAACCCGCTACCATCCATTAAATGTAAATGATTGATAAAGATTCCTCTAATACAGTTCCTGCCAAATAATTTCACCCTACGGCACACTATGAGAATTTGTTTTGCGGCTCAGCTACGAAATTTAATTTTAGGTTTACTGTTAAACTTAAAACAATGTATGCGTCGGCTGCTGAATTCTAAAGTCATAAACATAGAACAATAATTATTCTCAAATTTTCCAATAGAAGACCCAATGGCAATAAGAGGGGAGTATTAGATATCCCGAGGAAAATATTTTTTTAATCCATATAAAAAATTCTTACCGAAAATGAAAATTATCAAAAATGCGACATACGAAGTACTGCTTCTATAGTCAAAATAAAAATAATATATGCTACATTCTTAAGAAAAGGATTCTCGGATAAAAATTGTGATTGGTTTCAGAGTTTGATAAAATATAGGGAACACTCGTGTTCTATGGGCGCCCTAAGCGGGTGCTCTATTTAAGTATCTGCAAGAAATGTCGGAGATTGGGGTACCTCCATATGTTTTACATTGAGAGCCTGAATACCTGAAGTCAAACCAGAGGTATTCGATTACTGTGTTATCACGTGCAGGATCTTTAGGATTCTTTTCACAGATGGTCCTATAATGTCTACTTTGAAAGCTATGAATTGAATATCGATTCAACATCATATAGTGACGATACGACAAGTTGATATCTACACATATAATTTATCTACAAACCATAGTTTAAAATAGTAACATTTAAAATAAAATTGTACGCAGCTATATTTGTGCTTCCAAGAATAGGAGCTTAAAATTGAGATTTACATTATGGGCAGGTCTCTAGCGTGATTTCCATCAAGATGCCATCGTATCTGCCTAAGAAAGCGGTGAATGCAGGTTATATCCCTGGGTGGTAAATAGCAATACTTTTGGGACGGACGTTGGATGACCTTTCGAAATGAATAACGTTCACATCTATATTCTTGCGAAGCATGGCAATAGAAGGTGGTTATCATGAGCTGCTTCTTAGTAACATACATAAAGCAGGCTACTTATATACAATATTTTACAACGCAAAGAAAGCTATAGCGTCATTCTAAGGGTACGAGGTAGAATAACCTGCAGGATCAAAATAATTTTCCCTCAACTCAGCAGCTAATTGTTCTAAAACGAATCTCGACAAATTCGCTCCTCAAAAATAATTGCGAACTTCATTTCACAATCAAGAATGCGGTTATTATGTTCCATCAAAGCCTTTGGCTGAATCATCCGTTCTTCAATGCTAAGGTCAAGAGCTCTAGTCTTTTCTCGGCCGAGCCTGCTGATGTACTCGGAGTGGGTAGTTTTCGTCCGAAGAGATAAATTGACTCTATGAGAAAATTTGAGGAGCCTACCACATTTGTATGGATGAAGAATGATTTCAATTATTAATTTCTCATTAAATAAAAGTTGTCATTACTATGAATCTATAACTTCTCTTCTTCTCCGTTTCTGGAGCTTCTCAGAGTAATTTAAATAACTACTTTCTCATACAGCAGCATCAGAATCCTAGATTAGAACTTGATTAAAACGAGCAGCATGATAATCAAACGATCGGTTGTGATTTTTATAAAAGAGAGGATTATTTAAAAATTGGGCTGGAGTAGGAAAAGAAATAGATTTCGACGAAACTTCAAGAAACCACCACTTCCAAAAAGAGCAATTTTGAAATAATTTTTATGATATTTTCTATCGGTTCCAAGTTTCATTTGGAACAATGTACAAACATTTTATAATGCACCGCATTCTTGCATTCCCACCATCATTGAAGAGGATCAAATTATAAAACCTCATAGATCACAATTCCCTCCGCGAATCTCTGTGTATACAGATTAATTCTCTAATTGGATGGGACTTTTATCTAACCCATAACAAAATACTACTTGATGCCCTGACACACTGCTTATGGAATCAGGTCTCAATGCGATATAATTCCCCGCGACAGAACTTCGTTGAGATGATTAGATGGAGAAGAGTTCATTGAAAGGATTCCAATGATTGGGAAATTAGGATCAATACATTTTCTTTCGGGTTAAGATCACTAAATTATATCTCCTTGAGATCTAAAAAACGGCCACTTGAAACCTACGATGAAACCTCATCCATAGAAGAAAATTACAACCAGCGGAAGGATGATAATTCACCATAAATAACCCAAAAACAACATTTACCTGTTACGGCAGACGACACGCTGACCATCAAACATAGCAGCGACAAAATTACCGCACTCCACGGCATTCTTCTTCTTCCACTTGGGTTCACGGATCCCAGTGTATGTCCCATCACTCCCGATTACTATGTCCTAAAATGTCCAAGCGTCCACTTTAACTTCTACGACGTTTTGCCGCGCACTTTACACAACTACAAACTCCGTGAACGAGGTCACTAAAGTCCCTCCGGTACCGGCGGAGCCCCCGGAGTAAAGAGAACCGTCTGCGAGCGACCACTGCGTCTGACTATTCCACTCACATTGGAAGAACCCCTGGAAGGAAGGAGCTGTGTGGTCGCAACCCTCTATAACCGATTGTGTCGCTGCAGGTTGAACGTCCGAACGGCTTCCGTCAACAGATGAGACTGAGTGGAAGGCCGGCGAGGATACCGAAGGAAAGCAAGGCTGAGGGGGAGGGGCTGCGGGAGGGAGGGAACGGAACGAGGGCAAGCCGTGAAGCGATGGTATGGGAAGGATTTCAGAAGAGGGTTTGTTCGAAGGTGGGCGGGAAAATGAAGGGGAGAAAGAGGGGCTTAAGAGAATTGGTGGAAGAAAGGATTTCGATTGAAAAGGTATTGAAACGATGCCACTTATCTTTGGCTAAACCTTATCTATAAGCATCAACTATCCCTTTATCCTCTTCTACTGTGAAACACTTATTGTTTCATCGTACGGGCGATAGTAACCCTTTAACACTTTTTCTTCTGCTACTTATATCAATAATAATGAATATATCTCATCTACGGCCTTTCTTTTTCTGTTTCTCTTTTCACAGGCATCCTTCGATGACATCAACGTGCGAAGGACATGATGAAACGCAATGACGAAGATTATGAGTGTAAACTTATGTGTGTACCAATTTAACGAATCTCTATGGCTGATATTACAATCACTTTTCATAAGATCATATTAATTTTCATTCATTTATATTAGTATTGTAATTTATATTATACATAACTATTGTTGTTCTAGAATTAGTAATTTAATAATGATTGTGGCTAGCATAACTTTTAAACCTTATCTTTAATCTACCTTAACTCTATCTGTACCAATGTATTTGAATTTCCTATTCTATCATTTATTCCTTCAGATTGCTTTAGTATTTTTTCTACTGTGTTTTCGCGGACTTTTTTCACCCCATTCAAAACTGTTTCTTTATCAACTCATCTCAATCAATGTTTAAAATTCATTTTTCCGCAACGAACACGACAGTTGGATAGGAAACTTTCATTATCAGATCTTTATTCCATGCTCATAGTTGTTCTTAAGATATGAACTACTAGATAACATATCCGATTCGTTTAGAGTTCGTCGAATCTTTTCCTTACTCAAATCGACCTCAAATATTTTAGTCCAAGATTTTGAATTGCCTTATCGTCTTCATCAGCTCTTTCTCTTCATTAATTTTCCGCAACTTCCAGGCTCGCTTTCGCTTTCCGCTTCTGTTCACCTAGTTATTACTTCTTCTCTTTGCTTACACTGCTTCCAGTGTCTCTCCATGCATTCCTTACTCGGTAAAATATGCACTGAATGCATTTGTCGGTTCAAAAATAGGAAACGGAAATATGGAAAGTGTCTTAGAAGAAGCAGCCGTATGAGTGATGCGTTTGTCATTTACCCTAGCAATATCTATTAAAGTGAAAGTTTACACGGATATAAAACTTTAACTCCTTCGAAATGCTACATGCAGATTACAACCTTCTGATACACCACAATGGTACGAATTTCTTCTTTGAGAACTGAATATAAAAAAATAAGAAACGTCTTTCATTGAGCGAAATTGAGACTTATAAGTCTCTTCTATCTAACCTGTCGTCAATGAATCTAATAGTAATCTTAGCTGTGGGCCTAAAATACCTATAGTAAGTGAGGCTTAGAGAAAGATATCCAAAGCAGAACACCCACAAAGAAGGGGGTGTGACAAACCCGCACAAACTTACTGAATGTAATTGCTAAGAGATATTTCGATATATATATACGCTACAAATAGAAAAATATAAAAACCATATACACTTAAAATAATATGCACAACTTATACATAAACTAAAAAATAAAGTATATTATAAATCAAAAATCAAGTGAAATACTATGAAAAGTCTAGCAGATGCAGAGGAAAATTAAAGCATATACAGACCGCGAATGTAATGCGGAACGACTAGAAGAGATTGATGATTTGAGGTGGATGACTTGGTCGTTTAAAAATAGAAGTATAGAATTATAAAAGGAAGAAGGCGATCGAAAGCGGATAGTGGGAAAACAGATGGCGATGAATTCGCAATGTAAACGGTGTGCGATGCATCCGGTCCGATCGTAGCGAACATTTCTGCAGATGGCCAACGGAGACAATGGCGCGATAAACACATCGTCGAGAGAGCAAGTGAAAACGATCTTCGCTCCAAAGGCGCTTTTCCTTAGAAAGGAAGCTCGAAATTCCGTTCTAAAGTGAATAAAATTGAGGCATTGCGGGTGAAAGAGGAGAAAGGGACCCCTTAACCTTTTTTCATGGCAAAAGTTGGATGGTAGGGAAATGTGTTCCCACAGTCGCGGGTGGTGGACTACGAAATAGCCGTACTTAAAACTAAATCGGAAGAGCGCTCTGCTGACTTGTACCTGATTTCTTACTTCACGAAATTTCCTTGGTTCTACGAAGGAATCTAAGGAAGTATTTATTTTTTATTTTTGAGAATAGTCGTCAATCCTGCAAAGAAAGGTTCCCAAAACGAAAGACTATATGAGGTATTGGAAGTGTTTACTTTAGTGCTTATTAGAACATGCGTAAGTATTAATCAATCTTAATTGACGAATGGAGTACGACTGTGATCAGAAAAGATGGGAGAGAACTAATATTTTCATGAAATTCCACAATTTTTTTATAAAACTGTAAGACATTAATTGGAACACCTTTATTTCAGGTGAACATTTAAAACAGACTAGGATTTTTAACTTTTGTTCCGAGTAAGTAGAAGCGGAATTCTGTACTTCACAAAGTCGGATGTAAACTGAAATACGGTATGAAAAAACTTAAGCCCGATAATCTTATAAAGAGTTCGGTAATTATGTATGACTTGAATGACAAATCCCGCCTGCATGAAATTCCGTAATCGCTCGTAACGAGGATAAAGTATTAATTCGTTATGGTTAATTCTCTGTATCATTTAGAGGGAAATTTACCGTTACTATTTAATTTTATTAGAAAATTATTATTAAATCATTGAGGTCCAAAAATAAAACTTAACAGGATTTTCAACCCTTCCTTAACTGAAATCACGGAGATTCAATTTTTTGATTTTTCTATGCGCGTTACGATGCAAAATTCTGGTATTTCGGTAGTTCATAAATGTTTAGCATAATATTACTCTAAAAATAAACATCATTGACTATAAATGCGACAACACTACTCATTCTATGATAAGTAAAACTTCATTCAAGATTAATTAAATTTCTTCAGCATCATCTATGGCCCTAAGAATATAACTACGTACTTACATATTTACAAAGAAAATCATAATTTAACTTGGATAAAACAGAATAATCACGAATAAACCTTCATATAGGCCACGATTTCAAAACAACGGAAGAAGTATTGAATCAAATCAACCGTTATAGAGATTGCACCCACTGTAACTCCTCGGAAAGAAACCGAATAGCAAGGATGATTGAACTGGAAGAAGGAAATCATAGTGCTTTTATTGAAACAGTGGATAGTGGAGTAGCTAAACGACGGAAATATCGATAGTCCGAAGCAAATATTTTTGACTTGATTACAGCGTTAAAAATTTTTCTTAATGCGTTATTTTAGTTTCTATTAGCTATAGACTTTGCAAGACAGCTGCTTCGAGTGTCGTAAAATAATTTTAAAGCAATCTTAGAATTCGTATACTAGAAATATCGTATTTATTTTAGGATTTGTTTGCTATTTTATTTCCGCGTTTCCATATGAATTTGAGAAGGATTGGAAATGCCAGAAACCATCATCAAAGAGCATTACTGATACCTGGATACTTGAATACGAATTATGCGCGGGTTCCACACAACTGATAGAATCTACTCGATCACTCTTCCATCAGTGGCTCTCTATTGAAACAAGGAAACCGTACACTTTTTGAACCAAATCCCAACTTTCATCTGTTATTTTTAGCTCTTCATTCTCAACTCTAGCGATAGAAAAAATAATTCATAGCAAATTAAAGCCTTCTTCTTTTTGAACAAAAGTTCTGTGGTGCCATGAAACTTCATTAATTTTGGTTCTTCTCTAATTAGGATAGTGAAAAAGAATGAGTTTGAAGATCGGAAAGGAGATTTTGATTGCTTGGTTGATCCCAAATCTTTATCAATGCTATAAAGTAGAGTGATATTCTCCATTCTCTTTTCCACTTTCATTTATCCAAACGAGTTCACGTTCATCTCAGCCTTCGATGAGTTATTGCTGCTTTGAAGTGTGCTCTTCATCATTCAATAAAATTTATCTTTAAATAATGAGCAGCTTCCAAATGAATTCAACGATTTTATAATAAAACCTACGGGTATCCATATTTCCGCCCACAGAGATTTCAATGAACGACTGTAAACGCATCTGACCGCGAATCTAATTTTCGTACTAAACACAAACTGAAGAACTTTTTTGCGTTCAGTTTTTAAGGACAAAGGATATTTATACCCGGACGTATGTTGCACATGTTAATTACTTATATAATCTTTACTGGTCACTAATTCGCTATCTATCCCTCTTTTTTTCTGTTACTTTTTCACAAATATTTCTCGCTCGAATAAAGACGTTTTTATCATTATTATTATTCTTTTTATTTCACTTTGTCACAAAATACAATGATAATAAAAATAATTTTTTTTCATTGTAAACCTTAAGGTCCCCCTGAGCCAGAGAAAGGCTCATATTATTATTATTATTATATTTTGTAGATTTTTCATCTCCCCTTCTCTTCGTGGGTGTTCTCCAGCAGGATGCATTCCTCTGTGATAAAAATATCAGTCTTTTCTCTCTTAAAAACTAATCCTTCATTTTCTCTACATTATATTTATATATCTTTTCTGCTCGTGTTATATTTTATGCGATTGCTTAAAATCTAACTTCAGTTCATCCATTTGTTATACACAGATGCAGTCCCACTTTCGCCCAATAATAATTTATTCGTTTCGTATACCTATATATCGTGATTCCGGAACAAATCATCTTCGTTGGCCTAGCTATCACTGAATCCTAACAGGAAAAGTGTAAGATCCACCTGTATCATTCACGCTGGACACTTGCACTCGCGGAATATCCTGTTAGAACACGTAACGGTTTGAGGAAAGACCTAAATATGAATTCGTCGGTATCCGCGCTTAAAATACGCAGCTCGGTGTCAATAAACTCAAAAGCGCAACATAGCGCCTTTCTTTTCTTCGGAATCGTTGACACATTCGAGTCAAATTTTCGATTTTTGGGTCACATTTTCTTGCGCTCTTCGTCGGCCTCAATGTTAAATCCATGCGAAGGCAAGCAGAAGCAACGTCAAAAAAATAAGAAATTTATTATATGGAACACACATCGCGTTCCACTGTTTATTTTCATTTTTTCACTTATTAAAATTAAACTAGAGTGATTAGAATATCATCAAAGGATATATTTTTAGGTAGAACGACTCCAATTTGAAATAAAATTATAAATATACAATACAGTGATACCTCGGCTAAGGAAAACAATTGGCTCCGGAATCGCATTTTCGGCCGGAATATTGGTTATCAGAGACGTGATTCCAATTGCTTTTTACAAAAAATCGCTTAATTCGATCTGGATGCTGCCCATTCTTTAAAGATAAACTTTATAAAATAGTAAAAAGCACACTATAGGAGGGCCAATCTCTGCAAAGGATGAGTTAATCAGCAACAAAATTGGGAGAAGGAGATTGGAAAGTAGAATGGAAACTATCATGGCATATTATAATATTGTATATGAAATATTTAGAATACTAAAGAGCAATAGAAAGATATCAGCAATAAAAATAGCGATGAATAACCAAGATGAAAATAAAATGACCGAAATTATAGAACTCACTAGTGATAACCAGCTTTGTATTCACAAATAAAATTAATGAATTTTTTAATACCCGTATAAAGACGCCCAAGATATGTGGCAATATGATAACATATGAATATAAACATAGTTTCACCTGATTTTAGAGTCCGAAAGGTTGCCGACCGCTGAACGAGTCCTAATCGACTAACAAGAGGGAGACTTAAACCTCCGAAAAGACAAATAAGAGAAAAGGTTTAGGCGAAATTTCCCATGAGTCCCTGCTAACCCGTCGTGATTTGACCCGCTAATACGGAAGAACTGAGAAGATCATTAATGGCCGTTCTGCGGAAAATGACGTGATCAAACGGAACAGAATTTACGCGCTCAGCGTGTTTAAGGGAAAGCCACAAGGCGGAAGCTATCTCTAAGAAATTCCCTCCGGAATTTCTGATGCACAACACAAACACCGAATCATCATAAGAATACTTGCTTTCGTTTATCGTAAGGGATCAACGACTTACGAGAAGAGAATTATCTTTAGGAAAAAGTAATTACAGCACCGACGCGGTACCTGTAATTATTCATAAATTTATTCTTGCGCAATCCACATCTTTTTCCGTAGATTTCATTGCAAGGCTTGAGGAATAAGGAAAGCAGTTTTTCTTGAAGAGCAAAAAGCATAGAAGCAAACAGATGTTTGTCAAATGAAAAATAGGTGTAATAGTTAATTACCAATATTCTAATTTAGTAGAGCTCGTAATTAATGAATGAAAGGCAGTTTCGTACACTTCCAAGGCAATTTTATTTTGGCAACATGTTTCGCTAGTGTCCTAGCATCATCATCACCTGAAAATGTTGCCAAAATAAAATTGCTGTGGAAGTGTACGAAGCGGTCTTCCCTTCATTGTAATGGCCTTCCACGATGTAACACCTTCCCATAATGAGCTTATTCGTAGTTAATGTTTACATATTACTGGAAAGTATGTAGTTAACAGGTAAGCTTTTAAAGACAACTGAAAGAAGAAAAAGGTGATACAAAATCAGAAATGAGAGCATCAAAAAAGAAAAGAAAATCTAGCGCAAAAATCATGCAAATGGAGAATACCGAGAGAGTCGTTCATTCGTTTAAAGAAAGCCTAATAACCCTATGATATTGAGGAGTGTGAGCTGGATTTGAGAACAAGCCCACAGCTTAACAAGATAAGTATGGCTGGAAAAAATTTGAAGGCAGAAAGGGAAAATGGCTTGGTCGAAAGATTGAAGAGCTTATTTATGTAAAGGTTCGATTTTTTGACACTGTTCTGTATTCAAATCCGGAGTGATTTTTTTTCTATGTTACGCAAGTATATACCTATAACTGTCGCAACACAAACTCAGATGGAAGATTTCGAAAATATTTGTCTTACATATATGCTGGTGTATTGAGTTAACAGTAACGTTTTTATCGTGTTTTCTTTCAGAACCTTACCGTTATGGCAGTAAACCGGCTCCAGCTTTAGATCATTGTCCAAATATACGTTTACGACGCGACGCATATTTTGTTTGGCATAAAGCTTTATATTTTTTGAGAAGAAGAATTTGGATTCAGAAACCAAATAATATAAAACATTAAACATTGTAAGATCTTATATTATCGATAGAATTGAAAGACGAGGAGAATAATTCGATTGATCTTAATCTAATAATCATATTTATCGTAGAGATAGAGTGAGAGTACCTTGAACTGAAGTACTCGTAATATACTTTGGATACAGACTTCATAACGTTCAACTCCTTATTTGATTTACCGTGATTTTCAAATTTATATTTACGTTAGTTTCACTAACTACTTATTTAAAAATATGGCTTTCTTGATAAACAAGATCCAGAATCATAATTGAATGGGTAAAAAATTGTACAACTTATTTTATTTTATAAGTTACCTAAAAATTAGTAACGTAAGTAAAAAGTGATATATATCCAGATGAGGAAAGTTCTCATCCTACTGGTTACACATATCTTTACAAAGTTTACCTTCAACGATAAGCTGCTCTGTTACTACTTGTAGTACAGTTTTGCATTTTTATCAATCATTCACGATATCGGATGAATTTCAAAAATGATAAGTTGTTGACAAGTCATAAATTACCACTGATTACAAAGTACTAATAAGCATGACTTTTGTTATTTCGAAGAAATTATCAGATTACATATCACGTACATTAATTGTAATAAATTTGTCGGTTTAAGTGTACAATGAAAATATTTATATGGAAATTATGCTGTAATTTGTCGTATTTGTAATATATACACCCAAGGATGATACTCTTTAGTTTTGGCTTGTATAAATTAAAATAGTATTCTAGGGAGGATGTGTTTTATATTGCTTAAGTCATGTCGGATGAATTTTCAATGAACGAAAAATTAATACCTTCTCTATCCTGAAGATCATACAATAGCAGGTAAGATTGTGGTCAGGCTATCCAAAATAGTATCCATTGAAAAGGTCAATAAATAAATACTTTGGTTCCAAATCCTAAGAAGCTATTACTACGATACTAAAAGATATTTAGCTAAGGTACGGAATCTGCTTTTTGCCTCTTCAATGCTGACATAACTTTCAGTGGTAATTAACAAACATGCGCCGCTATGATATTCAATTAACTGCCAATTACTCCCTTCTCAATAAATATCGCTGAGGGATCTATCTTATAGTAGAGTTAAAACTTCGTGCACCTTCGAAAGAATTTCGCGAGCCCACTCTAAACTTCTCCAGATCTGAGAATAAACTTTACTGTTTTCTGTTTGCTGTTCGCCTCCCCATTCCTCAAAATCTCTTTCTCACTTCCTGAGCGGTGACGTAATTTCACCCATTCCTTCAATTCTTTCTTTCCCGAATGAGTCGGAATCTGCAGATACCATTTTTTCTCCATCACCCCACCTCAACGGTACAGTTAGGCGGAGTCGAAGGTGGGCGAAGATTACGTTTCTCAGGACACAGGAGATGTTGCGAAGAATTGTTCGTGTGAGAATATGCAAAAAGAAGAAAGAAAACAGATCACACAAGGCAGTTCAGGTTTTAGTTTGGGCATTTTAATTAGGATCGCTACCATATAGTAAGGATAATCCTTAATCTAAGGTATGTTCGCAAAGTGTTGCCTGCAGCAAATTTGAATTAAAAGTTCTATCCGTCAGCTGATTTCTATATTTTGATTTAATTACCGTAATTGAGAAAAATCGCAAATACAAGTGCTTCCAAGTAAACAATCAGAATTAGCTGATTTGCGAATGAATCAGGACAGCCTTTTATGATAGACTCTTATAGAAATTCAGTAGATTCCTCACTTTAAATTTGATTACATTCAAGTTCGATAAGTTCCAGCTATTAACTTGAATCGGCATCTTTATAAGAAGCTTTGAATGGATTTTCAAACATTTTCAACATGTTTCTCTAGCGCTGTATACCCACAAGTCTTTCTCTGCACCGTAGTTGTTATAATTTCCAATTTCCCATCAAATATCCCCTAAAATATAATCTACGACAGCAAGTTGTTAAATGTTGAAACTGTATAGTATGCTTTACCTGAACAAGAGCTAAGCGAAATGTAGTATTCACGTCACTTCAGTCAAGTTACTTCAGCGCATCCTCGTTTTCAAAATCAATTTCCAGTTACAAAACTTGATAGCCACTGTAAGAAACGACGGTAACTTTCAGTTGTCCCATGCTAGACTTCTCCTCGACAGCTGTGCTCTTGGAAAGCTTTTTCTCTTTTTCGTTACATTATAGACGAAATTCAAATGATACAAGAAAATCCTGGTCCTGCATATATTCGAAACCGAGAGCGACTTACGAGGGTGGTCTGAAAACCCAGATTTTTCAGAAATCTTCAGAAAAATTTCAGAAAACATGTCGAGAAATGGCGAAATGTCGGAAACTTCTCAAACCACCCATGCACATCATGGCTGGCCAATATATTTTTCGTATTCGACTTTAATTAGAGCATTCACATCGAGACCAATGTCACTGCTACGACAGTGATATTGGTAAAAGAGGAACGACGACTGAGGTAATATCGCACTGGGATCCCATAGGGAATCGAATCCGGGACCGCTCTTGCCGAAGTCGAACGCGCTGCCCACTTGACTGTGCGGGAGTTCCATCTCAATGTCATTAATCAAAAAAGAACATCGTTGAAAAACATTCTGCCTATCTTAACTTTGCAGCTTTAATGGGCCTTTTAGAGCCTGACCATTAACTGAACCACACGTATATAGTAAAATCTAGAATATTTTGAGTGAAACATTTAAGATTACAGAAATACAGAAAATTTGGCCAATCGCGATCGTATTTGTACTTTTAAAAGTTATTAGATAGTTGACGTTATTTCGGACACATGGATTCCCGACGGGAATCGAACCCAGGACTGCTTCTACCAAGGGCGAACGCGTTTCCCACTTGGCTATCCGGGAGCTACACCCACGATCGTCCAAATAGTATTCAGCAATCCACAGGTGAGATCCACCTGATGGTTAAGATTGACTGACACCAACTGCGCAAGTGCATCATCCAAATTTACGTTTGAAAAACGTCATCCAAAACGTCAATAACCGCCTTAAACCAATTATTAACGAGAAATGAAGAAAGAAACAAGTGTAGGATATACAAACAAGGAATGGGTTAAAGGTGATTTTGCATGAAATGGCGTGCACCCAGAAAAAATCCCAAGGAAGAATAGACTTGAAAAATAGTCCGACGGGACCGAGAATCGAACCCGGGTCTCCCGATAGTCGGTCTGGTGCTCTGTCCGTTGATCTATCTCGCCGGAACATTCTCTCAAGCTATTCGGGAGACTTTGTGGGCAAGGACGTTGTGATTTCGTCCGCATAGCGGCATCGTTCACAGTCATGGCTTCAATAGGCTTGTTTTCGAGCTAATCCTAAAATACTTTCACACAAAAGAAACCCTTCTGGGATAATTTCCGGAGAGTTGATGATAGGATTGGCTTTTTCTTCCTTTAAACGAAAACTTTCTCCATGACGAATGACTTCACTACGGTGCAATTAAGACAATGCAAAGAAATATTTGAAAGGGGGATATTAAGGTGAAAGGACATAGAAGATGTAAGCTTATAAACTCGAACATCACTCTTATTACTATCCTTCATTAGAGCCATGGATGTGACGAAATTATATACAGCATTTCCGCGTTTTTGCTCCGTTTAAAAAATTCTCTTTAGGTATATAGGTTTTTTAAAATTTTATGTCTCTATTTACAGCCAAAGGGATATGGCAAACATAAATAAGCGTAATATTGCTTTTAAGTGCAAGGGACTAGATCTATCCATCAAAATATCTAGAAAAGAGACCGAAAGAGGAATACTGGATAACTAATATTCGATCAGATAGAGGTACCGGAGCACTTGTATTTTGGTTACAAATGATAATTGGATTGCAAAAGAGATGCATGTAAGTATTGCAGGAAATCAGGAGTCTATTCTTTGTAAGAAACATTTAAATGAAAAACTGTGAGTAGCACAACTGAGGAAAGAATCTACAAAACCGTCATCAGACCAATAAATGGCTGTGACAATGAGACCTGGACTGTGACAGTGGGAGAAGAAATTCTGCTACAGAAAATCTGGCGATCAATGAACGGATCAATACAGATTGGCAAAGCAGGATAAATGGCAACGAGGAATTGTATTAGCTGTTTGGGGAGGATGAAATACTCGTGAAGATAAATACAGCTATAATTAGCTAGATAGGGCATGTACAAAGAACGGTTAAAGACGTTACAAGATATTCGAAGGCAAACCAGAGGGAAGAAGTAGAAGCAAGCCCAGGAAAAGATAAATAATTTTGAAGCTATAAAGAAGTAAGGTGCTCAGAGAATGTCAAAAACAGAAAGCAACGAAGCTAGATTATTTTATTCGCACTTAATATTATGCATCTGCAACTAGCTACCCAAGTTTACCTTCGGAAGTTGAATTTTAATTTACATTTAATTTCATTGACGAGAGAATTGGCACTGAAACTGAGAAACTGTAGAAGAAGTAATGTCTTGGTGAGAAGCAAAAGATATCTTTCGAAATTTACAATTAAAAAATTCATCGATCAAGCTACACCCACGAATTCGCAGGACATTTACAAACAATTGATAAAGCGAAAGAAATATTATTGCTTTATTATCATAGCTGAGGCCCTCCATAAAATGAAGCCCTCAGCTAGCGCCTATTCCAAACACGCCCCTGGGCGAACCAGTTACCTAGAGCTGGGCTATTTTGATCAACTAGTATGAAGTTTAACTGTACACCGCGGACCTAGCACCACCTCGCGGGACTCTCAACAAAGATTTACAACGCTATTTATGGGGCAATCATTTTCTTCCGCACAGCCGCACTTCGAATCACGATCGCCGTTTCCTTCATGCAAATATGAGAGTGTAGAGCACTATCACGTGGTAAGGCCATGGAACTGTATATTCGAAAATAAGACGCAAGTGGGTTAATGCCTTGCCTCAGCTATTCGGCTCTTGGCGATAGGTTTCAGAACTACGATTATGTTTTATTATCCCAAATAGCTGTGAGGAGTATAACTGCAACAATACGTTTTGTAAATAATTGCTATGAAAATCGGTGAGCGTTACTCGGGGGCTTCAGGAGGCAGGATGGGAATCTTTAGCAGAAAGAAGGCTCAATCAAGGATTTAAATTACTAAATAAATTCAGAAATAGTACGTTCATAGTTCATGTAGCCGATATTCTGCGCCCTCCTTGTTATATAGGCCGTTCTGATTTATCTTCACAAAAGCTGAGTCCATAACTAGAGAAATACTGCGATAAAAAAAGGTGAAAAAGTCGCTCCTTATTTACAAAATCTGTCGAGGACTCGAAGAGAGAGTTATTCTAAAAGATCTTATGTTAGTAGCAGTACATACATACATAGTAATATGAGTATTTTAACCTATAGAGGTCATTCCGTATATTTCATATAAAAGTAATCATTTCATTTTGGACATTATGGATAATGCAGAACTTAGTGATAAAAATGCTTAACAATGTTCACCAACGGATATTTTGGGAATACGGTTAATCAGATTTTGCATGCTTCATCGCTACTTTTACATATCGTTTCTTCCAATTGTTTAGTTGTGCAACTCCACCCGTTGGCGAACATTAGAGCCAATATTTGAAAATTTGTGACCAAATATTTACTGATCTCCCGCACATTTCTGTCATTACCCGTTTTCCTTTTATTCAATTTTCGAATCAACCCGTCGAATCAACCCGTCAATTTTGGGACGCCCATTACTTTCATTCGAATTCTGAATAAGGAAAAAGAAACGAATAAGTCCGGCATAAAATGTTTCAAAAGTTTCCGTTGAGAAATCTCACGAAATAAAGAAATGCCTGGCAAAATTCATCGGATGTCACAGAAAAGTGTGCTTCCCTGGAAAATTAAAAGGTTCACCCAAAGCTTAACAATGGCACACCTTTAGGAAATACCATATCCATAAGGAATCGATTCTGATGTAGAGAGTATTTAGTTTTGAGAAGAATATTTTTGGCCGATATTTTGATTGATTTCTGTTGATATAGATTTTTTAAATTGCATTATTTCTATTCTTCGTGTCTCTCTCTCTTCTCATTCCTTTTTTTATCTTCATTAGTTTCTTTATTTTACTTACAAAAATTGAATGAATGCACTACTATATTTCATTCTACGCATATTTATTGGTACGGAAAGAACGGCTTGATATTTATTTACAATACTCTAAGCATCTCCCTAGCAACGTTGGGTACCCTTTACCAGGAAAAATGGAAGTCTTGCTAGGATTGTACAGAAAGACTTTCTATTATAATTTTCACATATTACGACATCTCACCACGTGTCGATTTGCCGGAAAAGCTCTAAGAGCAGCAAAATTCGTGAGATCGCAAATAATGAATGGCGTAGTTTGTTTTCTCTCATAGACTAATCATTGAGAGTGGACTCGTAATGAGCTTCTCATGAGTTCACAAAGGTGATCCTCATCATCAGGAGGAAGAAGTCCATTTCATTGAAAATTTCATGGGATGTCAATTCCATTTTTCGTCGAAAAGTACGCTTAAAATGAAAGGGACGAATGCCGTTTTCCTCGATTTGCCACCGCTACTTCTTTTTTACCCATTCAAACAATTTCTCCGTCCATTCTTTTTCCTCGATCAAACCCTAAACTTCTCCAGCTGTCAGGAAATCGTTCATCTTCGTGGGTGGTGTTATTTCGCATCCTTCCCACTTATTTGGAGGGCCTTTTCTTATGCGTTCTTCGGGAAATCAGAGAAGAAAGTGGGTTGGAGGATGTGATGAGGGAAAACCCCGGATGCTAGCGACTATTCACATGGATTCGTCATTACCGGCGTGAAGGGAAATGAGGCGACGGGTACCTTTACATCCGTGGACCTGCATGTATCAACATCACCAACCCTATAATTAGTAAGCTATGATGCTTTGTTCCCTGCATAAAAAGGTAGGGCTTAAATATACCACGGAAATTTAAGGCAAACAATCACTCCAAAACGAAATCTCACATGGGTTGCAAAATCACTTCACGTATGCTCTACTATAGTTTTTGGATAATAGTTTTTTGGTGAAAATTTTATTAAAATTTTCTATTATCTGATATCGCCACCGTATTTTCTTTGCATTTTTATATATTTCTCTTCTTCCCTCCCTTCTCAATGGGGTTTTTTCCGTAACGTGAGTTTTTCCGTTGTCCACAGTAAGTTAAGAAATTTTTTCAGATTGCTCTCTTCCTTTCCTTTTTGTTCATAAATCTTAGTAAATATCAAAATGACGTGCGAAGTTGGGTGGATGAGAAGCCTACCCTATCCTGGGCCTAATCTCTCTATAAAGGTCTACCACAAAGGTCTGCCTATCTTTGTTACACTGAAATAACTTTATGTATATCGTACATATGCCACGTGTACTCTTAATATTTTTTACTATATTCTGATGGATAAAATATTTTTCATTTTCCTTTCGTTTCCTTAGGTTAGAGGAAGATGTATATTTTAACTTAATTTTGTCTACGTCATGTTCTTGTCAATCAACTAGGCAGGAAATACTGCTGTATAACGATATTAATCATGGTCTCTACTTGACGAGTTCTTCAAGAAATATTAATGATAGGAGAGTGGGAAGTTAGGAATATGACATACATACATATATATATATATATATATATATATATATATATATATAGATACACACACACATGTATACTCGTATACATATACATACGTTAAACCTGGTCGTGTTTTATTAAGGAAAATATATTTAATGCTGAAAATGAGCAAAGCTTTTCTTTATTCTCATGATCGATTCTACAACACCCCACCTCTTGCTGTGAATTTTATTATTGATAGTGCCATTGCGATTCACTTAAATAAACGTTTTCCACTTACTGAATTCTGGATCAACGAAGAAAGCTAAGGTAGCAGACTCCTAAAATCTTGCCTAGTTGGCCTTATTCCCTTTCCAAAGCTTTAGGAAACAAATGATGGCTTAGTGGCTTAACTGTAATGAATATCCCATTGACTGGCACAAGCAGCCTCTAGATCATGCCAGCACAATATACTGACCGAGCAAAGGTTCACCCCGTGGTCCGTGCTAGGCTTAGGAAATTATATTCATCTAAAATATTAGGTGATTACTTATAATTAGGGAATGGGTGTTATCACCGTTTTTCTTTACTGCCATTAAAAGCTTTTTAAGAAAAAGTTTTACACAAATAAAACCCTCAATAATATATGTGAAATCAAACCATAAACAACATATATTGATATAAATATTATATATTATGTGAGTATTCTACCTTTCGGTAGGTTCATGTGCCCCCAGATTTCTTACTTAATGTCCTTCCCTTTATTTCTGTGCCTATTCAGTTATCTTAAGCACATGTTGAAGTAAACAAGCAGAGAAAAAGCCTTCACGGAAAAGTAAATTCCTGACAAAGCTTAAATAATTTTTTATTTTCTATTTGTGTAACATTTATAGTATTAGAATAACTTCATAATAGTTAAATTTTTCAGCCAGAATTACGAAGTTCTAACTTATAAAAAACTACGAGTAATACCAACACAATTTTATATAAAAATTTGATAATTAACCCCACAAAAATCTTTGAAATCAATGGAAACAAAAACTTCAAGCAATGTAGAATTTCAGCATAATTTAACTTGAATGTTCCCGCACTTTTTAAAAAAAGTTAATGCTGACACGATGAATGCGAGGCAATGCTTCTTTGTTGAAGGAAAAATAAGATCGTAATGGGTATACATACTTGAATGACACCAGCACCATCTCGTAGAGGATCTTCGCAACTCTCTCATTTCTATGTTCTCCTTTCCTTCGAATCCCGAAATTGTCCAGTTGAGGATTAGTGATTCAATAGGATTGAACTTCGTTTCTTTCTAAATGCAGCTGAAAACCACAAAGATAGACATTATAACCTGATGCGAGGTGAAAATAGACGGTTTCACTCGAAAATACACTGATTTAAATGGCTTTAATTTAATTTGCTCGACCGAATCATCACGATTAGAAGCCAAACTATTGACACCTAAGCGAGGAGTGGGGAAATTCTTTTCATTGGGCATATTCACAAGCCATCCTGTTAAATGAGAAACTACTGGGACCTACTGATTACTACTGAGACAGGGAACTTCTGATTCGTATATATGAATGTCGAAATTTTGCGAAGGGAAAGGAATCGAGGCATCGAACTTCAATATTTATAGCAATATTATTTTCCTGATCCCGATTTAACTGAAAAACAAAATATCGATTTCCGAGATCCGATTTCTATTCATCTTCCAAAGTCTGACCGGTTCAATCCAGTACTTATCGCTCGGCCGGTTACAATATTGCATCCTTCTGAAAGTTGTCAAATGTATGTGTAAAACTTAATTATAGTTGCAAATGGCAGTTGAACGTGCTTCATAAAGTTTCCTCAATTACAGTTAAGTAAAAAGTATATTGTTGGGAACCAAAATTAGGAGCGGAATAAATAATTGTTTTTGCTTTTTTAGGGTTCAAGAATTTCTGTTTTCGGTTCCGGTAGAGGTTTTCACTCCTGCGAAAATAACGTTTTCTTTCAGTTTCGGTTCCGAATCGATGCCCTGAAAGTTAAGTAACCGGGAAAAATATTTTCCTTCTTGGTCAATGGCGTATGGCAGGGCCTTAACACTTATTTCCCTATCAACATCTCCCATCTATTAGCTTCTCTTCTGCGGGAAGGCGATCGAAACTAACATGAGTTCTACGACGATTGTTTTCTCGTAACACTCTGTCGATTTTACTCAGAGTTTATGCTGACTGTTAGTTGGAGTCACAAGTTCATCTACATCAGGAACCCTGAAAAAACCTGTGCGATTGGGGGTGAATGTTTGGGAGGGAACAGGGGTTGATTAACGCTGCTTGTGACTGAATATCTACTGTTTTTGTGGGAGTGTCTGTGTTTTAACTTTTCGGAAAATAAGTGTAGCAGTAGTAGTAGAAAATTATTTTTTCAAGGGAATTAGTAATGGAGTTGGAAATTGCGTTACATTGGAGATTTTTATCATGTAAAGTAGTTCTATGAAAGTGTTCAATCTTGTGAGGGTATTATAAAGTTTGTTCTGAGTTGTTTAACTACGTTTGTGAAAATTAGTGTAGTTGTTTGTAATGTTGCCACCAGACTAGCAGTCTATCTGCAACAATGTACTTATTAATAATTAATACTTCGTAAAATTCAGAACTCTGTCGCGCTATCGAAGATTAATAATAATAATAATAATAAAACGTCTTTATTGCGGGGCGAGATTGAGACAAGGTTGTCTGTTCTTCCATCTAACCCTTTGTCAATATACAAAAAGAGAAAAAATTACAAAGATATGGAAAGAGGTATTGAAAGAAAGTGAAGTAATGGAAAAAAATATAATATGGGCTAAAAAAATCCTAAGTATTCTCTTAGGAAAAATATGACCCTGCAGGAAAACGCCCACAAAAGAAGGGGGTGTGAAAAACCTGCGAAACCTACTGATAGAAGCAACTAAAATTTAATAGAAGGAAGGAAATGGAAAATGAGAAGAAGAAAAGAGGTTGTCAGCAACATGTCTGAAAATAGAAAAATACATTCAAAATGAACAATAAAGAAATATTTAAAAATTGTTAGAAAAAATTCACAATAAATTCACATCAAATAATGCATAGAATGATTGTTGAAATAAAAACATACAAATAATTGTAGAAGTCAAATTTAGAAACAGGTAAAATAGGCAGTAGACAGAGAAGATTAAGCTATTGGATCGAAAGCTCCTTAGTTGAATGCTAGCTGGAAGGAATCTCGATGGCTAGAACGCGTTTAAAACAGACCCGGAAAAGAGTAAGGTTCACGTTCGATGAATTTGCATGCGAAACTTCACGCGCGAGTTTTATTGGAGCAACACGTCCGATTCATGCGCGAAAGAATTCAAGTATCAATTATTCCGATCCGTGCCCTCGATCGATGCTGGAGGAAGAATGGTCTAGGGCACGAATTGTAGTCCAACTGTGCCTACTGAGTCACGAGCATGAGTTGACGAAAACAGTTCTTCAAAATTTTGGGTACAGAATTGAGACGCGGGCGACTGAAAACTTAACGAGGTAATTTTTTTTCGAAAATCCGCTTCAGGAAGAAAGGCAGAAGAAAGTGTCGTTTGTTCCGGTTTGAGGCGAAAAATGAGAATTCAGATTTTAGGTCTCTCGTCTACAAAAAAATACCTTTTGTTTCTCTTGTTTGTGATCCATTCAAGACATACGCCTTTTGGTCACTTCCTGAAACAAATGCACGTACTTGAATAATATAATCCTAATCTTATTATCAATGTCAAATACAATATGAAATAGTCCTCTCAGCAAAGAAAATCCTATTCTCGTGCGTGTCACAAATGCTACGAGAAAATACCATCATTACAAGGATGCTTTCGGATACAGGTTGGGAGTCCTTAAAAGGAAGGAGACGTGGAGCTAAATGGAGATGGAATGAAAGACCGTTTCGTACACTTCCACCGCAATTTTTACTCTGGCAACATGTTTCGATAGTGTCCTAGCATCATCAGGCCTGAAACGGTATTTCATTCATTGTAATGGCCTTCCACGAGGTAACGCCTTACCATTTTGAATTTAAATTGAGATTGCTTTACAAAATTAGAGAAAGCACGTTCATAGAAGACGTAATCGGTATCGGTGATGAATGGATCAATTTTACGTGCATTGAAGTAGAAGATTTAAGAAGATTTACCTTTCATTTACTTTTGGCTCATGTGTAATTAGTCTTGCGCATGGCTGAGAGAATATGAAAGTTACTGATATATCAACGATCATAAACAATAAATTTCGCCTTAGTAATAATGGCATACATCTTGGTCCTTACTGAATTTTATGGAGAGGGTTATTCTGTTACACCCACACAGGCATTCTCCGCTAATATCATTCTAGCTTAGGCGTGGAAGCAAAAGTTAACTACCTCACTTTGCCTAGTAAGCCTCATTCTCTCCCCATGCTTCTGGTAGCTGATGATGGATGGATGGAGTATTGTACCGGCCTTAAGCTGAGCATTAATTAAGTTGTCCTTTTTGTTGATTGCATAATTGAACCTACTAAAGAGAGAAAAAAAATTTCCAGCACTGTATATTTGTAAACCTTTCTTTCACAAGTGGCCAAAAAGGTATACCGCCAGAAAAGGGCTACAACGTGGATTCGGACCAACGTTATATAGCACTTTTCCTGTTCTGGCCCAGTTCTCACAGTCATTCACGAATTCAGTACCGTTCGAGAACTTCGACGATAACTCACCGATAGGCTAAGTAAAGAAAGAATCGAAATAAGAAAGAGCAGCCGCAGAGAGTACAATTCCTGTTTCATTTCTTTACCTATGTTACCCTTAATAATTAATTGAGTACACAAATTAATCCCTAATCCGATTTCCAATACCGGTACATGATACTCTAAGTGATTATGCACATTTTTAATCGTGAATTCTCTAAGTATAGTTCATGTGATAAGGTATTATTTATACTTGATTATGATCGTAAAATTTTGAAACATGTGCTTAATTTATTTCAACACGGTATCAGCATCTTAATTGATTGATTTGATACTTATGATATATATGAGGGTATCTTGAAGATCCTTGCGTACAAATGACGTATTATGTATGGTAATATTTGAAAATTTTCATAGAATGCAAATACATTTAGGGAATCGGAAAGATCGCAAACGTAAATTGATCAACGAAAAAATACAAAAACTGGAACATCTGATTTATGTTTTAAAATTTCGCGTTTCTCTCATCTGACATCTGAATAGTCAACACCAACTACTAACATAGAGAACACGGTTTAGAAAAATCGAATCACTACTGCACGGATTATTGTTCATAACACATAAATCGGTAATATAATAGGGATGATAGATTGACAAATCTTACCGAGCGTTGAGTTATAGCGAAACCATAATCATAACCGTAGAGTATTGGAGTTATGAGACAATTCACAGCAAAAGGTTCTCGAGACCAAAATATCGAATTTAGATGCCCAAAAAAACGAACTAGGAAAAAAGGTATCATTATTTTTAAATAATAAAATCTCAAAATTTGGAATGAAAACGCGGAAAAATTTGAGGGAAAAAATGTCGCTGAGACCTGTAATCATTGTGAATCAGTTTTTTGGGGTAGGAATCAAAAATATCAATGGTTATCTTCATATATTTATATAGTTATCTATATACGTAGTTCACCTGGGTGAGGATGAAGACCGGAGTGACAGACATCATAGATAAAGTAAGATCACTGAAATGGATGTGGGCAGGCCATGTGGCGAGAAGAAACGACAACCGTTGGACAAGAGCGGTTCTGAACTGGACACCAAGAGATGTGAAGAGACCAAGAAGAAGACCAAAGGACCGATGGAACAGAGACATCATTAATTACTTAGGTGTGACATGGCAAAGAGAAGCTCAGAATAGAGAGAATTGGAAAGCGCTTGGGGAGGCCTACGTCCGACATCGGATTGAAAATGGCTGATGATGATGATGATGATGATACGTAGTTATCTATATACTTAGTTATCTATATGTATAGATATCCACACATCAATAGCTAAGATAGCATAGAGGAAATTTTTCTTTTGGGCAAAATGAATTTGAAAGCTTTTGATAAAAATTAACTAAGCGGAGAAATGTTAAATAACAGTCGTTGGTTCTCAAACTCATGAGATATTAGTCCATTCTAAACGTAAAATAGAAATACTCTTCATCTTGTCCATGTTTCCTAGTGAGTCTGCAGGCATAGGGAACTGAAGGAAAATAGGGGATAGATATACTGAGAAGAGATAGCGGTGGAATAGAGGAAACTCAGAAAGCGATAGAGGGAGGAATGTAAGTAGATAACGAAAGGGTTTGGGTACTGCTTGACTCAAAAAAACACATCCGGAGAGCGGTGCATCCGCCTGGAAAATATAAGGCTCGTTAGAATCCGTTGTTTCTTTTTCTAAAACTAGGTCGCCATGTCTTTTTATCTAAATGTGTCTCGAGGAGAGATTTCATACCGAAGTAAACCATTAGCGCGGGTCATGGCGGCTTTTCGGAAACTAAGCATGTTTGAAAGGGAGGCAAATGGTAAGGAGGAGGTTTGATATGCCAAATTGTCTCATTTCCTGGATTACTTTCGCTAGATGGGATGCCCGCACGCTTGGTACCGAGTTGCTTCTCTCATTCTACGGTGGCAGCAGCACTTGTGCACTTCCGGTTGAGTTGAGCCGCGAAACTCTTGCCCGAATCATCGCTTTCAGCGAATGAAACGGGGGGTAAGCGAAGAATGAAAGTTCTTCGGAGGATATGCTTTCTATCTTTTTCTCCGCCTGATGCTTGAGGCTCTTTCGAAACGTGTAACAAAGAATCTCCGAGAGGAAAAATAATATAAACGCTTCACAGTTAGGCTGTCGTGAAAATAATACCGATTCTAAGAGAAAAACTTTCAAAAATTCGGATCTTTTGGGCGGAAAATTTGTAGTTCCAATGAAAAAGAAATCTGAGCCCCCATTTTTTTAATTACATCTGGAATTGAACGGGGAAAGAGAATTTTTCTTCACCTTCAAAATCAAAACCGTAAATTTCCTTAGTGTCAAAAAAATTTATATTTTAGATTCATATTTAATATTTTTTTAATTATTAATACTTTTTAAAGGGTAATCTTACCAACGTTGATACTTTGTTAAAAGTAACTATAATATATAGTTTAACAACAAAAATATCAATAAATAAATATTAAAAATATTAATCGAATCTCAAAGTTGAAATTTGTACTGAAGTATTATATAAGAAAGACCTTTAATGTGTGCAATTTTCACATTTTTATCTGGTCCCCCAACCAAGATATTGGAAGTGGAAATTTGAAAAAAAATTCAAAAATGTGTTTTTTAAAAAAGAATATTTTTTAAACGGTAATCTTGTCATGATTGATATTTTGTTAAAAGAAACTATAACATGTTGTGTTACAGCCCAAAATATGTTAAGGCTGAAAAATTGTTCCTTCTTTGAATAGTTTGTCGTCAATAGTTGAACTTTGTTCATTTTTTACCAATAACTTTAAGGTGTAAAAAATGTTTAAGAAATACATATAGTTTGGTAGTTGTGGTTTTGTTCCATAGGCCAGAGTATACTGAAATCAATGCAGCTTATTTGAAAGTCCTAGGGTAACCCATTGCTGAATAATTGAAGAACTTGTAGATACCTGCAAACGCGAAAAACCGCGTGCGGCCAAGTACAAAAATGGCCGTCATCTCCAAACAGTAAACATTAAAAATATTCAAAAAATACTTTTGAGCTCTATAAACTTAAGGGTATCTACACACCAAATATCAATTTTTTTCTGAGAATGTCGAGCAACCAATTATTTTTTTCTAGGCCACTTTGCATGGATTGACCCCTTAGCGTGATCACCGAATTGCAAGCAAAAAATTACGAGTTTCCTGAGTTTGTTTAATTCAAAATGTGTCATGTGACAAAGAAATGAATGGAATCAAGTTTTGAAGATGTAACTCGAATTCAATACTGAATATTATTTATATTCACAAAAAAAAACAAAAGACTTTTACAGTTTAAAAATTTATAAAACACAATGTACGAGCGGTTTTGCCTCGTTCGGCAATCCCCAGCCTCACTATAACACTATTTATTAAATATTCCTTTTGTAATAAATAATAAACAAAAAATTGGTTTCTGTAAGAAAGGAAGCGACACTGTGACATCGGTAATCTGTGAAGGCTAGACAAGCGTCCAGCTTTCTCTGTAAGAGCATGGATATCTGAACGAGAAACACAATTTGCATTGAGATACATATAGAGATATTCCCTTATACATAAGAGGGAAGGCCCCAAAACATATTTTAATCATTCGTAGCATCTAGCGACCTTCCAATAAGAAATTCACCTCTCGTTACCAGCGCTTATACCGCCAAATCCTTCATTAGCCTCTCTTCTACTAGCAATAACTGATCATTTCTTTTTGAGAATGTCTCTAACACATGTGTATTATATTTAATCATTGAATTCGTTTTTAGAGAACGTATTCAAGCACATAAAAATGAGAGAAAAGGGGATAAAAAGGGTACCCGGTTGCTTAATGTGAGGTTGGTTGCATACACAATAGGATGTATCACGAAAAACTGTTTTATTTAAAATTCAAAATTTCAAGTCGATAAAATGTTGACGCTACGGTCGCATGTTTATCAAAAGAATCAAATTGAAAATATTTTGGTCTCCCGGAACTGGCCTAAGGTTTGATTTTTATCAAGAACGTAAATTATTTTTTTTAATGCAAAATTCAAAGCGAAATTTGGTTTTCAAGTACAGAAATGTAAATTTTGGAATTTTAACCAACGGTATTCCAGGAAATTTGGATCAGGACCATCCCGACTCATATCATCCTTTGCGCCAAGCTTTCAATTGCCTTAATCACATGATAATCACATGAATATGCAACATGAATCACTCTGAGCGAGAGAGTACGAATCCAGTCGTCGACTTTTATTTCTCGAAAGCGTAGATTTTCGTGAAGCATTGCTTGGAAAATTTTCTCTCTTTTGGTGTATACTCTTGTCCTAATTAGTGTTTACATATTTTGCAAATTTTTAAAGTAATTCTCTCAGCGCATGTCACCACTATTGATTTTCATGGGTTGTCTTAACATCTCTAGGAAACGATTAATGCATAATGAAGACATTTCTTTCGAGATGTCTACATCTCCACGTAAGTTAATTTAAGATATAGAAGACGATCAGTAATACTTACCGTGCAAAGCGCTTTCATTTTCGTGTAACTCACGAGATGTAACTCGCGTAACACAAGTGTAACTCTTTATTCATTTTGTTCATTTCTTTCCGTACCATGTTCGCGTATCACAGCCTATCTATACTGTTGCTTTTAATTTTGCTGCTTTAATTGTATTATGTAGCAAATGTAGGATGGTTTGGAGTCGTTCCATGCTACAGCTCAATATTTGATCTGTTGGGGCTATTATCGGGGGTAAACAAGTCAGGAATACCATAAATATTTTGTCAAATAATTATGGCAATAATAGCAAAGTGCCCGATCGTGAGAGCACTGATCCAAATGTGAAGTTTTCAAATCCCCATGAAATATACGATCCGATTTACTAAAAATTTTGCACTCTATGGAAATTCGGAATGATTATACTTTAAAAGCTAATCTTCTCAAGCGTTATAAACCATAAACGGCTGTAGGCTTTATAAATGACCGAGTAAGGAGTAGAATACAAACAGATTTCCCTAAAAATAGAAGAGATAAAGCAAGTGAAACTAATGTAGACCGATACACATTAACTTAATCTAATGAACATGTATAAATGAATCATATAAGAAACTACTAAGTAATTATGGTGCGCGATAGTTAAATGATTATACACTTAGTGTTTTCTTTTTCGGTGTAAATTTAGGGTGTATTACGAAAAGTGTTTTATTTGAAAGTCAAAATTTCAAGTCGATAAAAAGTTTTCACTTTGGTCGCATATTTACCAAACGAATTTATCATATTGAAAAATATTTTGGCCGCCCGGAACTGGCCTAAGGTTTGATTATTTATCAAAAGGGTCGATTTAAAATTATTTTAAAACAAACACCGAGCAAATTGTTGTTTTCAAGTACAGAAACGTAAATTTAGACAAAGTGTAACTAAAATGTAATATGGTGTGCCTGAGTGTGTCCTGACGAAGGCAAAAGGTAAGGAAACCTCGCATTAAGCCACCACTGTAGATTCTTACCTTTCATTTACCCCGTACTTCATAAGATTCTTGAAACGACCGAAATTTCGTGAATATCGAGCTCCTATTGCGGTGATTCTCCCCAGTCTATGTGAGTGAATGTGCCGGCAAAAACTTTTTGCCTGCAGAACTCGATCCTGTCTCATAACTGGACATGCCTTATATGTGGGACCGACGTGGGATGAGGTCCTCCAGGAGGTGTCAGGGTCAAGACAGTATCGCGGACGCCCTTGACCACCTCACATTTAACGCACTCCTAGCCGATTTACCGTTCACAAGTCGTCGTCCTACGCGTGACCCGGGGGCGTGATCCTCATCACGGTACGTGGCGCTCTGCGTGCCAGTCCTCCCCGTATTAATGGGAAAAACCTGAAGAATGGCTGTGTCAAGAGAAGCATGAAATACCGGTGAAAACATTTGCGCATAGATATTCTCGAGCGGGATTCCGTAAGTGAAATGTTTCCGAGTATTTCACGATAACTCTATGTATTTTCTGAGAACATTTCGGTTATCAACAAATATTTTTACGCTTACTGGCCATAACAGTAAATTTCTTCTCCTAAGGAAACCAACAGGGGAAATGAAGTTTTTCAGTACGAGTAATAAAATTAGTGTGGAGGAGAATTTTAAAAATGAAGAATGCAATTAATTAACTCCTGGTTTCAAATGGAAATTAGCGAATGAGCAAATAGTGAGCAACGCATAAATATTATTAAAATCGTTTATACGTCTGTAATGCCAAAGATTGTGGATAAGATAAGAATTGAAATCTGTGAAATAAATAAATAACCGAGGTGTGTTCACGAGTATTCTAAGAAAAATTTACGTTTCTTAGCGACGTAAATTTGAGTAAAAGCATGCTTTTACTCTCAACTTTACATCAATTTATTTAAACATCCCTATGCAGAGAGATGGTTAAATGTACACAATATAATGTTATGTTAGTAATCTGGGCCGTAAAATGAGCTAGCTATCTAGTAAAATCGAAAAAAAGTTTCAATTTAATTGAAGATAACAAACACTGAGGATTTCATCATGTAATAATTAGAATTATTAATCAATATAATGAGCGGAAATGAGAGTTATTAGTCCCATCGTATACATTACCAATTGCAATTTCGTTATAGAAGAATTAGTAGCCACATGTTTGAAGAAATAAATATAGAATCAGTAATGATAATTTACAAAAAGTTAAAAACAAAATCAAAATTAAGCCCAAGATAAAAGTAATGATAATCTGTGTATTTCTCATTGACTAAATTTATATAAATTTCACAATACTCAAAAGCATAGAAAATGGCCATCATTGCCCAAAGAATGGTTATGGAATAAGAGACAATTTATACCCTTTGAGGCCTAAGCAATAAAGAAATAACACCCAGAGGCAAAACAGTTATACTAAATATTGTATTCCAATTGGGAGCTCACGTGCGAAATGGCATTAACTGACGAAGTACTTTTAACAATACTATTTCTTTCTCTGTGACCCAATTCCTTTAAAAATTTAATTCAAAACTGTTTGACTCTAAGCGTTCCAACAACGAGCGTATCTATGAAGTAAAGGAAACCTGATGGCGGACACATGCGCTAAAGATATTCCTTTAAAAAATGGGGAAATAAAATTACGTCCTAGATTACATGACTCCTGTAATCCAGCTATTTGGAGGCTTGGTGCAGAAGATGGTTTGAGGTCGAAGGTCCTATCTTTGGGTTGTTCCACGTTAGTATGTACCGTTATTACTTTTTCTTCATGACATATGAGTTGAAAGCACAAGAAACTTCCACTACATCGCGTCCTCTGCTAATAATCTTATGATTATTTTGCAGAAAATCGAAACTACTGAGCACATGTACCGCTTTCAAATGCGCTTCCATCTATAGTCACGAGAATTATTTCGTACAGTTGTATATTCTTCAACGAAGGCATAATTTCATAATAAAAAAACAGCCACAGAATCCTTAAGATCGTTGTGGCTTTTAAGTTGCAGCGGCACAAAAGAATGGCAAAGGAAACCAATACATTATCCGAGGTAATAATAAGAAAGTTACAGGAAAAACGTAAATATTTGCAGAAAAACTTTACCGAAAGTTCAGAATTCGAGGACGTTTGATGGAATGGTTGTTACAGTATAAGCGTTCCCTGACGGAAATGCTTCTCCATTTATATTTTCGGCAAACGTAAAAAAAATCTTTGTAGGATAAATGTTAGTATTCTTCACCGTCTTTACTTCACGTTCGGGTGCAAGTTTCGATTGCTTTAATTAATGCGTTCGCTATGCGAATAAAATTTCCTGTGCACATTCAAACGACGCGCGTCTACACGGAAGGACAGAAATCAATGACGAAGTCTTGCGCTGTAGAAATCCATTTTATAAAATTAGCAAATAAAACGGTAAAACTTGCTCACCCATGAGTATAAGTTAAAAAAATTCAAATCTTGCTACCTATGCATTAAGGAAACTACACAAAAAAAGACATTTGAGCAGTCAAATTGATGCAAATTGACGAGGAGAATCGTATTCTCTCGCTGGGAGTGGTGGCGTACTCCTGTAATCCAGCTACTTGGAGGCTTGGTGCAGAGGATGGTTTGAGGCCGGGGGTCCTGCCTGTGGGTTGTCCCACGTTGACTGGACGTCCGCACTAAGCCCGGCATCAACATGGGCACCCTGGAGGAGTCCGGGGCGGCCAGGTTGTCTAAGGAGGGGCGAACCGGGCCAGGGGGGAAACCCAGCAGCCAAAAGTCCCCGTGGCGGGCAGTAGTGGGATCGCGTCCGGGAGTGGGAGCCCATTGGCAGCCCGGACGACATAATCAGACCTGTACCTTTTTGCAAAATTTCGCAAAATATTTTTATTCCTTAAAATTTCTGATACCACTGTCATCAATTCTATTTGTTTTAGGCCATCTTCTATCTTTTCAGTAATAGAATGAATATTGCAAAATCATATCACTGATCCCTTCGTGTGATTCTGAAATTCTGATAAATGAAACGGATACGTGGATAATATGAGCATACATATAATAGTAATCCATTCCGTCACCTCTTACACAAACGACTGAACGAAAGGAAAGCCTCGTTGAAACGTGTTGAAATGGTAGTTTAGAGAGGATTTTATTTTTTACGCATAAAGAACAGGGAGAACAATTTATTATCTATCTATTACGCTACCCTTTAGCATTTGCTAATGCCACGTAATATAGGCCACGTAATTTGCGAATATTTGCTCTCGCTCCATATCAATGAAGATCACCGATGAAACATTTTATACAAATACGCTTAGCCTTCAATAATATCGCAAATGTTCTCAATACGTCAAACAATCGTTTTCTAATTCTCCAGCTATTTTCTCTCGTCTTTTTATTTCTTTCATTCTGTTTCGTCTATCCTTTTATCTCTCTAAAACACTAATATTGTTGTATTGAATCGAAAAGGAGATAACGTAAACAAGTGAGGGATACACTTTCTTAGAGGAAAGACCGCGAAGAGTAACCATACCAAAAAAAATTTAATCACGAGCGAAGAAAGATGTTGAAGGCAGCGAAAGAATTCTGGGATTGCAGATTTTTTCGGTGACCTCTGATTATTTGGAGTTGGGCGGAACAATTAGCGATTCCCGACTTCAGCATAACTCGTCACCTTCCATAAAAGCTTGCTTCCTGCCTACGCAGTGTTACACGGATAAGCCTCGAAACCTTATGATATCCAAATAAGAAAATCGGGTCCAACGATCTAATTCCCTAGATTAATGATCTGTCGGTTATTTCCTCTTCCGCATAGTTTTATTCTTCAATTCATTCGATTACGGTCATGGAGAATGCCATTGGGGACGGATCGTGGACGTCAGTATGAAGATCCTTTATCTTATTAAGTAGCTAAATTCGATGCGGCACGGGTTATTAACCCAAAAAAAGGTTCAATAATAGTAAAAATGTACAATGATACCATCAATTTAAATATCGTACGAGCAAAAAATCACAGATTAAGATCCGATTAAATACTACGGCGGATATAGGCAGTCCATTCGGAATTTATTTACACTTAGTGGAGAAAAGTTTTAAAATATAGATTGTTTATTTTCACGGTATCCTTCAAAAGGGTGCGGCTAAGAAATAAAATACTGGAAAAGTCCATTTATGACATCTAGCGTCCATAACGTAAACTACTAACAAAGATTGTAAGGACAATTTAGACCTTTGCATGAAAATAATTTGCTTACGTTGTGCTATGTGTTGCCTTTGCGAGAAACGTACGACATTTAAAATTTCTTAAGTGTGCCAAAATTTCTTTTTTCTTTCAATAAATCACGTTATACTCGCAGATCATAACAGGTCTTGTAATACGTGGAGATTTTACGAAAAAAAATCATTACCCTTACATGAGTATTAAGTGATATATCACTTACAAAATAGCCACGTACATTTCGATTTAAACATAGCATCACTACATAAAAGATTAATTAAAGATAAAGATAAACGATGAAGCATTTACATTAAGATACTTTTCCGCGTTAATGTAAATTGCAGTTTTTGGTTCGGATGTTTTTGATTAGTCAAACTTGGTAAGATAGTACAAATTTTAGCACAAAATATACGGACTAATTAGCATAAATATTAGCACAATTTCATAAGGAATATATTGAGTTTGATGAATGAGACCCTACGAATGGCAAATCTTATCGGTGACGACGTATTATACAAATACAAAGTACTCAAATTAAATTAATTTTCTTTTCTTTAACATTAATGAAGAAATTGAAACAACTGAAACTTCCATTGGAAGATTTACCTGTTAATCCTCCTCACAATGAGAAAGCCACACTCACAGTCAGCTACATTATGTGCACATTATTAAACACATTCGCGCTCTAGGAAATAAAAGAAACTCGAAAATTGTCGAGAGAAAGCTCGGGGTGGCCTGGGGCCCGTGGAACTTAAATTAGGTTTTTTCTCCACGTTGTCTGATTGAAAGTATTTTTCGTCTTGTCTCCTTCTATCATAGAGTGCCGTTAATGTTTTCTTTTTTGTTTTCTGCAAAAAGCTAGAAATAAAAGGTCGAAAATATGTCATTGCACACAATATTCGCGGCTGTAACTTATCGAACATCTGGTCTATTACGAAGTAAGTTGCTTTAATGAATCTATCCTTAGATTTTGAGTTAATCACCGTAATCAAAATGAAGTGTTAAAATTTTTTCCCTGTCTAGTTTGGTTTCCTTCATTAATATTTTCTTATTTTAAGTATGTAGATATAATAATAGACGTGTACTGGATGTGCTATCATCCTTCAGTAGTTCCAGTTTATGTTATCATTTACTTTTTAATTTGTAATTTTTGTCATTTATTGATGTCATCCTAATATTAAATTAAACCATAGAGTCTGAAAATCTTTCCTTCCTGATAAAGTTGTAATTCATATAATCAGTATGATCTATTTATTATCCACAATAAAACATTCTGTTCGCCCATAGTTTATGAAAAGTAAATGGCAATACAGTGATACAGTAATTACCAAAATATCGTACATTTATACCACATGTAATTATACGATACTTTTGATCAGCATTTCATATATTTATACCACAAAGGGAAGGCTATTCCATATTTTCGGTTAGATGTCGATGGAAACCTCAAATATTTTGATCGGACTCGAATTTTAGACAAAAAACGTTTTTTAAGAGAGTTGGAGTACCAAAATTTTTGACTTTTGAATCTCTGCACACCTTGTAAATTGATTGCATATATATTCTAAAATGACGATTTGTCTGAAAATTCTACCGACTGCCTTTAATTGACATCTTTAACGGTAGTAAGTCAAGTGCCAAAGATATTCAAGTACCAAAATGAAAGGGGTTCATGTGGAAAACCAGTGAATCTCAAATTTTAGAATTGATGCCCATCACGATCTGACTGAAAATGATGGGTAACCTTCCTTCCCTTTTTAAAAAAACTACTGGAGGATTAATCCTCCACAAGAAAGGGAAGCAAGAAAGAAGTGGGAGGTTATGGAGTGGGGAGGGATCTCTTTCAGGGTTGCAATATATGTAGCTGAGCTCATCTTTTTATCCTTAACTTTCAGCAAACCCATGAAACATGAGTGATTTTTTTGCTCAGCTTTTTGCACATCACCTTGGGAAACAGCTGCAACCTAGCAATTGAAAAACGTTTTAACAAATGATGATGGAACACTGTGATATATATTTTTAAATAACAAGCTGCACCATTTAAGCAATGGATCCTTATTTATTATTTTAGTTTGAGCCTGTGAGTCTGATTATAAAACAAGTTTGACGCAATCTACAAAAAAACAAGTTTTTTCAGCCAGTTTTCTTATCACAGATGATTTAAAGAGCACAAACAAGAACATGACACTGGATGAAAACATGTCTATCAATATATGAATATTTATCTATATCACTGAGAAAACCTAAAGATACTTCTGGTATTTATGTCCATTGGGAGTCCTTGAGTATTGATCCCATGGCTTTTTCAAAATTGTTACCATGCAAATAAAATACGATAAATTAATAACCATATTCTCAAGCTTATAAGACATGGATTTTCTATAAAAACCATTAGAAATTCACTGTCATACATGATCAATTTGCATGTCAGCGTTTGCCGAAAGAGTGCCAATGAAACTTGTATTTCCGTGCATTTTATAAGCTGAAAAGTACAGTACCTAATGATGTCATTATTTATCTCACAGCTTGAGCCACCATAAGCCATCTACCATATTATTTACGTTCTGTAAAGTAACAAGTACTTTTCCTTCTTAGTCTTCAATGGGAGTTCATTAGTTTTGTGCATGTATTTTAAATGCAGATTTTATATGGATAAAAGACGGAAAAGAAGAATCAAAATTACATTTAATTGCAAGGTTAGGGTTAAATCTGATGAATTACAAAGATAAAATTTCAGTGAAGCCATGCCAAAAAGCACATAAGGTGAAGAAGTCACTTTTTTGAACTCATTCCATTTACCCTTCATATAGTAATTTGTTTTGCGGTTTATGCTTTTTGACTGAAAGTGAGAAATCTTGGTTGATGTCCTTAAACAACATTTGATGAATATTTCACTTGATTGTCAGCATCGTGATTAAAACTTGGATATTTTTCTGAGATTGGTCTCCCTTTTAGATGATTCTAGATAGATGAACTTATATTAATTGGTTTTATCATTTTTCCATTCAACAAAATATTTGGGGAGAAACTTAATTTTCTAAGTTTTAACTTTCTGACACAATTTTGTTACATATTTTGTAAAATTGGGGGTAAAAGAATGCAATTCTTGAAGACAAACATCAGGACCTGATGATGACCATTTATAGTAGAAACCGGTCATGTGTGGTGGTGTATTATAGTGGTTGAATTTGATACAAAGTGTTTCATTTGTCTGTAATGGAATTCCACAGACGGCTGTTACTACTGACTTCAATGCAATTCTTGTTCGAGAAGTAATTTTATCACAAAAGCTTAGTTTTTTGCTTAGGATTGAAGATTCAACAGATAAAATCCAGGCATGATTCCATTCAATGACAATGGAATATACACAATGATGTTAGATTTTATGTATTAACTGAGATATTACATCAAAACCAAACTGATTCAAAAAACCAGTGATAGTGAAAATGAAGTTAGTATGGACGAGTAACTTTTAAAGGTATGGAAATGTTTGCTGAGAAAGATAGTCAATTCTCCTCAGCCAGAACAACTGAAAAGGCCTACATAATGGTTTGAATAATGCAAAATGGAAGTATTGTGTCAGTGAATATGATACACATGGCTTGCAGGGAAAATAAGTCATAGAGGAATCTTGGCTTTCTTCCCAGGGCTATGTGAATTTTTCTCCCAAGATTTAAATAGAAGCAGTTAAATAAGAAAAATTTTATAAGCAGACCCAAATAAAACTTTTTCTTCTTTCATTTTTCATTAGACATATCTCAGAGATTTTCTTCTCCTCGATAAATTCCTTTAATTATTCCTTTCAAAATATGTTAGGAATGATTATAAGGAAATACAGCAGTTGTTCTACACTACCAAGCAATTACATGCACTTATTATGCCTGTACAAAAATGTCTGAACACCCCTGTACTACTAATAATCAATAAAAACTATAAACAGCATACATTTTCCATGACTTTATTTTCAAATGTATTTGTAAAAAATTGCTTATAAAGTATCCATCCTAGCATACAGCAATACTGGCTATTTCAAGACAATAACATTTACAATATATTTGATTTACAGCTGGTATTGCACCTTTTTATTACTCAATTGGATAGTACAAATTCAACCCTCTCTTAAGGACAATTTCTCACTTTTGAATATGATTCACACTCTGGGAAAATAATTAAATTGATCACTGAATAATATCAGCAACATAATTAAAGTATATATAAACGAAGCACCTCATGACCATTAATAGTGCACAAAAAATATAAACACTACATAGGTATTCAAGTAAAGAGAGGAAAAACAGTTGATGAGTAGGAGATAATGCAGTAAAAGTTCGAAAGTGCAAGCCTTAAAGTAGAAACTTTGATTGTAATGAGTACATGAAGAGAACTTAGTCAAGATGTGCAAGTGAAATACTCAGAATAAAACCAATTGGTGCAGCTCATTTTACAATGAGTATCAAATCTCTCTTTTTCAAAATAAAAATATTCTATTATTTAATAAACACAATCAATATGCTAAAGAAAGAAACATACAGAGCTGATATATGATTCCATTTATAATAAAAACAATCACCAGAAAGATCAAGTTTACAAAAGATCACACATCCATAGTATGTTAATTTCATCTAATTGATATATTACTTATCACAGCATTTTCATTATCAAATCTTATTTCTAGGTTCTGAGCCACAACCTAGAAATTAGCGGCAACATGTACAGGCTATAAAATATTTTCAGTAAACTGTAGGAGGTTATGAATTGCTCTGATTACTGCAAAATATCTTTCTAATGACAGGATAAAAGGAAGACTTGGACAATCGAATCTGAATCATCAGAAACAATTCTAATCCTCAATCACAAGCACTCAAAAATATCTTATAATGTAGACAAAAAATACAAGACTATCATCAATAGTAAAATTCTATGATGATAAATAATATAAATACAAGAACCATGATCATATGGCTGTTTTTTTACATCACAATTTGGGTGAAAACATGAGCTTGAACAAAGAATGAATAATTTTATTACATTGAGGAAATATAAAATAAAATTTTTATACTGAACAAATCTCTAAATAAACAATGGACCATGAATAATCTCAAGACAATAAATACATGAATTATTTTGGCTTATCTGATTAAAAACAACTATTTTCTGAGTTTTCAGTCACAACAGAAGCTTTCCACCTTCCTTAAAAAATCTGATATTACTTTCTTATACATTTTTAACACACCAAGCAAGAGAAAAAGTTTGATGAATTTCATCAACTCTTCTGAAATCCTTCCAATGATACTGGTATTCCACAGCCCATACTATATACTGATAGAAGAGAGTTAGGAGTTCCTTAATTTGAAACCAAATTAAAGTTAAGAAATATTATACTACCAACACCTTTCATAAAGATTGCACGAATCAATACATATTTGCATTCTATCTTGGGTGTCTTTACATAATTATTTAACTTTATTTTGTTCCCCAGATATTAGCTGAAGTTTTGTACGCATTTATTTGTTTGATAAAAATTAAAGACTCCTGAAGTTGGGTTTCTGAGAATAATGTGACAAATCTCAAGTTTAAAATCCACACACAGTTGTTATCATGAATAAACATAGCTAAAAACCACAGGTACTCTTAATTTATAGATACAAATGAATTATTAGACAACAAAATTAATAATTTCATTTTAGAAGAGAGCCATTATTTAGTTCTGAAAGTATTAATTGAAATGCTAAACCTATTTCTTTAGGAGGAATTTATCTAAAGGATGAATCAAAAGCATCTGTTAACCAATAGTTTACACAAGAATATAACGTACCTATAACTTGTCAGCATATACACCTGATGAGTTGGAGAACAACAGAGTGATATTTGGGGAAAATTAAATTTAGCCAATCAAATACTCTGTCAATAATAACCCAAGTTGGTTTAATCTATTTCTTGGTTTACATATCCTTGTTTGAAACATGTTGTCACTGAAAATGGAAGCATTGCCAACCATTTGTACAGTAGCAAGCAACTCTCTCAAATTGAAAAAAGAAATCCTATCTAGTCCTTTATATTCCACTTCCAGCTTCTCCATTCTTGAATATTAACATTAACAATTAGTAAGAATTATTCAATCAAACTACAGAATTTGGTATTCCATAAGAGATTCTAAAATCCAAAATAAATCTAACAATGCAACTAATATGTGTGATACTGACAGCAATAGATGAAAATCAGATAACATACTGCTATGCAGAAAAACTTCATTCTTTTGCAATTAAAAATTGTAAGGATAATATACTCTCAAACTTAAACTGGGCTTTATTATTTGCAATGCTTATAATGTGGAATTAAGTTCTCCCAAGAAAATTATTTGGTACATGAGATGGCTCTCCTTACACCAAAAAATGATTGAAAACAAATACTCAAACTCATGAATTTCGTGATATTCAAGGTGACATTTTGTTAAAAATTAATTGCAAATTTTATTAAACTGAAAGAATGCCCTACAAAATTCCCTAACATGTGAAATAACAGACTGAAATTCCCAATAATGAATTCCTACCTCATCAAAAGGAAAATTTCCAAAACCTTACTGCCAACTTGGCAATAGTCACATGCACAACTGGAAAACAAGCTGGTCTTCATTAATGCATACATATTCCACATGGACATGGACCATTGGAGGGATAAAATCGTGGACCATTGCTAAAGCAAAGGCTTTTAAGTACAAAAATGCAAATAAAATACCTAGTAGAAAATTTGCGGCTTAATGAATATATATAGTAAAAATCATCATACCTTTATTGTTGATTCCTGTTTTGGTCTGTAATTGTACATAAATATTGAACAAATAACAAGCACTGCCCCAGAAAAAAATTGGAATGTCATATGAAAGTTAAATAAATATATTGATGCCACACAAGATATTACAATTGCCAGTGATGTAGCGAATCCCTTGAGAATGTTGTCTGCGAACTTAACAACCATTGCAACTACAAGACCACCCAAGGCTTGCAAAACCACAAGATAAATTACAAATAAATCATATCCGAAAAATAAACCATTTTCTCTGACCTTATTCCAATCATTCACTAAACAAGTTAACAAACCAAATGGCAAGGAGAGAAAACTAAGTTGCACATTTCTCATCCAAACTGATATGTCCGATCCTTTAAGGATTTTTTCAAAGTAAATTCCTGCGAATCCAGAGAGGAAGCATGCAGATAAAGCAGCAATGAAACCCAAAAGTCTATTCTGCTCCACTCCTCCAATTGGCTGTACCACAACTGTCTGAGCTAATTGTACCAAAACTACTCCACTCAAGAGGACTACCAGTGCAATCCACTGGATTAATAACAAACTCCTTCGGAGAATAACGACACTAAACATAGCAGTAGTCAAAATTTTGAGTTGATATGTTACCTGATACGTTGCAGCATCTAAATGAGTTGCAGAAACGTACAGTAAATTGTTTTGAATGATGTAAACAAGGGATGGTACACAAACCCTCAAAGTGTCGAATGGTTGCTGCACAATCGTTTTATAGAGGGATTTAAACCAATTTCGCAAGTTACCTTCTTCGTAATAAACCAAAACCAAACAGGTGATGAGTTTTACCACTTCAGCCATGAGAACGGCACTAGAAGACAGGAACATATCCCCAGATCTCGTTCGAGCATACCTCATACTAAGGCCAAGAGCAGCATTTTGAAGAGTGAGAGTGACTAAACTCACGTATTTCATGGCCTGAGGTTTCCTCGGCTTATTTTCAAAGTCTGAAGCCATTCTAAACTGGAATTAAAGTCACTCTTTGAAGCTCTTTCACTGAATGAGATGAAAACGTAGACGTGTTCTCACAATATCTAAAGAGATTTCCACCGTATACCAGGGCCAAATTTAAGTATGTTAAGTAGAAAGAGGCGAGACCTGATGACCCGTCTTTTTTGAAAGTTTGTTTATATTCAGGTCGAGATCAGATTTTGGTGTAATCGCAGTGTTTGAACGGGAGAGAAGGATATCTGAATCCCGTTCATTGCTCTTAAAATGCATAAAATAGAAGGAATCAATTGAAAACTGTTTTTAGTCATAGACATGCACTCTAAATTCACCACGTCCGCTCAAATCGGTATTTACAGAATGTTGAACTTGCTGAAGTTGACGCAATAACTGCGATGTATCGAAAGAGACAACATGCCAACGATGCCAACACTGGTTCTTCGACTCAAAGATTTCCTTAGTATTACTCAACGAAAATTCACCTGCTGCTGGTAGATTTAAGCCTTTCTATAAATTAACTCAAAACGAAATCTTTTAATGATAGCTTTTAATATTTTATAAGTAAACGTTTTAAGTACGTTATTATTAGTTTTCGTGAAGTAATTCGTACTAGTCTTGCTGTTAAGAGTAAGATGGAACGTTATCTGTAAATTAGTCGTTTTCGCTACCATATTTTGATAAATGGAATATTTTTCATCTATGTTTCAGTACAGGATAGAGGAAATTGTATCTTTAATAACTTTTGTCTGAGTTTGCTCATGGATGTGACATATGAATGCTAACGAGGTACGAGCGATGCAGAATTATGACACATTTTGGTTACTACTTGTTGAATGCTATGGAAATTAGTAGTTTTGGATCATTGTGCTGTAACTACGCGGATTTGCCCATATACAGCACTCTGGCATAGTTAGGTAAGCAAGAACAAATTACTTCGCTCCTCTCTTGCCTAGTAAGCCTCATTCTTCCAAGAGACTAATAGATAAGATACATCTGGCCTAGGATTGATAAATTTGGAGGACTTGGAGTCAAAGAAAGCAGTTTCTGTGAATGCAGAAAATGAACCCCATAGCTATGTATGATATGCACTTCAAATTGCTCCATGACAAGCGGAGATGTATTTGAAGTATTTTTTACTTTCTGGTGAATACTGAAAATTATAATAATCGGTTTAGTAATTTAAAATAATTTAAACTAACATTTCTAAGGTATAATAGTTTAGTTGCTTATGCATTAGAGGTGTAAATGGGTGGTAACAAATGTGTAAGATTGTTGACCTAAAGAATGGACGAGTGGAAATATTCCACTTTCCGTTAAAAAAATTAAAAATACTAAATTCACGTACAATTAAAACGATTTTTGTAGAATATTTTTCTTGAAGATACTGCTATCTTTAAGAATATGGACTCCCATGATTTGAGCAGTCTTTTAAAATGATTTCTTGTAAGATTTGTGATTAAAACTTTAAATGATTAACTCAGAAGAAAGCATTTGAAAATCCACTGTGAACTTTTCCGAAGTAGGTAGATTTTAGAAAATATCCCTGTCCTTATAGGTTATATAATAACCTAGCTATGAACAGCTATTTGAATAGCTTCTTTATAATATATAAGTATATAATAATATTATTGCTTGAATTTAGATAACCTTGGATAGCATAAATTTCGTTCTGCTAGTAGGTTTACTATTATCACTACATGTTAATCGGGTGAAATACCTCCAGAATGAAATTATGTTTTTCAAGGGTACTTGGATATGGGATTCAAACAATAGAGTCGGCCACTGTTCGTCCACTCAACCTTCGCTGTAAATGATCGTCTTTTCTTGTAAAATTATACATTATAATAGAAGTTATTACTAAAACCACTCCAATAACAAATGGGCGGCTCATTTGAAAATCAAATAAATAAACTGATAATACACAAGATATGACGATGGCTAACGATGTAGCGAATCCCTTGAGAATATTGTCTGCATACTTAACAACCATTGCAACAGCTAGACCACCCAGAGCTTGTAAAAATACGAGGTATATTACAAAATAGTCGTAGCCGAAGAAAAAACCATGCTCTTTAACCTTACTCCAATCTTTTACCGAACAAGTAATCAAACCAAGTGGTAAAGACAAGAAGCTAAGTTGCACGTTTCTCATCCAAAGTGATATATCCGATCCTTTAAGAATTTTTTCGAAGTAAATTCCGGCAAATCCGGAGAGGAAACATGCAGCTAAAGCAGCCACAAACCCTAAGAGTTTATTTTGCTCCGTTACTCCAATTGCGTGGTTGTCCTCTGTTTGCGCTAATTGCACCATAACTACACCTCCCATGAGTACCACGAGGGATGTCCACTGAATCAAAAACAAACTTTTCCGAAGAATTATTACGCTAAACATGGCAGTGGTAAGAATTTTGAGCTGATATGTTACCTGGCATGTTGCAGCATCCAGATGGGAAGCAGAAAGATAGAGTAAATTGTTTTGAACAACGTAAACAAGCGATGGAATGCAGACTTTTAAGGTGTCAAATGGCTGTTTCACGATGTTCATGTAGAGAGTTTTACCTCCTTGCCAGAAACTCCTTTCTTCGTAGAAAACCACCATCATTGAAGTAATTAATTTCACAGCCTCTGCCATTACAACTGCAGTTGAAGACAGAAACATATCCCCAGGCCTTGTCCGAGCATGACGCATGCTGAGACCCAGTGCAGCATTTTGAATAGTTAGAATGACTAAACTCACAGACTTAGTATACTGGAAGTTTTTCCAGTTATTCGCAGGAGAGGCAGCCATTCTGGGAAGGCTTTCTAAAGATGTAGTAGCAGCGAGATAAAGATAACGCTGTGGAAGTATTTATCTTATCTATCCTAATATTTAAGAGTCTTCTACCAACGCGGCATTTTGTTTGAATGCATACGATTATTGTTGGAAGTGGTTATTAGAAATATTGTTTTTTGTGAAAAAAGTTGCATGAATTTATTAATCCTCAGACTGCTTTCTTTTCTGTCGAAAATCTTTATATGCTTTTGAATGATTTTTTCTTATTTTATTGTTCTCAGGACTTCAGAAATTATTTTTATATTTTGTATATTATCGTATTCATACATATCCATATAATATATTCTATTTCATATTCCTTTGTTTGTTTTTTGTTACAAATCCTTTCCAATATAGATTTATTAGGATAAATAAAGGTCAAAAGGTTGAGGATGGGGAGCTGGCAAGTACTTATATGATTAGAAAGTGGTTGGAGAGCTGACATAGAGTGATATTATTAGAATAAGTGTATATCTAGTGTCTCAAGAGATTTTTAAGGTTCTTACCTTTCTCAAATAGAAATACATTGAAACTGAATGAGCAGTCGAAATATATTTTTAAAGGATTCATAGACATAAGCAGCATAGTATCAGAATCTATTAAAATGGTATATAGCAACTCTCTGTGTTTCTATACTTGTTTAAATAGCTAACTCACAGACTGGTTACAATAAACTCAGCTTTCTTCAATTTTACCTCTTACCATAGAAAATAATTTTAATTATTTTAAACTCAAATTTTCACATGATTGTATTTGTCAGCTATCAATTCCATATCTCTTGCAACAACTTAATTAAGGTACATATTTATTTCCCTTAGCAAGGTTTCTTCATAGAAGAGAATGACATGACTCTGAACAGCATATCATATTTTATCCTAATGGTAGTGCATTTTAGGTTAACATAATGCAGAATAAATTCAGAAATACTCCTATGATTTCTTTTAAAGAAAATATTTCAGTCAAATCCAAATGCAGCTTTGTTCACCATTACCAATCTTATGAATCTCATGAGTTATGACTCGTTCATTGGTATTCGTTGAGTATAGTTTTTATTTCATTATCACGGAAACTTTAATTTCACTCACTATTCCATAGTTTTCTCCCCATGATTTTTTGCTATGGAATTTACCAAATGATCTATTTTTGGCATCAGTGGAATTGTTTGAAGCAAATTTGTTAACTCAAATACTGATTAGCATATCAGAATGAAACTTAGTGTTAGAGGCTTTATAATTAAAATTTTCACTGGAAAACAATGTAATTAGAAAGTGGAAAATATTTATGAGAATCGTAGTGACTAAATATTGTCTAATATCATACCTTTGAGAGCAAACACTTCTTATGTCTAAATGGACAGAATGGTTTCAAAATTAACAGCTGTAATTCAGCTTCCAAATGCATATGGAGGAGGAAAATGGAGTAGAGACTCACTGGGCCCCTGTACACCCTAGTACCATAGAGTTGACAATTTCTGTTGGCTAGTTAACATGAATGCATCTACACAATTTTCTTCAAATAGCTGTTAAAACCAAACATGAGTGGATCATTTTTGTTTCCTGTATTTCATGAATCTCAACCATAGTATATCTATAATCTCTTTGCCTATATACGTTCTGTTTCCTCTAAAACTATCCAATCTAGTTCCAACCATGTTATGCATCCAATCCTTCATTCCAATGTCTACCTGAAATCTTTCCTGATCATTGCCTCTATTTCATCAAATTATACTCTTGGATTATTTTAATATATGTCTTATGACTATTTGTTATTCAATATCATTTTGTAACGTTTATGTGAGCAGATATTCTTTTTGTGTTATTCTTTTCTGCTCTTATTGGACTTTTGCAGAGCATAATAAATTAATTTATTATTATTACTTGAAAATGCATGGTTAGAGATTTGAAACTAAGCAACCTAGTACTGTGATTACAGTACTCCTCTTTCCATTGGAAATTTGTATGGTGAATGAAAGAAATGTGCATGCTTGATTTGAAACTTTCTTGCAATATTTTGTGTATATAACTTTTCCCATTAAGTAGTGTTCCGTAAACTCTTCCTATTTGCAGCCTCTGTGGGTAAATAAGCTATAGTATAATTTTTATTTTACAAAGTAAAAGCTTTAAATAACTTGCATACCATATAGGTTCCTCAAAAAATACATACAATCTACCTATTAACTTCCTTCAGAAATGTTAGGTATATACTGTGACTGTTTATTTCAGTCCAGCTTCGAATGATCTCTTCCTACTTAATTCTGTATGAGTCTATGTTATTTTTATTTTTGAGAATGATTTAAAAAATATATAGATTGATGGAAATGGCATGGTTTTGAGTTTTTCTCATTAAAATCTATACTCATTAACCTCGTTAGCTAAAGCAACATGAAAAGAAAAATTTGTGTGAGCTTAGTTATACCAAGTGCCATTTGGACAGACAACTGTTAGGACTGTATTGCTTACTGACAATGCTTTGTGTTTCATTTTGCTGTGTTTTGATTCAGAGGTGTTTAATATGGAATAGACAGAATCTTATAAATGTGTAGATATGTATTTAATATGGATGTAAAATAACCAGGAAAGATTAATTTATATATTAAGGAAAAAAAGAGGATTTTAATTAAAATCATCCAAGAAATTTAGGATGCAGGACTTAGTCAGAAAGATAAGTGTCTAAAGGTGTCTTACTTAATCAGCCTGAATTTTTCTGAAAGATTTTTAATCTTCAAAATGACAAAGTATCCTCATAATTAATCTAATGAGATGCACTACAGCCAGAGCATTAAACGGCAATAATTTTCTTTTAGGCTCTTTTCCAGTTTAAAAAAAGCCAACTTCAGTTTTTATCCTTTAATTAATATCTTACTGATTATTTTATTTTACTTCCACCATTTTAATATTAATTCCTTCTGAAGGTTTTTGATATTTCTAGTGATTTGCATTCACATAACATTGCAAAAAATTTCAGCATAAAACCTTGCAAGCTGTAGTTACACATGTTTGGTAATCCTTCCTCCGATTACTCTTAAGTAAAATGTGCTTTATTGGTAATGGAATAAAGGACAGTTTGCAGTTTGTGTTCAAGAATTTAATATTTCTAGCTCATCTTTGGTTTTCTTTCTAGCAAAAATCATCTTTTTATAGGTTTCAGTTCAGTTTCAGTTGGTTGCATCAAGGTAGTGAGAGATTGCTTGCTCTGGCCTGTAAATGAATTATCTAAAGCAACTAGAGCTGACCATTGCAGTAAGTATCAGTAAAGATTTGCTTGGGCATGGCCTTTGGATATGTGCTTGATGGGTCAAGTCGGTTGGATGATGGAGTTCATCTTCAGCTTTTGGCTGTGCTCAGGCTATTACTAGGTTCTATCATGCATTGAACTAAATGCATTGCATCTGGTGCTATTGGGACTTCCATGCTTCAAAAACAAGATTTTACCACTTTGATAGTGCTCTTATGAAATAAATCTGGTGTTCCCTCAGTATATGAGGTTTCCATTCATTTTTGTGAATCCCATAAATGGGTGCACTATTCTTGTTATATACCATTAAGCATTCCTGTTGGTAATTCTTTCATTTAAGATTTTGATTATGAAAATGGTGGAATTGAACTGAAACTTAGCACATGAAGTTGTGCACCTAACCCAAGCTTGTACGAGAAGAGAAAAATAGTGACTTGACTCAAATCCAGGTCTCTATATATTTGGGCAGGTATTCTTGTGAATGGGAGCTAAGGTGCCACTAAGTAAGTTGAGCACTACTCTCTAGCTCATAAAAGTCCATTTACAGAAGTGAAGATGATGTGGCTTGGTAGTTCAGTAGTTATAATACCTGCTCGGAAAGTTGGAGACCTGGGTTCGAGTCAAGTCACTATTTTTCATTTCTTGCACAACCTTTTCTATTATGATTCATCCCAAGTGACACTTAGCTGTGCAGATGTTTGATTGCTATGTTTTGGTCTTATCATGAACTCATATTCTTTTTTGGCATGAGCTGTAAGTAAAACTCTGGCTTTCTTAATTTATTCTTTGCCCTTCTAACAATCAAAAACTTTAATTTGCTTTTATGTCTAGGAAACATAATTTGTTGATATTATAACTTCCATTTCCTCAATTTCTTCCTCCTTAACCTTAATTTATATTTCTATAAGTCAAGTGTATTAATGAAGAATTGGGAGATTAGAGAGAATATCGCATTATGTCTTTTTACATCTGTCAAATGAATGACATAATCAGGGCACTCTCTTTACATAAATTTTAGTCTAAAATATTTAGAATATCATAATTCAGTAATGAAAGCTTTATTAAAACTAATTGTGTAATTTTCCTTACTCTGTTACCAATTTATATATAAATTTATTTGTTTTCTTTAAAAAACTGCTGGATTTCATCTGCTTTTAGTTTTCAAAAATCTCAGAGGATACAGAGTGGAAATAAGTTGGAGAATCATAAATTTTGTGGTCTTGTTTCAGCATTTGAAATGAGCTGATTCTATGTTTGACTTGGAAGCTTATTCAGAAATTCATTTGGAGTTGACTATTGATCTGATTTTTTTACAGTAGTCGAGCTAGGTTCCTCAGTTGTTGTGGATTTCTCAGTTATTGTGGATCCCTCAGTTGTTGAAGATCCCTCAGTTGTTGATGATCCCTCAGTTGTTGATGATCCCTCAGTTGTTGATGATCCCTCAGTTGTTGAAGATCCCTCAGCTGTGGTAGATTTTTCAGTTACCTTAGTCGAGGTAGATGCCTCAGTTGTGGAAGTTGACTCAGAAGAGGATGTTGAAGCTACAGTGGAACTTGACTTGGTGGTGGATACTGTTGTAGAAGTTGTTGAGGTGGTTGTTGTCGTTGGACAGTTTCCTCTAACGCACCTCCCTTGTGCAGGATTAAAGTAAGATCCTGGTCTGCAGGTTAGGTGTCTTAGTCCAAGTCCACCACCAGGTTGAGGATAACACCAGTAAAAGCTGTGACAGTCTTTTGGATCTTCAACAATACGTTGATATGGACAAGGTATAAGTGTTGTGCTTGTAGTGGAGCTTGTAGTGGAGCTAGTTGTTGGTTTCGGAGTTTTTTTTGTTGTTGTAGTGGCTTTTTTTGTTGTTGCAGTTTTAGCTGTTGAAGGAGTCGGTGTAGTGGTTGTTGTGGTCGTTGTGGTCGAAGTTGTCGATGTCTTACACGTCCCTCTAACACACCTTCCAATGGAAGGATTGTAATATGATCCTCGTCTACAGGTCATATGTCTTTGACCAAAAGTACCCCCAGGAAGTTGATAGCATTCATAAAAACTATAGCAGTCATTTGAGTCTGGAAAAGCTCCAGCATATGGGCAGTCAAACAAAGCAACAGAAACTTTGGCATCTCTTTTGATTGCTTTATTTGATTTTACGTTTTCACAGTCTGCCTCAGCACAGAGATTTGATTCAGTGTGTTCTCTTGCACTGCAATGAAAATTATAAAAATAAATAGTAAAGTTCATGGATTATGATTGTTTGACTATCATAGTTACTGGTCTATCGGCAGGATTAGGTAAATCACTTACAGATATGATTTATATATTTCTGTGATGTGAACTTTCTTACATGTTTAAAGCTATCAAATCCTCTTTAATTTCAGTCAACCTGAGATTCCATGCAGAGAGTTATAACAGGCTAAAGCTTTGTTATAAAAAAATTGAATACTCTTATAATTAGTTTTAGTATATTGTTATTTTATGCTGAAAAATCCTTAACTATACAGGAAATAGAATAGTTTCACTATTGTCTTTAATCCTTGATTGTGTATATTAGACAAAGCTTTTACAGCTCTAAGAATTATTGTGATCTAAACATTTGATCTTCATTAAAAATCAGAAATATTGTTGTAATATTTGTTTCAGCCATCAATAGACTGAGGTTTCACAATTTCCTTTATGTTATCAATAACTTTTTCTCTCTCTGTCACTAATATTCTTTTATTGTCTAGATCACTCTTACTCATTTGTCTGATAATAAATTTTTGATTTTTCTCGGTTTCTTTTTAGACATATCTTTTATCTCTACAACCTTCTTTCTGGATGTTATTCCTTTTCTTCTAAATCTTCTTCCTTGATCCCACATTTTCATCGATCTTTATAAACTTCTCTCACCCATGAGACTTGCTTCCTCTTATTCTTTTGTAAGGTTAGGATCTTGTTTGTTATTCTTTCTGGTTCCATTCTTCTAAGGTGTCCATAAGAAGCCACTTGCTTTTCTTAATAATTGTCAAGATTATTTCAAACTTTTTGTACAACTTTCATTTCCCTGCTGTATTTCATTTTATAGGAATTGCAAATTAAAATAAATAAGATCCTTGGGCAATTCATCAATGTTCTGGAATGTAACTTTCTGTTTCAAAACAGATAATATAACAAATACCATAATATGAGAAAATTAAGTCATGTGCCTACCATTTTTATATAAAAGAATGAAATTAAACACACAATTTTTCATAATATGAATTTCTGTATATAATTTTATAAATATTAACTTCTGCATTCAAAGTGGCATGTTTAGTTTAGTTTGGTGGGCAATTTGTTTGCTTTCGGTGGAAGTGATTGCAGCTTTGATTATTGTAGGAGCCAACATTTTTCAATGTTCACTTAGCATTGTGGTGAATGTGGATAGTGACAGAAATAAAGAAATTGCAGGCATGGTCTTGGAAAGCCAAATACAATTGCAGTTGATGTGCTAACTATTTGTCGCTCATGGTGAAGAAGTAAATCATTCACCCGACAGTTCCAAGATCACGAAAGTCGTGGTATAACCTTATTGGCATTACTTTAATACATGGGTGGTCTGAAAAGTTTCTGACATTTTGCCATTTCTCGACATGTTTTCTGAAAATTTTCTGAAGATTTCTGAAAAATCTGGGGTCGGAAACTTTTCAGACCACCCTCGTATCTTTTCCCTTTAATGCTATAAAAATACGTCTAACCTGCATGATCCATTTCTGTTGCAGGACAATGTAGCTTGGTCGCATCGAGCATTTTGCTCACACGTCTCCTCTAATTTCTCCATGAATCCTTTTCCGTCTGCTATACACCTTATCAGAGTCTTGCAGTCTTTGCACATTAGACCCTCCTCAATACATAAACTCCCAGTTCCTAAGTGAGCAGTTACTGGTTTACTGATGATGGAGAGCTGTTCCAAGATCACCAACTGAAAGGTTGAATTTTTCAAGTTTCAGGCAAAACTCAGTGTTAGTATTCATCCTACATATATTGGTAAAAATGTCAAATTTAAAAATTTCCCAATTAAAATTTCTATTTAGAGTCTAAACAGATTCAAACCTGTTTTTATCGCTAACAGTGAAATGTCATATCCCTCTGAAAGATTTTGTTTTATTTTGTGTAGCTTCTTTCAGTCCCATTAGGTTAGATCACAAAAACTTGCAATATTGTGAAATTCACTCTCAAAACAATAGAATTTGAATACAAATATCAAGCATTAATTTTAAATGGTCGAAAGTCAGAGACATTTAGTAAATATTTCTCCATTCAAACTTGAGTTTAAATGTTGGGACTGTTGGTTATTGTTGGGGACCGAAATCGGAACGTTATAAAGAAAGGGTTTCTGCACTGGATCGAGTTTAGGAATTTTAATTTTGGAGAAGAACTTAAAAAGGATTGTACTTTTACCACAGATTTATTTAAAACAACACACACATACACGACCGTTTTCGAACGATTTATCGTTCATCTTCTGGTAACAATAAATCGTTCGAAACCGGTCGTGTGTGTGTTTTTTTTAAAAATAAATCTGTGGTAAAAGTACAATCCTTTTTAAGTTCCTCTCCATTATGGATTACCGCAATACCAAAATAACATTTTTCTTTTGTTTCTTTTAGGTTCTGGTTATATTCCCTGCTGTACGAGAGTAATCTGTTATCATGCCTCTTCAAAAATCAATTCAAGACTTGCGGGCTAAGCGCAATTGTAAAGACCCCTCAAGTTATACCGCACTTTCTTCCTAAGAGTATAGTATAGTATTATCAAAAGTGCTTCGGCAGCTGAGACAATTTCTCATGTGGGCTCCCAACGGGAATCGAACCCAGGACTATAATATTTCTACAATACAGGCAAAAACATCTTTTCTGAATTCTAATGCTTCTAGTGTGTATCTTAGTGTGTGTGCGGAGGCGAATTATTTTACTTGCTTAATTCAAACTTCGCCTGTTTTACTATGAGTTTTGTGTGAAAGAGACCGGTACCTGTACATGAAATACCTGAAAATAAAAGAATAGTATAGTAAAATTTATTCGAAACGCTCCCGCATAAGTCGCCATCCTACTTAATACGGGGTTTTCTCTTGGTCTCTCTCACACAAAATACATGGTAATAATACCTCTTAAAAAAAGTCTTACTACCCACAAGGAAGATTTTTCTCTTACCTAGATGCACCTCATTGCTAGCCTCATTGCCTCATCATTGAAAGGGATGATGCGCCACGGACTTTACTTATAGCCTCGTTGAACTATAACTACATTGACCAAAAATATTTACATAATTTACTATCTCTATCGCCATCCTACGTTCTTTTGTAATGTGTCGTCTTATCTCTAATGGGATCCTTTGGCAATCTAATGTCAATTCAATCGATCCTAGCTCTGACAAAGCGATACTACGAAAGTTACTACGCTTAGTCCCTCGAATTATCTTTTATGCGCAAGAGCTTAAATTTAACGAAAGCAGAATGGGTTTGTTTATATGGGCTTTATTTTCGCTGTATTAATCAATTGATTATTGCATTGTAGGTAACCCCGCAATACATATCCATGCTAGCCTAATGTTTAGTCCTAATGTTAACATGGTTTGCTATGAATTTTCCAATAATTTCAATTTATTTTGTAAAATGTTTTCCATGTTACCAATGGAAATATTTCCATTCGCGTATTCAATATCTGGAATAACCTTATTTCAACCTGATGAATTGAGCTTTGTTGAGGTATGACGAGGAACGGTTTTTAATATAGTTTTCGGTATTCATTGGTCCTAAATACACCATCCGTCCTCTATAACATGATACCCCATATACAATCCCCTTGATAATATGCTTCGCAAGCGATATTTTTCATTTAAGGCAGGTAACGACTATCCTAAGATTGCAATAGGAACTTGCGATCGACTGATTTAGGATTTCGTAATAAATCATAGCGATTAATTGTAATTATCTTATTACCGCGAAATTGATTTTGAAAGAAACGCAAATTTAATGTTATCGTTGGCCTTTTTCTTTATAGAATGTCGTTGGAAAAGATGGTCTCACGAAATGGGAAATAAGCACAAGTTGTGTTTCCATGAGCTATAACTGTATACATCCTATTATGGCAAGACTTGATAAAACCATAAACGAATACTTTGTCTTTTGCATGCTTTTTTCCTCCTTTTTCGGTTGGATGAATATTAAATGAATTCTATATGATTGGTGACCAAGTGTATTCATGCGGAGTAATGTATTATTACTTTTGTTTTTTTTCCTAATTTTCTGTGAAGAGAATAAAAAATGATGTACTTACGGAAAGCAACGAAAACCAACTCCTCATTTTCATTGGGATGATTTGAAGTATGATTCTTCATAAATGATTATATGCAGTCTGCTGGGAATGCAGCTAATACTATATATATATGTGTGTGCCACGGTCCTTCTTTCTCAGAGTCCAGGTGAAAATTGGTTTAAGGCGAAATTCAGTGAAATATACCTATACTTAAACGTACACAAGTGTATTGCGTGATATTCTACTCGCTTCATTAATCAAAGAGTCGTGTATCAGTAAATAATTGTCAAGTTGGAGGCAAACGCAGTAGTTTAATTGAAAGATAGTTGCGCATTTGCCATTGCAGTTGTGTTTACCGAAAAGACGACTTTCTCTCCTGGAGAATGACTCCAGTGGGTTGACTCCGTTGTCAACTAGGGCTGATTGATGACTAGGGGTTATAGGGATGTTTTTTTTCTTTTATGAATGTATAAATACAAGTGTTTCATCAATGGATGAGTACGGCTGTTGACACAACAGTTGAGCCAGAGTTGAATGTGAGAGTGGGGATTTAAAAAATACAGCAGCATTCGACTGTTATTTCCGAGCTAGGAAGACTTTGTAGAGTTGTATCATGTAGAGGATATTTTATGCTACCTGACACATTATCTATGTTTATTTCTCACGGCAATCAGGGTAGTCTTGATAGAGTGACATGAGAACCTATCAGTTATGAATTAAAAGGAAGATTTTCCAGGGGGAGGATTAATTCTGGCACATTTAGAAAGTAAAAAGAAACCTAAAACAGCAAGAAAATTGGGTAATATTTTATTCGTTCTCCCAATAAATATGTGCATTATTTATATGAATGTAATTTCTAAGCTTAGAAATCATAGTGTATTGTGCTAGCTGAAAAGCCCGTTGATTCTCCACGGGCACTTAAGCTAGAAAATTGATATATAAATATAATAATTAAATGGGCCGTAATATATCAGTTAGTAAAATTTGTGCAGAAGAAAATTTAACGTTTCTCATCTACGCTTGGTTCAATGGAAAAGGTTAAACGGAAACGTTAAATCTTTCCAAAATTTTATAATTTGGATCCAAATCTATAATAGACGATAAGAACGGGGATAGCCATAGATCTTCTTTCTTCAAAAGCCTTCTCAATTGTGTGAGATAATTATTTAAATTTAATTATTCGATTGAAATTCAAACTAAAAATCGAGGTAATTATCTGAAGAAAGAAAATCTAATCAAGGTACTTTTTGGCCGTAGATTACCGTCTTTGATTCGAAATTGTGAATTTTAAGAAAATAAACGAAAATTTTGCACAATTTTCCGGTTTACACAATGCGTACTGTCGAAGGCCTAGTTAATTGCGGAATCTGGGCTTATGAATTTACCTTTAATAATACTTTGGGAATTTGAGCCAATTAAGTAATGGTAAATAAAAGAGAAAAGGGAAAACGTTTGGAAACTGAACGGAACTATAGCACAAAGGAGACGTACATAGAAATTTTTACGATGCGGGTTTTTTTATTTTTCAAATATTGCATAATAATTTTTAAAAATTCAGTTAAATTATTTTTCTGTCATTTAGCTGATATTTCTTGCTTAAAATTTTTCTATCGTTGATATTTATAAAGTTAATTCAATTATTTTATGAATGATTCAGTAAAAATGTCCATGTTATAAAATTCATATTCGTTCACGCAATTAAAAGTAAGTTCTATTTTTGTTGAGGAAAGCTTTTACCAACCCAGCCGTTGAAACTTATCTTCCCATAAGAATTTGTGGGGAATTCACTCCGGAGTAAATCATTGTTCAATTTAAAACTTTAAAATTTATTGCTTTAAAGGCGATGATAATAGTCTATTTTTTACTAATTTTCCAAGTTTTCCCGGTCCCGTCGGACTTTTTTCAAGTCTATTCTTCCTTGGGATATTTCCTGGATGCACGCCATTATGTACAGAATCACTTGTACCCTTCTCCTTGTATTTACTATTTTTTTTTCTTTTGAAATTGAAAGATTCGATTGGTTTCACAGCTCAATTTTGATCGCAATCTCATAATTATCATTGACTAAGTATTCTTTTATATGTTGATGAATCAGCAATTGTGCTCGAGATTTATACATTGTAGAAGAACAGAATAGCAGTTAAAATCTCATTTTCCTATTAGTAGTTTAAATAATGAATGTCTTTAATCATATTCGACTTTAAATTCAAACAATTCGGTTTATATAGTCGAAATTATGAAGCAGTGAAAGTGCAAAATAAAATGTGGTTCCGTCATCGACGGAAAGGTTTACCTGTATATATACTCTTATATTTATTCGGTTTCGATCATGTTTTGAAGAATGATACTTGTAAATTTGTAATACGACTATTTTCATTTCACTGCTGCTCCATATGATATTTTCATGACTGTGTTTTACTAATTAGCAAGAAAACTTTTGCACTTTTTCCACAAATTAATTTTATTATAAACAAAAGACTGTAAAGCACACACCTTGTGTGTGTGTAATTATGGAATATTTCCACAAGACAACGCCTGAAACTGTGAATTTTATGTGTTTTACTAGTTTTGAACCTTGCATTGATTGTATTTCGTATGCACATACTGCATATATAACGCACTGAAATACAGAAAAAATACTTTTTTGAACCCGTGAACATCAGAAGCTTAACTTGAAGATGAGAAATCTCCCCTGAAAGGATACAATTGCTTATCGTGATGCTAAAAGTATAATTATAAACTTAAATTACTTTAATGGATGATGACATTACAAGCGAAAGGCTACGCTTCGGCTTGCAATGTGGCAATCTTGGATGGCGAGGTAAGCAAAAACTGGTAGGGTAGAGGTAAAAGGTACCTCGATTACTTCATGAATAAAAAGAGTCATTTAAACCTGGTTTTCCTGGTTTAGTAAAAGATTCCTCAATATAGATTTTGTTAGAATCAATAATTACCACAAAGTTACGCCTGATTCCGTGTCGTTTAAATGACTCTTTTTATTCATGAAGTAATCGAGGTATCTTTTACCTTGCTTGTACCTTTTCGCTTGTAATGTTCGTAAGGAGATCTTTCATGAGAGTTCACACACCGTAGACTAGATTTGAACAATTATTTTAATTTGAAATATTATTTTAACAATTACCAGGTAAACAGCTCCCATCAAAATGTTGATTCTCTCCACAGCTCAATCTCTCATACGTCCTAACTACTTTGCAGCGATAGTATACCTTGCAGTCGTTTGGGTCACCGACGTCTCCTGAATCATAACAATTTGGTATATAGCCGTTATTTGATAGGAATTTCGGGTACATAATCTTGTATGGCTGCATTTCTTTAGTGCATGTATACTCATAGGTGGTTCCCTCCAAGAGGAAAGTTTTGCCATCGGAGTTATCATCGCATAGCAAGTTCTTACAATCCTTAGGGTCCCTGGAGTTTGAACAATCTGTATTCGTGGCGTCGTAGGTCAATGGAAAGTTACACATTAGATCAGCTTTTACTTTATTGTTGCACGTGTGATACTGACGACAGGAATAAGGATCCGGGTACGTTCCATCAGACAAACCCTCGCACGAAAAATCCTTATACCTAAAAGAGAGAAAAAAACATGAGATTTAATCCTGTCTCAACATACAAGGACAAGAACATACAACAATATCTCGGTGTAATATTTGACCCTAAATTAACATTCAGGGACCATATCAATTGGGTTACTTCTAGATACATGTCCGTAATCAGAATGCTTTTCCGTTTCACTGAAATCACTGAACCCCTTGCTTTTAAGACAGTGTTCACTGGCTGCAATCTCCCCTAATAGATTACTGCATCCCTATTTGGCCCTTCCACTGTAAAATCCCTTAATCATCCCTTATATTTCTTCTCCGTAGCTCGCCTACGACTACCCCAATTTCACAGCCACTCTCGTGACTACATCTTTTCATCCCTTGGTCTTTCTTCCCTACCTAATCGCCAAAAATCCTTCGACATTAAATATCTTCATCCTATATTTAACGGCCGATTCAGATCTAGTTGCATCCTTTCCTTCTTCTCCCTCCGTGTCCCTCCCCGTCCCACACAATTCTAATCTCCTTCTTATACCTCCTTTCCGACTTTCCATCTCGCAAAGGTCTATTTCCTACAGAATACCCAAACTTCTTAATTCCCTTCTGTCGGTCAACCCGTCTTTTGAGCTCTTTCCCCCATAAAAACACTTCTTTCCTCCATTAAAGAATTTTCTGTTTTGACAACCTGCCTTGCTTTGTTGTTTGTTATTTTTTATGTTGCTTATTATGTTTCGCTATTAATTTAATTTTTGCTATGATCCAATGTAGTAGGTCATTTGACTGTTTTTGAATCTTGAAATAATACATACTATAAATAAGGCATTTCTGGAAGAGCAACAAATATATTCAGGTGTGATTAATCAATTGTTTGTTCTACTATATGTCTATAACTATAACTTTACAGCTATATACAGCTACAGTCCGTAGAAGGGGGATGACCGCTTACAAGAAGGATGTTTACCGTCCCTAATTACATTGCAATCTGCTTCACTCGATATTCTGCCTCATTTGATACACCAGAAAGTGTTTCCTATATAGGTGTACTGCATTTTTTCCTGGCTCTAGGTTGTGGACAGGTTAATTTTCTGATTTTGGAATGAAATTCGTAAATTTCATTTTTTTTCTTTTTTAATTTTTTTTCTTTTTCCAAATTTTGTATACATCTACATCTACATAAATATCCTGCAAGCCGCCTTTCGGCAGGGGGTGTAAACACCGAACGATTGAGCTACTTTTTTAGCCTGTTATTATCGCGTATTGTTCGCAGAAGGAATTAGCCCCTAAAACTTGTTATAGCATCTATTTCTCTTACTTTATTCTCATTATCGGCTTGACCGAAGTAGCAGGGGGTCACATAATATCAATTACGACCTCTGTAAACATGCTGTCTCTGAATTTAGCAAGCAATCTCAATCTCGCTTCAAGTGTCCTTCCATTCAAGGATTCCTAACCTGCGTCTGAGAGCATCTTCGTAACGCTTGCCTTTTTCTCGCAGCATTTTTAACTAAATATATTGTTTTGCGCTGAGTTCACGGGTACCCGTTTCATCCGCTGAATCCTATATACCTGCCGCGTATTCAAGATGGGGCCTGACCAAGGAGATATAACATCGCTCTCTAACCTTCTCATTGCATCTACCAACAATTGAGCTCTATTTCCCATTTTTTCACACCACCTTTGAATGGTAACTAAATCGTTTGATAGAGAAATAGGTCGTTCTCGTTAGATATTTCTCTATACATGAGTACTTTACTTCGGTCAAAGCAGACAAGAGGATCTCCTTTAAAAACGACAACTTTCTTAAAATTAAGAGCGGGAAAACAACTCTACATTTTTTTCCAACGAACAAAATAATAAATAGTGTGATAATATATAATAGATTCTACCTCGGATAATACGCTATCCCGCTGATTACGCGATATTCCGTTGGACCCCTTAAATGTCTGTTATGTGATTTTTACCGTGTTTATTGATTTGAAACGTCTGAGGACTGCGAATCGGTAGAACAATACCCGAGACGGAAGGTGGAGAGCCGGAGGGCAAACACCGAAGGCTCCGAGAGGAAAACAGGAGTGGTTGCAACCCTTAAAGGCAATCCCATTATCTTCGGAACCCTCTGACCCAAATGTGATGTCTTTCTAAAATATCTTCAAGACTTCCTTTTTGAAATGGCTAACTATTCTTTTCCGCCGAATACTAGAAGACTAAGAAGTACGGACTCGAAATCGATATTTTTCTTTTCAAATAATCCTGTATTTCCAGGAAAGTGTAAAATTTGTTCTATCTATGCTTTATGATCCTTTCCTTCGTTTTGAGTCCGAGAAAGCGTTTATCGTCTTGAATATAGTGTATTAAGCTTGGAGAAATAAAAGGTAATCGATATAAAATTTTAAATCTCTTCTAAATTGCAACGAGAAAAACGCAGCTGTTGTGCAAAATTAGGTGGTAGAAATTTTTAAGTGAAGTCATTAGCGAAATTTGAGTGAGAAGTACTCACCTGCAAGTTCCATTGTAAGTGCACCGATGGGTCAGTTCGTCGCACGGCGAATTTGGTCCACATTTAGCTATCTCTTTCCTTTCAAATCCGTTATTAGTTCTCTTGCAGTCTACGAGTGTCGAACAGTTTTCGCAAAGGAGGCCTTCTTTCGTACATTCTATTCTCGATGTATTCTCTTTTGCTTGTGCAGTTAGGAATAGCTACAAAAAATGGAGAAAAAAATTATTCATCACTTTTTTTCGATAGCATTATCGGCAGGAGATAGAAAAGGAAACTGGGATTAAGGAGCTGAGCAGCAACGCTGAGTGCGGAGAGAGAGGCAATATTTAGTGGTTATTCTTACGTTTTTTTCTGTAGTGTTGGATCAGGGTTGTTAGTAGAGTTAACAAACGTCCCGACTTGTTTATTTGGCTTATTTTTTTATTGTCTCGTTCTGAAGAATTAGGCATTATAATTTTCAAAGCATTGTAGGAAGACGTGATGGAATATATTGCTCTACGAGAGCCACACAGGGATAAAAAGCAATTTGGCAATTTCTCACGCCATAATTGTAGTTACTCCCGCATAGGATGCAATAGTTTGCATTATATGTCAACCGTCATTACGCAAAAATACAATCAATTTATGTTTAAAACCATTCTGACGATGTTTTTTGGCAATATTTACCTGGACTCGGCCACGCTGACATGTGAGTTTTCGCGGGAAAGGTAACAACATATTTGTTATCCATAAAATTTTTGGAAAGTTTTTGTTGTTATATATCGATCCTTATCAGGTTTACATAGATTTAAAATCACTGGACATAGTCTGGCGGGACGGTTGGAAATTTATACGGGACGCGGGAAAGTTAGCTTGCTCGCGAGATCGTCGGCGACTTGGCCACCAGACGAATCGGTGCAAGAATAACAACCTATGTATGTACAGTCTAGATCAGTACGATATACAAGAACGATGGAAAGTTCTTAGGGACAGACTGCCTCTTCCAAAATCACGTAGTAACATGAAAAAATTCAAAATACCTTGAAATTAAGCACCAGTTTCTTTACAAAATGAAATTACGACCCAAATTTTCGTCGAAGAAAGAGGAAAGAATGAATTTATGATGCAATTTATTTGCGAACGTCATTGATTGATGGTTGGAGTGGTCGAAAGCCATCGCAGAAATATATTAACACAAACTTCAATTATTTTTTTAAGATTATCCATGCAAGAGAAATATAAGGTTTCTGTCAGATGAAATTGATAACCTCATAAAACGTTGCTATCCTTAAGCAATTAGGAAAAATTGAATTTCATGGGTCCAGTTTTAACAAGATAAATGTTCGATTCTTAACTGACAGGCATTTTTGGAATAGTACGATATGTATTATTAAAATTTTTGAAAGAGAGAATGACAAATAAGATGTATTTCTTGACCTAAATGTCTTTTTCTTGTTTGTTGATAGGTCTAATGAATTAAATATCATTTTAATAGTTTGTAAACATTCAAAGAAGTATTGACTAATTGAGGTTTTTTAAATAAATTATCAGGGAATTAAATTTTGAATATCTACTAATTTATATGCCCATATGTTCAGAAATAGCCATTTATGAACCTATCGCAAGTTATTGCTTAGTTGTAATGCAACAAAAAACAAAGATCTTAAAGTCTGATCGTAATTAAAAATACAAATAATCACCAGCACTATATACTGTTTACATTGGTTAACAAAAATCGTAAGAATTGGAAATTAAGTCATTTCATATGCCCAACTATCAGGTTTACCTTTTTAACGATGACTTCTCATAGTTAAGGAAATCTACCTGATTTCTATTTCACAGACTGATTCTACAACATTCATGAAATCTTCAGATACTATATTGATGATAAAAAAGTAATCATTTGATTTATTACATCACATTTATTGATAGTTAATCCATCAATTGTATCCTTTCCCAGAGTAGTCTCTTCAACGTCTAGTCCTTGCTCCCGGAGGACACCGAACCGATTTTTTGACACCCAGTCTGTAAACTTATTTTTCCCCGGGAGTGAATGCCGTCCAATGGTCCTTGCTACAGCCGTAACGCCACTGCGGAAGCTGGAATCTCCCATAGCGTAATAGAAATTACAGGAAAGGCAAAAACAACTTCGCATTCTCCGGGTATGGATATCGCATATTTATATCGCATTTTCTAGGCAAAGGACAACACATAATGAGAACCCCAATTGATAGCTAACGATTACCTTGAAAACTTCACATGATGCTTCAACATTAACTTCCTAAACGGTCACTCTAGGACCACTGTGCGTTCATCTAGAGCCGTAATTATAGCTTATATGGATTGGCCGTGAAGTCGTGCGAAAGAGACAATGTTATCGATATTAAAGGGGTACCAAACACGACAAGAAATATTTGATACTTAAGTTACTCCGAATTACCCAATCAAACATCAGATTCAATTATAATGTAAACACGTGATCACTCAGTTGTCAGAACGATTCTCAGGCATTGATTTGGTAAATAATCGAACATAAGAGGTGCATCCTTTAGAAGGAAAGTCTAATTTGATCCAGTGTCGAACCTCTTTTAATCCGTTGGCGGATGGTTTATCATACAACCACTGTGACTACCATGCATGGTAATAAATTAGTACAGGTTGAGTATCATTAATCCGAAATGCTTGGGACCAAGGTTTTTATTTTAAGATTCAGTGTATGAGTCTTTCTTTTATCTTGTAAACTGATGATAGTGTTACGATCATTACCCAGTATATTAAAATATATGTGTTAGGATTATATTATCCAAAGATATTAAAAAAAGGGCTGAAAAAATAGCTGATTCAATGTTTCGGATCGCGGCGTACTTCGGAATTTCGGATTGATGACATTCAACTTATATCGCAGATTCAGAAAATGGTGAATTAGTAACTTATGAATACTCACGATTGACGTGAAGAATAAAATCGTTAAATTCATGCTGGAAACTGAAGAAGAGGAATCTTCTCTGAAACGTCTTGCTCAAAATAGGATCAGTTATGAGATTGTAAATATTTTACGCGATGAGTGAAATAAGATAAGATTCACTCGATACATGCTTATTTATAAAGTGAATCTTATCTCAAAGCAATGTGATTGGCTTTGTATTTTTGAATCTGCTGCAGGTATTAACGGCGCGCAGGCATTGGATCAGTTTACGGTATGCTTCGAGTATACCATCGAAATTTATATCTTATTCATTAATGTCTACACCCATTTCATTCGTATTAGTTATCTTCATAAATTTTTATTTAAAAAATGCAATCTGAAAATCCTTCTAGAGAAATGTACGATATTTTCATATCATATATTCTGCCATGAATACATTCCTTGTCCGATGAATCTTCATACCCCATTTTCTGGTCGCAGTTCATCATGAGGAGCTTTTTTTTCTTTAACTATAATCCACGATCTTTTCGTTTCTATAGCGCTGACTCGGGCATAGATATCAACGGATCTTATGTAAGTAAGTTTCCTTGTTAAGCGTTTTCGGTATTTTCTGGTGTCTGGGCTTCTTTAGCCTCTTTTGAGGAGTTATCCAATGGGAGAGTTGCTACATTCGAGATTTCAGCACCGTGTACCCGTGCTTTATGAATAGACGGCATATTTTACTGTGGATGTAACTGTAGATCCACCGTAATTCAGTGGTTGCAAATAAGAGGAAGTTATATTAATTCAAATACTATAATTCGATATTCAATTTCATAATTCGCACTCAGCTTTCTTGATGGAATTTGAAACAAGGTGTTGCAACTTCCAACTATTGACAAACTACTGAGTAAACAGACTTTTACTATTTCTCTAAAGTTAAAAATACTCATAATATACTGAGAGAGAAGAGAATAGAAATCTATCTAGCTAATATCTATCGCTCTATGTTTTTCATTTAGTCTTATACCACTTCTGCCTTCGAGATATTTGCGAATATTTACAAGAGAGCATCGTCGATCCTTGATTTTTAATTTGTCATGTATTTAACATTCATGAATGGTAATTAAAGAAACAGTTTGGCTGCAGATTATGTGGATTCCTGTTTTCCATTCCAAAGAGTTAAGTCTATAATAGCTTTGAAAGTATTCCATTAGATTAAAAATTCAAATACAGCAGTTTTATCCTGGAATATGATTGACCCAATACGTTGTTGAGGAATGTATACGATGACCTGTCCCAAATTAACGGGTTGGTTTGAAAATTGATTAAAAGAAAAACGGAAATTGATAGGAATGCGCAGGTTATTGAATTCTACTCGGGAGAGCAGTCAATTTTTGGTCACATAATATTGAAATTAGTCTCAAAGTTTACCAAACAGCATGACAAAATTTCGGTGAACTTTGCAAAGACTAGATATCTGTATTTTTAAAATATCTACCATTTGCAGCGATGGTATTGCCCAGTCTATGAACAAAATTCGATGAAACCCGTGCTAACGTTGCAGCCGGAATATTTTAATATGGAGTTATTCAATTCCCGAATCTTCCCGTAAATTTTGTGAGACCCCGTAAGTACTAATACTTTAATGAGAAGTGGTGAAAGCGTATTATTCATCGTTTAATTTCCTCATTTAAAGTTAGTAAGTAAAGAAAGTTCACTTCAGCAAAGATAAGATTGAGATGCCTTTAAAAGTGTATCAAATGTTATTTTTCACCAACGTTATAAATGAAGTGAGTTTCAATACATTTACCTTTAAAATATAATTCGGTTATTGTATGTATGTACCTACGGCGATAACGTACAATGTATCATTGTAAGCAGATGCACGTTAGCGAAGCGAATCTGCCGAAGACAATGATTCTGATGAAAGAATTAATAAATTTTGCAGCTTTAAAAGTTAGAAAAGGAAAGTTCTAATAGAACGTTTTATCAATGTAAATCCATTTCATTTTTTATACGTACGTACTGTATTTTTATCTTTGTGTGTACTATTTTGAGTGTTATATAAACCATAATTCAAATGAAAACTAAAACGTATTAATTTTTTTATGTGCACTAAACTTATAAAAGTGGTGACACCATGAGCTACCGCACCGGGTGACACCAACGCTAAGTAAGCCACTGCACTTGGTACACATTGTTCTTTTAGAGGTAATTTGAAAATGAAACGGTGAAATGATTCGTTTCAAACTTCATGCCATTCTTTATTCCCAGAAATCCAACACTTGTACAAGTCATCTTAGCAATATTTCCGCAGCAACTAGCATAAACGGCCATCTAAGGAGGCTATGGGCAAGGACCAATTATACATCTTAGTTTGGCCGGATCAAAATGCGATCCGGGTCTGCAATGCATGTGTTTAAGGTTGTATTTACCGTCGGAAGTTTTGCTGCAGTAGTAGTAAGCTTCACAATCTTTTGGATCGGGAATGTATTCATGTGAGTCGCACTGCGGTTCCGTAGGCAGCTTGGGATAAAGAGTTTTGTACGGCTGATTCTCAAGCGTGCATGTGTAGTAGAATAGGTCGTTCATGATCAGAGTTTGATTGTTTTTCAAGCAGACGGCAAGGGGGCCCGCTGTGCATTGGCTGTGATTCATCATTAGGTCACAGACACCCGTTTTAGGATTGTAGGCTTTAGGGAAGGTACAGCTCAGATCTGTATTGCGCTCTTCCTGACAACTGTGGTACTGACGGCAGGAATACGGATCTGGATAAATGCCATCAGAAAGACCAGAACACTCGAATGGTTTGTACCTAAGAAAACAAAATAATTCAAGTTATGGAAAAGATAACGCTTCAAATCGCGAGAAGAATTACTACTTATATAGTAATATAGAAGAATTTACTACTTTTTTTATTTTGAGCACAGATAAATTGTTAAAGCCATCCAAGACCAGTAATACACCTATAGTAACAAACACATAAAACAGGGTGGGCCATTAAAGAAGTTATTCTTAATATTTTTAAATTACGACATTTAATAATATTATAATAATTTATAGATAAATTTTTAATGTAAGCAATTAAATGTAATATAAATATTATAAGTAAAATATAAACAATATTATATTTATCAATAATTTTCATTAACGACCTAATTAAAAATTACCGGCTGGTGGCCCATCCTGTACAATGTGAGATTGTAAAGCGGTAAGACAGAAGAAGCCACTGTTTAGGAGGTGCAAAGTTTGCGAGTGTGCTATGGTAAGCTTTATGAAACGTTTTGGAAAGATCCCCGCATATCTTTGCCGGTAAATAGAATTATCCAGGTGACTAGCTTTCGCTTTTAGGCGGATTATTGATTTCGCAGAAGTAAATGCTAAAACAGTGTGTCGAATTTTCTTTCAAAACCAGCTTCGGAATTATACGAACACTTAAAAACAGATTCGGAGATACCTCTTCCCATGCTGGTCAAATGTTCTTACCTGTTGCAACAGATTTAAAGTTGATCGAAAATAAGTCGAATGTGACTCACGGCCTGGCCGGCCTTCCACTCCAATAAGAGTTATTAACATTGTGAAATTTCGATATTTGGTGGGCTCTGATAGTCGATTTATAATTAGGGAGATTAGGCAGTAGAACCAACAACTTTGTATTTCTTCGTGATTCTTTCTATTAAATGCAAATGTTTGAACATGCGTTGCGTTGAACATGATGCGGCGCACCGCACCTCCTGGTTCTTGGAATTTTTGGCCAAATCCCTGTACTTCCACAACCTCTTATTCATCTTATAAATCCCCTGCCGACTACCTGTTTCTAAATTAACAATTTTGCTTAGAATTGGACGAAGATAATAAGAAATAAGGTTTTATTCATGATTATGCGCTTATCTCAAAGTCGAGAGCTAACTCGACTATATTTTTAGAGTCATAAATTATTATTTTCTCTCGTTAAAAGAGAATATGCTTCACAATTACTGATTATTAGTACTGAAACTGAAGCAAGATAAAGGAAAAAATAAGCCGATTAGTATCTCTTACATCTGGAATAAAATGGATAAAATTAAAAAAACCGATACAGTTTCTTTAAAGTTCGACTAGTGTTTCGGTCACTATGTAAGATTGGTTCAGATATTAAAAACATTTTTGGTCTCTTCTTAAAACTGAAAATTCGTTCAGCTCAATCCTCGTAAACGGCGTCAATTGTTTCCCAAACATATAAAAGGTGAGTCATTAAAAATTTAACTTGATAATATCTTAGAATGAGTTAGAGTGCGCTCGTTTGCAAATTTGCCTACTATAAGGTAAGGTCATCAGGTGAGAAAATCGGTGAAAAGTATCGTATATATATATATATATATAGCAAGGGGGAGAAGGATATGATTGATGTTCTCACCCAATGATGATGCTAGACATCGAAACCTGGGTCGTGTATGTGTGTTTTCTGTGGGAAAGTATAAATTAAAAGTGTTGCATTTTTTTGGGTTGTTTTTTGGCCATCGCAATGTTCTTCGTTTTAGCTTCGTGACATTTTCTCAACGTAACCCCAATCCGTTTATCGTTACCTCTTTAAGTCACTTTAAGTACAAATTCTAAAATACCCGTCGCAGCTTTTTCACATACCTGCAAGTTCCTCCATAAACGCAACCCTTCTTACTTTCGTCACAGGGTGCGTCATTAGTGCAGGCTGCAACGAATTTTACCTCGAAGTCGTCTGCAGCTTTTACGCAGTTCACCAGAGTCATGCAATCTTTGCACATTGGTCCGTCTCTGCTGCATTTCACTCCTCCTGGTATAATATCTCGAACATCAGCGCCGGCGGCCACAAAGGTGCTGAAACTCTGAGAAAAAGAATCGCAGAATAAAAATTACCATCAAAATACAGCAGGAAAGTGATGATAAACCAGTACCTTCTTTTCTAATTTCCATTCATCAGTGAAATAATTTAGACGTAACTCCTCTGTTAACCTCACTACAGCATCTCTCATAATAGGAGAAGAGAATATGATATTGCAGAAAGTAGCCCAAGTTTTCTAGCCCTTTACCGGGAAACATATAATAGCGTAAAATTTAGGAACGAAGGAATTTATTACACGTTAAAACTAAGCGAATTTCATGTAGAATCGTGGGTGACAGTTCTTGACGTCCCATAATTTGTCTACAGTCCGCCGCTATCTGGCAATTAAGTTTGATGATTAAACAAAACTAACATTCTTGTCAAAAGACTGAAGGGTTACGATCACTTTTGAGAGGAATCGTCAAACAGAAAATTTGGAAAGCGCAAAGTATAGTACATAGCCTCAAAGCCATGGTTTGTTAAAATAAATTTGATCTCTACTTACGATTGATGAGATTAAAAAGATGAGAAATCGCATCCTTTCTGTTGTAGTGACCGTATGTAATATTTCAACCCCTTTACACAGTGTGACTGAGCATCACAAGAAATACTAGAGTACTATAACTGCGTTTATCGTGACTCAGTTAGCAGATAACCAATTAAAATTTCACAAGTGTTTCTATTGACGAATGTAAACACTCGCGACAATTTGATTCTCTGATGGATATTATTATCAGAGAAGTAAAACGTAGCGGTGTGATTTGCTTCAAGATATCAAATCTTAAATTTTCCCATCAATTACCATTGCGTATAAAGACAGGTTAGCTCTTTAATTTCAGAGAAAATCAATGAACAGATAACGTTCACTAATTGATTTCAAGGTTCTTCCATTCTTGATAATCTCTGCTTATCTCGAAAAATGTAAGACTTTCGCTATCAACAAAATAAACCATCGTAGTTCAGACACAATTAAAGTTGAGTCTTCCCTCGATTTTCGTGTAGTCTCGTCCGTATATACGTGGGTGTTAATAAAAAAGTAAGTTCTTGGCGAGGCATCTCGTCGGTGAGATCCATAAGAGAAAACCAGAAATTCTCTAATCTCCGAATGCCGGCAACCGACGAGCGCAATTCCTGAAGCTGAACGTACGAAGTCATTCATTCAGTAATTAATCTCCCTTGATGATGGAAGCTAAGCCTCCGAAACGCGCGTCGGGAGTTACTGAAAACTGGCCTCCGCACCTGGCGTTAATCCTTTTCTGAGGAAATGCGCTCGTCGGTTGACGGCATTAAGCGATTGGAAAATTTCTGCTTCTCTCTAATTCATTGTCCGCCGAGTTCCTATTCTTTTCTTTCGGATAAGATCCAGCCGAGCGTCGTTGAAAATTGATCAACTCATCGTACTAAACGCGTGATCAACGCATCAACTCTCTTACCACCGCAGATATTTTTCCATATAGGGCCCTCTTCCTACTTCAATTCATGTTGCCATGTTCAATACGATGCAGGGTGAACACATTTGCACTCGCCGGGGATATATCCCGGGACCGATTCGACCAATGGCGGTACCTAACACGGTACCTAACGGCGGTACCTAACTACTATGTACACGCCGAAAGGCGGCTTGCAGGGTATTCATGTAGATGTAGACCTATGGTGACAGTCATGTCTCACTGCTTAAATTTTGAGAATATCCATCGATGTGTCACGATAAAAATTTTTTAGGGGTAAAACTTCTTTTTTTCGATGGTAGCGAACAGTTTATTAAATAAATTAATAACTATGATTAGCGAATAATTATGTAATCTTATACAGTAATCACCGATGTGTGTATATTTATCCATCCGTTATACACGGGAGAAATATTTGGAAATTAATTTCACGCATTTCCCGACGTGATAGGATTGTAAATTTTTGGGAGTCGTTAAAGATCCAATGGAGTATTACATATTGATATTTGTCTTAGTTCGACTCTGAACGACTCGAAAATTCTTTCATAACAAATGGTCGTAAAGTTCATTTCGATCGATTGCAGACAATTTTTCTTTTGCAGAATTAAGTTAGAAGTAATGATCCTATGAAATCGAGATAAGTGCTTAAGTAAAGAAATCGAATATAGGTTCTTATTTTGGTCCTGAATTATTGCTTTGAATTCCAAATTACGAGAATGCAGAAAATAAACGAACATTTTGCGAGAGTTTGCAGTTGTACATAATCAAATTAACCAGAGACACTAACCACTCGGCTATTTCGATGACGCTGTAATGACTTCGGTATAATTTTAACAAAAAGGCTGGTTGAGTAGACTACTGCAAGTCAGATAATGACAGATTATATCACGGATACATTTAAATTAATCCTTGTAAATAATAAAAAGTCGCATGCATATAGTATATATTTATCTTGACCGTGTATACGATCTATTTAGGTAAATTATAGTTCTTCGTATGCACCAATTAATACACCGTGCACCGTGTTTATTTATTTAATATTTATTTACTCATGACATACAGCGAATAAAACGCCAATTTATTCTTATAACATATCAGGTATAGACAAAGTAAGCGTTAATATCTTTCCAGTTGGTAGGATCTACTATTTAGGGCGACTTGAGTTGTAGGGGGTTGGGTTGAAAGAAAGTAATTATTAATTGTTCAAACGACTCTAAGATCCCCCCGTGTATTTGTATGAAACTAAATGGGACTACATCAATAAAATTATTCTGTATGCAATGATGTGGCAGAGGGTGATCGTCCTGACCCGAATCATGGGTGACCTTCAAATGAATTCTTCTTTTGGTTGGTGCGTCAAAAGCGAACTTAATCAAGATTTTTCAGTTTGCATCATGGCGTGATATGATATCTTGACCGCTATGGGATGAATGTCAATTCCATTGCAATTTATCAGTGAAATCATTTATAGGTCTTGAGGAAGGGAGGGACCTGTTCTTATCTCTTAATTGCTGATTGAGATTTTGATTCCTTTTCTCAGATGTGATATGTAAACAGGAAAAAGTATACAAAAATTAAAAAGATAACCGAAATATCTCTCAGTCAACGCATTATCTCACGTACGAGGATAGTGCAAATCGTGGTTTTTCCATAAAAATTCAAATTAAAAAATTTTTAACCTCCCAGTGGTTAAACGACAAACGAGAAAAGTCTGCGTCAATCATTTTACGTAAGAATTTTGATGAAGAATTCAGTTTAGATAAATAAATTTTCCTTTTGCGCAAGAAAGTCTCAGTTATCAACCAATGCAGCGACTGGATGAAGAAAGCGATGGAGGTACAAACCGTAACTTTTACTCAAAGTTGATGTATTCACTAAATGTTGAATATAGCCTCAAAAATACGTCGGCTTACTTCTGGGATTATTATTATTATTTCAGGTGTTACCTTTTTAGTCTTGCATTGCTTTACATCAGTTCCCTTCATGTATAGCCGTGAGTATCACTTCAGAGTTAAAATTTGATAGATTTCTTCATACTCACTGGCTTAGCTTATTATCTATCTTCCGGAATAAGATACTTATGCTTTGATTCGACCTATCAATATTTTAAAAATCTGAAATATCTTTCTAGGTTGTTTGGCAAACGAATCTGCTTGCATACATATTTATCCTGTGACCTGCTTTTCGGCGGCTGGTGAGGGATGCAAGGATCATGTGTCAATTTGGTTACTGTCCTTTTTATTTCGACGAAAAATTTACCTCTTGAAGGGTAGAATTTCTTCCTGGCATCTTTTTCCCTTACTTTCCCGCAATACCTGTGCAGCCTAACGACAGAAAGGATGCATAACATACGAAACGTCTTCCAAGGGCATATCCATCTCTGATAAGTAAGTTTAGCCTCAGTTTAATTTGTTGAAAAGATGCGATCATTCTTTCTGAGAAGAGGCTTTGAATAAACAGTTATTTATTTGAGAATTTGATTGATATAAATCCCCTACTAATATCAGGGAACTAAATCTATGGACATTGAAATTGTTACTTCTATGCTAAACACTTCGTCTCAGCGATGTTATATGATTTTACGATATGTATAGATATGTTTAATACTGAATTGCTTCGATAAATTACTAGCACGATAAGCGCTGTAGCAATATAAGCGGCTACCTGTTTCGCGAACAATTTTTCGTGTGTCTTTTATTGAAGTCTGTAACCGCGTGCGATATAAAACGTAAACCTATTGCTCCTAATTTTCATCCGAAGTGCTACGAATTTTTTACAAAACGAACTGTAAAGGGTAATTATTGTGAGCATAGATTTATGCCACTTCGGGGAAATGCGATTACAAATATTTATTTATTTATTTATTTATTGTAAAAACGCTGCAATTTGGTCTTTGGACCAGGTGGCAACGGTGGAGGGGAAGAAAGGAATTACAATGACATGACTGTCTGGCATTCGCCCTTAGGCGGGAGGAAAAACCCTCCAAAAACCTCCCGCAGACAGTATAAATAAAACAGTATACAATACAGAGATACAGTCAGTATGTACAGAAGACATTAATAGATATCAAAATTACATTAAGGTTACATTACTAGTTATAAATACATTAAAGTTACATTAATAGATATAAGCAAAAATTTATAAGCGTTTAAGCTTCTTTTTAAAAATTTTTATGTTTCTAGGCATTGGAGAGAGAAATTCTCCAGGTAATGCATTCCATTCCCTTATACCTCTATTAATAAATGAATATTTCACTACATCGGATTTCTGTTCACGTTCCTTAATTTTTAACTCATGGTCGCCGCGTCCGATATAGTTAGGGGTATGGAACCTCGTCTTATAATACAATATCTTGTATTTCTGTCAGCAGTAGTGTTAGCATTAGCCATTTTTTGGAGGGATTTAAAAGGGACGTTGTAATACTTCAACATTTGCTATTTTATTAATTAATTTTAATTATATAATTTTATTAATTAATTAATTTACCTGATTATGGTATTATCTGTCTGTCGTCGGGGCACTTGTTATGTGGGGATTCAGAGCGTCATATTTTGGAGGGAAGTTTACATTTATATATTTCTAATCAAAGCTTTAGAATGTATTTCTAGCGAATTTCTCTTCCATCAAGGACTCAGTCACTACGATTATATCTGCCTTAGATGAATCCATTAAGATTGAAACCTTGGATCTTATTTTTAATGCTACCACTGTTCATCTGCAAAATAGAAACCCATCCTTTTCCGAAAAGACGGTCACAGTGCGTGCGTTTGTTTTCGTAGCTTTTCTTGCTGTAGTCACACAAGTCTCCAATATATCTCCACAATTTTACGCCTAGTATAGTTTTTTTAAAACTTTTCTTCCAATGATTATTTCCTTGCATTATAACTGTCCAAGCCGCGTCCTCCAACTTTGGATGTATCCAAGCCTATCTTTTTGAGATTCGTGATTTTTACAAACAGTAAAATAGAGTCCAACTTTGATGTGTATCAGAGAAAAGTAATCTTATGGAAAAAGTATAAATTTACTATTTACCGTTTACTTTATTTCAAACCGGTTTCTGTTAGGGATTTTGTGTTGAAAGTACCCGGTATTTTCTTCTTTCGTCATTACCCAGTGTTTGATAGCTGAATATGATATTCCACCAACATTAGCTTTAAAAGCATGAGTTAAATAATGGAAACATTTCTTTTAACATTATTTTAGAAGAAATTCATCCGCGTCAACCATTAATTTCAAGCTATATAGCAGTAGTGTCGTGAAAAATGATTCGATAGCAGAGACCTCTGGCAAATATGGGCTCCCACTCAGGTCCGATTGCACCGTAGTCGTACTCACCACCCACTTGGAAATCCAGGAGCAAATAATTCAAAAAATTCCCAATTTTATCAGCCATGCCCATAATCACCAATACGACGATTGAAAATAACCATTTATAACACAAAATTTATCATAAAAATTGGCTATACTTTGGCAATTAAAAAAACTCAATTCGGATTAATTTTTAAGCATTGTAGTCGAGTTTGATGGTCCATAATTTATTTCCAAGCGTTAATACATTAATAACCGCATTTCATACATGCATAGAATCCAAAGTGGGTGTAGGAGGAGTGACTGTGTATATATAGTATATTTATAAGTCAATAACTCTGTCTGTAGAGTTCTATGCTAGTTACTGTGAGAATTAAAATGAACTAAGAACAAACACGTTATTTTTGCGTATTTCCCATGGTCCAAAGATAGGTGTATGCATACACAACTCAACCGCCCTGGCACTTTTTTTTCTTTGGGCTACGCCCTGGGAATATTTCCCTAGAGAGCATGAAATGTTTTCGTGCTAAACATCATTTTAGCTACTACACATTACAGAAATGAATATTCGTTAAAGGCTATATCCGACCGGACAGACCAATTCTACGCTCGGTGTAAATAAGAATGTCTTATTATCTGTTTCCGCATCAAAAGGTATTCACAGCAGACACAATTTCCCACATTGATTCTGATCGCAATTCTTCATATCCTATAGATATCGGATAGCGCCGACGTGACAAGACAGTGCAACAAAGAAGGGCTGATGTGCAAGGATTGCACTCAATCAGTGAAGTGCCAAAAGATTGGAAACAGGCTCATCGAGATTCCGGTAGAGACATGCGCTCCAAACGTGCCCTGTGACGATACCTTGAAGTCATGCACTTTGGGAGGAACTTGTAGGTAAGATATTTCAGATTGTAAATATTTCACAAATGATGAGATTTTCTTTGGGTTCACTGAGAAGATTACAATTTAAAATGTCGATGAAAATTTTTAGAATTGATTTCGAGTCAATTTTCTGGTTCGGAGATTTGCTTGTGTAAATAAAAGACCGATACCGACGTGTAAGTTTAAGTATCCAATCAAAGCCATTCCTAGCACCATGAAATTAATTACTTTACAATTTTACAAAATCTTCTATCGGTGAAACACTCCCAGTTAATCGTCCGGTTAGAAAACTTTTTTTAACTCCAGCCGACATTGCACAAATCAAAGCGAACAGTATTTATGTATACTTACGATATCGCATTGTCAGTGAGTGTCACATGGTGATTAGACGATGTATGAACTTAGATGTAAATATAAATCAGTGTTGAATCAGATGTTTCTATCATTTGGAAATACTAAGTGAAATATTCATTTATGACTCGATTATGGCTAAAAATACCTATATGAATCTCAACTTAAAATTAGCACTGCTTTTTCGAAAGCATCAGAGAATATTAAATGCCGATTACCTAGGTTCTAACCTAGACGATAAGATAAATTTCCGTGAGATTCAACTAAAACAAACTTCGTATTTTCCACAATTTTCATCTTTACGATGGGTTTCGAACATAAAGTTCATCATCGGGCACATTGAAAAGAGAAATGGGGAAATTTATTCATGACTACGGATTTTTAGTGGTAAGGAAATAGTAGTAGGAGTAGAGATATTGTACCTCGTGGATATGTATGTTGAACATTGGTCAAGTTAAGGCTTTGGGAAATTTTATAAAGCATTTTCCGGATAGGAAGGAATGCATAACCCTGCGTATGAACGGATGTCATAAATACACGTTATAAACACTTCCGACCATTTCCGTAACGATCCTTTTTTAGACACTAGAGCTCCATTTCTAACTTTCAATGTAATTTGTATTGATAATACATAACTATGTCTGTGAACCTCCCGATATGACATCGAATTAAACATCGGAATGTGGTTAGATGTGACACGTTCATAACGTATTATGGATTGGTCTTCAAAAAGGTCTTGGAAGATATCCACCAGGTTCGTTAAATTTTCAGGTCAGGAGTACACTGAGGTGAGTTTGAGGATGCTTTCACAAAAGTTACTCAAAGTACTGGATTTTTGGTGGAATCATATCAAACATTACCTTGAAATTTGTAAGTAACTTTTACTTGTTTTTTATTCATAAATAATTATATCATATTTGAGGCATGGACGGTCGTACAGAGTGAAGTCGTTCATAAGCTACTAGGAGCTTATTTTAGTACATATATACACGAATTTATTGTGAGAAACACTGATGGGTGTTCACAGTTTTTATATTCCAAGATGATCATAGAATCAGTTACATGTTCGCTGCATTTCTCCATCTTTCACAAAATACCAATCTGTAAATCGAGCGGAAGATGTCGTACCTCGTTCTAAAAGTCAACTTTCTCCATCAAGTCATACGTTAATGCCGTGCATTGGAGCAAGCACCACGAGTACACTCTCCCAATTTGGCGTTGAAGTACGATCCTTTCCTACATTCTCCTGGTGTTTCCGTGAAGTTTCCACTGGGATTGCGAACGCACTTGTAAAATTTGGTGCATTCGTTGGGGTAAGGAATGAGTCCTTCGTACTTGCAGTCATTTGATTGATTTGGTGTTGGATTTTTATTTGAATTCAGTCGTAGGTAAGGGTAAATTATTGGATACTTTGCTTGAGGCGGCGTTTCCAAGCACTCGTAGTTATAAGAGGTGCCTTTCAGGTTCATCTTCTGACCGTTTTTCGCGCAGGCAGGTAAGGCATCCTGGTTGCAAAATGGGTTTTTCTCCAGCGTTACATCACAGTTTTTGCTTATAGGGTTGTATGATTGGGAAGGAGGACACATAGACGCTAGATTAACAGAAGGCATCCCACTTCTACACGTCCAATACAGTGTGCATGAGTATGGGTCCGGTACCTTTTGTAAAGTTGTTATCTCCAAAGGGCACTTAAACGTCTGATACCTGCAATAATAAATCAGTCCAAATTGGTTTCATCAAAAATATGCCTCACTATAATTAACACACGCGGCCAAATGTTTATGGAAATAGGAAAGGCTATGCAATGTTTTCTTTCTGCAGTAAAAATTTAAGCCACGATTTGAATAAAATCCTGCGAAAACATTGCAAAAGAAACTATGGTAACCTTATAATAAAAAGTATCCAGGATGATAACCCAGCATAGTACGATAATCTCGGTAATAGGTCTAAATACTTCCACTTCAAAGTCCACTTTGCTTCTTCTCAAACTACAATGAACACATGCTTATGGAAATAGAAACGGCTGCGCAAAGTATGTTCTAACATTAGCAATGACCATGATGTTACAAAGATGTATTCAATTCCGTTAAGGAATAATCTTCTTTAATCTTCTTTGAAATCAGAACAAGCTAGGGTGTAAACTGAACTCTTATAGATGCTTTTCTCATAAAACTCAAAAACATTCTAGACATGCGAGGTGCTTCAGGAATTGGATCAAAGCAGGTAAAAAAACGTTACGATGACGAAAAATAGAGAGGTTTACAGTTTCCACAATGCGAATGCTTTCCTCAATTAACTTAGAGAAGAACGAAATGGATAATATCGAGGAAGATTGGAATACTTGCTTTACGTATTTCAGAGATAGGTGTAGATAAGTGCGTACCTACGAAATAGTTGAAAGATAACACGGATACGTTGTATTATAATGCTGAAAAGTGGTTGTTTAAATGTGAATCTAGAGGATGGTAGAGGATTTCTAATCCTCAATTCAAATCAAACTGATTGCAAGGAAATGATGTGGTTGTTGAATTTCAGAAAAGAAGAAGCGAATTATAAGTTGATTGAAAATAAAATTATAAAGAGTAGTAACTTTTGTTTATAAAAATAGGATATGAATTACGTTGAGAAGCCATAAGGATGGATGGGAAAGAATTATTACCATATTTGAGGTTAGTATTCAACGTTAATATAAACAACGATCAGGTTTATTAAGATTGAATTGCAGTTACAGTTATTCCGATAAATAAAGAGATTAATTGATGAAAAATTATAAGCAAATAAGTTAGATGGACGTAGTCCGCAAAATTTTAGGTATAATGTTTGCGGATTACGAAAGAGAACAGTGTGAGAAAGGGAGATTAATGAGAGAGATATTTGTGCTAGCATCAGAAACGAACTTTACAACATGAATTTTATATAGAACCACTATGTCAAATCGAATGCGAACTTCATCGCCGATTCGAATTCAGGAAGCATCTAACAAATGCCTGCCCATAGCATGGATACGTTACTGATCAAATATATACGGAAATTAGTTTAATGTAGAAGCTCATTACGCGATCTCAGTAATCAGATAAAAAACAGTGAGATGCTTTAGAAAAAACAGAACTAATTTTAAGTTGAAATTTACGTAGGTGTTGTATAATCATAGTTGAATTTTAGATTAAAATTTCACTTAGCATATTCTACCAATAGTAAAATCCTATTCATCATTGATTTATGTTTAGATCTGACTCCATTCATGACCTCCGTTCATAGGCTGTGTTATGCATTCCTTCCTATCCGGAAAGTGCTTTATAAAATTTCCCAAAGCCTTAACATGACCAATTGTCAACATACATATCCACGAGGTACAATATCTCTACTCCTACTACTATTTCCTTACCACTAAAAATCCGTAGTCATGAATAAATTTCCCCATTTCTCTTTTCAATGTGCCCGATGATGAATTTTATGTTCGAAACCGATCGTAAAGATGAAAATTGTGGAAAATACGAAGTTTGTTTTAGTTGAATCTCACGGAAATTTATCTTATCGTCTAGGTTAGAAACTAGGTAATCGGCATTTAATATTCTCTGATGCTTTCGAAAAAGAAGTGCTAATTTTAAGTCGAGATTCATATAGATATTTTTAGCCATAATCGAGTCATAAATGAAAATTTCACTTAGTATTTCCAAATGATAGAAACATCTGATTCAACACTGATTTATATTTACATCTAAGTTCATACATCGTCTAATCACCATGCGACACTCACTGACAATGCGATATCGTAAGTATACACAAATACTGTTCGCTTTGATTTGTGCAATGTCGGCTGGAGTTAAAAAAAAGTTTTCTAACCGGACGATTAACTGGGAGTGTTTCACCGATAGAAGATTTTGTAAAATTGTAAAGTAAATAATTTCATGGTGCTCAGAATGCCTTTGGTTGGATACTTAAACTTACACGTTGGTATCGGTCTTTTATTCACATAAGCAAATCTCCGAACCAGAAAATTGTCTCGAAATCAATTCTGAAAATTTTCATCGACATTTTAAATTGTAATCTTCGCAGTGAACCCAAAGGAAATCTCATCATTTGTGAAATATTTACAATCTGAAATATCTTACCTACAAGTTCCTCCCAAAGTGCATGACTTCAAGGTATCGTCACAGGGCACGTTTGGAGCGCACGTCTCTACCGGAATCTCGATGAGCCTGTTTCCAATCTTTTGGCACTTCACTAATTGAGTGCAATCCTTGCACATCAGCCCTTCCTTGTTGCACTGTCTTGTCACGTCGGCGCTATCCGATATCTATAGGATATGAAGTATTGCGATCAGAATCTTTGTGGGAACGTGTGTCTGCTGTGAATACCTTTTGATGCGGAAACAGATAATAAGACATTCTTATTTACACCGAGCGTAGAATTGGTCTGTCCGGTCGGATATAGCCTTTAACGAATATTCATTTCTGTAATGTGTAGTAGCTAAAACGATGTTTAGCACGAAAACATTTCATGCTCTCTAGGGAAATATTCCCAGGGCGTAGCCCAAAGAAAAAAAAGTGCCAGGGCGGTTGAGTTATGTATGTATACACGAATCTTTGGACCATCGGAAATACGCAAAAGTAATCACGTTTTTCTTCTTACTACATTTTAAACTTCACCATATTTTAGTTTATGATTCTTAATAAGAAACAGTATTATTATAGTATTTGCTGATTTCTTTTTTTAACGGGAAAGATAAAGCCGGAATATCTTTACTAATCCATTCCTTGTCTTTATAAACAGAACTTTTTCATAAGTACTACTAATAATAATCTGTACATAGCTGTGATTCAAAGAGGGGACTGTAAAATTCATCGTTTTTTCGTATTTTTTCTCTTGCTTTGTGAAGGACGCCGGTTAAATGTAAGATGTCAGGAGTCAACTACAAAATTCCATATACTTGGAAGATTTTTTTTGCAAAATTTAATTTCGTTTTGTTTGGAGAGGGTTTACTAAGGAGGCGTAGCTGTGACTTGAAAATTACTGTTACGTAATTTAACTGTAACTAAATATAAACTCCTGAATCCATGCCTCCTTAAAGAGTCGAGAAGAGCCTCATACGAACCGTAAATAATCCTAATTACTCTGCGCATGCACAACTTAAATGCTTTGATCTTTTATTAGCTTTACTTTTTTAAGTTTAGACGTTAACAACCGAAGAGAAAGTATTCAGATGAAGACAGAATATTTTGCACGTGACTACAGGCAGCAACTGTTTTCTTGTCGTGAGAGCTTGTTATATAATGCAAAATGAAAAACAAATGCTCTTGAGAAGGAAAGGAAATTAGTATCAGAAATTAAAATTTAGTTGCGCTAGTATATATTATACATAAATTATGATATTTTTTTAGCTGAATAATTAATAATGTGACGATAGAAAAGGTAGGGACTTTTTCGGGGGCCTGCTTATTTAATAAGTTGGTACTTTATGAGGCAAAAAGTGGCCAGGAAACAGGACATATTATGCGGCAATTATGACACCTGAAAATATGTTGAATGAATACCTCAAACTTTTATGTGGGAAACATCTCTGTTTGAGGAATTTATGATTAATTAATAATAAATAATAAGATATTGGTTAATCGTTGCCACTGTTAATCGAAGTTGAAAGTAAGCATTTATTAGCTTAACCTCAATTGATGGCCTATGACTAAAATCTTCCAGTTATTAGTTTTACTCACGACTGCCAAAATCAAGATGAAGATGAAGCGTTCCATAGTTTCAGTACGACCGCGCAAATGCAACCCCGTTGATTATTCTTTTACTCTTGTGATGTGATGGCACTTCATTACTGTCCGCTCTCTTCGACATCTGCATCTCTTATATACCGACTTATCAGTGTGAAGCTTATCGAGGAAGAGGCACGACACATACCTGATCTTCCATCTCACGTGGTTAGGGTTTTTCATATCCCTTTTGTGTGAAATTTTGATATTCGTTTTTTATTTATTTATTTGTTTATGCTGCTAGTGGAATTTCTTCTGGTGGCAGCACCAACCATCATCAAGAGACAACACAGTTACAACCCCAATCCCTGCACCGGACCTTACACAGATAAATATCCCACACTTAACATTACTACCCACACACAGTACTCAATCACAATACACATTATTCAAATATCACTACACTACATCAGGACTTTACAAACACACCTTGTCACCCCCACCATAACATTTAAACCACATATATCCCCTAATTATAAAAACTACAGTTCACTGTCACACTCTGATGCTTTTAAGTCCAAATTGTCAATCGTTTTCATATCGTCACTTTTACAAACAATCAAATAATACAAAAGATAACAATTCTCCCTCCTCTTATTTAATTAATCTACAATATCTACTTTTGAACTCTTTTCTATTTTTAGGTAAGGGTTTGAAGACCTCTTCAGGCAACATATTCCATTCTTTTACCCCTCTATTTATAAAGGAATACTTCGCGACATCAATTCTTTGTTTCCTCAGTTTTAACTTCTGTAAATGATCCCTTCTCGCTATATAGTGTGGTTTCTCTATTCTGCCCTTTAGCTCCATCCATGCCTCTCCTCCGTTTCGGACCTGAAAGATGCCTACGAGTCGATTTACTCTCCGTCTTTTTTCTAACGTTTCCCAACCTAGCATATCTAACATTTTTGTAACGCTGCCTTCTTTCCTGTGCCTCCCTAACACGTACCTAGCTGCTTTCCGTTGAACTTTCTCTATCTTTTATATATATATATATATATATATATATATATATTGTTTCAATATCATTTATGCGTTTATTACTTCGACCTCAAAGTGAAGCGATTGACTCTTCATTTAGTTTTGGCAGTTCTTTTTCTTGGCAGTAATTGCCTGAATGTACTATTTTCTCTAAAAATTCACATTCACCGACTCTGTTTCTTAAGGTACGATCATTGCAATCTTATTTTTCCTGGTATATTTTTAGAAGAAGTGTACCGGTTTTTCTTATCATAATATTCTAATATGATATGTTAAATTTCGGTACGAAGTCTAATTCCAGATCAGTTTCTATTTATCCACAAATAAACTATAAAATGATCTCCACCTTCATCATTAATTGAGAAATTAAAATAATATTTATTAATCGATAATTATAAACCTAAGACCGTAGGCCCTTCACGATTGCATTGGGATGTATATAGCACATTATAAGTTGCAAAAATGACGATAAAATATTTTAACAAACAGATATAGTAATTATATACTAATTATACTTATTTAGAAGTAGTGGAAATGATGGCAGGCTATACTACATAAAGAAATCGTTCCATGGTTACTCTAAATACTACAAAGATCGGGTCTAGGTCGATTCATTGCCGCCACCTATGATCTTGTGTTATTTATTATCATTTTATTGACTGATGTAGTCCCATATAGATTTCATAGAAGATTCCAAATTTCGTTTAATCACTATGAAGTACCCTCTTACATCCCAATCCACTTCAGTCTGACCCAACCCACCACAACCTTACTAAAGACCATGTGTATACCAATGGCCCACGAGTCGAAAAATGACGCATTTTATAATTTTAAGTGAGTCTTTAACCCTCTTGGATTGGGGCTCAACTCAATCTCGTAAGTTATCGGCCATATTCAATTATATAAGATTATTATATACTACATAGTTTGCTGTCAAAATAGCAAGTTAAATGAAGACAAGAAATATGACAATTAATACAGAAGGTAAAAACAAGCGTTAAGTGAAAAGATTGATTATACATTTTTTTGAAAACGCCAATAGACGGTTAAGCAATCGAGGTTTAAGATTTCATCATAGATTTTATCATAATCATTTTATCGTAGATGTCTTTAATATCATTCTCAGACCTATCTACCTTTCAAACAATAATAATAAGTCAGCCGAGTGGTTATTTATATATATGTAGGTATTTGGAGTAATCTGGCATTCAGCTCCGATATCTTCGTAGCTACTTGCCCTACTTTTGAATTATATCAAGGTCTGCAAAAATTGGCATATTCATTGCTCTATCTAGTCCTATATTCAGTGCAGATTTGATTGTCGTGATCCATATTTTAAAACTATGGTCGCTAATGGTTCTTGGCCCATTTAAAAGCACGTAATTGTTTTTCTCCACGAGATTTCGCGACGAAATGAAAACGAGTTGAGATGTAGTGTGCGTCGAAGTGTCCGGGACTACCCGACCTTCCCCTAAGTAAGTGCGTGAAGGATATGAAAGTTGGTTATACATCTCTTTTATGGATCTCGGCAGAAACTGAATGTGAATATAGAATTATATCGCGCATATAATCTGTCAAATAGTAAAAGAAAAAATCCATGACTTTTCTTATCGTAAGGCTCAATAATACTTCCGAGAATACGACTTCAAACTCACGAGTCTACAAATTTTCTGTTAATTTTGCGTACAGTAGTAGATTATGTTATACGTCGCCACCTGACATATCATCTATCTGCGACGGTTTTGCGTAATAATAATAATAATAATAATCTACTGATATGAATGTGGCCTACCGCCATGATTCTATCCATATACTACTAACTGATCTACTGTCCTAACCACTGCTATTTTATAGCTTATTAAATTATCTCAGACTATTGAGTTGCCTAGATTAACAAAATAACTTCTTGTGTGTAAAAGTTGTTCATATAAAACGTATAATAAAGCTGTATGGGTTGTAAACCACATTTGGAATTAATGAGCCAGGTAGATTTCACGAAGGAATATTACCGATAAATCTTACGGAATTTCAAGTTATTTTGGGAGTACATAGAGCTTCTGAGACTAAAATACAGTTAAAAATGTAACAATTTTTTTCTCAAAACTGCCGCTTAGAAATAAAAAAAATTTCTTTCAACGATGTAAACCAAATGCTATTCTCGTAGTGCGCTATATCGAGGAAAATATTTTATCTTTTTTGTTAAGGGTTTCCTCTACTTACTTTGCAGTAAAGCGGAGAATTTGCTATTTAAGGCATTAAGCAATATGGTATACAACGCTAAATTCCTCTTGATAAATACATTTTCAGAAATAAGGGAAACTACCCTATTTCTCAAATGATAATACTTTAGTAAAGTCATTAATTAGGCATTCTCTCAATTTTGATGAAGATATCGATCATTGAGTAAGAGTAGCAGTTTTTCCTGCCTTCACTCCGTTTAAGCAGCCATTGAATTTATTGATATATGAGACTTTCTTTCGTAAAACAAACATTTACTTATCCAAATTGAAATCTCCCTCAAAAATTTAATGTGAAATGACTGACGCAAAGACCTTAATACTGCTGGGTTGTTAAAAGTTTTATCCGAAAATTTTATCGAAAACAAGTTGAATTTCCGCTATCTTTGTGACCGAGATAATGCGTTGAGTCGACAGACAGAGATTTTAGCTATCTTTTCTGATTTCTGTGTGCTTTTTCCTGTTTACCTGTCACGTCTGTGAAAAGGAATCCAAATCTCAATCAGCAATTAAGAGATAATAATAGGTCGACCCCATTCCTCATGGTCAATGAGTCACTTGATTACTTACAACAGTATTGGCATTCATTCCATTGCGGAAAACATTGAGATATTATATCATCATATGGTGTAAAATGCAAAATTTTGATTAGATTTGCTTTGGACGCTGCAAGCAAAAAAGAAAAGAATCCCCTTGAAAGCCAACCTTTATTCGGTTCAGTACAATCGACTGCCACTGCATCATCTGTTATCAGATCATCATCATATACTGTTATATATTATCGCATACGTAGCCCTCGGGGTCATGGTATTTATTGGTACTTATTGTTATCCACCCTCTTCATTATACTCTAAGTTCATCGAAGAAAGCATTCACATTCGCCTTGTGGAAACTGTAAGGCTCTATATTTTTGTCTTAACCACTTTTTTTTTTGATTCCATTAGACTTAGAGATTTGCACTAGACGCAGAAATGATTTATTAATTTCAATTAATAAATCACTTCGTTCTCCAAATCATGGAAAATACAGCAATAGAAATGATATCGAAGCAACCATGTAATTAAACGCGATATTGTCTTGGCAAGCAAATAAACAATATCGTGTGTACAATTGTTATGAGTTAAATTTAGTTCCGTCGTTTTAGACGGTGGAATTCAGTATTTAATAATATTGCATAATGAAGGGAAATAGGGAAAGATCACCCACGGATTCAGCAGTTTTTAATACGAATGTCCGGCGCGTAATTTCAACTAGTGTCCTGTTAGTTAAATCAGTTAATTAAAATGTATGCAACGAAAAATGATAAAGATATTCCTTATTCTTTTGATGGGATTATTTTTTAGAAGACTTCTGTCAAAGTACGAAAGGGATTAAGAATGTCAGAAAATCGAGCTTTTAAAAAGTTCTGTTAAGTAACCCGTAGCCATTAAAATCCATATTATTAACAAAATCAACAGATTTGCGAGTAAATTTGTGGTACTATACGACAAAATAAATTACAGGAAGAACTTCTTCATAATGGAAGGAATTTTCTTATTAATCGTATCAAATATCATTTTTAGATAATTTATAAAGACCATATTCAGCAAACTCGATTAAATAATAACTTGAAAGTAGTAAAGGAACTAATTAACGTCGCTGAGGGGCACCGAATAATTATTTATCATTTGACTCCGTTAATATGATAGACAAAAATGTGCCAGAAAATTATGTAATTCATTCTGAAAATACTGTGAAGTAAGATCTCAGCCTTTAAAACGGAAATGCAACATAACAGTGTGTACGAATTTTTATTTAGAACGCCGTAAAGGCAGATCGATTAAATATTGGGGCCGCGAAGCAGAAAATATCCACTACAAGGGTCTAGGACAACTCGCCGCCGCCAGCTCGCCGCGGGCCCAACTCGCCGCGGGCCCAACTCGCCGCGGGCCCAACTCGCCGCGCGCCCAACTCGCCGCGTGCCCAACTCGCCGCGGGCATATTTTAAATACGTTTAGAACTATGAAATTACTCGTTCTTCGCAAGGGTTTTAATTATCTAATATCATAGAAAGAAAAAACTAAGAGATCTGCTAAATTTTACGGTAAGACCATAGCACCACTTCATAGAAGCAATTAATCCTTGTTAACCCTTGATTGGTTTCGTGGGGTCGATATAACCCCAGGCGATATACTTCCTTTGATAAAACGTAAGCTATTTAAGATATTTATATGCCAATTTTTTACTTACATAAATAATTTTGCACTACATTTATGATCTGATAATTTCGTTAATTTTGAGAAATGAAAGGTATGCAATTAATGCGGTGTTAACAAATTACAAAAATCAATTGAAATAATTATTTAATAAGCATTATATTTATTTTAAGCGATGATTAATGAACTAATTCATAGTCAGTAATGAGTAATTCCTGGTAAGTATCAGGCGCAGAATGAATAATACTATCCGAGAGTTAATGGACTACTAGAATTTTGCTATATAATGATATGACAAACCAGTTTTGTCAATTCCACTGATAAAAAGCACTTAATTTTAGCAGTTAACAAATTTAAAAATTTAATAAATTAAATCGTTATTTAATAAACATATTACTGCTTTTTGCAAGTGCCCATATGTAAAGTAATTCATTAGTAAGTAAAATGTTAAGAATTAATTTAATAATAATCGTCTTTTTTTGGGCGAGATTGAGACTAAAGGTTTCTTCCTCCGTCTAACCGATGAACCCTAAAAATCAAATCATGCTGATCACCAACTAATAATAATTTCCGAAACAAATATTTTGGTCTATATTTCTATCTCTCCCTAATATTTTTATATTATATAAATATAACTATTCTGCTCACTTTAAACATTCAGAATCACAGTTTTCAAATTAATAAAAATATTTTTTTAATATTTTCTCTATGTTTAAATCAGGACAAACACAATTACGAAAAAAACATTTTTCTAATACGAGAAATCGATTCTTATCTTCTAATTCACATTATAATAAATAAAAATTTATATTTCATTATTGACGAGTAAGATTATGGTAAATTTTACTTCTTTATTACATTCGGGATTTGATCATTTTCCGCTTTAATTGTCTCATACAAATGTATCCTTATCTCATTTCTGCTCTCCAACCAAAGGTGCAGTAACCTGAGTAAGAATATTGAAAACTGTTGTAAATAATAATAGTTATATATTTATTAAAAATTGTTGCCAACAATTAATATTTTTTAAAGTTCAATTACAAAATGGGGTATCAGTTCCCAAAGGCAAGATTATGCTGATAGACCTACCACTGTAGTGCATCGTAGAGCATGTATTAATAAAATAATATATTTTATGGTTTGTCGACAATGATAAGGAGTGATTTTACGATGTTTAAATATTACTAATCGATTTCCGTGGTTTAAAACCATTAAATAGAATGTTCGATATATTTCTGTATGAAACTTACAGTTAGGGGGTTTCGACTATGGCAGATCGATCATAGCACGTTTCAAAATTCCAGTCAGTATGGAGAACTTACAGGGGAATAACTCAATGTAATTTGCCGTAAGTGAAGAAGTTAGCCTCGCGCAGGTTCGCTTTACGTGGAGCTACGGATTCGTACGGGTATAATTAAGATTCATAGTTTACATTTATCGATTCAAACTTAAATTCCGATGAAATTTGAATAAAAATAACTTTTTCAACTCAGCAGTGAAAATTTTATGCTTTTATAGAAAAAAAACAAAGTTAAAAGCAAAAATTGAATGAATTGCCGATCACCCGCGAACATTTTTGAAACTGCCGTTTCTCACTCACAATTCAACATAAAATGCTGATTTTTTCTTCAATTGCTCACTGTATCATCTGAATGCATAAACAATACGAAAGATTAATTTCAGAGTAACCACATCTTAGTAAAAAATTATTTAGTTGGAACGTAACTCAAGAAAAATTCGTTGTGCAGTCCAATTTATACGTCGCCTAAAAGTTTTTGGTTTCTCACGTGAGGAAGAACTTGTCTAGATAGAAATCGAGATAAATGTTGTAATTTTCATTTGCAGTTTGTTTTGATGCGATATCTTGAACAGAACTTTAGTTTTTGACTTTTATATCAAAGAGCGAATTCCGCTTCGGGCCTCGAATCGCAGAGGCTTCGGAACCTATAATGCAAAATACTCGTATATGCAAGATATGGTGTTCATTATTTTTCTGGTACTTACCAATGAGTTATGTTATGTATAGGCCCTTAAAAAGTATTGATATACTGTTTGAAAATTATTCAAATTTATTTTTGGAAATCTGGTGAAACTGCCAAAATTGCTTACTTTTGATTGCTTAAAATTAACTAAATTCTCAGATTATCTTAAGAAGGTAAAAATCTTTTCAAAACAAAATTTGGTTAAAATATCTTGATTAGTTTTTGTTTAACCGAGGGGATTACACCACCTGGGGTCACATTCACCCCACGAGACTAATTAAGGGTTAATTACGTTTACTGTATTACGTAAAGATCAGTTAGGAAGGAATATCTTTCTGTGAAATCTTTTTATGAAAAGTTGATTTGTATGTAATTATCAGTTGGTATGCATAATCTGATATTGTTCTTTACATGGTACTTACAAATGAATTACTTAATATAAGGGCACTTAAAAACCATGATCTGTTAATTATATAATTATTTACATTTATTTCGTAGATATGGTAACACTACTAAAATGTAATGCATTTTATCGGTTAAATCAACAAAATTGATTCGTCATAGCATTGTATAGCAAAATTCTGGTGATATTTTAACTCACAAATATTATTTTTCATTTTGCACCTGATATTTACTGCTGAATTACTTTGTAGATCACCGCTAAAAATAAATAATATGCTTATCATATAATTACTTAAATTGATTATTGTAATTTGTTAACATCGCATTAATTGCATACCTTTCGTTTCTCAAAATTAACGAAATTATCAGATCATAAATGTAGTGCAAAATTATTTATGTAAGTAAAAAATTGGCATATAAATATCTTAAATAGCTTACGTTTTATCAAAGGAAGTATATCGCCTGGGGTTATATCGACCCCATGAAACCAATCAAGGGTTAACAAGGATTAATTGCTTCTATGAAGTGGTGCTATGGTCTTACCGTAAAATTTAGCAGATCTCTTAGTTTTTTCTTTCTATGATATTAGATAATTAAAACCCTTGCGAAGAACGAGTAATTTCATAGTTCTAAACGTATTTAAAATATGCCCGCGGCGAGTTGGGCACGCGGCGAGTTGGGCGCGCGGCGAGCTGGCGGCGGCGAGTTGGGCGCGCGGCGAGCTGGCGGCGGCGAGTTGAGCCATTCCCCCACCACAAACCCAGGATAGCACGTGAATCGAAAAAAGTGCTCTCAGAATCCACATTCAGAAAATGATAATGGTGTGTTATAAGAGACTTGAAGACCTATTTGTATTCCTTACTTTATCCCAAAATTTGGCCCGAAATAGCTGTCTGCCGTTTGGTCATGTAAATTTAGCATTATGTAAAGAAATATGTAAAATTAGCGGGAAAACAGATCAAAAGATAAGAAAAGAAATGATATTACTGAGTCGTCATTTCCCCTAGCAGTTTCCATCACAAGCCTCTAATCAACAGCGAACTTGAATGTTTCTCCGAAAAAATCTAAGATTACACTTCTCTGTGAAAATTGGTCAAGTTAGACGCGTAGAAATAGACAAATAAAAAACGGAATCATAAAATTTCATCTTTTTTGAATAACTATATGAGGCTTTAAGACCCACACGCAAAAAATAATTTTGGCCTTAGCTTTTTTCGAATCTAGCCAATTGTACGCTAGTTGTACATACATACATAGCAGGGGCTGTGTTTTCTCCGCTTATTCTATTAAGTTGACCAACTAACGCAATGAAATATTGTTGTTGTCGATATAAAACCAAAGATTAAAGTATGTTTTAGCATACGTTTCTTCCATACATTTCGTAAATAATTTCTACGATTATGCTATGTGCTGTAACTGTGGAAATTCGAATGTAATCGGCCATTGGTCTAGGTATGTGTTTATTGAAAAGGATTACCTTTTATTACTATCATGTATCCAGTATGAAAACCATTTCGAGGAATGGTATATTATCGGGCACAATTCTGTCAAACCAAAAATATTTCTCTTGGGTTGTCAACTGGGCATTATGTTTGTATATGGTGAAAATGGCAAGAATTCGAGTACTGATGGGATCACTCAGAGGCCGTCGAAGTCCTGTAGGAGTACAAGCAAATCTTCTTTGACGTACACAGTCTCTGTACATAGTATTTCCTACTATGTAGTCTTTGAGTCATGGATCATCGCGCGCAGAAGGGATTAATAAAGGAAGTTCTACACATTGTAGGAAATAACCACTTTATATACAAATCAATTACACACAGAGGTTATAAAATCGAAGAAAGCTAGAGAAAGAGTTCTTTTTCCGTAGCAGTTCTCCATAGCTGTATAAAAAATTGGTGTCGTTTTAAATCAAACGCAAATGTCTTAGCTCGTTTTAATATACATCTGTCCCCATCAACTAATTCGCTAATGTAGTGAATTGGTGCAATCCCCACGGACACACTTTCCCTTTAGGAAATATGATCCTTTCCTACATTCCCCTTCGGTTTTCGTGAAGGATCCATCTGGATTGCGAACACACCTGTAAAATTTGTGGCAGTCACCGGGGAAAGGAATGAGACCTTCATATTGGCAGCCACCCGATGGATTTGCTGTAGTACTCGTAGTTTGTTGCGAATCCCACAGCAGGTGGAGGGAAAATATTGGATATTTTCCAAACTCTTGTACGCATTGGTATTTGTATGGCGTCCCTATCATGTTCAAAATCTGGCCGTTGTAAGTGCAGGGAGGTAAGGCATACTGGTTACAATATAGGTTGTTTGCCTGCAGTATGTCACAATATGTGCTTATGGGATTGTATGAGTAGGGAGGAGTACAGGCAGGCAACGGGGTCGAAGTCCCTGATGCGGGACCGCACAACCATGATAGCGTGCAAGAGTATGGGTCCGGTACCAACAGAACATCTGGCAAGTTGATTGGGCACTGAAACTCCTTATACCTGCAAAGATAAATGAAACACCAAATTGGTTTCAGCAACGTTACCATGGCTGATATAATTGATACACTATGCTCAGGATAGCAAGTAAGGGTGCAAACAGCACCTTTTAACATATTGAATTTACCTACATATCCTCTATGATCTTAAGAAGGAATCTTATGTGTTAGTAGACAGGGACAATGGATAACTTACATATTTAGCGCATTGCATTACAGGTGTAATTAGTTTCCGAATAGCTTCTTTAGAGCTGTCAGGATAAACATTTCTGCCAAAGTATGCATCTGAATAAGATTAGAAAGCCTTTCTTTCATAATTGTAGTATCGTACATCCACATCTATATAATTACGGTACAAGCCACCTTTTGGCGTGTGGCAGGGGTGTACAAACTGAACGTTTGAGGTCTGCAGCTTTTTATCGCTCAGCGTTCTTTGAAAGAATGAGTCCATAAAACGAAGTCTAGCCTCTGTTGCTCTCATTTTATGCTCGTTGTCAGAACTGTCAAGTGTCAGGGAGATTTCACAATACCGTCTACGTTTTCTACGAACGTGCTTTCCCTGAGGTTATCAAGCGTTCGCAGTCTAGCTTCTAGTCTCCTTTCTTTCAAGGATTCCAAACTTAAGTCTGAGAGCATCTTCGTAACGCTTGCCTCGTAGTAACTTTCAATAACACGTATCGCGAAATAAGAGGAACTTGGTGTTTTCCACACAAATTTGGATACTCCTAAATTCCCAAAGATCTTTCTTTATAGCTCACCTGATGATAACTTCCCGCCGAAACCGGCAGTGCTTAATATATTTGTGTGGAAATTACTAAGTTCATCTTATTTCACTATGGCTCTCTACGAAGTACGGCCAGAAATGATTGATTTTAAAAACTTATCGCTTTGAGCTGCGTTTTCTCAAGTTCACGGGTACCCGATTCCACCGCTGGATCTCTTATATTAGCCGCACATTCGAGATGGGGACTGAATAACATCGCCCACTTCCCTTCTCATCGCACCGACAATACGCATTATAAAGCTGAGATTTACAAAGCAGCTAATAGAATTGCGACTAGAAAACGTGGTAAATATATATCTTTTCCTAATGCTTATTTATCTTTATTACTGAATATAACATGTTTTGTTTATAGTAAATACTGTCACTGAAATATATTCAGTATTATTACACTAAGCCTATTTCAGTGAATTGAATAATTTATTATTAATCTTTCGTGTTTGAGATTAATTTATCTATTTGAATAGCTAAACCTCACAGAGCCAATCGTTCGTTACTCTGTATTCAATCCTGAATTAATTCGAACTATTTTCAGAGGGGCCTCCAAAATCAAATCTTATTCGTATCCCATCGTTGATTTGAAATCAAATCGAATCCCAGGTACCTAAGATGGGTGTATTTTATTGGGCGAAAAATACGGCGATTTCCTGCTTCAATAGTAAACTATCTTACGCTCAGTACATGGATGGATAATAAGGTTGTGTAATTCGATAGGAAAATTAACTTCAATTCGAAATTTACATTGGTATCTTCAATCTTTAGTAGATTTTACATTACCATCTACCGAATTAAAAATACCATTTTATTATCATGGATAGCAAAGTGGGCAGATCGTTCGACTTTGCTGAAAGCTATCCCGGGTTCGTATAATATCAGGAGATCAATCTAATTACCATCAAATTTACCGTCGTGTATCGAACGAGAGAGTTTCGAAAAGATTTTCCGTTTACCTTTTTCTGTCTAACAAGTTGTAAGTTGATAGTCTGATCTCCCAATGAACAGAGGAACCTACATTGTATCCCGTGAACGTGCTAGCCCTTAATTCATTTAGCTTGATTACCTTTCTTTGATAGGTCCCATTGTTCCAAGATCGATATAAGTTAATATTTATTCTTTATTCAATTCTCACATTACTTGTTTTGTTTAGCTCTTTGTTTTAAGCTTGAAGAACTGGAGAAATAAAACGGATTTTTTTTCGAAGAAATTTCGTGGCTTGTAAGGTAAGTAGCAGTACGATTCCTAATAATGCCTATGAACGGAAACTGCAACTAACATCTCGGAATCGGTAATTTAGCCATTTAACCAAATCATCTCAGAAATTTGACACGAAATTCACTCCTCAAAGTTTCATCAATATTTTAAATCGTAATTTTTTTACACTTTAACAATGAAGAACGTGTAACGGTGTAGATTATAGGAACATTGATTAGTTAATCTTTGTGTGGCCGTTGCCTCTATGAGGACGCGGTTGTGAACGATGCTGCTAGGCGGACAAACACATGCATACAAGGATGTGTCAGAATGTCCTGCTCGGATAGCTGAGTGGTCAGTGCAACCGCCCGGCTAGTGAGAGGTTTGGTCAGGCTCTTTCCATTTTCATTCCTCCTCGGGATTTTTCCTAGCCGCAATTTTTCGTGCTAAATCTTTCACCCTTTTCTTGAATCTGGATTATATACTGTTGACCATAGATTTTTAAAAATATTAATGAACGATGGTATCTCACCTACAAGCACCGTTTGTAGAACATCCTCCGCTGATATCGTCACAGGGAAAGTCTTGGGAGCACGTCTCTAAAGGTTGATGGATAAAAGAGTCACCCTGCTTTATGCATTGGACGGATTGAGTGCAATCCAGACACATGGGACCTTCCTTGTTGCATTCTCTTGTTCCTTCAATGAAGCTCATGTTGGCCGACATCTAGGGAACATGAAATATTGTAATCAGCGTGGAAACGTTCGTGTGAGAATACAGTTATACCGGTTAATGCGAAGATTAACACTGAAAATTGTTTAACACCAAGTGCAATTCTGTCTCCTATATCGTTTTATGAATATTCTTTCCTCTAACTCGAATTGGTTTAAACGGAACAATATATACGTGGAAAGAATTGTCTTTCTCAGAGAAAATACTCCAAAGGATAACATAACGCTACCTTAATGGCGGGATCTCGATCAATATAAAAAGATCGATCAATATTTTAAGCGGTGTTTAAATTCTTTCGATAAATATAAGGAAAGGGTAAAGGTGAGTTTGCACGTGATGGCGTGCATCTAAGAAAAATCCCAAGGAAGAAAGAGCCTTAGAAAAAGCCTTAAAAAAGTCCGACGGGTCCGGGAATATTATTGAATTGCCCGATTGAGAAAATAATCCAGCGTGCTCAACGGACAGAACACCCAACCAGAAACTGGGAGACCCGGGTTCGTTTCCCGGTCCCGTCGGACTTTTTTTCAAGCCTATTCTTCCTTGGGATCTTACGATGAATGTTAAATTCAAGTTCATAACAGCTGAGCATACCCAATTAAATTTTTTGAGTATACCGGTGATAAGTTTATCCATTTAATAATGGTAAAAGTATGATCCTCTTCTCACTAAGACACAATTCATAGGATCTCCGAGACAGAGGATCATTAGCGGAGATTTGAGGCTATATAAATAGGTTCAGCCCAGGTTCAACTACGCTAGGTTATAATGGATGCGATATCTGACGGAATCAAAATAGTCACAGTAAGTCATAGCATAGTGGTTACTTTATGCTTGAATTCTAAAGTAAATCTCTGTGTCCAAGCGAAGTCAATGTTGATTTTTTCTTGAAAGTCCGTTGTTAAAGTTATTATAGATGGGAGGTGGAAGAGCAAAACATGTAAAGCAGTTATTTGCAGCAGGGGACGATAAGGGAGAAAACTGAATACTTGATAATAATAATAATGGATTGAATAATTGAAGGATCTTTCAAGCGATCCACAAAAACTTTTAATTCCAGAATGACTCCAATAAACTTTAAACGCCTAGCGAAGGGGATTGAAGAGAGTATTTCAAAGAAAAAACATTTTCATGATCGTATTTCGGTAGAAGAAACGCACGCCTTAACCTAAGGATAAGGCAAAATCTTCAATAAATATTCAATAATGTTCAAAGTAATTTAATATTAAAAAGGGCAAAATTATGGAAAATATTCACAGACAGCGGTCGTATCATTAATTATTATACAATGAACGAGGCTCACTAGAACTGTATACCCAACGTATAAGTTAAACTGATTGAGACGGTGGATTAGTTGTGACGTTTTGATGCAACATTTAAAAGATGCAATCAAAAGATATGTAACCGATCTTATAAGATTTATTCACTTTGATTGTTCTGACAAATACGTCGAGTCCCTTCCCGTCAAGAATCGCATCTATTGTAACCGTAATTTAAGACAGTTTCAGCAATATTTATAGCCAAATAGTGAAAGCGAGATTCCCCAGCAGTAGGGCAACTTGATTAAATCTTATCTTATACAAATGCCGCAACGATTTTCAGGATGAGCTTTTGTAATAGAAATTCATCCGGACGATAAAGAAACCATTCAAATTCCGTGTAAGTGCTGGAATTACAGTTACATTACGAAGAAATCTACTCCACACTTTACCACTTACAAACTTCCACAGTTTTAAGAGCGATGATCGACTCCTGGTTCTTTAAGAACGCCACAGACTTTGTTATGCTGTATTTTAGGGTTAAAAAACTATTAAAAACCTCTGCTACAGCCATACAAGTGGCTGTCAGAAAGGTATTTTCTGTCAAAATGTTGAAAATGAAAATCATTGACTTGTAGCGGTAATGATGAATTCAAAGTGCTATTTGAAGTATTTTCAGGATAAAAACTTCAATAATATTAGAATTAGAGTATGGTTATAATGGAATTTAACTTCCATACGTTTTTTGTCTATTGCAAGAATGATGGCACCAGGTAATGGATTTAGGGTGCCAATCTCTCCAGATTCTTATATATTTAACATCTGCTATTGTAGCACTGATCTCAGATGAGCATCGAACATTAATATAAACATTATTTCGGAGATCTCGAGAATTCTCTGAAAACACAATTTCCCGCTCCCAAGAGATTAAAAATCTTGACATTTGCTTTCATTCACCTGAGTCTTGCAGATAGCACTATTTTTAGACAAACCAGAAGAGCTAACTTCAGAAATAAACTCCGTAGGATGAAAGATGAGAATCAGGATACACAAAATGAACACAAAGGTGATGAAATATTTGCAATAGCACGAGAAGCAATTAAACTTGAAGAGACGCCTCTGGATGTCTGTTCAAATAATTCTAAGGTAAGACAAATGGTGACATCAGGATAGAACAACATATAGTATTCGATTGAGTGAGCTGAAGAATTAACCTTGGCTGGACTGCCTTCAAAGGAAAGACCACTTTCTTAAGTCAAAGATGCCAATGGTATTGAAGAGGACGGTTCGATCAAGGCGTTGGGTAAATTATGTCCAATGGAAATAGGATTTAAACTTGGGCATCGAACGCAGTCATAACCCTGCAATTCCAGACATTATGGATAATGTACGCTTGAAATAAAAAGAAGACACTAGTAACACAACACCTCGATAAAGATGATGAAAACAGTGACAGACATCATAGAGAAACTAATGACGCAAATTGAGTTGTCACCTAGGAAACCGCGAGAAAGAATCATGTATGAAAATGATCGGCAAGATCTTCTGGCTATATTCCGTAGCTCCCTAAATAGTAGATAAAGCATCATAAGTACATACTATATGTAGTTCTTATCAATCCACGCATGTCCTATTTAAAAATTTCGTTACACATTCAGGATCTCTTTAGCTGGTGTGAAAACTTAGTTTAGTATTCAAAACGAAAAAGCGCTTCTCCGAAAACCGTGAAAGAATCATTATCATCAATTTATTTTAACTCCAGTAGTCTTTTTCTAAAGACAATTTGAATATTACGTTTAAGAAAGGGGTTATTACACTGAAGATAGTGTCTCTTTCGGGATTCGGCTTTCCCGATGAATAGTTTATAAGGCAAAAAGCGGCTAATAAATCGATAAAAAAGATTAATATAACGAAAAGATTTCGTTGTTCGAGTGAATACCTTATACTTTTATATTGTAAGTAGTTCATTTTGCAGAGGTTTTATCTTATTCAAGTCGTTGTATCCTATAGTCGAATTTAAATGTTAGCATCGATTAGCTTATAAATATTATAAACAGAACAGCATTAAATAATCTAATACACAGATTAAGATAAGAAAAATTTTTCTCTAGTTATATAGTTTGTTGCAAACGAATCTCAATATTGGATGACAATACCTTAATGGAATGCGTATTGCTAAAAGAATCGACGGATTAGTTTTACTCACGACTGCAAAAATGAAGATGAAGATGAAACGCTCCATAGCTTCAGATAACCTTGCAAAAAAGGTCTCGGTGATTAATCTACTCTTTTAAGTGAAGGCACTTCATTACTATCGCTCTCTTCAACATCCACACCTCTTAAATACCGGCTTATCAGGGTAAAGCTTATCGGGATCTCTTAAGAGATTTGTATCTTTCTCTTGTAATAATGTGCTATATCCGTTTTCAATACTTATCTGAATCTTTGCAAAATGTTTCAAATTTCATTTGAGCTCAACTTCAATTATTTTTCACGGATAAATTAAGAAACATAATTTCCTAAGGAATATTATTTTGCATGCCATGTGGAGGACCAACGAAGGTGATTACGATAGACCTGGTGTGGTGAGCGAAGGGAAGATTGGCTTTGACACCCACACCATCGTCTATGAAAACAATCCATGCTATTCAAAGGGTATGGTCACCGTCTTCTTTAACTGTCTCATCACCCAGCATATGCAGTATACGACATCACTGAAGATATAAAAAAAGGAGAAAGAAAAAGGTGAATCTGCAACCCTTGCTCCTTTCTCAGAGGTTATAGTCGAGAATCCCAACGTGAAAGTAATTTTCGATAATCCAATTAGTGACGGATGATGTAATGAGTGCTGCCAATGGTCACTATGACTAGTGAGAATCATTTCGAAACACGTGGTCTGTTGTGATCGCCGTTGGTCGTCCTTGCTTTCATTTGCATCGCTCATGTCTGAGCGGCTGTCATCAAACTGCCGGCAGGATTTCACTACCGTTGGAAGTGAAATGTCATGTCGCCCACACTCTGCCGATGTATCACGATGGATTTTTGTATAGCTATATTGCATTGCATGACATGTCACAGGCTGAAAGGCGGCTTGCAGGGTGCATATACAGATGTAGATGTATATACTCAAATTCATCTAATGTATGCATGTACAGTTGGGTGGATCGAAAAATCTTCTTTTCGAAATCGGTCTGCGGCTAGTTCTTAAAGTTTGTGGCTGGTGATCCTTATAAACCATAAGAAATTTCAACTAGATCGGATTATGTCCTGAGGCTGCGATCATTAGTCGAAGTTTGAAATTTTTGTGAAAAAATGTCAAAAAGTTGCAATTTTTTCTTATGGCTTTCGATGTTTGTGAAGTGATTTTATGGCAAAATATTACATATATTGCTTGTATGTTGCTTAATTAACAATTTATTGTCTTTGAATGAGGAAAAATGGTTTCCTAGTTCGTAGAAATTCGTCAAAAAACGCGAAGTATGCACGGATATGCATGTTACGGATGTTGGGTAGGCAATAACCTGCTACAGTAACTCGACCCCTCCGACATAAATTTATCAAGAATGATCAAATATTAGGATAAAAGTAAACTGCAGCTCTTAGTTCATCGAGTAATCAAGTACTAGCCGCGACGAGTAATATCCGCGAGGAATGTAATATTTTGCCATTAAATCACTTCGGAAACATCGAAAAACCATAAGAAAAAAATGCAAATTTTTGACATCTTTTCCCAAAAATTTCAAATTTGGCTAAAAATTGCGGCCTCAAGACATAATCCGATCGAGTTGAAATTTTCTATGGTTTAAAACAATATACTTATCACCTAGGTGGGAAAGTTTTATCTAGTGAGGATACAGTGAAATACTTAGGAGTAACGTTCAGCAGGGACTCAAAATGGAATGAGCATATACGTGGGGGGACCCAAAAGTAACTAGAACCGGGCTGTGGAGGGGAGGAACGTCAGGGGACCGAGTTCTGGTTGGTAGGGTATTTTGGCGGGAACTCTCATGAGTCAGTATGCAAAGTTTCGTCGCCGTGAGAGCAACTGTTTGTGCGCAGCATTTCTTTTATCAAAGTAACTTTTCCCTGACGTTCCTCCCCTCCACAGCCCGGTTCTAGTTACTTTTGGGTCCCCCCACGTAGAGCGTACAAAAGCAAATAAAACCCTAAATTTTAGAATGCGTACCCTAAGGAAAGATTCGCTGTAATTCCATTATCGCAATATTTTCGATATCGTTAAATGACTTTGCCTTCGAAGAGTTTAGTCTTCTAAAAGTTATTAAAAGCTTAGCGTCTTATAGTATTCTTATCTACGGGATCACTTTTAAATGGCTTTGATTACGCTGAGGAATTGTGTTTCCTCAAAGTCACTAGAGAAGTGATTGACGAGAGAGGCGCGACTAAGACTCATTACATAAAAACCCTTTCAAGGTAATTGAAGTAACTAATAGATCGTATTAACAGACAAAATGAGTACTGAGGCTTTCGACATGTCTTCTAACCAATCGAACAAGTCGCTGAAATGTGTATTTCAAGGTTGATTTATCTTTTAAGCTCCAATTTCTACATTTATTTATTTATCGTGTTTTAAGTTCGCCTGAGATAAGTATTAAGATACTACAGGGCAAATACTATTTCTTATTATATACAATCAGTTATCATACATGCTTATGACTAAAGGAGAAGTGTTTTGTATACAATTTATAAAACAGTTTTGTTTATCTACGAAAAAAGCCTTCTCTTTTGAGGCAAATCAAGTTCATGGTAATGTATATGAAATATAATGGTACAATCTATATAATGTCGAGTTGTTTGTGCAATAGTTCATTTAAATATCTTTTAAATGGAATTCCCTTTTTGGCCTTACATTAAATTTTGGCCCAAAAGATGATTCGTGGCCTTTTGAATATGGCAGGAAGTGTGACACGTATAGTTGATGATCCATTGCTATAGAAAGCAAAATCAGAGGCAAAAAGGCTTTAGAAAATTAAGAATAATGGAAATTTGTATGAAGTCATCCTCTGCATTCATCATGATGATTTGATCCGCTCCCGAAGTTGGCATGTATGATCCTTAAATAATTCCTTAAATATTTTAAATATTTCATCATTTAATAAACTCTAGTTGTTCAGGCCGAACTTCGTAGAACGTCATATAGATCAAATAAAAGCAATGCTAAGTTTTTTCTACAAATTCATTTAAACGATTTTATTTAAATTTAATTTGGCTTTCCGTGAAGTAACCTTCATACATATCAGTTCCTCTTATGGTTCGTTTCGTGTTTTGCGGGATTTTGACTTTAATTTGACTCAAGTATTTGGAATCTAGGGATTTTTAGCAAGGATAAGTTCGAGTTATCTACTACCTCCCAGGATTCCTAGTACGCATGGGAGTGAGTCCCTGTCTTTTTATTTTTTTTTCTTTCCCGTTTCTCCTTGTGTCTATTCTTAGGCGCACGATTATACCCTTATCCCTATCACTTCAAGATTTCTTTTCATTTGTTCAAATTTTAGGGATTCCGTTTCCGCTTTCGATGGCATGCGTTGAGTAGCGGTGTACATATGTTTAAGGACGAGATTTCTTTTCGATTCGTATCGTTTGCAATTTAGTATCACCTTCAAATGGGGGATCATACCGAAGGAGATAAAAATCAATTACAGATGGGAGGAAAAGGGTTCAGGTGATTTCCCCGCATTTATGTGTCACCTGGGAGATATCCCAAGGAGAAAAAGAACTGTTTTTCTTTTTTTTTCTCCTTGAGAGACATCGGTAACCCTTAGGCGACAAGGATTTCAAAGTAACGCTACGTCGTTTTATAGAGCCTGGGAAAAACTAAATATGAGAATTGAATCACTTCATGCTTATAATTTATCAAATCATTGCTATACCATTTCATGATTAATTATCTCGTAGACCCAACAACACCTCCAAGAAGAAGTGCTTATTTTAGAGCAAATAATTTAAGCTGTTCACTAATATTACGTTTTTACATTTTGTGGATTGACTGATATTGGAACTTTTCTCGTGCAAAACAAGAAGTAATGTTATCTACAGTGAAGTCTTTATCGGATTTATCACGTAAAAACGACTGACGCACAGACCTTATCCCGCGCAAAAACCGGTGCGAGGTCAATAATTTAATTTCAAAAATTTCCGAATAAAAAAAAATAAATTTGCCTCATCCTTGGGCAGTGAGATAACGGATTGCTACGAGAGAATCAGCGTTCAACCATATTTGGTAATTTTTGTCTACTCTTTCCTGTTTATGTCCCACATATGCGTAAAAGAATCAAAATCTTACTAAGATATAAGAACAAGCCCAATTCGAATTGAATCCCATTTCCACAATCTTTAAGATATCATATTATCTCATCCTGCAAAATTTAAGATCTTGATAAAAGGTACCATTGACGCATACAGCTATATGATTTTTTTAATTGTTCCAATTTCGATATGATGTTCCAAATACTGGAAATATATTTCATATTACTAAGTTGAATTAAATCTGTTATTCGTTACATACGTATCCGTGTACTAACATGGCAGAGAGATATTCAAGTCGATATTTTTGATTTTTATGCACTCTAAGATTTACGTTGCCTTGTTACCCCCGGGTAATTCCATTGGGCAAGATTAATACAACAAATTGATAAAACATTCCACTTCAATATAATTGGCATTTTTGACTTAAGAATAAGGTTTTTCCTTGCGAAGGCAATCCACCAAAGGTTAATTCTTCAGCTCACTTAATCGAACGTGTTGGTGTATCGTGTTGTCACCAGTTGTTCAGCCTTTGCGTATGCTGAGCAGACGTCAAGAGGTGTCTTTTCAAGTTTGATTGCTTCTCGTGCTATTAAAAAATACTATGCGTTCATCCTTTGTGTTCGCTCATTTTATCCTTAGTCCTATATTTCCTTCTGCTGAATTTAGTTTTTTAAGTTAGATCTTCTACTTTGGCGACGATGACTACTGTATTATATACAACGCTGGTGACTAATGTACTCCCCATTCATCTGAAGACCTTTCTGTATTTTTGTTCCCTTTTCTTTTCCATGCCTGTTGAAAAACTTCCTTCAGAACCTCGAGCTCTCTTAAGGATCTGCAGGTGGAGTAGGGGATTGCCTGGTAGGGTGATGTACGGTGGGGACCTGTCCCCGGGACCGCTACGGTAGCCGTGAAGGCCTACCAGGAACCCTGAAAAAACCAGTTCGATTGAGGGTGAATGTTTGGGAGGGGCCAGAGGTTAATTAATGTTGCTTGTTACTGAATGTCTATTGTTTCTGTGGGAGTGTCTGTGTTTTCAGAGAATTAGTGTTGCAGTAGTAGTAGAACATTTTTTTTGCAAGGGAAATAGCAATGGACTTGGGAATTGTGTTATATTGGAGTTTTGTATCATGTAAAGTAGTTGTATGTAAGTGTTTAATCTTGTGAGGGTTTTATATAATTTGTTCTGGGTTGTTTAAATATGTTTGTGAAAGTTACCGTAGTTGATTGTAATTTTGCCACCAGACTAGCAGTCTATCTGCAACAATATACTTAATAATAATAATAATAATTAAAATTACACACTTTTGGATCCAGCTCGATCAGTATTTCCTCAAAACGAAACGTTTCGTTCGTTTCCGCAAGATTGTTTAATTTTAAAAATATCCTCCATGACTTTGAATAACCGCAACGGTGGAAAGAGAAACAATAATATTGTATTCCTAACAAGGTTTCTACAAAATTCGCTTTCATTGCCTCACGAAGAGCGTCAAACTATTTATTAATAATTTTAAAAAAATAATTTTATAAAAGCTGCAAAAATTACAAAAATTTGTGCTAGGACAGGTAGATTCTTGTAATCCGACAAAATATTTGGATAATTAACTTGAAGCGGCTGCTACAATGAAAAATAAAATTCATTCTTTTGGTAGTGCTCTTCTGAATTTATTTCAGCGAACATTGAAGAATTATCACAAAGAAAATATAAGACCCTCAGCTGATTTACACGGTTCAACAAACTTTAATAGAAAAATGCCTATATTTTTCATCCAATAATTAAATTGTTAAGGAAGAAGGCATTGTCAAGTATCCCAAGGAAGAATAGACTTGAATAAAGTCCGACGGGACCGGCAATCTATTCTTCCTTGGGATTTTCCTGGGTGCACGCCACCTCGTGCAAAATCGCCTATTTCTTGATTGTCAAGTATTTTTCTTGTTTTTTATTTGGTTAGTGATATATTTTTATAATATTCTTTTTCTTGAATTCTTAATATTGTTATATAAATCTTCTTCTTAAATTTATTATCATTTTATATTATTCTTTTTATTAAATATTTCACATTATTCCATTATGCTTTTTTCTACTTTCTTCTTATAGTTTGTGTTTTTAAAGTGTTTTTCATCAACTTTTTCAATACATATATTTCTCTCCTAAGGTTGCCTCAACAAAGGTTTAAATAGTAGACCGCCTAAAGCTTTCATAGTATTTTATTTTTCTGTGTGTTGTCTTTTGTAAGTTATTAATTAATAGACAAAGGTTCACGTCTAATAGACAAAGGAACGTCTTTCGATACCTCTTGATGCATTAAGTTTTAATTGAGCGATTAACTTGTAATAGTACAATTTAATTACTTGTAATGTACAGTAGTAGTAGTATTGTGTAAAGTGTTTCGTCAGATGAGGTCATTTCGCACCTTGGCTCCCGCCGGGAATCGAACCCGGGACCGCTTTCATCGAAGTCGTACGTGCTGCCCACACGGCTATCCGGGAGCCACTTGTAATAGTGCAATTGGGTAGTGGAACTTGCCTATAAACATATGAATTGTTTCCTCCTAGCGGACATAGCTTCATGGCAAAGTTGAGGAATGTCTTATAGGAAAAATAATTGTGAAAACGTGACTCGAATAGCACATTGTGTAGTGGCATTTTTGTTTACCTGTGTCGATAATATTTTGGTGATTGTTTGCTGTTTAGAACGATGGAGATTTTGACATTAAATGAGGATTTGTTTATGATATTCCATGCTGTTGTACGAGTGGGTTAATGGACATTTAATGTAACGGATAAGTGTTTTTAAGCGAGCGAATATTTTTAGGTATTTATGAGCTATATCTGTTAAATGATCTTTACAAGGTATGCATTCTCCTCTTGAATGTGTAGACGTTTTATGATTACTATATAAGAGATTTTCGATAGTTTTCCTCCTTCTGAGGTAAACCTATTCAGAATCCCGATGCGCATTTCGGAAACAATGCTTCCATCTTGATGGGGGTCTAATGCTGAATGCATTGTTACAATGCATTGTTTCCGAAATGCACATCGGGATTCTGAATAACTGGTGACCGCTAAACGATTATCCGTTTCCCGGGAATCGCCCTCAGACGGTCGCCTCTGTCGGCGCTTGGAGAACCTTTGTCTCTTAGTTCATTGACCGCCGGGTTCCTTTTTTCTTTCTTCTAAGTTATTAATTGTTAATTAAAGAAAATAAATACTATAAATCTATTTATCTCCGTGATCAAAAACATGCACACAATTTGTTTTTGAGAGTAATTTTTAAAGAAAATTTAATAAATCGTGTCTTTCGATAGAATTAATTCTCTCGATTGTATCTTACTGTATTCTCTTCGCACAAACGAATATCATTTATACCACTCTTTAAATTTTTAATTAAAACTTCAACGTTCCTAGCGTATTCTTAATTGAAATCCATAACTCTTCATTTAAAAATTAAAAATTTAATTTAATGAGTTCGTTTTACCTCTTAAAATTTTTACACAAAGCTCAGGTTGCGTGATTACTTGAGTTTCATTCCAAAAAAAATCCTCGTTTGCTCGAACTTTGGATAATCGCCGATGTTCAGCAGCACTGGTAGACAACATTAGACACATGCGCCACCTTTTGGATCTTTAATGAACGGTTTCAGAACGTGAAAATCTGATTATTGCTTTCCCGCGTTTAGATAGATGAGTTTATGCGTGTTCTCATGAGGCAATTAAGACATTGGTCATTTATCGATGCATTTTTAGCATCGCGATTGCCATGAAAGACACGTGTAGGATTTTTCAAAGCAGAACTTCATTTTAGTTTAGTTTAATGTTTTACTTTAATTAAAAATGTGAAAAAGATTCACAGTGGTATAAAATGCTTAGAAAGATTTAGAGGAGATTTTTCTGTCCGTCTTTCGATACCTCTTGATGCATTAAGTTTTAATTGAGCGATTAACTTGTAATAGTACAATTTAATTACTTGTAATGTACAGTAGTAGTAGTATTGTGTAAAGTGTTTCGTCAGATGAGGTCATTTCGCACCTTGGCTCCCGCCGGGAATCGAACCCGGGACCGCTTTCATCGAAGTCGTGCGTGCTGCCCACACAGCTATCCGGGAGCCACTTGTAATTGTACAATTGGGTAATGGAACTTGCCTATAAAAATATGAATTGTTTCCTCCTAGCGGACATAGCTTCATGGCAAAGTTTAGGAATGTCTTATAGGAAAAAGAATTGTGAAAACGTGACTCGAATAGCACATTGTGTAGTGACATTTGTGTTTACCTGTGTCGATAATGTTTTGGTGATTATTTGCTGTTTAGAACGATGGAGATTTTGACATTAAATGAGGATTTGTTTATGATATTCCATGCTGTTGTACGAGTGGGTTAATGGACATTTAATGTAACGGATAAGTGTTTTTAAGCGAGCGAATATTTTTAGGTATTTATGAGCTATATCTGTTAAATGATCTTTATAAGGTATGCATTCTCCTCTTGGATGTGTAGACGTTTTATGATTACTATATAAGAGATTTTCGATAGTTTTCCTCCTTCTGAGGTAAACCTGACAGATTAGTGTTTCCCTCAATACAGGTAACTGTTTTTGAAATTGTACATACGTAATTTTGATTATGTTCATAACGTAAAAATTGTCTAAGTTGTACCTATTTCCACCTGGTGCTGCACCTACTTGCGGTATTATGTTTCTAATTATAATAATACCATGTGATTAAGGTATTGGGTCACGTTATGGGAAAATATTTAACATTTATCCATCTTAATGTTACATGATTTTCATGGCAGTGTAATAAGCAAAAATTAAAAGTGAAAGAGGCCTTAAATCAAGTGTAAAGTGGACATTTTAATCTATTCAGTACAGGTTTTCAGTAGTTAATATTCCTCCCGTTTAGTTGTGCAAACATCTTACTGAATTTGAAAAATCATCCCAACAAAGATTTCGTGGGGAAAGCTCTTATTTAGGGAATTTAGCTGAGATTACAGCGATTGAAAGATGGAACATTTGTATACTAACTTAAAATGATATGAGAAATAAACCTTTGAACACGCAAGGTCAGGATGAATTCCTGCAGCTCATCATGAGAAATGATACCGACTTCAATGCCCGAAGTTTGATGACGAATAAATTTTGGCAATTGTATATAAGCTACTCAATCTAATTTTTTCCAACCTTGCCCCATCTCATGAAAACCATTACCGGCATGTTTGAGAAGAATTAAGAAAAAATATGTATACCCAACCTTATCCAACTTGGGTACCCTTGTGTTCACATGGAATTTTTTTTCATATTTTTACATATTTACAACTAATTCTTATTTCTTAAAAAGGGCGAATCTCAATAAATAGACCATGTAAATTGTCACAGCGGAAGTTGACGAGTTGAGTCCGAGATTTACAGAGTTTTCTTATTATTATTATTAGGTTCAATATTACGCATTAGTATTTTTACTCGTAATCTTCGAAGGAAAATACGTAACTCTATCTCTGGAATATGTTCGCATGCAAAGTTGCAACTATTGAGTTCACAAATGAAGTTGAATTTTAGTCAAAAAGGATAATTTTTAGGAATAATAGGAGCCAAAATTTTTATTACACTTATACGCAACAATATATATAATACTCATAATACAAAATCTTTGAGATCGAGAATTATTTATCAAACTTCGAACTGTCATTCAGAAGGCTCGTAGTCCAGAGTGCGGGCCTTTTTTTTGACCATTATTCTATAGAGAGTGATGTCAATTAGTCGAAGTCGTCTTCGATGGGGACATCGTAGTGAAGAACGGTGGATCACTTTTCAGACGAATCTCGGGGTACAATAGGCGAACAGGCTCAAGCTCCTTCCTGCATATGTACCTGTAGTCGGAATTAGGAATTTCCCCAATGAAGTTTTCAATTTCGCATAATGGTATTGGGTAATCGATGCAGGTGTAATCGTCCGGAGACAAACTGCAGTCCTTAGTGCTGGGGTTGAAGGCCGTACCATTTGGGCAAATGTAGGAGTATTTGTCGGGTCCTAGACAACCGTAGAACTTGTTGCAGTGAAAAGGATGAGGGAAGACTTGCTCTGTGTCATAGGTTTGACTCGGACATTCAAATTCCTTGAACCTTTTGGAAAAGAAATATAATATATTTGTCAGAAATACGTAGATTTATGTTGCAACTACGTAAGAAGCAATACAAGCATATGTCAGAAATACGTAAATTTACATTTCTATTTGTTAAGAGGCAATACCATTGGAAGAGATAAAAAATATTTCAATTGAATAGAGAAGAATTGGGATTTTTCCTGGGTGCACGCCCTAACGTGCAAAAATCACCTTTACCCATTCATTGTTTTTAAACCTTAAGGGGGTATTCCTAATCATCATTTTGTGTGGCCGGTGCTTCGATGAAGCCATGACTGCGAACGATGCCGCCACGAGGACGAAATCGCAACTTTCTTGCCCACAAAGTCTCCCGAATAGCTCGAGAAAATGTTCCGGCGAGATAGCTCAACGGACAGAGCACCCGACTGGCAAACCGGAGACCCGGGTTCGATTCCCGGTCCCGTCGGACTTTGTTCAATTCTATTCTTCCTTGAATAGATAAGGTTAACATAATTTTTATGAATCTGCATTTCGAACAAAGAAAACGGAACGGGAACGTGTAAGAAAATAGTTTTCACGAGCCGCATGTAGCTAAAATTTAAAAAAATATTAAACCGCCTACTGTCTCATATGTGATTAAGATGTCGGGGGGTTTCGTAAATTTTTACGCCGAAGAGTCAAGGAAGGAATTCCATTACAGTGCATCTGGTCTTCAAGGAATTCCATTACAGTGCATCTGGCCACAATTATTGTAAACGTAGATGAATTATACCAATCATCTATCGTAATATCAGTAGTAGCATTATTAATAAATATACCTCGACGACTTTATGTTCCATTATGATTGACGGAAAAAATTTTGCTAATGTTATGTTGATACTCATGCTCAGTGTAACATACTTTACGTATACGCGGCTGATATCTGCCCAAATGAAATTGGAAATACGAAGATGGCAATCATTTCAATTTTTTAATTTGCTAATTTTATGAATGAAAATCGAAAAATATAATTTTTTTAATAATTTAATTTAATGATAATTATAATTGGAAAGATAAAAAATTCATTTATATTATGGTTGTATGTGGTACGTTTAACCCGTCTAAAAGTGTATGTATACTGTCCGATCAGACGGAGCGTATCCGTACCGTTTCCGTTCAGAAAAACTTTCTCACGGCGATTTGAACTGCAATGTATATACCAGGGGTGCCCAACTTTTCTGTATATAAGATCTACTTTTTATCTTAAAAGTGTGTCGCGATCGACTTATTGTCACAGGCGTAGTCTAAGGGGGAAGAAGGGGTGTGAAATGCATACTATGTTTATTCACTGTGTTTCAGCATAAGGTGCATTCCAGAGAGGTATGGGTAGATAAGTAAAATATATGTTCAAAACTATTTTTAATTTTTAAATCAATTATTACGTTTTCGAGATATAGGCTCCTGAAGAAAATAAATTTCCAGACCCAACTTTTGATAGCAGCATTCCGTACATGCGGTACCTAAAAAATTCGATTTTCCGACACTTTTTCGAGATAGATTTTTACTAACTTAAAATGCAATTTAATTTTTTATCAACTTCAATGTATAAGTTGTTGTATTATTTGTTCGAAAATATAAAAAAGTTGTTATAAAAATGCACAGTATGGCTGATAATTTGATTATTTCCATATTTGGAAAGTGATTCAGATTATTTTGTTGCAGATCTTCTATTAGCAAAATAAATTTTGTTTTATATGCGTCTATGCAGCTGATCATATCAATTACTGTTTTATTTTTACCTTGTAATTCTAAATTTAAATGACTTAATATTGAAGTAAAATCGGTAAGAAATGCCAAGTCACTAAGCCAAGGAGTACACAGAATTCTACCCCAGACATTGCGAGAGATCGACGATCGACCAAAATTGGCCTCGCGATCGACTCGTTGGCCACCCCTGGTATATACTATACTATACTCGTACGTAGCGTTTCCGCACAGACAATGAGCGGCGACGGGCCGACTCTCCGACATTCATCGAAAGAATGTTTTGCCTGATACGCTACGTGTCGGAACACGTGATCCATGACGCCCCGTATTCTAATTATTAAATAGTCTTATAAAATCATGAAGTAAGTCCGTTCAGTTTTGTCGCTGGACTTGAGTTGTGCGCATCTAATCTCGAGAGAAATGAATAAATAAAAACCAATTGAAGATAAAAAATCTGTTTTTCTTCGTTTTAAACTTTTATGCACACTAAAACGACGATGTAGTTTGCGTTTTTCTTGCTTTTCGTCTTCATCTAATAAAACGGCTTAAAAACACATAAATCTTTTAAAGACAAACGTTTAAACATATTTTATTGTTACTAAAATTGTTCGGAAGCACTTTTGTGCTCTCTCGCACACTGATTGTGAGAAAGAAAACCTCCGAGAGCAGATCTGCGCCGCTTACTCTGTTGTACACGTTACGTTAGTATAAACACTCTCATCTTTGTCTGACGGAAAACGATACGGATACGCTCCGTGTTTGAACGGATAGTATAAATCCACCTTAAGGCGGCGAAATGACCCTGTATTGTACAACCTTGTGATTGCAATAGCTTTTATTGACCAGATAGACGTTTACTATTTTCATATAAACTCGTATCTTCGAATATCTCGAACGTTTTTACTCTACAATTAAGAAAATAATATCAATTCAAATCAAAATCAATTTAACAAACGAAACAAGTTGGTTATGATAAGTGAATTTTTTCAATTTAGTTTTTTAGCGTTAGCGTCATAACCGAAATGTTTACTGCTTGTTGCCTTACGTACTATTTTTGAAGAATGGTCTGCTTTTCTCACAAAGCGTCTTCCTTAGTTACTTAATATCGGTCATTTTTCACTCTAAAATGAACCTCTTTTCACCAGATAGATGATTTGGGAATGATAACGAATTTTTTAACAGTGGTGGAAAGGAAAGACAGAAAAGCGAATTTTCAATCTACGTTCTTCCTTGAGAAAAAAGTGATAGAGAGTATCTCACTTCTCCGTTCATAGTTCGTATGGGCTCCGACGGTGGGGTAGATGGCTCTGCTTCGCGATGTTTTCATTTATTCCTAATAAATTAAACCATTCAAAAGAAGAGACTCACTTGGGACATTTTAAGAGAGGAGAGGAGGGGAGAGTGGACGGCGACACAAATAATATAATCTTTTGGTTCATCGAATGAGGCGAACAATCGGCTCGCAGTGCATCTGGAGACGGGAAAATTCCGCGTGTTAAGCGGTATACATTAGAGATGGGAGTTTTCAATGAAAAGATCGATCTCCCGAATCGACTTGAATCGTTTGCTTCGAATCGATTCAAGCACGAGATCGTATTCGAAAGATCGATCGGATCGGATGGATCGGTTGTGCTGTCTCTTAGTGGCTGTTTGAATCGTTTACAACGACGTCTATTGGCTGGAATGGCCACATGACGCTGGATTTCTAGCATCTATGTCTGTAAAATTACTGTACAAATTACTTAAGTTGTACATGTTCATTTCCGGGAAAATAATTATAATCCTTATAATTTTGTTACAATCTTTATTCCTAAGTTAGGAGACGATGAGCTACGTATTCTTTAGAATGTGCTGGATTTATGTAACTAACTTAGAATGCAATTTGCGAGATTAATTAGAGTGTTAGAATACTTCTCGCCTCTAAGCATCGAGATATAAAAATGAAAGCAGCCCTCTTCTTTGAAAATAAACTTGGAAGAACAAAGACTGTGCAATATGCCTAAGCATTTCCTAGCATCTGCCTTTATTCCCCCTAGGCCCGATCCACGCAGACCTCTATCGCGTACGTCTGAATCGATTCACATAGATCGGTTGGATTCATCGATTCGGATCGAAAGATCGGATCTTAAAGATCGATTCAGAATAATCGAGAATCGGATTAAAAGAATCGATCTTGGAGTAGATTGGATCGAATTCGCCCATCACTAGTATACATATCATGTGTTTCGTGGGAAAAGGACAGGGACGGAAAGAAAACCGAGTATCAACTAGGACTAGTCTTATGCGGGATGATCTTTAACGGATCTTACTGTAATTACCTGCAGTAACCGTCCAACTGACAGTACAGCACGAGCTCATCGCAGACTGAAGTGTTAGGACACTTCCTGTCTTTCTCATAATGATACCCATTTGTGTCCTTCACACATTCTGATAGGGTCTGGCAATCGCTGCATTGGATTCCTGTTCGTGTACATGTCCTGAGGTCCTCAGATAATACTTCCAGCAAAGATGTCACCTGTTGAGAGAATAAAACACAAATGTAATAATCATCACTTTATCGTCGCAAGTATGGGTTTATCACATCAAGCGCGGGGTCAGTTCTTCAGTTAAGCATTCTTATTCGAATAGGACATAGTAGGTAAAAGAGAGTCATACTGCAATACACACAGCGTCCCAGTTTTAAAATAGATTGATAAAAAATGGTGGAAATTGATTCCGACTTTGCACACGAGAGAGTGCGACTTATCCAAGGTTGTACAAGAGGTGAAAAATAGTGACTTGATTGGGACTCGAACCCAGCCACTACGTGGAGCACCACTTCCTTGCTCATAAAAGCTCCCGGTTACAGAAGTGGAAAGGACGTGGCTAGGTAGTTCTGTGGTTCTAGATTTTTTGTCTATGATGGCGTTCCGCAATTTTCGGCCAGAATACCGTGATTTTATATAAAGACCCGTAAGAAAAAATTCACTGTATATTGGCGCTCATTGAACGACAGTTTTATTAGAGAGCGAATGTGTATTTCAATGGAGCGTGCAAAATTTGGCTTCCGTTCTGAATTAGATCACAAAATAATGTCAACGAGATCACCCTCAATCGGGGGGAGGAATTGACCAATCACTTACGAAAACATAGAAAAATGTTTGAGCTCGCATTTTCCTGTAGAATATCCCAGCCTTCGTTCGCCGCCCGGAGCCGCTCGTATCACGCCTTCTTGTGTGCACTGAATGAAAGAGTCATGTTTCCCAATAGCGTTCTTATCGAAGAGAGGTGTGCACTCCTATCAGCGATGTATTCTATTTAAATCTGCGAAGGATCTGTTACGTGCCCACGTATATATGTGCAAGTTTAATCTCTGAGTGGAAAACCGATGATTTTCATCGTTTTATTCTTTAGGCAAGGTTATGGGAAAATGTTCTCTCCTATGGCTATCCTCTGAAGCGATTAGATGATGAAATCTATTCTATATCTACATCTACATACGTACCCTGCGAGCCGCCTTTCGTCGTGAGGCAGGGAGGTGCAAGCACCATGGCTCTACTTACCTAGTCGATTATTTTCGCGTATCGTTCTCGGAGGTGATGAATTATTGGATCGACTGGTTCTAGCACCTATTTCTCTTATCTTTCTCGCGGTGTCAGAACGGCGCAGCGGTGTTTATACAATGCAATTAAGCTACGTCTAGAAATTGATATCAAAAATTTGAGACGAACGCAAATGGTAAACTCAACGAGTTCAGGATTCATTGTATAATACATTTTCAAGGACAGATATCTGTAAGAAACTATGATTTTGAACTTTGGGTCGAGTGGCTGCTACTTCTTAATTAAAGCACTTATCACTCTCAAGCTTTCAAACCTAATCCATTGTTTACGAAGAACACCCACTGTGTCAATTATCTTTAATCAACTTTTCTTTTCATTCATTTTCATTTTATTTCATTTCATATCAATCAATTTTTATCGTTTGTATTCAGATAATCTTCGTGAACTTGAGATGACTTTAAATCATCAAATAACTACACAAATATCGTTTTGATAATTATTATGCCTTACAACAGCACTACTTTAATGTATTCTCAATGAATTAACTACTTTATGGATTGGTGGCAGTAATTGCACGAGTTAACTTGTCCAAAATTACCGATTGAGTCGAGCGCAATATGTCACCCTTAAGAAAATTAAGGAAAAGGAAGAAAAAGTGAAAATTATTCTAAAGTCACCAATGCCTATGGTCTTGAAGAGGAAGGTCTTCAACCAATGCATTCTACCAGTGTTGAAATATGGAAGTGAAACCTGGGTGTTAAACGCAGCAATAACCCAGCGACTTCAGACAACGCAAAGAAGTATGGAAAGGTGTATGCTTGGGTTCACAAGAAGAGACAGGAAACGCAACACCTGGGTGAGGATGAGACCGGAGTGACAGACATCATAGATAAAGTAAGGTCACTGAAATGGATGTGGGCAGGCCATGTGGCGAGAAGAAACGAAAACCGTTGGACAAGAGCGGTTCTGAACTGGACAGCAAGAGATGTGAAGAGACCAAGAAGAAGACCGAAGGACCGATGGAACAGAGACATCATTAAGTACTTAGGGGTGAGATGGCAGAGAGAAGCTCAGAATAGAGAGAATTGGAAAGCGCTTGGGGAGGCCTACATCCGACATCGGATTGAAAATGGCTGATGATATATAATATACATATATATATATATATATATATATATATATATATATATATATATATATATATATATAAGAAAAAAGATGCATAAACTAAATTTTGCGTTATTTCTCTTTGGCATAGTCGTTTACAACGTCATCTTTGTTGGATTATGTTGCCAGTTCTGCCAATCTTTTCTGTGACATTTTGGAACTTAAGTAGTGTTTGCTTTCTTAACGAAAAAACTGCTGGTAACGGTTATAAGAAGAGTTGTCATAATACTAAGCGGAATAAATTTTTTTGGAAATTTTTGAGGCTAAAATTAACTGTGAGATGAAAACATTCAATGATATCAATTTACAGTTAAGTTCACATCTAATAATCAAAATTTCACCATACGAATTTGAAATCTTTACACAATTACGATTTGTTTGTTATTTCATCGACTTTTACATAGATGGTCGCTTTTGAATTCTGCTTTTATTTCTGTCGCAATTTCTTCGGCCGAGTTGACTGAAACTGTTACACGGAATTTAGATATTTGAAGCAAATCCGCGATTGCGCTTTTTTCACCATTCAGCCTCGGGATGTGTGCGCTGGGTATATAAATTTCGAAATTGTGTTTCCCCACATTTTCCTATTCATATTCACCATCATTCCCTTAAACCCAGGAGTAAATTGTTTGTCTCTACCTCTTAGGAAGAATGACCCAATATCTTCGAGTTAATTGATAGTACTTGCGATCCAATAAACGAGATAGAACAAAGCTTATCAGATGTTTCAGAAGACAGGACGAAATCGCTTATCAAACCTGTTGTTAGCATTCACTTATGATTTCTTGAAATTTCTCTGCCATTAATTCCAGTATTTTTTATCTTACCTTCTTACCTTTCCATTTCCCATGGGCGATTTCAATTAAGTCGAATAGTTTCTTCCTTTGTGACCGTTCCGCTCTTTTGTTTGGAAGCATTGCCTTCACGTAAACGATTACTGATAACGATGAAATACTATCAGATTTGAAAGTGAATTTCATTACATGCTGGTGAAATATTTGCAAGATATGCCTTTAAAGTCGATGGTGGACGTGGGCGGACCTAGAAGCAGCTCATGGTAGCCATGGGGGTTGCGTTTTCGCCTTTCGTGGCAAGTTTTGATTCCCGGATTCATTCACCTCGAAGTAATTTTAAAAATACGGCAACTATAATTTATCTCGATGGCGAAAAGTGTTACCTTGATAATTCCCTCATATTCTTTATCAATAGGTTCACTGAATCTTTTGAATATTGGCAGAAAATTACACCAGTCTTCCTATATCAAAAGAATAATTTATGTGTAATACTTTGAAAAAGTTCCTTGTATTAGTAATGTCCTAGAAAATGGCATAGTTCAGCTCCCTAGGATCAGTCAGGCTATATATGGGGGACATATATTGCTTTTGGATCCGTCGATGATGGAGTTTCTTTTCAAGTCATCGAAAGCAGAGTTCATCTTTTAACTCTAGGGCTACCGGATAGGGAGTTCAGCTTTGATGATGGCGGTGCCGAGTTCGATTCCCGGTGGAGTTACACATAACCCAAGTATGCGAAATGACCTTTGCTGTCATCGACAACTAACTTTATATTATAGTTTTAAGGAAGCAAGAGCAGCCAAGGATTTATCAGATTTTATTTATGCATTCAAATCATAAACCCAGTTAGTTTTAATTTATAAGTTCAGTTTATTGGCATTAGAACCTTGAATTGATACTTAAACTATGTTTGAAGGCTTATCGGGGAATAATTTTTTATAAGTTTCCATTCCTGAATTAAGGTATAGTGACAAAACAAACGCGTTAAATTATAAGTTATTGTAAGTGTCGATAATGTAAATAACATTATGACTGTATTATAGATAATTTTACACAAACGACCGCTTAATTCATTTGGTAAGAATTTAACGCTTGATAAAATACTTAGGAAGATACTGATAAAAAACGAGTCAAATGATTTTAAAACTAGTGTGAAAACCACTTCGAATATAATCCATTTCATTATCTTTTTTGAAAAAAAATAAAAAGAAAAGAGAAGGGATGTTCTTGAATTCAGAGGAAATTTAACTCTTTCCAAGGCAAGTGTTCCTAAGCTGGCATATCCAACATCTCTGTGAACTTTCTTTAGGCAGAATCTTCTTTTCAGTTCTAACTGGTAACAGTAAAACATTGTTACCCCGTTGAAACACATTTCATTGATTACGTGATATAGTTAGACGAGGCATTAAAAGGTTTTAAGCATCGGTTTATTTAGAAAACATAATGTTTCTTTAATATCAACTGTAGGCGGTTAAGTCACGAAAAAATGCAGGATTAGTGCAAAAAGTCACAAACTTCAAAGTAAAGGAATGTTTCAAATGCGAAATCAAATATGCAGTGTTAAAAAATAAATAAAGAGCGACCACGATACGAAATTATTCAAAACTTTCTTATTTCTGAACAATAAAAAAGGTCTGCAGTAAAAAAGGGGTTTATCTGAAGTGAAGGATTCGATAAAACAGTTTTTACAATGAATGAGATACTTATCATGCAATGGTATCCTTATTTATTTTACATATATTAGTATTTTCATATAGTATTGATTGAATACACAGGATAAGATAATGCAGTGAGGAAAATACTCCTGAAAGCAATGCATAAAGGTAGTTTTAGCTAAAGTCACGTTTAAAAAAATACGCCATATTATGCCTAGGTATTAGTTGTGTGTTTTGCAGTATGGCATGGAATTTTCATTATAATTAGGAAATTATTAGAGATATCAAGCAATGCTTTGGGTGTTTTGGTTTGGCCATGGTGGGTACGATCTCTTACGAATCACCAAGTAAGCTACCTCAGATAGTTGTTTTAGTGAAAGTATTCACAAACTCTAAAAAGTAACAACTCGGTGGAGGAGTAAGGATCCCAGTAAGTTCATAAATGTGATCTGCAAGGTCCAAGTTCGTCTATCCCCTCAGAGGGATCGAAATCGAGAAGCTTGGACGTAACTGTCGTGAACCGGGTCTTCTAAACTTATGTTGTTTCTGGCAACCCCTTAAGCCAAGGAAGTCTTCCTTACATGGACACAAGGAGCAATGTGTTGCGGTCACGCCACAATTAGAAGCTTGCGAGGTCGAGGACATGGTCCCCTAACGCAAAATCTTCTATTGGGCTCAAAATGGGCGCCTCTTCTGCAACTCTGACGCCTGTAGAACGAACCAGCCCTACGACATTTGTAAAACTGGTGGCAGTCTTCCGGGTCTGGATAACGTCCCCTTCCTGGACAGACAAAGGGGGCTCTGTCGGTTGTAGTCGTCACTGTAGTAGTAGTCGTTGGTGTCGTAGTAGTAGTTGCTGCTGTTGTAGTGGTAGCTTCCGTTGTAGTTTGAGTTTCATTCGCGGATGAATTAGATGTCGAACTCGTACTAGTAGAGAGTGGCGTACTGGAAGCTGCAGTTTCGCTGACGGTCGCAGCTGATGAAGTAGGAGACACTGTTGTCGTAGACGCGGCATTGCTTTGGTCAGTTGTAGACCCTGCGGTACTAGTTGATGCAGAAGTAGTTGAGGATTCAGTTGTTACTGTCGTGCTTTCGCCAGTCGAAATCGAGGAGGTAGATGATGTTGATGATTCCGCAGAAGTTGTTGTTTCAGAAGTACTTGACACTGAGCTGACTGTTGAAGAAGACTCAGTGTTCCCTGTAGTGGACGCCTCAGTACTACCAGATGAAGTAGTTGACGAAGCATCGGTGGACGAATCAGTACTACCAGATGAAGTAGTTGACGAAGCATCGGTGGACGAATCAGTACTACCAGAGGACGTAGTTGACGAAGCATCGGTGGACGAATCAGTACTACCAGAGGACGTAGTTGACGAAGCATCGGTGGACGAATCAGTACTACCAGATGAAGTAGTTGACGAAGCATCGGTAGACGAATCAGTACTACCAGATGAAGTAGTCGACGAAGCATCGGTGGACGAATCAGTACTACCAGAGGACGTAGTTGACGAAGCATCGGTGGACGAATCAGTACTACCAGAGGACGTTGTTGACGAAGCTTCAGTGGTTGTCGCTTCAGACGTTGTACTTGTTGAGCTGTCTGTTGATGAAGACTCTGTACTTCCAGTTGTAGTTTCAGTAGAGGCAACCGTGGTCGTAGCAGTATCTTCACTGAGGTATATCTCAGGATATATTACATTGCTTTCGTTAACACATTTGTATGTAAAGTTTGTTCCGGAAACATTCCCACTCTCTGCTGTGCTATTACATATCGGGATGACGAAGTCGCTACAGGAAGAGTCACTCAAAGTAAGAGAGCAGTTCTGCGTTATTGAGTTGTAAGCCATTCCGCTTGCGCAGACGTAATCGTACTGGTTTGATTGCTGGCATCCGTGGTATGTGTTGCAAGAATACGGATCAGGAAAGAATACCTCCGAGGTGAAAGTGTTTTGCGGGCATTGGAATTTCTTGTACCTGCGAAAGGAAGCATGTTTGAGATAATTCAGGCTTCAACATAGTAATGTATATTAAAGGAACAGGAATACTAAAGAAAGGTAACTAATAATCAGATACCAGTAAGAATCCAAAACGAGGACTAAGGAAAGGACTAAACCTTTGATTTCTGAAGAATACCTGATCTGTCCAAGAGCTGCTAAAGCTGGATGTATTTCAATTGTCGTCAAGTATAAGTAACTGTTTTGAACTAAACATTTCTCGATGATTCTTAGGTATGAAAGTGGTAGGAAAAAGAAACTTCATTCATTCATGATCTTTGGGAGTACTTTTCAAAACTGAACTTGAAATTTTCTAGCAAAGATCGAGTCAATTGAAATTGCGCTGACAATGCTGCTTTAACCACATATTAAAACTACATATTATTTGCATTTATGTTCGTTCGAAAATCATTTGCAAAGAATATATCACGAAAATTTCCTTAAATAATCTGTTAATGATTGCAGTGATTGTTAGTGCCGGAGAAAAAAATGATCGCAGAATGTTGTCATTAAATGATTTTTGATATCTGAAGTTCCTTACAAAGTTAAAATTGGTTATTTTGTTCCTTGAGAGGTGTATGAACTTTCGCTCCTATATTTTATGAAGATGTCATCGCATACTACATTAGCGTATCCCTATGTCGACATAATGAATGACAATATTTGTGAAATGTTTTACCAACATTTGGCCGCCGTAAACTCTATCAAGATGACGGTACGAAGATGATAATATGCTTACTTAAAAATTTTACAGAGTAAAGAGGATAAAAACGAGATGTGTACCCGTCCATAAACCCTATGTACAGCAAAGATTTTGGTTTAAATAATTGCAGAGAAACCTGCTCAAGTGGATCCTATGTACAGAGGAAAACTGCCCTATACTATATATAAAAAATCGCGGTCTAAATTGATTTCGCTAAAGACAGGTTTGCTGTATTAAATTGACAGTTAAAGGTAGAAAAATTAATAACAAGGAAATAGATGTTATTTAAAAAAATGATAAGGAGTTAATAGAAACGATAGAATATCCTACATATAGCTCTATCTCACATGTACAAGTATTTCTTTGTAGTAAGCACAATCATAGTACTCAGAGTTAAAAATTTTAAGTAATAAAATTAATTTACTGGCATAAATTGCTCAGGTAAATAGATGATCATTAATTTATGGAAGAGAGAATCTCAAAATCTAAGAGAAATTTTTTCGGCAAGGAATTGCCATGTATACATGGGATTCATTTATATGAGATACAAATTAAAGAACTATTTACCATACCCTTAGAATAAATTATCTTATGTATATTCATATGTATGATATAAATACACATAATAAGTTATTCTATACGTGTAGTGAATTTTCCGATATTACTGGATGTAAAGTAAGAATAAGTTGTCTCCTGTGAAAATTTCGCTGACGGACCCTGATGCTCTATTTCCCCACCCGAATACATTTCAAAAAACATTCCTATCACTACAAATGAATACACAAACACTGAAACATACCTAAAATCACACCTTTTTCTGTATTAACGCCCATTTCGATATACCTGTTTCTTTTGAATAAATATCGACATTTACACATCCAGTAACGAAAGTCTATGAGCATTTTCAAATTTCAACACGATCTTTTTACCAAATGGTTTTTCTTCTTCATTTCTTGATCTAGATTTAGCAGAAAATGTGAAATTTTCTCTTTAAAATGGTGTGTGATTTATATTTTTTGATGGAGTGAAGGGAGAAAGGCGGTGGTAACCGAAAACGGATGTTTAGAAGTAATATATAAGGATTCCTTGAAATTCGTAAGTTTAACATTATTCTTTTACACATAATACACACATTTGAAGTGATATCAGTACATCCCTTTTCCAAAGAGAGAAATCCAGCGAATTAGCCTCCCAAATTTCAAGTTCAAATTAATGTCAAGGATAGAAAAACTTACGAAAATTCACAGCAAACGAAAAAAACACAACAAACAGCCCAACTATCTTGATTCCGTGGTAGCTGTAACGTGCGCATTACTTGTCCGAGGATCCAGTAGAATATACGGAATTAATTTGGTGGATTTCTTACCTGCAGGACCCTTTTGGAGAGCAGAACAAATTTTCCTCGTCGCAGAAGACGTTGGCTGGACATGTGAAATTGACATTCACGTCATATGTGAAGCCCGTTCCCCCGTCTGATATACAGTATCCCACCGTTTGACAATCCTTGCACTGATACCCTGCCCTGGTGCAAGGTAACGTTGTATCTTGACCTTTGATTTTGTCCGCTACTACCAGCAGCTGAAACATGCAGGAGTGAAAATTATTTCGTAACTTCCTTCATAGACTATATAATTAGACGGTTAAACGTCGTTGAGACAAGATGAAAGGATAATTTTTGTTAAAAAGTTGATACTATGCAATAAAACTCGCTCAAAACAAATTTTAGGGAACCGACAGTTAAGTTCACAATTTATTTATATCACAACTGTAGTATCTTTTTTGTCGTACACATCTTAGGATTGCAGGGTTTTGTCGTTAATAATCTCTATTAACGTAACTGAATTCTACGATTGACCATCGCTCCATCGCATAACCGTTTCTTATTTATCATAATATTACTTAAGCGTTTATAATAACATTTATCAATTATATTTCATCATCCGCAAAACTTCCCACTAATTCGTTCCCGAGAAATGGATATCAGTGAAAAGAAATTGATGAATGTTGACGATAGCTGATGAAAAATGCATGAAGGAAAAGGGTATGAAATGAGGAAGGGAAAGATAAGCCTTTGTAAGTTAAAATGACCGATGTATTTGGATTGCAAGAAATATATTTCCTCTGCAGTAAAAGAGCCGTTAAGTGAATGGGTGAGTGAAAAATCTTTGGAAACCACGAGTTAGATCGTGATAGAGAAATCGTGATGAGGAAGATTACAAGAAATTAAAGAGGTTGACATAGTACGGAGAAATACCTGAAGATAAATTACTCGAAGAAATGAAGGGATATCAACTTTTACCAGTAATTCTAAACTATTTTAGTTCGCCACCCAGGTTTCGTCAACAAAGGTTACTTCATCATCTCGCCTTTCCTGGGCATCTTCCAGATAATGTGACTCATCGAAAACTGAGTGGGGAAAATTAAATATTTAAGTCGTACGGCTAAAAGATATCCTTTTATTTTCTGCACCTTGTGAAGTCTTACCGCAAAGTCGTACCTGAAGTCATTGATAGTAATAATTTACTCTTCAAATAAGCTTAGAATAATTTCTTTACGCGCGGGCTATAAAATCGCTGCCTAAAATATCCTTGGAAAACTAGAAGTAGAAAGATTGTTGTTGAAAATCACGTTGGTCGCCATTCAGTACCTTTAAAATGAAATTAAGACATATAATCTTGTAGTTATCTCTTTTACGGAAACGATAGCATTCACTAAAATATCAATCACATTTTATTGTAAAAGTGTCTTGTCGGACAACTTGTTGAAAATTACAACCTTTTGAATCTTCTAAAAATTGAAAAATATATTTATTTATTCTTAAATACTACAAGTAGGCACCAGGCCAGGTGGTAGTATCAAAAGGGGAAAAGAAAATTAAAATACCCTGCCTGGTATTCACCCTAGTCGGGAGGAAAAACCCCCAAAACCTCCCGAAGGCAGTACATCATCATAAAACAGCAAATATAATTACAGATATAATTACAAGATACAGAAATAATTACTAAATACAAATATAATTGCAATATAGAACTACAAAACCCTTTTAATTCTATTTACAAATGCTTTACAGGAAGGAGGAAAAGGTTCGAAAACTTCTTCAGGTAGATTGTTCCATTCGACTATTCCGCGATTAAGGATATTGTCTCATTTAATCTAGCTCAACAATTAGAACAACTTATAAAAACTTAGGTAATTGAAAAAATTATTGATATTGGTATTGCAGTAATAATGGTTAAAATGTTTTGACAGCTGAGGTCATTTTGCACTGGGAATCGAACCCTGAACCGCTTTCATCAAAGTCGAACACGCTGCTATCCGGGAGCCTAGTAATTGATATTTTCACCGTTCATGTAGTATGCATACTTACAATTATAACCGGTCTTCAAAGAAGTAATTTATTTATGAAATGTAAAACATGTTTCACTATGACAATTTAAATAGTAGGTGTAAAATTAATAAAATTAAAAGGTTTTACGAATAAGCAATTAATCATTCGTCGTCATAAATAACAAATATGCCGAAAAGAAACTGTTGAACAGCGCAGTATAGTGATAAGTATATAATGCAAAATAAGCGATCTCCCGTATAGATATTGCAAAGATTAGGAACATTTTTTCTGTATACAGCATATGGTACGAATTTCAGACTTTTCCTTTCAAAAATTCCCATGAATTTCGGAATGAATCGAAGAGAGTTTTGAAATTCAGATAGTTCAAAGGAATCATGAATATCAGTTAACGTCGATATCCATGACATTTTTTTTTAATCTAGCAAAGAGTCAAGCAAATATGGCTTGGAATTGCAATTTACATTAATTATTGCCGGTTGGGTTCCTCTAGAATCACTCCACATACATTGAAACAACAGTTATCCTCTAGACTCTGGTTTAAATTCTGGAATTCTGGAAAATGAAACTCTCTAGTAGTAGGATATTCGGCTAGTCCACAAAAGGGATATGTTCGGATAGTCGATAAAATTAGGAAATTTTGTTCAAATTAATATCGAATATGTATACCTAAAATGAATGGGGAAAGTACGCCTTATTTGAATAATCGTGCTGCGTTAGGTAACCGCAGGATTTGGGAACTGGGCACTCCAGTATTTGGAATTATTTTCCGACTTATCTACTATTTGTATCTATACCGAGTGTCAATTACTGAAAATTGAGTCCCATATTCTGTTGCAAATTTTTCTTCGGACATGGAGAAATAAGCTTATTAATTACTTGAGACAATTATTCTTCAAAAAATATTCTTCTTTCGACTAAAACTTAAGCTAAATCGTATCAAATTTAATCTAATAATTTTTTTAATATCTTTTTCGTGAGTATTTATGTACATAGTGTTACCTCGATTTAATTTACGATTATTTAACTTAATTTGTTCCAATTCGAAATTCGGAACTCGATAAGTCCGTATCTCGATACACAGTATACATTTTATCTTTTCGGCTCGTTTCTCGAAATTAAGTTCACTTCTTGAGTTCAAAATCTGGTAAGAAAACGTTTCCTTCGGAAAGTTGATATCTAGAGCGGTTACTGAGTTAAATTATCACTGTTATTGTTTACTTGCGTGTTGATACTGTCATTGATACATGAAGTAATAAAAATTATTCGAAAGTAAAAAATTTTCGATTACCAATCTCGATTGACCGAATGTCTCTCGACGATTGTTGTCCATCCTAGCTACAGGTAGACTAGATTGTCTAGGAAAAAAAAACAATAGACATGCTTACCATTAGAAATAGAAAAAGTCCCATCTTCAATCTTCTATTCTTCCTAAAGATCTTCCTTCAAATAACTGAAGAATGCTTCGTGGGTTGGTTATGTAGTTGGAAGACACCCCGTTGTGAGGATCAGTCAGTTTATTTAAGTTAATGTATTACGATCAACTCCAATCTTATCTGAGGTCACATTAAAGCCTGCCGGCGTCAATTAGTACCACCTATTAAAACTTGATGAAGTACATATTTACATTCCACAGCTCTTTTAAGTTGCTTTGTGTTTTTCCGTTTCTAGGAGTGGTGTTTCATTGAAATGTTTACCGATTGCACGCTGAGGAAATTTGTTTAACACGATTCAACCAATACCGAAAAATATGTTGAATGAAATAGTGAATAACCACGATTTAACTTCCCCTTAGAATTCAGATGTTTTTTGAAAAATTTGATTCCTTCGGGACGTTCGACTGCTTCTGTTAGACTCTGAATTACGTAAACTGTTTTCCTAGATTTGGAGCGATAAACCCGAGTTTGAAATTTCGTTTCCAGTGCCAAGTCATGAGGAAGGCACGAAGCAAATGAACTTCGCGACGCGTATAAACACACAAAGGCAAAGGATTAAATTAGCTAGAAATATTTCGCGATTATTTATGATCAACTGTTTGAAAATTTCCAGGTACGATTCTAAAAATCGGAAATAGAATCGTTGATAATGCGGCTGCTGGGAGAATCTTTTTTAATTAATAGAATTAATTAATATTTATTTATAATCTGTGCTAATAATAGTAATAATGGTAGTAATTAATTTAATGAAAGACCCCCCAATCACAACCTCTTTATCAATTATTAATTGACAAACGCACAAAACAATTCTCTAACAAGATATATCTGATTTATCGGGACTCGAACTCAGGACCGGGGGGTTGGAACGCTAGAAGGCCACCACGGCCGAAAATCCGTCCTAATCATTGGAAATTACTTCTTCAAATCAGGCCAAAATATAATACCAATATTTACAATTTACTAAGTGCCCATCACACACTCAAGCGAATAAAATCTTTTAATATTTCAAATAAGATAACTCTTACTTTTTTAAAGAATTCCAAATCAAGCAATCTTACTTAGAGGCATTAGATATAAGCAGTAATAAATATACGTTTTAAATATGTAAAAATTGGCTTTGCCATTTTTGACGAGGCATCTTCTTTAAAAAATGTAAAATTTTACCATTCAAATCTCTGTAGAGAACTGAAATGGGGCTCGCAGTACTGTAGAATCACGAGAAATTGAAAAGTAGGCGAAATGAGGAGTGAGGTAGTTTGCTCCTACATACTTCCCTCACCGAGTCAGTATGTTATAAGCGGAAAAAGTCCTCGTAAGTTAAGTAGAATGACTCTCCGAGTAGAACTTTTCGTAGCAATTCATAAGGAGATCAATCATTGAATAACATTATTCAGCACATCAGTTACTTTCATGTCAACACAGCCACAAACGACACTAAGACGTGGTAAATAAAATAAATTTATCTTTTTCTGTACCGAAAGACTAATGGAAAATATTCCACTTATTAGGATAAGGTAGCAGAATCGAAATTCATCTCTGCTTTATAAAAAGCACCAGTTTTCTGCATTAACAAAAATTTCTTACAGAGGAAATTTTTCCTCTCTTTGTTCTTTTAGCTTAAGAATCTTCCTATATAGCAAGGACCGGATTCTGATTTTCCTGTATCTCAGAACTCATTACATTTATATTGGTTACCGAGAATTATTCCGAAGAAATGAAGATCAATTTTTAATCGAGCAGTAAACTTTATTCCTCTTCTGTGACGAATGAGAAACTACCTTTCTTACTTATAGTTTGTATAAAGGTGAAATTGGAAAATTCTTATTCAGTCCTGACGCCATTAATCCTACGTCTGACCAAAATTTGTGCATCGGTGAAACGATTTGCAGAAGGTCGCAAATGTGATATTTGGTTCAAAATTAGAGAAGAAAGCAATTGGAGTTCCAAAAATATGTTTATTTCCATCTATGTGAGGAAAAATCATTCCGAAGGGTCGGAAAAATTGTATTCTGGATGGCCATCTCATCTTCTGACCCTTTTTCATGTTCTTCATGCCACTTTCAAAGTGATTATTGGGTATATGCTTCGCGGTGGTAGTTCGTCTTGAACGCATTCATATACGTAGTTTCCAGCAATCTCCCCTGTCTGACCCACGGCAGTACAGATTGGCACGGGATATTCTTGGCAGGTTCGGTGATTGATGGTGAGGGAACAATTTCTGGTCACTGGGTTGAAGGCAGTTCCATCCCCGCAGACGTAGTCGTACTGTTCAGTTCCTTGACATCCATGGTATAAGGTGCAGGAATACGGGTCGGGGAAGACCACCTCAACGTCAAAGTTGTTAGGTTGACACTCGAATTTCTTGTACCTTTGGACAGTGAGTAAACCATAATTATCGCTATTTTCAGTATCTCATCGAGGCTGCGGTTATATTTAAGCAGACTTTAGTGAGGATATGCCTCCTTCACTTCAGTGTCAGATATGGTTCATCTATCAATATTGAGGACCTCAAACATCTCCATGCTCTTTTACGCCCGCGGAGGCCGATAATTATTGCTTTTGGAAGTAGGATATGCAAATAAAAGCGTAAATTAAAAATAAAATTGTATAGTATAAGTGGAACAGGTACCTTTTTAACTGAATTTCAGCGAAATAAGAAAAGGTGAATATAATTAGTGAAATTTCCATCATGAAAATTTTGAAAAGTAAGAGTTGAGTCTCGTTCCAAACATGCTTAAACCCGTGTACTTTAACCATCTTTCAATGTACCTGCAGTATCCTTTTCTGGCGCAATACCACGTGGTTTCATCGCACACTACCATTCCAGGGCAGACATCACTTGTTGAATCATATTCAAAGCCTACGCCGTCGTTCTTTGGAACACAGTGTCCCACAGTGTAACAATCTCTGCATTGGATTCCCTGCCTGGTGCATAACTTGTACGAATAATCTTCTTCAGCGTTCAGCTGCACCGCCAAGAGTGTGAACTGAAAGAAGCCAGAGATCAAAGTCAATTTTTCACGAATTCTTGGTCTCATCTTGTCTATATGGATCTGATAGGAATAAGAGAGGAGGAAATGGTAAGGGAAACGCATCATTTTTGGGGAGTATCCTACCCAGAAGCAATAAGAAGAATTAGAGTGCTCGATGGCATATAAAATGGGGGTAGTTACATATGAAATGAAGACCAAGCGCGATGGAAGACGTCCCATTGAAACCTGTCACAAGACAGCTCGACAGAAGATGACAATTTCGTTTCATTGAAATTTGCAAGCTACAAACAGTTGTAGAATTTTTTGAATATTTAAAATTCGAGAGTCGCTATGATGATGATTGTTGGAAGAATCTATCGTCGAGTTCCCGACTACCTGACATATTTCGCTCTTCGCCATATGCAAAAGTATTCTTTGTAGAACAAAGCAGTGCTTCCATGAGCCGGTTAAAAGTGGTAAACTAAAAGCAGATGGTGAGATGGTTACATCAGCAGTTTTTACTCAATCTTACGCAACTGAATGTAAATGTCGGGGAGAGAATTTTCGTTCACTAAATTCACATCGTATTTGGAGTAGAAATACGATTGGATCTGTAAATCTCAAAATGCAAAATTTTCAAACTCACGATTATGATTCCCAATGTCTTCATCCTGCCAATTCCTCCTCAGAATACGTGGACCGGTGGACGAGTGAATTCTCCCTGGTCTGTCCGTCAGAATTCCCTCTTTTTTAAACTGTGGCAGGACTTTTGCAATCGAAGTCGGTTCCATTGATGTCTCTGAGTCACATCCACTTTACGGTGCGAAAGAAGGAACTTATCGATGCTGAATATTGCGGGAACGCCCATGGAGTGCACACGGTTACGTAGATTGCAAATTAAGAAAACCCCTTCCTCCAGCGGTTTGGATGAAAGCGATATATCTTTCAAATGCACGTAAAGTGCAATCCTATATCTTAAGGATTTTCCCAGATTTCACGGAAATTTCAACCAAAGCCATTTTCTCTGTATTGCCGACTTTAGCTTAAACCGTTAATTAGGAATTTGTCCCATTTTTGCAGAAATATGGCAGCCGTGCCATTGCATTTAACCTAAGTTTGTAAGCATATCTACATCACGCTATAAATTATGATTAAGCCTTTCCAGCCGTTAGAACACATAGCACCACTGTAACTCATAGCAGTGGAACTATTGATTGTAATTCAGAACGGAGAATTTCGAAATTTTTTTGGGTATCGACATCGGAGAATTTTCATTTCAATTCTTAATTTTACTGTATTTAAATTATTCCCATTTCTTTGGAATATTTCAAAACCTAGATCTTTCACTTATGGCGCTGAATGTATACATATCAGCACTCATCGATAGAAATGTAATTTTTACTTTGCACATTAAGTTGTGCCACTAATCCAAGGCTATACAAGAAGTGAAAATTTGTGACTTGGCTGGGACTCGAACCGAGGTCTCCCACTTTCCGGGCAGGTATTCTATCCATTGAACTACCGAGCCACGCAGTCTCACTTCTGTAAACGGGAGCTTATATGGGCAAGGTAGTGGTGCTCCACATATCAGCACTCATCGATTTTAACAAGGGTAAAAGAAAAATCTATAAATCATAATAGTGTCCATATATGAATTTTCATTCGACTTAAGTATACTTATTCTGGTGTAAAATAATGTAAATCTCGTACTTAAAATGATGTCCGTTACTTTTTTTAGTGTCCGTTTCAAAATAAATTTTTATTTTTGATAGGGACAGGTTCTTTTCTTCACTCTTTTATTAATCTTTTGAATCTTTTTCACCCCTTCAATATCTTGGTTGGAGGACCAGATAAAAACATGAAAATTGCACAAAGTAAAGATCTTTATTATATTATACTTCAGCATAAATTTCAACTTTAAGATTCAAAAATATTTTTATTAATATTTATTTTTTTAATAATTATTTATTCATCAATATTTTTTAAACGGTAATATTGCCAATATTGATACTTTATTAAAAGTAACTGTAAGATATAGTGTAACAGCCCAAAAATATTAAGGCAGAGAAATTGTTCCTTCTTTGAAAAGTTTCTCGTTAAAAGTTGAATTTTGTTCATATTTGACCAATAAATTTAAGGTGTTAAAATGTTTAAGAAATACATATAGTTTGATAATTATGGTTTTATTTCTTAGGCCAGAGTATACTGAAATCAATGCAGCTTATTTGAAAGTCCTAGGGTAACCCATTGCTGAATAATTGAAGAATTTGTAGATACCTGCAAACGCGAAAAACCTCGTGCGGCCAAGTACAAAAATGGCCACCATCTCCAAACAGTAAACATTAAAAATATTTAAAAAATACTTTTGAGCTCTCTAAACTTAAGGGTATCTTAAAACCAAATATCATTTTTTTCTGAGTTGGTCGAGCAACCAGTGCTGGACCACTTGGTATGGATTAACCCAATACTCTTCACTTCTATTGTCTATATTGATGTAAATTAGGGACAAAATCCCTGATTATCCCGGCCATGACGACATTTCTGTCTTCGTCCGAAAAAGGCCATTTAAGTTTACACGATGACTTAAGCACGTCAGAAACGATTCTGTTCAATGAGTCATATCCATTTTTTCTTTTTCGTCAGCAAGCATCTTTAAAATATCTTGAATTTGGAAATATTTTCATGACACAGGTTTATATTGTCGCTAATGAGATTCATAGGGTAGACTAAGATGCAAATCATAGTTCCGATATACGGAAATAAAATTAAAAATCATTTTTCCCAATTTTCTAATTTTCGTAAAATCCTATATATTCTCAATCTTGGTTAACCATTCGGCTATTTGACAAAGTGTTCTGTCGATTTATGTTACCATTCTGACATTTTTTACATTCAAACGCTAGGAATAATTCATTTCTTAATAATATATCGAGAAACACCATTATCATAAATATCTAAAGATATCTTTATTCCTAATCGAAACAGTGTTGTAAAAATTTGCAACATTAGCTTGAAATTTTTGGAAATATTGGCCGATTATTTAGAACACGTCTAATAAGACCCATAACATGATTTGAGTCAATTTTGAAGCACTTATCAAGGAATTTAAAAAATAATATTATTTCATGAATATATTTAATTAAATTAGTCATTAATACATCAATTAAATTATGTTAGCTCCATTGAAATTAATTTTTAATTCTTGTAAAAGATGTAAAAATCATTAAAATACCAATAACATCAATTTGTACAATAAATAGATATTGTAACGTTTTAGAATTAAATTCTTATTATTACTTATCAGATTATAGGATAATTTTATTCACCTATCAATTCTCAGCTTGACCTTAGAAAAGTCAAAGCGAAATGTGGTTTATGTACATTTTCTAAAATAATCTTTTCTTAATAGAATTCTGTTCTTTTGAAATTGGTATATTCTATTCGAACAGAATACGTTGGTGTCTCTCTTTGGATGAGTGACTCGACGAAGATATATTGCTGCCATATAGTTTATAACATTTCACATAGTGTACCACATGGTCAATTGGTCGGTATCCACTCCTGCTGCGAGGGTCCGATCGCTAATGCAGTCTGAAGGTGAGCAGGGGTCGGGATAAGGACATTGGCAGAAGCCCTGCAAATTACTAACTAATAGAAAAATCCCTCAGAAATCCAAATTTAATCGAAAATAAAATATAGATACATTCTTTCTTGGGCTCATTTCCAGTATGTCCCAAAAATATCTTATATAAGAAAAGCATTTTACCTTTCAATAATTTCTGGAACGCTTCCCGAAGTGATAGGTATTTGAAAAATATTCTTAGAGGACCAAGAAACAATTACATTCGGTAATGTCTCCCTGATATTAATTATCAGTACTTTTAAGCTAAAATTCCCTTATTTCCAGTGCTGATACGCGTTAAGCATTCCTCATACGAAATGACTGGAGCGAGAAATCTTTTAAAATGGTGAGTTTCCGGATTTTGACATGATTCGACGGAGATAAGGAGAGTTGAGGCAAAGTCAAACGTTAAGAAAAGTAATTTTTTTGACATAAGAAAATCAATAAGGATTCAATAAGCAAAGAGTACAAAGGTACATTCAAATGATGTGGATGAACCAAGAATAGAACCCTCTTGGGATAAAGAAGAGATGCATCAGACGGAATTCTTAAGAAAGGAAATTAATAAATCCATAGTCCAATGCGATAAGGTGTAGTGATCACCCAGAATGAATAGAGATATCCTACAAAAAGATTGTGGGTTAGAATCCAGGTCTCAGTAGATATTCCACTAAAGGACATACGTACATGGAAATCTTGAAACGGGAGATTACCCGTAATTTTCAGAGCTTAGTTTTGATAAAGTACGAGAAGCTCATCTGAAAATGGGTCACCAGCGCTCTTTTGGGTCGCCGTTGGTTATGGGTTAAATGCTTGTAGAGCGTAAGTCACTTCCAGTCGTGAAATATACAAGAAACTCCATTTCTTAAGGATAAATTTAAAAAGAAACGAAAATTCGAAGAGTTGAAACCAGAGGATTGAACAGTAGTGTTTATCTGATAGCTAGTTTAAGCCTCTCAAATGTAACACTATGGCTAAATATCTATTAAATTTCACGGAAAAGATAGCAGAGATGACGCAATGTCCTTCAAAAATTAACCACCAGACACCTTCCGCAATCCTCTCGATAAGAGGAATGATGCGAATGGATTGATAAAACGGCGTTTCTCAAAGCACGCATACAGTATTCTGAAGACAGGAGGGACGGATTCAGAACTCCCTGGACCATTTCGAGGAAAACGCACTTAGGACAGGAGCAGAATAATGAAGTCTCTCGCCTTCGCAATACTGATCGTAAGAGTTTCACTGTCTTTATCATCGATTTCATTTCGTTATTTTTCTTTGCTATCCATTTTTAAAAATCACTCCTTTTTCCTTGAATTGCGATCTTGGTGACAAGCTGATATGATTGCGTAACCTTTTTTTTTATCGGTGGGACTATCATGGAGCAATAAGGCGCCCGTAATATACTTGGCATACTTGTGATATTCGCATTCCATTAGCCATTGGCTGTTCTCTCATAGGTAACATGCTGAGAAGAGTTTTTCAGCAAATTGAAAACAGTTTATCTGGAGATTATTTATTTTGGATTATAATTTTTTAAAGCCAAGAAAATAAAATAACTTTGTCCAAGTTCAAAAATTTTTAATTTTTTTATTGCCTCGTGTATGGTCATGGAATTCCATTACGTAACAGCTCATTCGATTGATTTAATTTTTATACTTTTTAACATTATGGAATCATTATTTTCTGGGTTTGAATTTCTCATTGACGGCCACTTAATTTCAGAACTATTTAGTTATAAGACCGAATCATTCTTAAACAGTATAAAATCAATCTGATCGATAATTGAATTTAGCCTAATTTCCTCTATACTAGATATTAATCATACTCTACTCCATCAGTTATACCGGGAATGATAGCATCATTTTCTCTAATCATAGTTGTCTATCGTTGAATTCTATCTCTCTGTCTCTTTCTATATATAAAGCAAATTCATTTTCATTACCGTCCGAAATTTTCCTTGAAATTTATGAATTTCTCTTCTGTTCAATACACAATAACAAAATTCCGCTTGTTTTCTAACTCGCTCCTTCGCAACATTTATTATCAATAACGTTATAATCTGTTTTGTCAATGTAGAAGCTACAGCGACCAAATGCATGATAAAGCTTGCACGAATCACGTTTAAAAAATAACCCTTCGTTCATTATCAATACAATAACGGTGCAAATATCCTGAGTGATTAACGAAGCCACTAATTTATTTATATAAATTATGATTGTTGGCTTTGTGTTTTACTATTTCTTCTAAACTAGTTGTCCCGTGCGAAAATTTCGCATAAATGGTCATAGCAAGCAATTTAATTAAAAGGAAGCGGTTGCTCTAGTTGGCTCTCTCAACCACCTATAACCTGATGTAAAAACTAAATCTTTATTTAACTAAATGTTTTTTTTATTTCCTAACGCAGTAACAAGGGTTTCTGAACAGGTGCAGTGCGACAAGGTAATTTTAATTAATACGATTTAACGTTAACTCACTCTCAAATGGAATGGAAACCTTTCAAAAATATACTGTTGACAGTAAATAAAATTCGAGATTATTTATTTCTTTATTTAATAGCTTTCCGATGCCAAAATTTCGCGCAAATGGTCATTAGGGTGCATGCAATTTAGAATAACTCAAAACAATAACTCAAAACAGAATAACTCAAAACTAGATGCTTATGAGAGCATCTTCTTACATCAAAATAAAGGAATACTCAGGAATGCCGACGACGGTCCTATCTCAACTTTTTCATTCTCGTACTCTCTTTTGGAGACCATTTCTTAAAAGAACCAACTCCCGGAATTTCCGTTCCCCACCTTCTTCCCGTACGTGACACCAAAAAAACCCCGCCCCAAAAAACCTCTCCCACGAGAAACAGTTACAAATACCTCACACTTCACATTTTCTTCTCATTCAACATTTGACCCCCCGTGAACATGGGAGCGTAGCTTCCGAAATGCGCATCGGGAAATTCTGAAAACTGATGGCCGCCCGGGTAATAATCTTGTTCCGAGGAATCGCCCTCAACGGTTGCCGCTTTCGGCGTTTGTAGAAACCTTTGTCTCTTAGTCATTGAACACCGAGTTCCTTTTTCCTTTCTTTCACTATTTAAAATACTGAATCATAACTCATAAAGTGATCGAGATCGCATCATAGACATACGAACAATTTTGTGGAAATATTTTCCCTGAAGGCCAAAAAATAATGTTTTGTTAATAGTTGTTTCATGTAAAACATTTTTCGTGAAACGAGGAAACATACATTGATTGTTAAAGGAGAAGGAATGAGCCAAAGCTACACTTCTTATTGACCGATATTTCGTGCTGTCCTCTTTCTTCTAACCGGTTTCTATGTAGCTAGGGGACTAAGTAGATGACTTCCAACCACGACAATGAAGCAAGAAGAAATATAATATTCTTGTTTACACGGAAGACAATCTAATATCTCTAGCCTTAGTTTACTTTTTTATAATATATTGAATTGTAATTGTGTGTAGGAATTATCCGTACCTGTGTTACCAGTATTGCTAGACACTTGTCAGTAAGCTAAATCTATTGCAACGCGTTCTTATCTTGTGTATTGATGAAATAAAATATGTCTCAAGGAAGAACAACACGAAAAAAGCCTGACCGAATCCGGATTCAAACCCATTATATGTATAAAATATGCTTACCATCCAAGGATTGAAGAAACCTGTGGGCAATAACTAAAAGTAACCCTTCTGTAATGGTAAAACAAAAAATTAAATTTTGAGTTCGATTCAGATAGAAACCCATTCAATTATCATAGTTCAATCTTTACAGCATTATGATAAAACGTATCTTTATGAAAATTGCGAGTAAATCAACAAACTCGACCAAATGACGTCGTTCGAAAATGACGATTTTTTTCGAAATTTTTACACGTTGCTCATTATGTTTGCGTTATTAGGACCTGAAATCTTCCATGAAAGAGAAGATTAGAAATCGTTATGAATTATGAATAATAATATTTTTATTGTTTTAAATAATAGAATTTTCTTATGAGAATACTCTCGACTGAGAGTGATGAATCCTATTTTAATTTGGCAAAAGAAAGAAAGCGTGGAAACGGTAAACGTTCTTCCATATTTACCATTTGCCCTCGTGTGGGCATATTTCTGAGAGATTCATCTTCTCAGGAATAATAACGACTTCATTCTACCAACTTGTACCTTAGCATGAGAGTCATTTACAGGGTATAATTCATGCTATACATTTTGCCGTTCGTAACTTCGGATTAGCGGGCTCCTGTATATCCAGGTTTGTATCCGGATAATTACTGAACGCCCAAGGTCCGATTCCCCGTGGGAGAAAATATCTAGGATAGGACCCTAGCTGTCCTGTCTGACCTTTAACATTACTACTTAATACCTTTAGTCTAGGGAAACCGACATGGATTATCAAATCGCTGAGGAATTATGTAATCATTTGTGAAATAACCGGGCGTCCGGATAAACCAATCCTCCTAAATTACTTCATAACTCAAATTTGATAGAAATATTAAGTAAATAAAGTAAATAATTAAAGCGTGAATAAAGACCATGTACTAAAACGTACATCGATTTTATTGACAAAATTGTAATTTTAAATTACACCTCCACTTAACGTATTTGGTTCTTAAATCATTTGCATCTTATTGGTAAAAATTCATTACACTCAAAATACTTTTTTGCATGAATTGATACCGACAAATGAAGATCATAAGCTTTGTTGAAATGTATGATTTTAATACTTTTGAAGAATCTATGGTAGATCTATGTCTACTACAGTATTCATGAGTAACTCTATGCTTTGGAGTTTTCACATTATCTTTAACAATGCACTACTGATAACCGAATTACTAGACCCAAGTGTTATTTAATGGCTCAATACAAGTTTCCAGTCCCTACCAATCCATTTCGTTTACCATCATATTAATTCTCCGATTCTTTACGATCATCTCAGGAGACATGAGGACTGGATTTTTGGTACTTGATTCTTGCCCAGATATCTCGTAGTAATGTGATCCGAAAATAATGCTAAATGTCGAGTACTGGATTCTCAAAAATGGGAGAAAAATTTTATACGTGACTGCAATCCGAATCCTGATGTCAATTCCATGTAAGTCACTCTAGTCCCTATAATACAAACTTATATTACCTGTTGGTTAGTAAACAAGTAGATGGAGCTGCGCATAGCTGCATCAAACACCGCTAGAGGTCCTCGCAGCCTTTCTTAAAATAAAAACACATCTCCGTTTGAGTCACATCTATGTTGATTTTTCTCACTTATGTTTATTCTTATGCTTTAAGAGGAATACCTTTACATACTAAGATACTTCCTATCTTTCCTGTGATATTCGCAACAGTCAAACTTAAGCGTAACAATTCTTAGATTCTAAGGCTGCTTGAGAGTAGTTACGAATTTGCTAGCTTATTGTAAAACTATTCTGAAGGATTATCACCCTAAACGTCTTCGTCCGGTCCCCTTGAATAGCTGTTCTGTATCAAATCAATTGGAAAATGGTCGAATTATAGAAAATGTTTACCTTTTTCAGGTGGTCGGGATGGCGAATTTGGGAATCGGGGATGAGCAAGTAAAATGCACACGTGAAGGTGCCATATGCCTTGACTGCAAAAGAATAGGCTACTGCGAAAAGGTCGGCGATTTTATATTTAATCTCACTGACGTCAAGAACTGCGTTGTAGATTTCGTGTGCGATGAATGGAGTTTACAGTGCGTGCGGCATGGTACATGCAGGTTCGTATTTATTTATTTATTCATTCATGCTGCTGGTAGAATTTCTTCTGGTGGCAGCCCCAACCATCATCAAGATACAACATAGTTACAACCCGAATCCCTGCACCGGACGTTACACAGATAAATATCCCACACTTAAAATTACTACCCACACAGTACTCAATCACAATGCACATTATTCAAATATCAGTACACTACATCAGGACTTTACACACACACCTTGTCACCCCCACCATAACATTTAAACCACGTATATCCCCTAATTATAAAAACTACAGTTCACTGTCACACTCTGATGCTTTTAAGTCCACATTGTCAATCGTTTTCAAATCGTCCCTTTTATAAACAACCAAATAATACAAAAGATAAACATTCTCCCTCCTCTTATTTAATAAATCTACAGCATCTACTTTTGAAATCTTTTCTATTTTTAGGTAAGGGTTTGAAGACCTCTCCAGGCAACATATTCCATTCTTTAACCCCTCTATTTATAAAGGAATACTTCGCGACGTTAGTTCTTTGTTTCCTCAGTTTCAACTTCTGTAAATGATCCCCTTACTTCTGTAAATGATCCCCTTATACTTTCGTATACTACTCCTGTTTAAGGATAACGAGGTAAACTTTGCCACATGTTGATTAAAAAAAGGATTATGGATTTTGATGATTTTTCCAAGTGATATTAGGGTCACAAATTCAATTATCTACATAAAATTCATTCATCATTGTCTACATGTAGTTTTTCGACGTACGGCCCATTTTCCGTTTTTCTTGCCCTGCATTTGTTTAGAGGTATTCAATAAATTTCTTTGACAAAAACTTGTATCTTTTAATTAAAAAGTCCGGTATATCGGAAACCTTATACAATATTTATTTATCATCGTACTTGTTCTGCTTAAAAATTAACCTTATCTGGATACCGAATAGCTTGTTACTGTTTGCGTGAAATAATTAGAGATTAACATTAGCGTTTTGTGTGGAAGCTTCATATCAACCTTACAAGCGATATCATATTTTCATCCGCATCAAAATCAAAGAACCATCCTGATCGAAACTGAAGATGTAAATAGGAACAGAACGCCTAAAAATAACACGATAAAATTTTATTAAACCTGATACGTGGGTATTAACTGATTTCCTAAAATACTTAATTACCAAGAATTATTTTTGCCATTAAGAGCATTTAAAATCAAATAATGCGATTTTAAAGCATCTATGGAGGAAGCCTATTAGAAGGTTTGGAAGCCTATTAGAAGAACACGTTTTGCAAATAGGTTTGGGGGAAATGAAAATGTATACAGCTGCTGCCGATGCTCCCAGCTCTGCGGAAGCTATACCCGTAACTCTTATGATATTTTATGTATGTACTGCAAGCCTTTATATTAAAAATATCGATTGTTTTTTTTTAGATTCACCCCTTTCTCCTGCCCCGTGATCCAAGATATCATAGTCCCCGACCCTTACTCCTGTTCCGGGTTCTACTCATGTGCTGAGGAATACGCTTACCAGTGTCCCGATGGTGAGATATACTTCAACGGTACATGCAAGGCATATGATGGAGATAAAAGGTGCAATGACTACCCTGTTCTGTGCGAGAAAGCAGGCCAAACGGTGGAACTGGATGGATACAAATATGTTTGCAATGAAGAGACAATTGGTTGTACGCACACTATACATCCAGTTTTTGTGCTCTGAAAGCCCATGTGGTACTTTATTGTTTACCGTTCATTGAACTTCCAAGGGCTTTGAACATTCTGTTCAACTTCTGTACGAGTCACAATCATCTTCTTTGATTTCCCAGTAGGGGTGAACACTCGTTCGATACCTCTCTCGACGATGTATGCCTAAAATATGGAATAAATGAATCGCTTAGTTGGCCCTGTCAACCACCTATACCCTGATGTAAAAACTGAATCGTTATTGTACGTAATGTTTATTTCTTAACGCAGCATTAAGGGTTTCTGCTGTGCAGCGCGACAAGGTGTTTTTAATTAATACATTTTCACGTCGATTCACCCGAAGATGGGATGGAAACCATTCAAAAACATACCGTGGACAGTTAATTTACTAAAGAAAGAATGAATAAGTAACACTTCGTAGTTTCCACAGGAAAGATCTCATTCACGACCGGTTTCGACTCTCGCGAGTCATCTTCAAGGTACCTTGAACCCTTACTTATTCATTCTTTCATTATGGCGTTCCACCAAGTAAAGCTAGAACACATTGATTATATTGTTAATTAACTAATTTATTTATTTCATAAAAGTTGCAATTCGGTCAGAGGACCAGGTGGCAACAGTCAAAGGGGACAAAATAATAATGACATCTGTCAGGCATTCGCCCAAGGACGGAAAGGAAACCCTTTTATAAAATCTCCCTATATACGAGGGTGGTCTGAAAAGTTTTCGACCCCAGATTTTTACATAAATCTTCAGAAAATTTTCAGAAATTTTCAGAAAACATGTCGAGAAATGGCGAAATGCCGGAAACTTTTCAGACCGCCCGTGTATATACCTAACATGGATATAATGAGTAAAAAGAAATATATGAACGATTAAAAAAAATGACCTTTAAGTTTTGTTTTAAAACGTTTTGCATTTTTATGCATTGGAATGAGAACTTCTCCAGGTAAAGCATTTCATTCTCTTTTACCTCTTAAAAGAGTATTACCACAAATCGGTTTTCTCTTCTCGTTCTTTTATTTTTAATGTGTGATCGCCCCGTCCATTTTAATTAGGAGTATGAAATATCCCAGCAATCTTTACAATTCCACGCGTTAAATACACCCACGAACCTAAATATCTTCCTTCTCGCCGACTACGATTCCCATTCCAGCTAATCTAATATTTTACTAACTTTCTCTTTCCTGTGATTTCTGATTATATATCTAGTCGCTTTCCTTTCATGCCTTCGAGTTTCTTACTTCTTAGTCCGTTTCGTGTGGGTTACAGTACACCCGTCGCATATTGAACAATCGGCATAACTCAGGATTTATACGCCCTTTCTCTGACTCCCTTCTCCACTCCGTCTTAAGTTCCTCATCACAAAGTGAAGATTCTTACAAGTCTTGGATGTGCTATCTTTCATTTGACTCCCCCATTTTAGATTTTCAGATAGTTTAATACCTAGATGTTTACATTCGGGGACGGTAAGAATGGTTTCAATGTTCAGTATATGATGATTGATTTCCTGCGACCTTTTTCCAAAAATCATTTGTTGTTACATTTGTTATGTTTACATTTGCTGACGTTGATCTCCATACCTTATATTTACCTTCGAACCATTCGGTTCTATTTTACCATTCCATTATTTTACCTTCGAACCATTTTAGTTCGCTTTGCAAGATTTCGGGGTCACGTCTTCCCTTTATGGGCCCATACAAAATGCAATAATCGGCAAACAGCCTAACTTCGGATTTTATATTTTTAGGGAGATCCTTTATATAAATTAGGAGTCGTTATGTCCCTAGTAAGCTATCCTGAAGTGACTTTAATTTCCGAGGTGACTTCAGTTTCAGAAGCGTCGCCGATTCTCTGTTTCCTCTCTTTTATATAATTTTCGACCCAACCTACTATCCGAACGTCGAATTTAATTCGCGTACTTTAGCTAAGAGTAGGTCGTGCGATACCTTGCCGAAGGCCTTTGCAAAATCAATGACAACTGCGTCGACCTCATCCATAATTTCGGCTATATCTTGAACCAATCCGAGGAACTTCGTCTCGCATGAGTATCCCTAAATCAGCGTTGACTTAACCAGTCGTTTTCCGCCCAGTATTCACGGATATGGTCTACTATCATTTTTTCAATTATTTTACTGACTTAGGAGATTAATGTCTTAATTTTTTTTATTTAGGCGAAACTGTGACTAAAATGTCTCTTCCTCCATCTAACCTTTCGTATTGATAGTAACATAAGTAATGAATGTGTACATAGAATGAAAAAACGGCCGAATCCGTTGAGTGCGAAAATGCAAACGCATTTCTCAGCAGTGGATTCATGATTTAAAGATCAAATACAGAAATGTATAGGTATATATGCCTCAAACTAACATTGTTCAAGTTGGCCCAGAATAATGGCTAAATGATGACTTTGATCTTGTGAAAATATCTCGGTGGCCCTTTGAATCGTTCGAATATGATATCGTATTTGAGACGAATTAAATTTAAAAATTTTACACATTTTAACGTGATAATAGTGAGCGCTGGGATGGTTTAAATTTCACTCTATGTCACTACACATATGTCAAACTAGCGGGGGCTATTTCTTATAGAAATCGCAAAAATCGACGCTATAAACTGCGATATAAAAATTGATGCCAAATCAAATTGATGAAAATTATAAATTAACATGGAAATTGATTTGGCTGGTGGAAGGGGGACTATCTCGTCGAAGTAAACAATAATTCGAGCAATCATGTTCCTCTCCATCTTTCGCGCCCCGCTTTACGGTCGCATTGACTTACACTTTTCTAGTCCTATCATTTTTGTGGTGCTTTTGAATATTCTTAAATGTCCCTTCATTCTCATGTGTTCATCAATTTTCCTTTATTTCTTATCAATTATTTCTCAAAAGTTCTTATAAATCTTTCATATAATTTTTATTGAATCGTTGATTATATGTATGCTCAATTCCGCATTTTAATTCTTCACCTAATTTTTTTCATAGTACATGCTCTATTGAATATCCCTACTTTCAATTCTTTTTCCATTTTAATATCTGTATACTTCTGTCGAAAGTTTAAAACGTTGATTTCCGTGATTTCTATTGTCTTCTTTTTATAAGTGAACGATTTTAATCTTACCAGTGATCGGTTTCATTTTATGAAAGTTTTGTCACGCTATTTCTTTTGCGAATTCAGTTTTTTAGACAGTTTCCCATTACATCTTTTAGATTGTGTTATCAGTAGGTTTGCGCAGGTTTTTCACACACCCCACCTTTGCGGGCATATCTCTGATGGGGATCTTTTTTCCTCAGATAATACCTTAGGTTTCACTCCATAAATATTTCTAATCTAATTTCACATACATCATTATTGTTTACATAAATACTGTTCACGACAGGTTAGGTGGAAGAAGAGACACTTTTATCTCATTTTTTCCGAAATAAAGATATTCTTTTACTTAGCTACGTTCATTCCTCATAATAGCACCCTATCGTGTTTCTAAATTTGTCTGAAGAAGCATTAAAATATGTATCATATGCTGGATTAAAGCGTAGGTGTTCAAATTGCGGCCCAGCAGAAAAATACAGGCTAGAGAAAGGCTTCAACGTAGACCGCGAGCAAATTTTATGTTATAATTAGTACACGGTCATGGTGAGAGCTTAAATATAAGGGGTGATTTCATTTAATTCTTTTGTAGCCGTTTCAATAGATACCTCGATTAAATTTTAAGTTTTCTTGTGTACAAATACCATTTGTTAATAAAGTGAAGCTCTTTTGGATTACTTATCTATATAGGATATCTGGTGTTAGGGATTGTGTTAAAGGGACAATTTTTGGGGCTGCGACTTGAAGAAATTCAATCTGCGGCAAATGATCAAAAATCTCGTATATTATTTCTAAACATCTATTTTCGATGTCCGGCGCTTTCTTCCTTTCACACACCATCAAAACGTTTTCATGACTGACCATATGAAAGTAAAACTTTCGCAATTTCTGCTCAAAACAGTACAACACATGAAAAATACACCATTTGGTAAAAAAATCGAGTTAATACCTCAATGTTTGAGTTTCGTTACTGGATCTGTAGATATCGGCGTTGTCATGCTCGGAGGTTATTCTTTACTTTGTTATATTAGTTGTAGTAAATAAATGTTTTTTTCATTATATAAAGTGTTCTACCTTTCGGAAGGTTCATGTGCCCCCACATTATCCCTATTTAATTCCCTCTCCTTCAATTCCCGGTAACTTATCCCATCCCTTAATTCGTCTAATAACTTTTGTCTTTGTCTTCCCCTCTGTCTTTTCCCTAGCATTCTTCCCTCGATCGCTTTCTTCAACAATCCCTCCCCTCTCAATATTTGACCCACCCATTTTTTTTGTCTATTTTTAATTACTTCAATCATTACTCTTTTCTCCCCAACCATTTCTAGAACCTCCTCGTTCGTTTTTCTATCGACCCAACTTACTTTCTCCATTCATCGCCATACCCACATCTCAAAAGCCTCCAATCTTTTGACATCCTCTTTTCTTAACGTCCACGTTTCACACCCGTACAACATTACACTCCACACCAAGGATTTTACCAATCTCTTCCTGATTCCTTTATCAAGTCCCTTTGTCATCAGTTCCCTCCGTTTCATGAAAGCTTCTTTTGCTAATGCTATCATTTTTCTAATTTCAGTCGAACATCTTCCATCCTTAGAAAGAAGACTGCCCAAGTATGAAAACTGCTCTACTTGTTCTAGTTTTTCCCCATCCACCCTTATCGTTAATTTAGCATTCTTTCCCTTTGAAAACCTCATAATCTTAGTCTATCTTACATTGATTTTCATCCCAAACTCCTTTGCTTTATCATTTAGTGCATTAACTATTTTGCAAACCTCTTTCAGAATCGCACACAATAGCTTTATCGTCTGCATATCTGGACGGTGATATTTATTCCCGGTATTAAAATGATCGAAACAGTTTCCGCAAGTAATATTACATAGTCTCCATAAACGAAGACCTCGACAACCATAACAGCATTTTTATAAAGCTTGCATTTTTAAGGGAGCAGATCGACAACCGGAAAAATAATATGAAAGTTTGTGTGACACTTTAAGGCGGCTTACATTGTCATTTCAGTCAAACTGCCGCTTTCTTTTAATTAAATTGCATGCACCCAAACGACCATTTGTGCGAAATTTGGGCATCGGAAAGCTATTTAATGAAGAAATAAATAATCTCGAATTTCTAATTTTATTTACTGTCAACGGTATATTTTTTGAATGGTTTCCATACCATTTGGGGGTAAGTCGACGTTAAAAAGTATTAATTAAAATTACCTTGTCGCGCTGCACCTGTTCAGAAACCCTTGTTACTGCGTTAGGAAATAAAAAAAACAATAAATAAAATAAATATTTAGTTTTTACAGCAGGTTATAGGTGGAAAAGAGAGGCAACTAGGGGATTATACAATTTGTTTATTATGTATCTTAGGCATACATCGTCTCGAAAGAGGCCACCGAGAGTTCACTTCTGGGAAATCAATGAAGGTATCAGTGGCTCACGATTTTGATTTTGAACAGAATGTTCAAACCCCTTGGGAGTTCAATGAACGGTAAACATCAAAGTATCACATGAGAATTCAAAGCACCAAAACGGGATGAATAGTGTGTTTACCATCGATGGTTTCTTCTTTGCAAACGTATTTGAATCCATCAAGCTCTACCGTCTGGTCTGCTTTCTCGCACAAAACAGGGTAGTCATAGCACCTTTCACTTCCATCATAAGCCATGCATGTGTTGTTCCTGTACACTAAATCATCTTTGCATTGGTAAACGGTTCCGTCAGAACATCCGAAGAACCCGGTGCAGGAGTAGGGATCGGGAACTACGTTGTCATTTATCGTGGGACAGGAGAATGGTTTGTATCTAAAAAGAAAGAATTAGATATTTTCAATGTTCAAAAGTTCAAGAAGAACACTCGATGTGCGTACATCGGGTCTGCATACAGAAATACATTTTCGAAAAAAAAATCCCTAGAATATCTAGGCCGAAATGGATATCTTAAGTATTTCTAGAGAAATATATCTGGAGGTAAAATAATCAAGTCTTTTTACACAAGTCTTCAAAATGGTTCATAAAAACATTAGCGAAAGAGGAAGAAAGGGTATTCTCCTTAACTTCTCCGAAGGTTTATTCATAAAACTTATAATGAAATTGAAAGCAGTTCTGAGTCATACATAACCCAGTTAAAGATGAAATTTCTCCCACCACATTCAACATGGCCGAACTCATAGAACAAAAGTTTGGAAACATCAAGTGTTTTGTCAACGGGAACACTAGGAAAAAGATTACAAACATCGAAAGAAACAAGTAACTCCGGATTTTTAAACACCCAGGTAAACCTAATTTAAGTAATAAGAATTTCGGGCTTGGTTCCCTCTGAGCATGGACAGCCACTCAGTACATTTTCAATTCCTCCTAACCAATTTTCAAAACGAAGACTTCTTTTCAAAAGTATGAGTGAGATCAGGTGTATTTACTTTAATTACCTCGAATGTATTCCTCGTTTTGAAGGTTATTGCTGCATAAAATCGTTCATTCTTCCTTTCAATATATGAAATTTGTCAGCAAAAAACGATAGCTGTTGCAATTTTTAAAAGTTTTTTTGGTATCATGTATTGTTGAGTGACCGTTGACTTCTTCCAAACCGCGCAGTATTTCACCAGTGTTGCATCCAGCCCTTTGGACTGTTCTTACTGATTCTTGATGATTCTTGCTGTTAATAATGTCGAATTCGTAATAGTATCGTGAATTGCACGACTTTTCACTATGGTCACGGAAATTTATAATAATAATAATAATAATAAACGTCTTTATTATTATTATTTACAGCTTATAAGGTTTATTTGGACCCTACTCCACAAAGATCGTCACGATAATTTAATCGCTCTTTTCAATAGGGATATAGAACTAGGGGGAGTAAAATGTTAAATTTTCATCACCATTTAAGGAAGCATTATATGCAGAAACCGAAAAACGGTGAAAAGTTTAAGCCAAAAAGAAGGTTTTTAACAAAAGATCGCACAATGCTTTCAACATGCCGAACGATTATCACTGAAGGCCATAATTTTCTGGGATCGGAATTTAATGGAAAATATGGAAAAATAACGGGAAGGGTTTGTAACGTTTAAGAAGGCCGTAAATCACTTATTGGACCATTATATTCTATGTAAAATTAAGATTCAATGAAAGTTATGGAACAAATATCGTCTTATAAAAATAAATCAAATTCCAATCAGTATGCGTCACCGAATTCCTCGATTATCCACATATTCCTTCAGTATACTCACCTGCATGTTCCGTTTCGCACGCACTGTAAGTTCCATTCATCGCAGACAAAACCTACGACGCATTTCTCTGTCCATGATTGAGTGAATGTCATACTTGTATGCTCTGTTTTTTTGCAGTAGGTTAATGTTTTGCAATCGAGGCACATTAGACCTTCGCGGGTGCATTTTACAACCGGATCCGCTTGCGCAACAGTCCAACTTGCCATCCCGACCACCTGAAATAGGTAAACATTTTCTTTAACTCGACCATTTTCCGGTTAAATTGATACAAAAAGGCCTATCTCGGGGACAAGATGAAGATATTAAGATGTTAATCATTCAGAATAATTCTACAATAAAGTAGCTAATTCATGAAATCTCTCAAGCAGCCTCAGATTCTAAACATTGTTGCGCCAATTTTCGGCCGTTTAGGATAACTCTATATGGGGAGGAGGGAGAGAAGTATCATAGTATGTAAATGCGTTTCTCTTAAATGATAAGGATAAACAGATGTGAGAAAAATGAACATAAATGTGACTCAAACGGAGAAGCTGGGGTCATATTGCAGAAAAATTCTCCCACGGGGAATCGGACCTTGGACGTTCAGTAATTATCCGGATACCAACCTGACTATACAGGAGCTCGCTAATCCGAAGTTACGAACGGCAAAATGTATAGCATAATGTATATCCTGTAAATGACTAAGACTCTAAGCTACATGTTAGTAGAATGAATGATTAAGTCATTATTATTCCTGAGAAGATGAATCTCTCAGAAATGCACCCACACGAGGGCAAAAGGTAAATAACGAAGAACCTTTACCGTTTCCACGCTTTCTTTCATTTGCCAAATAAAAATTGGATTCAACACACTAAGTGTGTGTGAATATATATATATATATATATATATATATATATATATATATATATATATATATATATATATATTGTAGAAAAGTGGGACATATGGCAGTAATCAATCAGGTTCTATAAATATTATTAAACAATGAACTGGTATGATAAACAAAAAGTTCTCAGGAAAGTCGATGTGTATTTCAAAAACTATAATTATTTAAATTTTCCTTAATTTTATTATCATTTCAGTATATACTCTATGAATCCGTTTTTTTCTTACTGAGAAATTTTATTTTACTCAGTGATCTTCTTACTTTGTATATTTGTTAAGGAGGATATCTTCCATTTCCCTTACAGAAAATCAACTAACAGATAAAGGATTGCAGTTACCACAAGCCTGTCAAGGAAATTACAAGTACAATATTGCTCCATAATAATCCCACCGATAAAATTACAGCTTGGAAAAATCTATTAGCCTGTTGCCATGGTCTTAATTCAAAGAAAAAGGAGTGATTTTTAAAAATGGGTAGCAAAGAAAAATAACAAAATGAAATCGATGATAAAGACAGTGAAACTCTTACGATCAGTATTGCGAAGGCGAGAGACTTCATCATTCCGCTCCTGTCCTAAGTGCTTTTTCCTCGAAATGGTCCAGGGAGTTCTGAATCCGTCCGTTCTGTCTTCAGAATACTGTATGCGTGCTTTGAGAAACGCCGTTTTATCAATCCATTCGCATCATTCCTCTTATCGAAAGGATTGCGGAAGGTGTCTGGTAGTTAATTTTTGAAGGACATTGCGTCATATCTGCTATCTTTAACGCGAAATTTAATGGATAATATAATCATTACTATGCCTTGGTGATAACACTAGCAGACACTATTCCTTATGTATAGGGGACAGGAAAAATGACAAATGGTATTGAAGTTGCCCCTCCTCACGAATGAAACTTCCGAAGAGTTGCGAAGCTCAAACTCGATCATTGCCTATACTAGGAATCAGTAAACCACTAAAATTCAATCCTCTGGTTTCAACTTTTCGAATTTTCGTTTTTTTTTTAATTTATCCTTAGGAATGAAGATATCTCGCGAATACAACACTTTTCTGCAGGGTCCCACACACTGCATGCATACTCGAGGTGAGGCCCAACTAGTGCAAAGTAACATCGCGCGCGGACTTTTTCTTCGCTTTTACCGACAATTCTTATGACGAAAGCTAATTTCTTAAGAGCTCGCCCACTTATGTTATGGATGTGGATACCCCAAGTTAAGTTATTCGTGAGGGTTATTCCGAGATATTTTACTGAATAGACAGTAGATAATGTTTTCCCTCGAATGAATTATGATTGGCAAAGGATTTTCTTTCGAAGACATTAACTACCGAACATTTGTCTACGTTGAGCTCCAATTGCCAGTCGTCGCACCATTTGACAATTTTATCTAAATAATTCAACAATCTTAATATATCGTCATTAAAATTTATTGTCATTATATTTGTATAGTCATTATATTTATTAATCATTATTGATTTTCTTATGTCAAAAAAGTAACTTTTCTGGACGTTTGACTTTACTCTCCTTATCTCCGTCGAATCATTTCAAAATCCAAAAAATCACAATCTTTTGAAGATCCCTCGTTCCAGTTATTTCTGATTAAAAATGCTCATCCCACTCCAACACTAAAAAGCAATTAAATTTAGCTAAAATTCTGATAATTAATATCAGGGAGATATCATCGAAATAACAAATTTCGGAATAAATTAAGAAAACGATATCATTATGCATGTAATATTCTCCACATCCCTTGGACAGCCTTTCGTAATCCTTCTTATACTAAGAGTGGTAACCTACCATATCTGCTTATCCAAATGCTATTTTCTCTTTCTTTTCCAATGTAACAATGTTGCAATATCATCATGCGTGTTTAGTTAGCTCATTGAAGAGTAATTATTTTTTATAAATTTAAAGCTTCATTCATAAGATTTCACTTTGTTTCACACTTTAAGTGAAGTCTTGGTAAGGGTTTAATACCTCTGTGTCGTCAAAGGAAAATTTCAAAAGGGAACTAAATCCACGGAGCAGGATACTTGGTATTCAAACGGTATCATTTTCATTGGTTTTATCAATAATTGTGAAAAATAGTATAATCGTCTTTATTCATGGTCAAAATGACAAGGAGTTATCAAAAAACTTTGGTGAAATAACTCGAGGCGTCTTTTAGCTGGCCACTACCTTCATTCCAGGACTTCGCGGTACTGGGTGGACTACATTATCGTTGGTTGAAACGGTATACGATTCGTTAATTAAAAGCTTGCAACTAAATTATAAGTTTATATTTTTATAATCCCCGTTGTTTGCGCCACCTTCTACTTTAGGTAGCTTCCCAATTTCACGACGATGCAGGTCCATTATCGTGACCATCACACCCCACTCTTATCATGGTGAAGAGGTACCGGTAATCGATCCCGGTACCGCTTTCAAGCGAAGGACAGCGAGCTGCCCACGTCGCTATCTCGAGTGGAAAGATTTAGGAAAGAAACATACGTTGACCGACTTTGAGAATAAACTTCCCGATTCATCATCAAATGTATTTTTGGAAAGAGGTGATCCATGTGTTTCTCGAATTGTCTTATTGTAGCATCCATAAATCTCAATAATAATAAAATTGGATTGGTGGAAAGATTTAGGAAAGAAACCTACGTTGACCGACTTTGAGAATAAACTTCCCGATTAATATCAAATATATTTTTGAAAAGAGGTGATCCATATGTTTCTCGTTGTACAAGCAGGGAGATCCTAATCGTCTTATTGTAGCATCCATAAATCCCAATAATAAGTAAATTGTGATCGAATCGCTGAAACCTATATTGGCGGTAACCGGTTTTCATGATGCGTAATGTATTCTTTTCTTAAAAATTATTTGTTGAAACATACGAACGACTTTCTTCCTTCTAGAGTAAAGATTCGCAAAACATCTGGCTCATCATCTTCAAATATATGCTCGAAAATGGTACCAATGTAATGAGATATTCCACGATTTCCTTTAAAATACATTGTTTGCATGCTCGAGATTTTATGCATACGTTTGCATTGAATTAAAAAGTTATCTGGATTAGATCTTCTCAATTGTAAGATCATTCAAACTTCGACGATGGTATTCGGTAAATGGTTACAAATATGTCGCTTAAACATACATTGAATATCCAGGTTAGTATACCTAAAGTAATCACAAAGACCAATTAAATGAAACTGAAAAAACATGGTCATATTACTGGATTATTTAACCATGATAAATTAATGTAAAAATGTGGGTGAATTAATGAGGCGTGAAAACTTGTATTAAGTATGCCTGATATTATTTTTCTTAGGACATTTAAATTTTCACCCCGCGAGCCATCAGTGGCCTACGGCGATGGTTGTATTGACACAAATATATCTATATCCTTTGGTACTATGCACTTGTATATAAGTAAACCCGAGGGGTTAAGTTAGAAGTTAACTTAAGTTAGAAGGATCCCTGCAATAAATCGCCAAAGAACCATTCATGAAATTTTCAAAATTTACGATGCAATGCTTAAGAGTTTTAAGGCGTTATAATTGAAAATAACTCGTAGAAAATATTATAGATGTTCTAAGGCTGTAGCATACTACGTCAAAGGAAAAACCTCCAAAAGAATTGACGTAGGCAGAGAAAATTCCTCGAAGATTAGCATCAAAGATAATTTTAAAAGTTTCTTCGGAGACAATGAAATCTATTAAATGGAATTCGTTTCATTGGGATGATAAAATTTAATGAATATTGGATAATTTATAGATAGTTATCAGCCGATGCTTTGAAAAGTATCTAAAGAAAATGATACAGCATCCTTTTTTGTTGATATTATTTGGCATGTGTAAACACATAATGAGGAAATAAGTGCTATCATAATCTTGATGGTTTTAATATGATTTTAGGATGGATGTAGGCCACGCCGTATCATCGCCAACTCTAGGGTACAAAACACAGCGGTGGCAGTTGCCATTTTGCACCAATAGCTGTGGAATTGTAACCGGGGTGTGACGTTTTACCCATTTTCTACTGCGTATGGTTGAGATAAAATTATGTCAGCTCTAAATGATAAGACGCTATTCGTTGGACCAACCATAAAAACGTCTGAGGGGGAATCACGATATCTCCAAGAACCTACAAAGAACTTTTCTTGTCATATCGATATTTTAAATTTTTCAGATTCTGATGAAAGGTAACTGCGAAAAGGGTCATTTTCATCTAAGATTGCCCTAGGAAAAAGTGATAAGAAAACCTCACAGTATCTCAGAGCTGTACATGTTGGTTCCGATGCTGGAATAGTGTTTGCTCTGCTTCGCGACATCTTCATTTTATCCTCACATAATTAATCATTCAAAAGAAGAGACTGACGAGGGACGCTCTTATTGACAAAGAGTGGAGAGAGGACGGAGGCTTAGGTGATCTAATGGATTTTTGATTTATCGAAGGAGGTGAATGATTGACCATAACAGGTTACAATGAATCTGGAATGGAAAAATCTACGTTTCGACCACCTGGCCTGTATTCTTTCTGCGATTTTTAGTTTAAAATATGCAAATTTGGAATCGAAATTTCTGCCGAACAAAAGCAGTTACTCCATTCGAATAATCGGCCCTTACGAAGCTACAGACTGGTTATATTCATAATTAATTTATTTAAAATTCATTAATTAATTTTGAAGTTGACCTTGAATTAAGGAATATATGTAATTAAGACGCTAATTTATGCCTAAAGCAGACGATTCTTATAAATTATGATGCAAAGCAGATAGCATTTCACCACCTGGTTAAATTGCCATTGCGCTTAAGACCTTGTTTTTTGGTTAGTCCAACGATTAGCGGTTAACATTTACCGTGGATATAATATCATCTTAACAATAGACAGCAGAACACGTAGCACCCCGATTACTATTCTACAGCTATTGTTGCAAAATGGCAACTGCCACCGCTGTTTATGTACCCTAGAGTTGGCGAAGATACGGCGTGGCCTACATCCTTCCTAAAATCATTTTAAAATCATCAATATTATGATAGCACTTATTCCCTCATTCTGTGTTTACACATGCCAAATATTATCAACAAGAAAGGATGTTGAATCATTTTCTTTAGACACCTTTAATAGCCTCGGCTGATAAGCATCTATAAATTTCTTTCTCGATTTCTAAAGATTGTTTTGAAAGCCATGGATGACTTCCTCTTTAAATAAGGATGCAACGATTCCTTCCGGTAAACTTAGTCGTCAAAGATTGATTATTTAAATTTTATTGATTACTTTTGTGCATGTGTATTAATACTGAGTGTATGGACTGAAAAAATAACCAGTTTACTAAGCTCATTCGGATACTAATATAATAGATTTTTTTGCATCAGTAAAAGAAGCACTTGAACCACACTTACTTACATAAACGATGGTATTTAGTAGGTTTTCATCTACAGATTGGTAGAATTTAGAAAATAATTTTATTTCCAGAGATATTCTTTAATAGTCAATATTAATAAATGCATAACTAATACGATACAGCTTTAGATATGCCGTGGTACATTTCACCATTCTCTGTTACTTTGCGAGAAGAGATATCCAACTAAGGATTCATATAAATCAAAATAAATTCAAAAAATACAATGGTAAGAAATTGACAGCACTTTTAGTTTTAATTCTGTATTTTTGAAATAGCCACAGGACGGCAATGTATGGATAGATATGCATCCGGTTTGTCATCCGAAGTTACCTTTTCCTTTCCAGGTAGGCTTTCTCAAACTCTCTCACATCACGTATGAATTAGTGCAGTCTCCGGTTTCGCAATAATGCAATGACTCTGGATCATAATGGCTTCCTGGGGGGCAGTAAAAGTGTTGCTCCACAAAGTTGTCGCCGATTAAGTAACATTTGTAAAAATTATGACAGTCGTTTGGGTCCTTAAAGAACCCTGGTTTTTTGCAATCGAAGGGGATTGGTGTGGTCATTTGACAGATTCCAGGAACACATTTAGAGGATATTGGATCGAAATAAGTTCCGCTTAGTTTTAGGTTAGCAGTCACCGCGTACACATCGCTTAGCGTCGGGGTCAAAATGAGACCCCGGGCGACAAGATAAGTGGTCTTGGACGTATTTTCCGTCTTTAATGGTGCATCTGTAGAACTTCGAACAGTCAATTGGATCTTTAAAGTTTCCTTCAGTAGTACATTTAAAGGGAGTTGGGGTCGTTGTGGATTGAGGCGTCGTTGTAGATGCTGTGGTTGTCGTTGGTGCCGAGGTAGTCGTTGGTGTCGAGGTGGTCGTTGCTGCCGAGGTGGTCGTTGACTTAGTGGTATAGGGAGTCGTTCCGGTGGTGGAACCGGACGAACTGGTTGGAGGTTTGCAGTCACCGGGTACACATCGCTTAGCGTCAGGGTCAAAATGAGACCCCGGGCGACAAGATAAGTGGTCTTGGACGTATTTTCCGTCTTTAAGGGTGCATCTGTAGAACTTCGAACAGTCACTTGGATCTTTAAAGTTTCCCTCTTCAGTACATTTAAAGGGAGGTGGGGATGTTGTGGATTGAGGCGTCGTTGTAGATGCTGTGGTAGTCGTTGCTGCCGAGGTGGTCGTTGACTCAGTGGTGTAGGGAGTCGTTCCGGTGGTGGAACCGGACGAACTGGTAGAAGTTTTGCAGTCACCGGGTACACATCGCTTAGCGTCAGGGTCAAAATGAGACCCCGGGCGACAAGATAAGTGGTCTTGGACGTATTTTCCGTCTTTAAGGGTGCATCTGTAGAACTTCGAACAGTCACTTGGATCTTTAAAGTTTCCCTCTTCAGTACATTTAAAGGGAGGTGGGGATGTTGTGGATTGAGGCGTCGTTGTAGATGCTGTGGTAGTCGTTGCTGCCGAGGTGGTCGTTGACTCAGTGGTGTAGGGAGTCGTTCCGGTGGTGGAACCGGACGAACTGGTAGAAGTTTTGCAGTCACCGGGTACACATCGCTTAGCGTCGGGGTCAAAATGAGACCCTGGGCGACAAGATAAGTGGTCTTGGACGTATTTTCCGTCTTTAAGGGTGCATCTGTAGTACTTCGAACAGTCACTGGGATCTTTAAAGTTTCCTTCCTCAGTACATTTAAAGGGAGCAGGAGACGTTGTTGACTGTTCAGTCGTAGTGGGTTTAAGTGAGGTGGAAGTTTCAGCTGCTGTGGTAGTCATATCTGAATTGGTTACGGATGAAGACGTTTCAGTTGCGGTTGAAGTCGACTCGCTCGTGGAAGACACCAGGTCAGTAGTCTTACTTGTTTCTGTGCTACTTGACGAGTCAGGTGTTGCCGATGTTGAGTTGTTAGTAGTTGGCCCTTGACTTGTGGTGCTGTCGGAAACGCTTGTCGCTGTGGTGGTCTTGATTTCTGGAGTCGTGCTACTTGATAAGTCAGGTGTTGCCGATGTTGAGTTGTTAGTAGTTGGTCCTTGACTTGTGGTGCTGTCGGAGACGCTTGTCGCTGTGGTGGTCTTGATTTCTGGAGTCGTGCTACTTGGCCTATCGGATGTACTTTTTGTGTTTACTTCCGTTGACGTAGAAGTTGACATACATTCATTTCCTACGTATTTAGGGTATAAAAGGTTGTTCTCCTTTGTACATTCAAAAACAAAGCAGCCATCAAGAGTTTTTCTCTCTCCTTCTTTCGCACAGAGCACTGGGTATTCATCGCAAATCTTCGTAGTATTGACGACTTTATTGCAAGTATTATTTGTGTAGTATTGATTAGCATCGCAATGGTACATAGTTGCTGAGGAACATTCATAAAATCCTCTGCAAGAGTACGGATCAGGGATTATTCCGGCTTCAATAGGGCAGGATATTGGCTTGTATCTGAAAAGTTTCAAGAAATCGAAATTTAATATAGCGATATTGTGAGGAGCATAATTTACAAGTAGATATTCTATTTTAAGAGTGGCCTTTTAATGTCCAAAAATTAAAATTTCTCAGGGAATATCGCCTTTTTTCAACCGGAAAGAATAAATCCGTTATGTGTATCATAGATAATATTTTAAAAGTTTCATTATTAAACTTTTTCAACCTTCAGCATTTATTCATTTCCTAAGCTGTAACTTAACCTAGAAGAACGTATTGCATCCTCAATTCATCAATATAATGCTAATAATTCCTTGTAACACTTTGCCGATGCCTTTCGGAGATTTTACTCGTTGTGTACTGGAATTACAATGTTATTCACTTCATTGAATGTTTTGAATCGATGAAATTTTCTAAAGTCTTCTGGTGGATGCCAGATTTCCTTTCAATGAAAGAATTCCACCCAAAGGATATATCATACCTATAACGCTTCTGTCGGACCTTAAATCTTTGCTATCGATAATAGTTGCTCTACCTTGCATCATCACTTATGCGGCGTGGGCTGAGGATTTTTAGATACTTGAAAGTGAAAGTGGGGACATTTCAATGGAACTATAACATCTATTGAAATAGAAGTCGAGCAAAGACGGGCGGGATAATTACGAGTTAGAAAACTAAATTATCATTAATAGATGAATATTATATAGAGAAACAAGATTATATCAAATAAAGTTCCACTTACGCCCAATCTGGCATAATTTGATAATATCTACGTAAATTCTTTCGCCCATTCGTGGTGGTAAAATCTTGCCTAGACCCGCTTATACTCGAGACTAACCTCTGTTTTTCATAAAGTCATTATCTATGATGTTAATTTTTTGCGGAATGGAATGAATGCATCTTGGAGGGTAACAGAGAGGCTTGCGATTTAGTCTGATTGTTTTAACAATCCACGAAAGGATAAATGGAATCTATAGGAATCTGCCTTTAACAATTTAATTTTAGAATCCTTTTGAGCATCAGAAAGGATGGGGACGTATCCACCGCATTCATAGTTTTGCTTCTTCTGAGGGTCATGTCATGGAAGTAATCATGAAGAATACAATCAAACATAAGGTTATGACTTAGTGGTAATGCGCCATCAGGGAAATGAAATGCAATACACTCCATTCCTTATCTCGATTTCATATTATGCAAACGGATTCAAATATGTCCTGCCATTAGGTGAATCACGCTTATGAGCGGTTCAAACAATCTACCATCTCTACATAGCATATTAATAATTTTCTTCTCTTCGCAGGCATGTTAGGACATTGAGGTTCATAACCCTTTGATTATTATTATAATTAAGGAACTTCGGATATAAGACGCAAGGAAACACTTGGAATGAGAAACATTTTCTATCGGACGGCCACATTTAGCCTTCCGTCTCAAGAGAATCCGCGTGAGAAAAGAACAAGTCACTCCTGCGTCGCTTTCTACCTACGTTCATATAATTCCAACACCGACATTTTATAAAAAAAGCTATTCCTTTCGCTTACAAAACTAAACTTTCCCCATAATTTCACTAGAATTGTAAAGCATGATTTGAACATAGAATTGTTTAAACGGTATTATTTATCTCAGTATTTGTCTAAAAAGGTGCAGCGAACGGCCTAAAAGGACAGATTTTTCCTGAATGCAGCTCACATCTGCCCCAGGCCGTCCGTTATTTTCGAGGAATGGGACTAACCTGCACATGCCGTTGCGGATGCATCGCAAACTCCATTCATCGCACACCGTATTCGGAGGGCAACTTATTTGCTTAGCGGGATCCTCTGTTAAGTCATCCTTGCAATAGACAAGGGTACTGCAGTCCTTGCACATCCGACCCTCCCTCGAGCAGAATATGGGTTTTTCTTCGTCAGTATCCGTCAACACTGGAACCACCTGTAAACACGTCATCATGCAATGGATAAATGAAGTGGAGATCGACGACGCAGTAAAACAATAACGATATTCTTACCAAGAGGATCCATAGAGCAAATATATTCATCTTGCGATCCATGAGCATTCCGCTCACTCTCTTTTGGTAGAGGAATCTGATGCGGAGAGGAATGGGTATGCGGAAGGTTGAGGGAGAATTAAACTTAAGGCTTTTAATCGCCGATTAAATCGGTCTCTTTTCCTTATCTAGAATCGATTTCCCATTGAATGTATCGAAACCGCGTCTTTCTATCTTTCTCATTGTAAATGAATGCTACGTAATAGTGTATAAAGACGCTTTCATTGACGGATGCAATGTTTGTCGAAGATTGATGATTAAGATTGGATCATACTAAGGGATATGCTCAAATATTCAGTGAACCCATTTATGACGCTCCACTTAAAACACTGCCCCGTTCAGTTTTCCCACGATCCTTATCCCTTTCACACGAAACATATTGTTTAAATATAGCTCGAGACGCTCTATCTTCCCGCTTAAGACGTGGATTTTTTCCGTCCACATTTTCACTGCAATCCTTTTAAGCCAATCGTTCGCCTCAGAGCCAATTTTTTTAAAAATTATCAGTGTCGACCTCACATGCCTCACCAAGAGAACGGTTCCTTGTGAATTTTTTTTTCGTATGACTAATTTTGAGAGATTGAAATGAAGATAAAGGAAAGTAGAACAGATTTTACCGTCGAAGCCGATACTGACCCCGTGATAACGTAACACCTTCAAATCAGCTTCGTCAGGACAACACCTTAGAATTAAAAATCTCTTTGTGGTGTTTTGGTGTGTCAAGCAAATATGTTATATTTTTATCGGAAGACGGGAATTGATGAATTTCGACCCAACTTTTAAACGATTTTTTCTGAGAAACGGTTTAAGGTTGGTCTATACATTAATAGACGTTTTGTCAGTGTTAGCCTATCCTATAAGCCTAGTATATGCGCTCTTAGTCGTAACGCTTAAGGTTCCTTTGTCAGCTGAAAAACTGTGAACCGACGTTTTTCTCGTATTGCCCAATCCACTCACTAAACTAAAGCATCGGTTGAAACGCATTTCCCTGACCGCCTGCATCATCAACGACTATACGTCATGCTTCAAAATTCCTCCATACTTGCCACACTTTGCTGTCTCTCATTAAAGTTTAATGGTACATATAACTCGATGTATGGCTAAGAGACAAAGGTTTCTCCAATCATGGCCACCGTCCAGGGCATTTCTCCGGAAGAGGATAATCGTCTGCTGCATTTAGGGAATTCTGAGTAACTGGTTGCCGCCAGACGATTATCCTCTTCCGGAGAATTGTCCTGGACGGTGGCCGCTGACGGCGATTGGAGAAACCTTTGTCTGTTACTCATTGAACGCCGAGTTCCTTTTTCTTTCTTTCGATGTATGGCGTTATAATGACATAACATCACGTGATTTCTGCTACCTTATCAATCATGCAGTGTTTTCCGAAAGGTATGATTAGATTTCTCCAACTTTTCGATGCTTAAAGACGGGTGAGCATTTTAATTTTCGCTTACAAAACACAATTTTTTTACAACAGTTGGCGTTTATTGTCAATGATACTCTGCAAAAATTGAGAGCAAGGTTATGAGTAAATTAGCTGCTTTAAACCCTGAAAATATACCACTTTTTTGAAAGTTCATTCAGTGTATATATGTACAAATACGACTTCTTTACAGATTTATCGTAAGTGTTTGTGGGTGTGTATCCTTGAATAAATATTTGAGGTGAAATAGGTCGATCAAGGGAATGGTTTAAAAAAACGTTAACAATAACCGTGAAATAGCAATAACCAATAACAAGTGAATTTCCTTTTCTATTATCGGGTGAGACTACAAAAATGATAAATTTGCTGCTGATAGAGTTTGCGAGTGATAGATATTAATTATTGTTTGAATAGCGACTTGCACATACGTATTTTACTCGCGATATTGAAGCTATTTATGGACAAAACAATTTAATATTTCATTTTTGCGGTTTCATTTCAAAAATCGACAGCAGACGATAAAGCGTTGCGTAAAGAATAAGGACACCCTCTATGCTGTAAACTTTTTCTTCAAGGGAATTAGTAATGGAGTTTGGAATAGTATTATATTGGAGTTTTGTATCTTGTAAAGTAGTTGTATTTAAGTATTCAACCTTGTGAGGGTATTATATAGTTTGTTCTAAAATTGTTTAATTATGTTTGTGAAAATTAGGGTAGTTGTTTGCAATGTTGCCGCCAGGCTAGCAGGCTACTTCATAATAATAATGTAGAAGAATCGATTTAAAACTCCATTGGGAGATAAAAAAAAGAACATGAACTTATAGAAAGACATTCAGGAACGGTAGAATAAAGAGAGGTAAAATACTATAAATTATATGGGCGTATGTTATCGTCATAGATCTAGTTTTGGAGGAAACCAAGATTTAATGTTCGCTCCTTCCATTACAAATCTTAATAATAAATGAGATAGGATACAGTGATATGAAATTTACGAGGATGAAGACTTGGATAGAAAGACGGCATCGTGTTCGACGTCAGTAAAAGCGATCCCGGGTTCGATTCCCGGTAGGAGCCCACGAGCGAAATTACCTCAGCTGTCCAAGCGCCTTCAAGTATGAGATGATTCAAAATAAATATTGATATATTTTCAGTAAAAAGCTATAGAAATAATAGTTTCAAAGAATATTATAAAGTATGAAGATTAGAGTAGAAATGAGTCACAAAAAGTGAGAATCTGGTATTGGTGTCGACAATAACTTCTCAAGATCTCGTCGCCTGCGAAAGACTGGTAAAATGAGTTTGTGAAGTGTGTATTGTTACAAGAGAGTATAGAAAAATATATTTAAAATATATCTTCAACTATAGAGATAATCCGGCAGTCACCTATTAGCGTGCGTTAGTATATGGTTTATGGTGGTGTGGACCGTAAATAATTACTAGTCCTCCCTTTGCAGTTTCCTAGCTTCTTGTGGGACTCAAAACACTTTCATCAAAGAAAAACGGGTAAAAGTAATGAGGTCATCCTTCATTTTCGTGTAGTGGAACTCACCTGCAGATATCTCAGCGGATGCATCTCATACTCCTTTTAAGTTACTTTCTTGCCGTCAAATCCCAGTTCTTGGTCGCATTACGGAAGGGTACAGTCCGGCCCATCTTTGAGGTAGAAACGTAGTCTTTTCCGTTAGTATTAGTCCTCAATGGATATCCGAAAACCTTTATCGTCGAATTGCAAGATAGAGCTGATATACGCGATGCAATGAAGTAAAAGTTAGAAACGAGATTTTTACAGATAGGGTCCATAGAGCAGATGTATGCATCTTCTTATACATGAGCTTTCCACTTACTTGGTAGAGAAACTTTGGGTAGCGTATCTAGGGAGGAATGGAGAGCTCTGAGAAGTATGTTTGGATGCAGTATCCCTTATCTTCAATTAATCTGCTTCATACATCCAATGCAATTTTTATAACATTTGTCTATGCGTTGTTATCTCTTGCGTTAAACGCATGTGAAGAGTACGCAGGGGTAATGAAGGATAATTATTATTTCATATCGGATTCATAAATTCTTATTTTTGTTGTCTATTCCCATTAATTCCTAAATATAATAATAATAAATTTTTATGCTATGGGATCAACTTCCCATAGAGCAACACAAAATACGATAATTAGGATTTACAAAAGACAGAAAAATGTCTAAAATAGAAATAGAAAATAGAAAAACTTGGAAATACAATACAGATATAAAAAATACAAGAAAGAAAATACGAAGCAAGCAAAAAATCAAAAAAAAACACCTGATAGTCGTTTTAAATACCAGCAAAAAGAATGTTGAATAGCTTATATTTAAACTATGGAAATGTAATTTTAATTTGCACATTAAGTTGTGCGACTAACCCAAGGCCCTTCTACGGACTACACCTTGACGTGGTGAAGGGGCTTGCGTGTTCCTATGACCTAGAGAGCTATACTGGCTGGAACTTTGTTCCTGGTAGGGTCACTCATGCCAGAAAGGTCAATAGGTAGGGGCCAGACGAAAGGTAGTCCACGCAGCGTCTGTACCTCAGTGAGGCGGCTGCAAAGGCGTCTGTACCCCTGTGGGGCGGCCTATATGAGTGACGGTGTCACGTTAAAAACACTGTTGAGGAAGGCAAGGGGAGACCACCTCGACTATCTATCCCATGAACATGATGTGCCAAAATATGAATATTGTCCCTGGCAAAAACGGGACTCAGCCCACTAGGGAGAGTGTCGTGCCCGGCAGGGATGGTGGTAAGGCCATCCCGGTCGTCATTCCACGAAATCCTTACCCAACAACGACACAAGAAAAGAAGAAGATGACCAAGGAAACCAGAGTAGGGACCTGGAACGTTAGAACGATGCTTAGGAAAGGGAAGTTAGAAAACGTAAAGTTAGAAATGAAGAGGTCCAACATTAACATTCTGGGGCTATGCGAAGTACGGTGGAAGGATGGGGGAGATTTTTGGAGCGATGATGTAAGGGTTATATTCAGTGGAGGAAATGACAGCCAGAGAGGGGTTGCTATAGTGTTGGACAAGGGAGCGGGAAATGCAGTGATAGCCACCGAACTGATAAGCGACCGAGTAATGTCAGTAGAAATCAAGGCAGAGCCAGTAAACACTGTGATAGTGCAAGTGTACCTCCCTACTAGCGATTACACTGAGAATGAAGTAGATTTAGTTTATGAACAAATAGAAGAGGTTATTGGAAGGGTGAAAGGCAATAAAAACCTTATTGTAATGGGGGACTGGAATGCTGTGGTTGGGCAGGGCAAAGATGGGGAAGAAGTGGGAGAGTTCGGACTAGGAAAAAGAAACGACAGAGGACAAAAACTGGTAGATTTTTGCATAAGGAATAACCTCTGTATCACCAACACTCTTTTTCAACACCATAACAGAAGGAGGTACACATGGAAAAAGCCGGGGGACACGGATAGGTACCAAATCGACTATATTCTGGTAAGGAAGAGGTTTAGAAATAGTGTCAAAAACTCGCGAAGTTATCCTGGTGCTGATGTAGACTCGGATCATAACTTAGTAATGATGAAGACCGAGCTTAGATTCAAAAAGATTTATAGGGCAAAAACCGCACCCAAATGGAACGTAGAAGCCCTCAGGGGTAGGAAAGCTAGAGAGTTTCAAGAGTCAGTAAACAGGGCTCTAGATGGTATAGAAAGGGAACTCACCGTAAACGAGGGATGGGAAAAGATCAAAATCTGCATCAAAGATAGTGCCCAAAAAACCATTGGGAGGGTCAACCAAAGAAAAATCAGGAAACCGTGGGTGACGGTAGAAATGATAACTAAAATGGAGGAAAGAAGGAAATGGAAAAGGGTCAACACAGAACACGGACGTAGAATGTACAGGGCCCTAAACAACGAACTGAGGAGGGTAACAAATAAAGCAAGAGAATCGTGGTGGAAGGGCCAGTGTAACGAAATAGAGAAGATGGCTGAAAGTGGGAGGGTCGACCTACTATACAGAAAAGTAAAACAATTAACGGGGAATAAAATTAGTAATAAAATGGCCACTATTAGGGATAACAAGGGAAACATCTTAAGGGAACCAGCTAGCATAAGGAGACGATGGAAAGAGTATGTAGAAGAATTGTATTCGAAAGACATGAAGCCTACCCACATAAAGATTGAGGGCATACAAGAAGTAGAGGAAGATGATCTTGGGCCGAATATATTAGATAGTGAACTTGATAGGGCATTGCGGGACATGAAAGGGAAGAAAGCAACGGGTGTGGACGAGATTCCTGTAGAATTTCTGAAGAATCTTGGGGGAAAGGGTAAAAAACAATTCTATAATTTATGTAGGAAAATTTACGACGAAGGAAAGTGGCCAGAGGATTTTACCAAGTCTATCCTGATTCCGTTACAGAAAAAGAATAATGCCTTAGAATGCCGGGACTACCGAACAATTAGCTTAATATCTCATGCGGCAAAAGTTATTCTTAGGGTCTTGAATAGAAGAATCGAGGGAAAAACTAAGGAATTCATAGGGAATGATCAGTTCGGTTTTCAGAGAGGGAAAGGGACGAGGGATGCAATTGGGGTTATGAGGGTTCTCGTAGAACGAAGCTTAGAATTTAAAAGGGACGTTTGTGCATGTTTTGTTGATTTTGAAAAGGCCTTCGATAGAGTTCAATGGCCAAAACTGATGGTGATACTAAAGAAAATTGGTTTGGATTGGAAAGATAGGCGTTTAGTGCAAAATTTGTATTTAAATCAGACCGCAAGAATAAGAGTTGCTAATGGGGAATCGGAATGGGCAGAGTTAGGGAGGGGAGTAAGACAAGGCTGTCCTTTATCACCATCTCTTTTTAACTTATATGCAGAAGAAATGATCCAAGAAGCTTGGGATGAAATAGATAAGGGAATAAAGGTTGGTGGGGAACTTGTGAAGTCAGTAAGGTATGCAGACGATAAAGCTATTGTGTGCGATTCGGAAAAGGGTTTGCAAAGCCTAGTAAATGCACTAAACGATAAAGCAAAGGAGTTTGGGATGAAAATCAATGTAAGAAAGACTAAGATTATGAGGTTTTCAAAAGGAAAGAAAGCTAAGTTAACAATAAGGGTGGATGGGGAAAAACTAGAGCAAGTAGATCAATTTCCATACTTGGGCAGCCTTCTTTCTAAGGATGGAAGATGTTCAACAGAAATTAGAAAAAGGATAGCATTGGCAAAGGAAGCTTTCATGAAAAGAAGGGAACTGATGACAAAGGGACTTGATAAAGGAATCAGGAAGAGATTGGTAAAATCCTTGGTGTGGAGTGTAATGTTGTACGGGTGTGAAACGTGGACGTTGAGAAAAGAGGATGTCAAAAGATTGGAGGCTTTTGAGATGTGGGTATGGCGTAGAATGGAGAAAGTTAGTTGGGTCGACAGAAAAACAAACGAGGAGGTTCTAGAGATGGTTGGGGAGAAAAGAGTAATGATTGATGTAATTAAAAATAGACAAAAGAAATGGGTGGGTCAAATATTGAGAGGGGAGGGATTGTTGAAGAAAGCGATCGAGGGAAGAATGCTAGGGAAAAGACAGAGGGGAAGACAAAGACAAAAGTTATTAGACGAATTAAGGGGTGGGATAAGTTACCGGGAATTGAAGGAGAGGGAATTAAATAGGGAATGTGGGGGCACATGAACCTACCGAAAGGTAGAACACTTTATATATATATACAAGAAGTGAAAAATTGTGACTTGGCCGGGACAGGTAACTGCGAAAAGGGTCATTTTAGTCTAATTTTGCCCGGAGAAAAAGTGATAAGAAAACCTCACAGTATCTCAGAGCTGTACGTGTGGGTTCCGATGCTGGAATAGTGTTTGCTCTGCTTCGCGACATCTTCATTTTATCCTCACATAATTAATCATTCAAAAGAAGAGACTGACGAGGGACGATCTTATTGACAAACAGTGGAGAGAGGCTGAGGCTCAGGTGATCTAATGGATTTTTTATTTATCGAAGGAGGTGAATGATTGACCATAACAGGTTACAATGCATCTGGAAATGGAAAAAATCTACGTTTCGACCACCTGGCCTGTGTTCTTTCTTCGATTTGAGTTTAAAATATGCAGATTTCGAATCGAAATTTCTGCCGAACAAAATGAGTTACTCCATTCGAATAATCGGCCCTCACGAAGATACAGACTGGTTTTTATTCATAATTAATTTATTTAGAATTCAAAATAAATTAATTGTGAAGTTGACCATGAATTAAGGAATATTTTTAATTAAGACCTTAATTTGTGCCTAAAGCACACGATTCCTATAAATTATGATGCAAAGCAGATAGCATTTCACAACCCGGTCAAATTGCCATTTCGCGTAAGACCTTGTTTTTTGGTTAATCCAACGAATAGCGCCTAACATTTACCGTGGATATAATTTCATCTTAACAATGGACAGCAGAACACGTAGCACCCCGATTACTATTCTACAGCTATTGTTGCAAAATGGCAACTGCCACCGCTGTTTATGTACCCTAGAGTTGGCGAAGATACGGCGTGGCCTACATCCTTCCTAAAATCATTTTAAAATCATCAATATTATGATAGCACTTATTCCCTCATTCTGTGTTTACACATGCCAAATATTATCAACAAGAAAGGATGTTGAATCATTTTCTTTAGACACCTTTAATAGCCTCGGCTGATAAGCATCTATAAATTTCTTTCTCGATTTCTAAAGATTGTTTTGAAAGCCATGGATGACTTCCTCTTTAAATAAGGATGCAACGATTCCTTCCGGTAAACTTAGTCGTCAAAGATTGATTATTTAAATTTTATTGATTACTTTTGTGCATGTGTATTAATACTGAATGTATGGACTGAAAAAATAACCAGCTTACTAAGCTCATTCGGATATTAATATAATAGATTGTTTTGCATCAGTAAAAGAAGCACTTGAACCACACTACCTCACATAAACGAAGGTATTTAGTAGGTGTTCATCTAAAGAGAAACAAATATTGGTACAATTTAGAAAAGAATTTTATTTCCACAGATATTCTTCAATTGTCAACAGTAATAAATGCATAACGTATGCGATACAACTTTTGAATTTGAAAGTATGCCGTGGTACATTTCTCCATTCTCTCTTACTTTGCGAGAAGAAATATCCAACTAAGGATTCATATAAATCAAATGCAATAGTAAGAAATGGACAGCACTTTTAATGTTAATTCAGATTTTTGAAATATCCTCAGGACGGCAATGGATGGATAGAAATGCATCCGGTTTGTCATCCGAAGTTACCTTTTCCTTTCCAGGTAGGCCTTCTCAAACTCTCTCACATCACGTATTTATTAGTGCAGTCTCCGGTTTCGCAATAATGCAATGACTCTGGATCGTAATGGCTTCCTGGGGGGCAGTAAAAGTGTTGCTCCACAAATTTGTCGCCGATTAAGTAACATTTGTAAAAATTATGACAGTCGTTTGGGTCCTTAAAGAACCCTGGTTTTTTGCAATCGAAGGGGATTGGTGTGGTCATTTGACAGATTCCAGGAACACATTTAGAGGATATTGGATCGAAATAAGTTCCGGTACTGCAAGAGAAGTGCTGCTTTACGAAATCATCGCCGACGAGGTAACATTTGTAGAAATCGTGGCAGTCCGATTCATCTGGGAAGAAACCCGGTTTTCTACATACAAATCCCGAAGGCGTCGTAGACTCAGTTGGAGTTAAAGATGATGTAGTGGAAATGGTTGGATGTTTGCAGTCACCGGGTACACATCGCTTAGCGTCGGGGTCAAAATGAGACCCCGGGCGACAAGATAAGTTGTCTTTGACGTATTTTCCGTCTTTAAGGGTGCATCTGTAGTACTTCGAACAGTCCCTTGGATCTTTAAAGTTTCCTTCTTCAGTACATTTAAAGGGTGCAGTAGACGTTGTGGATAGTTGCGTTGTTGTAGGCGGTGAAGTGGTCGTTGACACAGTAGTGGTCGGAGTCGTTCCGGTGGTGGAACCGGACGAACTGGTTGGAGGTTTGCAGTCACCGGGTACACATCGCTTAGCGTCGGTGTCAAAATGAGACCCCGGGCGACAAGATAAGTGGTCTTGGACGTATTTTCCGTCTTTAAGGGTGCATCTGTAGTACTTCGAACAGTCACTTGGATCTTTAAAGTTTCCTTCTTCATTACAGTTAAAGGGAGGTGGGGATGTTGTGGATTGAGGCGTCGTTGTAGATGCTGTGGTAGTCGTTGCTGCCGAGGTGGTCGTTGACTCAGTGGTGTAGGGAGTCGTTCCGGTGGTGGAACCGGACGAACTGGTAGAAGTTTTGCAGTCACCGGGTACACATCGCTTAGCGTCGGGGTCAAAATGAGACCCTGGGCGACAAGATAAGTGGTCTTGGACGTATTTTCCGTCTTTAAGGGTGCATCTGTAGTACTTCGAACAGTCACTTGGATCTTTAAAGTTTCCTTCTTCATTACAGTTAAAGGGAGGTGGGGATGTTGTGTACTGTTCAGTCGTAGTGGGTTTAAGTGAGGTGGAAGTTTCAGCTGCTGTGGTAGTCATATCTGAATTGGTTACGGATGAAGACGTTTCAGTTGCGGTTGAAGTCGACTCGCTCGTGGAAGACACTAGGTCAGTAGTCTTACTTGTTTCTGTGCTACATGACGAGTCAGGTGTTGCCGATGTTGAGTTGTTAGTAGTTGGTCCTTGACTTGTGGTGCTGTCGGAAACGCTTGTAGCTGTGGTGGTCTTGATTTCTGGAGTCGTGCTACTTGACAAGTCAGGTGTTGCCGATGTTGAGTTGTTAGTAGTTGGTCCTTGGCTTGTGGTGCTGTCGGAGACGCTTGTCGCTGTGGTGGTCTTGATTTCTGGAGTCGTGCTACTTGGCCTATCGGATGTACTTTTTGTGTTTACTTCCGTTGACGTAGAAGGTGACATGCATTCATTTCCTACGTATTTAGGGTATAAAAATTTGTTCTCCTTTGTGCATTCAAAAACAAAGCAGCCATCAAGAGTTTTTCTCTCTCCTTCTTTCGCACAGAGCACTGGGTAATCATCGCAAATCTTCGTAGTATCGAAGACATTTACGCAAGTATTATTTTTGTAGTATTGTGTAGTGTTGCACTTGTACATATATGCAGAGGAACAATCATAAAATCCTCTGCAAGAGTATGGATCAGGGATTATTCCGGCTTCAATAGGGCAGGATATTGGCTTGTATCTGAAAAGTTTCCAAGAAATCGAAATTTAATATAGGGAAATTGTGAAGAGCATAATTTACAAGTAGATATTCTATTTTAAGAGTGGCCTTTTAATGTCCAAAAATTAAAAATTCTCAGGGAATATCGCCTTTTTTCAACCGGGAAGAATAAATCCGTTATGTGTATCATAGATAATTTTTTAAAAGTTTCATTAATAAACTTTTTCAACCTTCAGCATTTATTCATTTCCTAAGTTGTATCTTAACCTAGAAGAACGTATTACATACTCAATTCATCAATATAATGCTAATAATTCCCTGTAACACTTTGCAGATGCCTTTCGGAGATTTTACTCGTTGTGTACTGGAATTACAATGTTATTCACTTCATTGAATGTTTTGAATCGATGAAATTTTCTAAAGTCTTCTGGTGGATGCCAGATTTCCTTTCAATGAAAGAATTCCACCCAAAGGATATATCATACCTATAACGCTTCTGTCGGGCCTTAAATCTTTGCTATCGAAAATAGTTGCTCTACCTTGCATCATCACTTATGCGGCGTGGGCTGAGGGTTTTAAGATATTTGAAGGTGAAAGTGGGGACATTTCAATGGAACTATAACATCTATTGAAATAGAAGTCGAGCAAAGACGGGCGGGATAATTACGAGTTAGAAAACTAAATTATCATTAATAGATGAATATTATATAGAGAAACAAGATTATATCAAATAAAGTTCCACTTACGCCCAATCTGGCATAATTTGATAATATCTACGTAAATTCTTTCGCCCATTCGTGGTGGTAAAATCTTGCCTAGACCCGCTTTTTTGCCTGAATGCAGCTCACATCTGCCCCAGGCCGTCCGTTATTTTCGAGGAATGGGACTAACCTGCAATTGCCGTTGCGGATGCATCGCAAACTCCATTCATCGCACACCGTATTCGGAGGGCAACTCATTTGCTTAGCGGAATCCTCTGTTAAGTCATCATTGCAATAGACAAGGGTACTGCAGTCCTTGCACATCCGACCCTCCCTCGAGCAGAATATGGGTTTTTCGTCGTCAGTATTCGTCAACACTGGAACCACCTGTAAATACGTCATCATGCAATGGATAAATGAAGTGGAGATCGACGACGCAGTAAAACAATAACGATATTCTTACCAAGAGGATCCATAGAGCAAATATATTCATCTTGCGATCCATGAGCATTCCGCTCACTCTCTTTTGGTAGAGGAATCTGATGCGGAGAGGAATGGGTATGCGGAAGGTTGAGGGAGAATTAAACTTAAGGCTTTTAATCGCCGATTAAATCGGTCTGATTTCCTTATCTAGAATCGATTTCCCATGGAATGTATCGAAACCGCGTCTTTCTATCTTTCTCATTGTAAATGAATGCTACCTAATAGAGTATAAAGACACGCTTTCATTGACGGATGCAATGGTTGTCGAAGATTGATAATTAAGATTGGATCATTCTCAGACGGGATACTATTAAATACTGAGAACAGTTTTAGTGGATTGTATGGTCTGATATAACTAAAACCGCCCTCTTTTTTCTATTTGGCAATCATTCTAATTTTAGTCGTGAGGTTTGGGGTTTTGGTTGTTAGGCGTCCCTATTACGGAGAGAATATTCTCGACTTGACGAGCTGCCTCTCGCGTTTCTACGTTTTCTTTGAATTCCCCGCGGTTAAATATCATACAATTGCAAGCACTACGAAAGGGCGTGACTCCAGATTCCATACAGATATCGAAGCCGCAACGTGAAGTCAGAAATTCACTACTGATATGTAATCTGGAAGCAATGCTTTCAGTTTAAGCCGAAATTTCGAAACTCATAAAAGAATTTCAGATGTCTGAACTATGAATATAATTAGTACTAACACTTAAGAAAAGGCAAGATGTAAGCATGAGTAAGAATGAGGAATTTTATTTTACTACCTACGAATTTATTGTATAATAAACTTCGTTATTATCCAACAATGTCAGAGGAAACTTACTTAATATAATTATTTCCAGATAATGATTAGTGATAATTATTATGAATTAATTATTATGTATTGTAACATGATTTTTGTACCCATAATGCACCGCCCTGTTCCGGCTTTGATGGAGCTGTTATTTAAACCAACCTTTCAGTCTATATTTTTGTTCGAATTCCAAATCTACCAAATTTTCTTAAGCCACCAATTGTTTTACTACAGGGTTGCAATCCAAGAATTTGGAAATGGAATTATTTTACAAAATTTCCACGATCAGGATCTGGTTTTAACGTTAATCCCGTGACAAAGTATAGCTATTTTCTCTACAGTTATACATCGTAACACCCGTAATTTATGCTCCCTCCCCCGGCTATTACACGCGGATCGGAAATATGACGGAAATGTAAAGCATTCTGATGCAAAATATTTACAGATTAGCATGAAACCTGCACTCCTATAAAGAAAATTTACCATGATTAAATCCAGTGCGAAAAATCAGAAGACAGAATATTGGCGGGTGAGAATTCCTTGCGTGTGTATGCTATGTAAGTTAACAAACAGAATTAAAACCGTTAAAAATCGTGAATAACACATTAAAGCTTTTTTTTCCTCATGAAAACCCATGTTTCCTCTTAGGAAGGGAAAAATATTGAACGCAGTTTAACAATCGACGTATTTTGATACCCTTCACCCATTTACCGTAATGTAAATGAATTATAAATTTGTGTTTAATATATTGAATCGTTTCGAAAGGAAGCATACTTTTACTTGACTTGGGGCGGATAAATAAATCAACGGCATTCGGTCTTTTTTCCCGCGATATACTGCATACTCACTTGTTCTTTGCTTTGTACTCATAGTCGCTATATCCTCTTTTGAGATACATCGGACGATAGTTAATCGACTGGGCACAGCATCATCAGATAGCATCCATTATTTTGGTCAACTGCTCCTAATCTGCAATATTTTTCTCGGATCTCTAAAATAACTTTTAATTTCTTTAGCGTTATGAAGCGTTACGAACTCTGACGTTTACGAATTTAGTATTGTTCTGAGGCGATTGGAGAAATTTCATCTTGCTATAAACTAGAAAAGATTGAATATTGCCAGAGGGTTCGACGAAGTAAAGGCGGAAGTAATTCATTATGTTTTTAACTAGAAAAGATTCCAGTTTTTCAATGGGATGAAACTAGAGACTACAGAAAAGACTATCGTTCTTTCATTATATTATACTTTATTTTATTTTTATTTCTTTTCTTTTATTTTTTATAATATCATTCAGACCAAATCAGGAACGACATCCAAAAAATGAACCTGGGACTTCCCAATGCCATGCCGTTCAAGATAAACGAAACGTCGACACGAGAGGTGTGATACCTATCACGCAGCCATTTAAATGCGCATCTCATCCCCCCTTTCCTCTCTTTCCGCCAGTTAAACAATTTTCATTCGCTGCGGCGAGTAACTTTGTACTGATCAACTTCAAGGAGGTCCATAGCTATCGCCGTTTTCCTTTTACGCTATGATGCGGGTAGTGCTTAATTGTTTTGAGACGTAACAATGATTAAAATACAGAAGAATTTATTTCACTCTAGCCAATAGTAACAATAGTAATAAATTACGGCGTGAGTGATAGTCATTACGTTGTCAAAACTGTTTTAAACGTCGTCAAAATGGTGAATAATTTTATAATTGCGTAAAGATGCTTGACATGATTTGTATATAACAAATTTATTTCATTTTATATAGGAGTAGCTACAGCAATCTGAGCCAATGTCAAAATGGTCTTAAACATTGTTAAAATGGTTATGTCCCCCGAGAAAATTCTACTGTGGCATTGTTACCGCCCACAGGATTCCAGTGTGGCATATTTACCGTGGCATTTTTACCTAAGAAAAAGTGTGGCATTTTTACATCGCACCAACTTCAGAATGTGAAGCACGCTCACTAATCCTGTCTCTCATTTACTGACAGCTATCGGATTGTATGGCGTCACTCCTTCTCTACTGACTCTAGGATCACCTGACCAATCCATCTCTGCCACATTTTGGCATCCATCATTGAAGGCTTTTACCCACCTTGTCACTGTACTGTATGTATACATTACTGATGACACTGTCATGCTGTATGACCTCTGACATATTCACTCTTTACCCAACTCCATTGTTCCTCTTTCGAAAACATTGTGACAACACTACATTAAGAGACAAAGGTGTCTCCAATCGCCGGCAGCGGCAACCGTCGAGGGCAATTCCTCGGAACAGGATTATCGCCTGGGCGGCCACCAGTTATTCAGAAATCCCTATCCACCGCCGGCGATTGGAGAAACCTTTGTCTCTTAGCCATTGAACGCCGAGTTCCTTTTTCTTTCTTTCAAATTTACATTAGACAACCAGCAATTGCAAGGTTCTGTTCTTGTCATAAGTGCGCTTGTGCGTGGTGTTGCAAGGGAGACTTTATTTGCTCTGAGGTGAGGTAAGTATGTAACTAACGTTTGGTATAAGTGAAATTATTTGGTTCCGTCGCATAGCATATCTACAGCAATGTGGCCACTATTAAAGTTCCAATCCATGTACATCGCAACAAAATGGCGACGGCAAGACCCCAGAAAATATAGCCGCCAAAAATGAGTCTCAGACATTCGAGTAGTTTTTCAAGTATGCTCCTTACAGTAGCTCAACACATGAAGACATTCGTTGAGTCGGTGTACCCTATCGATCGGTGCCCATAACAAGGAATAAACGACACGGGGTCCTGCTTTTACCACTATATGAGGTTGTTACAAAATATTGACCCGTTTTTTCTTCTTATTCTTCATTACGTTTGCTAAAGTTATATAAAGCTTCAAAGGTAAGAGCGATCAGAAAATTCACCATCTGAAATGGTATAATGGAATATAGCATGACACTTTACAAAATAGAAAGCGTGTGTGGGATTCTTTTTTTAACACTTCACAGCTTCCTTATAACTATTCTTCTAGAAGCAGAACGCGCTACTATCAAAATTCCGCCTACTACGGCATCAGTTCGGTTACTATTCAGTGTCCCCTCGTTTTTCGTTAAGTAATGCTATAATCAGGTATAAAACTATCTTTAACAACTTTGCTGCACCGTACTGCAGGAAATACGTTATGAATAACTACTATAAATTGTTCATATCGCGTCCTCTACCACAGGCCAACTTTTCCATAAAAATAGTGAGTATAATTTTTCTTGTGAGGCTCCGGGCACTTTTTTTAAAGTTTGAAATCATTAGTATAATATGTAATGGTATATTAAGTCTAATTGTCATATCTTCAGAGGTAAAAGTTATAAGGTATGGTTGGGTTATGCAAATGCAGACAGTTGTTATGATAAATAATTCAAATAAATCATCAAATAGAAATTTCCTTTATTCTCAAAAAAATGTCTTGAAGTATAAGGAAATTGATATAAATAAATGGAGAACCTGTATTGTTAATGGATATACAGTGTATTGTCAGAAGATAACATCTCTTCATGATGTTGTGGCATCCATTGACTAGCAAGTTGATGGTAAATAACTACTCATCCATTGAGTAGTTATTTACCATATATTTGGGATATAGGAGGAAGAAGTAGGTGATAGACATTCATTTCCTACGTATTTAGGGTATAAAAAGTTGTTCTCCTTTGTACATTCAAAAACAAAGCAGCCATCAAGAGTTTTTCTCTCTCCTTCTTTCGCACAGAGCACTGGGTAATCATCGCAAATCCTCGTAGTATCAACGATATCTTTGCAAGTATAATTTGTGTAGTATTGTTTAGCAGGGCAATCGTACATATATGCAGAGGAACAATCATAAAATCCTCTGCAAGAGTACGGATCAGGGATTATTCCGGCTTCAATAGGGCAGGATATTGGCTTGTATCTGAAAAGTTTCCAAGAAATCGAAATTAAGCATAACGAAATTCGGAGAGTTATAATATCTAATAAAGTAGTGCACATTTTTCCGGATTTAAGAGCCATAATTCTTCATGATGACGACATTAAAAAGTATTTAACCATTAAGAAGAATCATCGAGGTGAAATCTCGACCATCATACAGTTAAATAGTAACCAGCGCAGCGTCGCGGACATTTGCGTGCAGATAAGCATTGTTTTTAAGTATCTCATTTAGTAGTATGCTTATTTTATACTTTTCGTTATTTTTCAGTTTCTCGAACATCTTAAGTGTTACCTTTACAAAACTTGATGCACAGTTCATATTTTTAGTCCAATTTAGATGAAAGCGGCGTCGGTAATTCAAATAAGAATATTTGCTGTGTTATCCATATGGTGAGGGTACTATTGTTTGCTTATTACAGTGAAAGCCTGTTTACGTCGCCCCTGCTTAAGACGCAACCTCTCTTAAGACGCTTTACTCAGGTTACCGGTCAATTTCGCTATGATCGATCACTCACCTCATCCGGTGGACCAAAAATTTTTACATAATTTTTGTCTCCGTCCTCCCTTCTCTCTTTCTCTGTTAAAGTATTCCTTCTCAGTCTTTTTAGCGTCTAATTCTGTGAGAAAGATATTAATATATCGTAAAGCAGTGCCGATCTAACCATCGGAGACGATACGAAATCTGCTATCTCTATCATTATTTTCTCCGTGGAGAGTTGATTACCATCCCTTTTCGGTGATCCCTTACGTCACAATCTTGAGAAGTAAACAAATCGGAATAAACCAGAAGTGTCTCATTGTCGTGCGTCGTAGGCTCAGAGGTATTGTAATGCCTTCTCACCGCTGCTGTTAGACAGAAATTCGCAATCCTTCCCTAATTTAAAATAAAATTTGAAAATATTTGAAAAATCAGTGCTTCCGCCGTATAACGGATGGTCTCACTTCACAATACAGCGATTAGCATGGGGATAATAGAGTTTTCTCGAGGAATGTCATGGAGAGTAAGTGACGGTAACTTTGGGATACAGTAGATCCATGCTTAGGTAAGATCGTCCTTAAAGACGACAAATTCCTGTGAAGGTACTGACTTGGAGAATAGCTTCCGCAAAGCAATACGTAGCCCACAACCACGGAGGAATGGGAGCGAGTTCATTTCTCGAGAATAAAGTGAAGACTGCTATGGTCAGTACATCAACAATCGCTCAGCTGCAAGCATTGTAAAACATTTATTTTAATGACTGTGTGATGTGGAGGCGTTGTGTAGCAACCAAATCACTCTTCCATGGAGATTTTCCCCTCATTTTTGTACCATTATAGATTCCAGATTTGTGTATCATTTGTATGTCCGATGGCACACTCGCGATTAAATGACTTCGGAAGTAAAAAGTCTCCCTTGAGGAGGGGAATTTCTCGAGAGAGTACATAGGTCAGAGGTGAGAAACGTTCTAGGATTAGAGCGTCGAACATTAGGTAACTCATAGGAAAATTAGGTCACTCATAAGTGACTCATCATAATTCATATAGCCTTCGAGGGAAAACGTTATCAACTGTCGATTCGGTAAAATATCTCGGAATAACCCTCACGAATAACTTAACTTGGGGTACCCACATCCATAACATATGTGGGCGAGCTCTTAAGAAATTAGGCTTCGTCAAAAGAATAGTCGGTAAAAGCGAAGAAAAAGTCCGCGAGCGATGTTACTTTGCGCTAGTTAGGCCTCACCTCGAGTATGCATGCAGTGTATGGGACCCTGCATAAAGTGTTGTATTCGCGAGATAGAAAAGATACAACGAAAGGCAATACGCTTTGTAAAAAATTGCTATGATAAATCGGTAAGTGTTACTCAGATGCTTCAGGAGGCAGGATGGGAATCTTTAGAAGAAAGAAGGCTCAATCAGAGATTTAAATTACTAGATAAATTCAGACAGAGCATGTTCATAGAAGATGTAGCCGATATTATGCGCCCTCCTTGCTATATAGGCCGTTCTGATACAGCGAGAAAGATCAGAGAAATATATGCTAAAACCAATCGATTCAAGAATTCTTTTTTTCCGAGAACAATACGCGAAAATAATCGACTGGGCAAATAGAGTCATGGTGCTTGCACCCCCTGCCACACGCCGAAAGGCGGCTTGCAGGGTACATATGTAGATGTAGGTTCTAATGAGTTGGAAGGCCTTCAAGTAGAAACAGAAGGGATTACGGATATGCGAAGAGGAAAAAAAGCCCGAAGGAGGGGACTTTTGGACTGGTAACTTTGTAATTTCTCATCCGTGAACACGAATTTTAGAGTAGAAAAGTGGGCCAATGCCGCGGAATAGATCATCTATTAGAGTGAAGTTTCAATGAAAGGAAGTTAATGCTTAGGATAAGATCAAAGCGACTGAAAAGGTCCAAACGGGAAGCAATATACTCGCATGACAGAACAGTATTTGCAAAGAAAAGAAATTACTTATAGTCAGTTTGTTTTTTTTTTAGTGCATGGCGAGTTTCTGTACTGCTGTCACTTATTTTCTTAGTGTGGGACTAACCTGCACATGCCGTTGCGGATGCATCGCAAACTCCATTCATCGCACACCGTATTCGGAGGGCAACTCATTTGCTTATCGGAATCCTCTGTTAAGTCATCCTTGCAATAGACAAGGGTACTGCAGTCCTTGCACATCCAACCCTCCCTCGAGCAGACTATGGGTTCGTCTCCGTTAGTATTCGTCCACAAGGGAACCACCTGTAAACACGTCATCATGCAATGGATAAATGAATTGGAGATCGACGACGCAGTAAAACAATAACGATATTCTTACCAAGAGGATCCATAGAGCAAATATATTCATCTTGCGATCCATGAGCATTCCGCTTACTCTCTTTTGGTAGAGGAATCTGATGCGGAGAGGAATGGGTATGCGGAAGGTTGAGGGAGAATTAAACTTAAGGCTTTTAATCGCCGATTAAATCGGTCTGATTTCCTTATCTAGAATCGATTTCCCATTGAATGTATCGAAACCGCGTCTTTCTATCTTTCTCATTGTAAGTGAATGCTACGTAATAGTGTATAAAGACACGCTTTCATTGACGGATGCAATGTTTGTCGAAGATTGATGATTAAGATTGGATCATACTCGGAAGGGATATGCTCAAATATGCAGTGTACCCATTTATGACGCTCCACTTAAAACACTGCCCCGTTCAGTTTTCCCACGATCCTGAAACCTTTCACACGTAACATATTGTTTAAATATAGCTCGAGACACTCTATCTTCCTGCTTAAGACGCGGATTTTTTCCGTCCACATTTTAAGTATTTTACTCGAGATATTGAAGCTTTTTATGGACAAAACAATATAATATTTCATTCTTGCGGTTTCATTTCAAAAATCGACAGCAGACGATAAGGCGTTGCGTAAAGAATAAGGACACCCTCTATGCTGCACTCTATGAAAAATTCAGAAATAATAATCACAAATGAAGAAAGAATAAGTAAGCCGGAGTCATTGTTATGTATCACCTAGGTGGGAAAGTTTTATCTACTGAGGATACAGTGAAATACTTAGGAGGAACGTTCAGGAGGGACTCAAACTGGAATCAACATGTAGAGCATACAATTCTGAAAGCTAATAAAACCCTATGTTTTATAATGCGTACCCTAAGGCGATCGAATAGGAAAGTTAAAGAGGGTGCATATAAATCCTACGTTAGGCCAATTTTAAAAATCGGGGAATTCTCATGGGACCCGTACGAAGTAGGTCTAAAGCGGAAAATAGAAAAAGTTGAGAGAAAGGCAGCAAGATTCGTTTTAGGAAGGTACGAAAGAATCGATAGTTTCACGAAAATGATAAAAGAATTAGGTTGGGAAAGTTTCGAGGAGAGGAGAGCGAAGAAAAGGTTAGGATTATTTTTCAAGATATACACCGGGATTGCGTCGTTTGAGGAATTAGCACCAGAAATAAAGGAAGCAACATTTTTCGGTAGAAAAAACCATATATATAAAGTTCATTTGTTAAAACAACGAACAAATACAAGTAAATTCTCATTTTTAAATCGAACTCTTGGAGAATGGAATAATTTACCCGCAGGAATCTCGAAATTACCTCAGCTCTCAAGGCGCCTTCAAGTATGAGATGATTCAAAATAAATGCTGATTTAATTTCTGTAAAAAGCTATGGAAAGGATAGTTTCAAAGGATATTATAAAGTATGAAGATTAGAGTAGAAGTGAGTCACAAAAAGTGATAATCTGGTATTGGTGTCGACAATAACTTCTCAAGATCTCGTCGCCTGCGAAAGACTGGTAAAATGTGTTTGTGAAGTGTGTATTGTTACAAAAGAGTATAGAAAAATATATTTAAAATATATCTTCAACTATAGAGATAATCCGGCAGTCACCTATTAGCGTGCGTTAGTATATGGTTTATGGTGGTGTGGACCGTAAATAATTACTAGTCCTCCCTTTGCAGTTTCCTAGCTTCTTGTGGGACTCAAAACACTTTCATCAAAGAAAAACGGGTAAAAGTAATGAGGTCATCCTTCATTTTCGTGTAGTGGAACTCACCTGCAGATATCTCAGCGGATGCATCTCATACTCCTTTTAAGTTACTTTCTTGCCGTCAAATCCCAGTTCTTGGTCGCATTACGGAAGGGTACAGTCCGGCCCACCTTTGAGGAAAAAACGTAGTCTTTTCCGTTAGTATTAGTCCTCAATGGATATCCGAAAACCATTATCGTCCAATTGCAGGATATAGCCGATGTACGCGATGCAATGAAGTAAAAGTTAGAAACGAGATTTTTACAGATAGGGTCCATAGAGCAGATGCATTCATCATCTTATACATGAGGTTTCTACTTACTTGGTAGAGAAACTTTGGGCAGCGTATCTAGGGAGGAATGGAGAGCTCTGAGAAGTATGTTTGGATGCAGTATCCCTTATCTACAATTAATCTGCTTCATACATCCAATGCAATTCTTATAACATTTGTCTATGCGTTGTTATCTCTTGCGTTAAACGCATGTGAAGAGTACGCAGGGGTAATGAAGGATAATTATTATTTCATATCGGATTCATAAATTCTTATTTTTGTTGTCTATTCCCATTAATTCCTAAATATAATAATAATAAATTTTTATGCTATGGGATCAACTTCCCATAGAGCAACACAAAATACGATAATTGGGATTTACAAAAGACAGAAAAATGTCTAAAATAGAAATAGAAAATAGAAAAACTTGGAAATACAAAAAATAAAATACGAAGGAAGCAAAAAAATTTTTAAGAAACACCAGTTAGTCGTTTTAAATACCAGCAAAAAGAAAATTGAATAGCTCATATTTAAAATCATCCAATGGACTAGAACATTTTATTGAATCCAATAAATAAGAACATTTAAATGGAATTTTATGAATTCCAAAATCTGGAGCCTTCAAATCTCATACCTAGAAACTAAGATTGCACTTGACTTACTCGAAATATTATAATAGTTGAAGCTGTATAAACCTAAATAAATTGGTAGTGATTAAGTTAAATAACCATGGGGGAAGGAACAGATATGTAGAGCTCTGAGAATCATTGCTTGAAGAGCAAAACCCATTTTCGCATTGATAATAATGCTCTGCAATAAATAGATCATGTTTTTCTTTTGAGACATTGTAGGAATTTGCGAAAAAGAGACTTTTCATAGATGGAATCAACGTTTCTTAACTTTGGAAACAGTGAAATCTGGCCAGATAATGCTGAGAACCTAGGTAGAGTAATGTCTGAATAGCGCAGATGGGTATATAAATGTGAACGATGGATAGTGTATGTACATTCTTAAGGATTTAACTTTTTGTTAGCTTTGGTTGTGTTTAGAGCCTAATTTACAAATTATGAAGTAAGATGATAATTTGTCAGTAAAATTCTCTGCTCGAATGCTATCCTCTGTACAATAAGTCTTACATACATAATAAATCTTACATTATGACCTAAATAAGCGTGTTACCAAATCTAAGTCACATTACATTGGAAACTTTCTCTACACTATAAACAAACTTTCGAAGCAAACATTTAGTCAGTTTTTTGGGAAAAAAATCATCATTTACATTCTTTAATTCATAAGGTAGCATATTATATATTTTTAAAGTGGTTGTTTCAAAGCTCTTACCGGTTAATCTTAACTTATATTAGCCCCAAAATAAATATACCTCTCGTAGAATGACCATGACAATAACTACAGTAAACCCGTTTAAGACGCTCCCGCGTAATACGAGTTTTTCTTACGGTAATTGTCCCTTTCACACATATTATAGGTACCGCTTAAGACTACCCGCTGCAGACAGTCGATCGCTTCATTCGGTAGACGAAAATTATTTCACATAATTTTTGTCTCTCTCCTCTAATTGATTATAAAAGCATTCCTCGTCAGTATCTTCTTTTTGATGACTAATTTTGCGAGAAAGAAATGAAGATATCGCGAAGCAGAGCTAAATTATATTCCACAGTCGGAGCCGATATGAACTTTGAGATGAGATCTTCTACATATCTTTTTTTCACCGTAGAAGGTAGATTAATGAGTCCTAATCGGTTTTTCCTTCCGTCACAAACTTGAGAAGTAAACACATCGAAAAAAGACCAGAAAAGGAATGTTTGGTGGGCTATCGAGCGTAGTCTCGGAGAGATAGTAATGCCCTCTCACTGCTACTGTAAAAAATTCTTTATTCTTCCCAAATTTTCCATCTGTAAAAACTGCTTCACCGCAGAGAAAGAAATGACAAAAACAAACAGCTGAGACTCTCTTCGTACGAAAAGCAGACAAATATTAAAAAAATATGATGTCATGCAACTAGCGCAACATAACCCTGTTATGTTACGCCTTCCTGCTTGAGACGTGGTTTTCGCTTGGTCCACCGCAAAGTGTCTTAATCGGGTATTATTCGATTTGCTACTATTCAGTGTGTAACACTGATAGCAAGGGTTTAATTTCCCTTGCGTTTACATCAATTGTTTTTCATTTACATTAAGTACATAAATAGACTCATGTTAAGCATATCGATACGATACGGTCAAGGAAAAAGTAACACAGTAAACTTCCACGGTGACAATAAATTCAACTGTGTGGAAATGAAAACCGTCTTCAGGTCAAATGTAAACCTGAAGATGACTGAAATATAAATACAGTCGAAATCGGTCGTTTAAATAAATTTGTGGAGATTACGAAGTACTTAACGGTTTTTTACAATGACTTTCCACTATGCCTGAGCACCTTGATTTTAAACTGTGTGGAAATTTACTGTGTTACATTTTCCTTGACCTTATAATGTCCTTCCACGAAGTACGGCCTGACACGACAGAGTTTATTAATACGACACGTTGTTTAGTTCGAGCGTAATAAGCGAGATTAACGTTAAAAATCACGAGTTGTGTATTTTGTTGACAACGCCACTATTTTTCTGTGTAAAGGTCGTTTAACAGTGACTCTTTTATCGGATGGTGCCTGCTGATAAAGTATGGGAAATTACAGAGCTAATGGATTTCAATTAACTCATAATTGCCACGAAATCACGGCCGAAAGATATATCTTTCAAGGAAATCTCTGTTAACACGCACTAGAAGATAAGAGTACTGACGTGGGTTCCCGTAATCGTCAACGCCGAATATGATTAAGTAAGCTGTTTTCTTTCAGGTGTTTGTATTAATACCGTTGCGCAAAAAATAGAGCGTGATTTTTTCGTTCAAGATATCTCCACCAATGTTTTATTTAAAGAAATATAAATCTGAATTACGTTTATGAGTTCATTATATACAACTATTAATTCTTTCCTTAAGTGTTACTTGTATATTTCTGAAAACAGAGTACCTTGCCTATTTTGATATTCTTTCCTACGAATCTTTTATAACCTTACTTACATGTATATAAGTACATACATGTATGTACTTATATAGAATTTTTGCAATCCCCATTACTTTCCTATTTTTTGCAATATGGTTTCCTTGTAATGAAACTGAGTATTCTGCTGAGGGAAGGTCAAGATCCCGCTTTGGGCGGCCATGCATTTTTGGGAGAAACTAGGACATTCCCTGTTTAAAAAGAAGACAAAACTAGGAAATTTTTAACTTTTTGAGATTGATCTACATTTAATTATTATAAGTATTAAAATAAACTCTATGACCAATTTTCGGAGAACAGTATAAACATCTTTAAAGGGTCACAAACATAATAGAATACAAAACACATGTAAACAAACGTAAATAGTTTTGATATTATCAGTTTTGACGTTGTTAGTACGATTCTACTATTACTACTACTCCGTCTACTCGTCTCATAATTACCATGCCAAATTTAAATTGGCAACCATACGTGTCAAGAATAGGTATATTGAAAAGCCCCTAGAGAAATACTTAAGAAAAAAAGGATTTGTGATCAGCATTATAGGTTTGGTTAAGACCAAAGCTCTAAATACCATGTGATTTTCTGGAAACTAGGCATTTCGTAGAATAATGATGCATTATCGACAAGCGCATGGTAGTTTACTGCATCTTAAAATCACTCCCTCAATGGAAAATTAAAAGAAAAGTACAGGAATTTCAACAGGTAAAGTTGTACAAATCAGAAAGTAACGGTATAGTAAACTGATTTATAAAAAATATACGGAGTCTACAATGCTCTCATTTACAACGGACGCGGGAACATTTTAATTCCAATTTTATTGGTATTCTTTTACAACGCAATCATACCGACATGCATATGACTTGGATCTTTCCCGGCGTATGCATTGCAGGAAATTCTGTCTGAGAACCTTATTTTCACGAAGGATATCTTTTTCCTCTAAATAATGCGAATATCACATTCATGTAGCAAAACATTCTTTTTTGGAATGAAAATTGTCGAACTCAGCGCAAGTAAATCGTGCATATCACATTTTTACGTTTTCAATATTTGGTGGAGCCATGCTTCAAGATTCTGTCTGCCTTATTCTGTGATTTTCTGAAAGACTTTTGCGGAATCTTTGCAGAATTTGATAACGTCGATAGACCTGTTGAAACTGGTAAATAATTAAAACTTTTACTTGGTCATAAAACTTAGGCTGGGGTTGGGTTAGGTTTAATCCGTCGGTATTTTTTCATCGGTAGAGCTAAAACTATGCCCGTCATTTCTTACCGTTTTACGGAATGTTCATTTTGAAATTTTATTTCTAAATAATCAACTCCAAGCTATATTTTAATATAATATTACAATAGGTATTCTTGATTCAAATATAAAGGTTTGAATCATTTTCATGGCACAATAAATAGTTGTTATCGATTTTTTCAATAACTTTTCTACAATAATGGATGGAGGTGAATATCCGAATTTGGACTTGTTAATAAGCTCTTTTTTAAGGATTTTTCACGGCTTATGTCTTACGTTAAGAACACATTAGCGATTCATTTGACATAAATTTATATCTTACATGGGCGCCATCTTTCCTGGGTTTACTCTTTGTTCAAACTTATTCAAGAATTATTCTGTCAAGTTTCATTACAATTGGCTATATATCTTATCGCGTTGTAAAATGACATCTAATAATGAATACTTATTTGAGAACGTTTCATAGCGTAAGCTTTTTACATGCTTTTATTTTATCATGCCTTTCAGCGATTTATTTCGATACTTAATTTAATTTTTCAATAATTTTAAAGTCAAGGCTGTCTTAACAAATTTAAGGCCACTCCGTCATTATCACTAAAATTACTTTTAATGATGACACAATAATTATGAAAAAACTTTTACAATTATACAAAAAAATTGTAGAACCATACAAGTTTTTTTGTAATCATTGTGTTATTAAACATGAAACTCCACCATATAATGCTGAAGAGAATTCATTTACTTCCAATTACGACCGATCGGTCAACCAATTTTGTATAATAGACAAATCCGTTCGTTTTCCATAGCGCCGAAAGGACCCTCGCCCAAATGATCGCGCCCAATCGTCCGATTCAATGGGTGGGGTGCGGTACAGAATATAGTACATCGAAACATAGGCACATGTAGGCACCCAAAGTGGCTCGGAGGATTTATTTTCACGCGTGTAACTCTTAGGGTGCCTTCCTTGTTGAGAATTCTTCGCAAAAGAAAGTTTGATAGACGTAATTTATCACCTTAGCTAATATATTTTCCTCAATTACAAGATCTTAACCCATTCATTAACGCAGTAATACAAAGAGATTAAGAATTTAATTTTATGGTTTGGCTCGACATTGGCATTCAAGTTTTTTCCTTCATCAAATACGCATTTGTTCCCTCTGAAGCTTCTCTATCACTCCACTATTCCGCGGTGTTATTCTCTGAATGTTTTTGTTCCACCAATATCTCTCGTAATTCTATTGACCGAGAAACAGGATAGCTATTTCCTCAAGGTGGTAACCTATTATCAGATATAAAGCTACCTTCAATAGCTTTGATGCACTTTATTGCAATAAATACGTTGTGAAATACTACGAAGGTAAATTGTTCGTCGTGTGTCCTCTACTATTCGTCAACATTTCCATAAAAATGATAAATATAATTTTTACTCTTGCGATGGTACAGGCAGATCCTATCTGATACCTAATCGTTTGAAATTATTACTGCAATATGTAATATTGTAGTAACTCCGATTCTTATTTCATCAGTTGAAAGGAGTGTTCCAGAAATGTAAATGCATACATTTTTTGATAAATAATAGAAATAATTCATTAAGTAGAAATTTCCTTTATTTTCAAACAAATTCTTGAAGTGTAAAGAAATCAATTTAAGTAATTGGAGGATCTCTATGCGAAGTAATATACATGGCTTTGGTGGAAAAAGACATCTCTTTCTGATGTTGAGGACTCCATTGACTAGGAAGACTTAGATATTGAACAATCATTTCCTATGTATTTGGGATATAGGAGGTTGTTCTCCTTTGTGCATTCAAAAATAAAACAGTCGTCAAGGATAATACTACTTCCTTCTATTAGACAGAGTGCTGGATATTCCTCACATGTTTTCTCACCCGTTGCATCTTTGCAAGTGTTATTTGAGTAGTAGTGCTTAGGTGGGCAATAGTATGAATCTCCTGTGGCACAGTCCATAAATCCTCTGCAAGAATACGGATCAGGGATCAACCCCGCCTCCGCAGAGCAGGAAGTTGGCTTGTATCTGAAAAGCGTCCAAGAAACAGAAATTGTGCATTACGAATTTCCAAAAAGTAATCTAACAAATATGTTTTTGCTTTAAGTATCACATTTTATACTTTACATAAATTCCGTACTTTTATGCCTTGCTGGCTGAATGTAGCTAACATTTTTCCATTGGCCGTGATCTTTCATAATTACACAAATGACGGAAGTGAATTCGAACTGAGCACAAGAAGTTGTGCGACCAACCCGAGGTTTTGCGAGAAGTGCAAAATAGTAAATTGAGAAAATCTAGAATAGATCTAGTAGAGTATCTGCCCGGAAAGTGGGAGACCTCGGTTCGAGTCCCAGTCAAGTCACAATTTTTCACTTCTCGTACAGCCTATTCCATAATTGATTTTCGCAAGCTTCCAATGTTTTCCGCGTTTCTTTTCTCGTACATTTTTATGAGCTTTCGATTGTTAGTAATTTATTTATTTATTTTTTATTCATATTTTAAACAGATGATGCGAATTCGTGTCTCATTCTATTTGACTAGTGTATTATCAAATAATTCAATTGGAGTAATTCACACTCATCATTTATTTATACCTGTCATTGATATATTTTAAATTTGAACCATGATCAGTTTGATCTCTAAGTGAATCCTAGGGACCTCATCATACTAGGGATACATCATCTTCTATATGTATTTCCTAAACATCTATTTTCGGTGAGCGGGACTTTTTCTCCCTTCACAATCCACTAATGCATATAAATGAATGACCATTTGAATGGAAAAGTTTCCCAGTTCCTGCTAAGAATAATCCGGCGAATGAAAAATGCACTATTTGGTCAATCCTAATTAGAACCAACTAGTTCGTGAAGCTAAGAGAGTCGATGGAAAACCGTTGGCGAGTAGAAAAAACGGAGGAGAGGCTGAGAGGAGAATACATTCCAGAAGAAAAACTAAAAGATACACGTGACGAGGGTACAACTGAAAAAATATGGTAATCTATGAATCCATGGATGTTGTCAAAGCTTATTGCCCTAGAAAATGTGTGAAAATAGAAACATGCGTGAAAGATATAGTCATATTACTGCTGAAAGAGAGAAAAAGGTATACGAATTCTCAAACTGCGGACGGGTATACATGCTAAGAAAGAGAAAGAATTGAAATTAACAGAAATGCATAGTTGATTAAAGAAGAATTTGATGATATGTGCGAAGCGAACTGATCTTGAGCAACGTAATGCTAGAGCAGCATACGGCACTTCTGTCACTCTCATATAATTTTAAGTTTATTTTGAATAGAATTTTTGTAATGTAAGAACGGGCGTTTGAACGAAAAAAATGACATCCAGAGAAATATAGTTAGTGGATGTCAAACGTGAAACTACCATGTGCTGCTGCGAAGTTTTAAAACTCGCTGCTAGTAGAGTTTACAAGTTACGATTTGATAACGACTGCGTAAAGTTTACCAGTGAGAAAGAAGTTATCCATGAAGACTAGAAGGTGGTATTTCGTTGAAGCCGATTATTTTCCATTAATTTGATAAATAAATGGCGTTAAATGCATAATGCTGAAGATAATAAAGCGATACTCGATGGAAATAATAAATAAACTGTTAATATCGCACTCTACGGAAAATGGCGGATACTATAATCTCAAGTGATTAAAGATTAAGACAAAGTCGTTGTTCTGTATAAATGTTCCAATGAAATAAATTGCGATTTTTAAGAATTATTGGTGTAGATATTTGGAAACATCATAGAAGTAAATGCCAATTGAACAGAAATGAAATTTCAACGATGGATCTATTCCAATATTGTAATAAATATATATTTTCAAACGAAAACAACTTTTTATACATAATAACAACTCTTCCTGTGACAACATGTGTGCCAGAGAGAAATTTTTCTATGCTCAAGCATTTAATTGCATTTACGGGGTCAACATTATGTGGGGGCAGATTTAAGAATTGACACATATTTTAATTTATTGTGATTTGAAGTTTAACCCAGAAAATATAATCGAAGAGTTGTCCAAAAGAGATAGGATTATCTTTGTTTTCCAGGTATTTTTTGTAATAATTTAAAATCAAAATTTAATATAGCTATAATATTATCTCACGGTCGTATGATCAAATCAGTATCCTGTATTCATGGGTAGGAAATTATATCACAGTAATACGTACAGGTAAAGTAATGCGTATAAAAGGATCATTCAAAAAATATATAAAGGAGGAGGCAATTGAAGAAATTAGGATACTCCCCCTTACGGTACTCTGATACATCTGAAAATCGGTAGCCACACATGGTGATGATCCTTTCTCAGGGATTGCGCCCGACAGTTGCCAGCATTCGGCGATTGGAGAATTCCTGGCTCTCTCAAGCTTTTATCTTTACATGCCTTTAGCGAAATTCAGACTTAATAGTCCATTCCTACATTTAAGCCACTAATAAGAAATTAGGTAACATGCAATGGTTTGAAACAAGGGGATAGATAAAAATAAATATAACATTTTTGGAAAGAAAGTACAGGAAAGCAATTGCATAGAGTAGAAAAAATAAATGTCGCAAAGGCTAAAGTGCAGGCGTTATTTTGGACAAGAATTTTTGAAGTCCTCGTCAATTGCAAAAGTTTGATCAAATTACAGAATAAGGACTGGTAGAGGAGAGTGAAAACAGAATAAAATACATTCAAGAATAAATATCTGTGTGTACGGATACTCTGGAATGCATCAATGGGCGTGTGGAATAACGAGTAAATAGTATTCTCCCTTTGAAATTTCCCTAGACTTTTTGGGGTTCATAACCTTTTAAGCAAGGAACTTCGGCTAACAGAAACTAAGAAATTTAGATCGTCCCTTATCTTCGTGGAGTGTGACTAACCTGCAGATTCCGTTGCGGATGCAGCTCACACTCCATTCATCGCACACAAAATTGGGCGGGCATTTCAATTCCTTTGTGTGGTCATACTGCAATGATTCATCGCAATAGCCAAGTGTAGCGCAGTCCTTGCAAACCTGGCCAATCCTCGAGCAGGCAAAGTCTCCGTTAGTCCACAATGGAACCTGTAAAAGAATCACCGAATTGAATAATAATAATTATTATTATTCCGTCTCTAGGGCGAATTTTAGCCAAGGCTGGCCACTCTTATAACTAACCCTTTTTTTCCTTTTCTATTTTTAATATTTTTTTTCTTTCTTAGTAAATACAACAATCATCCGATTCGAACCCGGGACCGTGTGGTCGGAGCGTTAACGTCTCCGGGCACTCCGCCACCAAGGCCGGCAAGATAACACTAAGTTATACAAGAAGTGAAAAATTGCGACTTGGCCGGGACTCGAACCCGGGTCTCCCACTTGCCGGGTAGGTATTCTATCCATTAAACTACCGAGCCGCGCAGATTCACTTCTGTAAACGGGAGCTTATATGGGCAAGGTAATGGTGCTCCACTTAGTGGCACCAACCACCACCAGAGGTCCTCGTCGTGGCAGCCACCCAACCTTCTTGTATAACCTTGGGTTAGTCGCACAACTTCATGTGCTAAGAAAAAATTTCATTTCTATCGTTAAGATAACACTAATTGTATTCTTACCAAGAGGATCCACAGAGCAAATGCATTCATCTTTTGATCCATGAGCTTTCTCCTCTCTCTTTCTCCCTTGGAATAGGAATCTGAAGTGTATCTTTGGGAAGGAATGGATATGCGTGAGGCCGAGGAAGAATTAAAATAATGGTAGGAATATAGTGTGAAGGCAGAGATGGCTATGGCAGAAAAATTTTAATCACCGATTAAATCGGCATGATATCCTTATCTAGAATCGATTTCTCATGGAAAAAATCGAAACCGCGTTTCTTTCTTTCCTTTGGGAATGAATGTCACAGGGCTGAATAACTTTCTGAATTGGTTTTAAACTAAAAACTAAACCTCTACGCCTTTTAAAATAAATACGGTCAAAAATTAACGCCAAGCTTTCGTATAATTTTGAAAATATGTAAGTGGGGACTGGGCGGGGTGTAATAAAAAGATATGATTTACCTATGTGTCAAGGCGCCGCACCGTTCGCTTCCATACTCCAACGCGGGACTTATGACAGTATCTCGAATGCGACGTTGAGTCTCCCATTCTAACTGTAACCATTCATCCGAAATCCTCCAATAGGTATAGTGGACGCCGTGTCTTTTTACATTCTCATAGAAAAATAGTCACCGGGGAAGATTTTTCGGAGCACTGTGGAGTCTCGAGACAGTATGCACATTTTATTGTGGACCGAGGATGAGGCTAAAGAAAAAATTTTTCAGAAGGTGAAAGGCATCAATACATTAAGGTTTCCTCTTACAATAAATGAACCGATTATTTAATACCCGATACCTATGCAACATGTTTATTTTCACGCAAAAAACACGACGTTTCATTTTATCAAATAGTGCCCGTTGATCCTTGAAGGAAAAAATAGAATAAGGATTCAACATAGAAGTCTTAATCATACAGAAGAGAATCTAACATTTCTCACCTGAAATAATTCCATGGAGAAATTCAGGGAAAACGAAAATTTAAAATCTTATCAAAATCCTCGTTATTTGACGCTAAATCTTTGATCGAAGAAAAATATGAATCTAAGTATCTCAGTAGAATTTTAGTAGAAATAGAAATTTAGAATTGGAATCTTAGTAGAATTTTTACGTTTGAAACTTGTCCCAGCATCGTACGATGATTCCTCATGATTTGAATTTACATTAGTATCAGAGTAATAATAGAAAATGAGGGAGAATTTGCGTAAGGTTCTTTTGGAAGCGCATTCAGTAGTCTGGGGTCGAACCGGAGACGAGTAGATAGACGAAAGAAGTCTATTGTAACGGGTGTCGACTATAATCATTGCGCAAGTTTTGTATTTCCTCGTTCTTGAGTTTCAGGCGAACTTAAATATCCGTACTCAAAATAGTTAAAACTGTTAATTCTCAACGGAAATAAAAAGAGAATTTATGTTTTTCCAACAATAATTTATTGTGTGACCATGGTTTCGAACCTTTAGATCATCGTTCCCTTTTTCATCTGACGAGATTTCAATTCATTTTTGGTGTCATTACTGGAAAAATTACATCATGTCCATAAATTAGTACTATAAATAAGCAATTAGACACAGATCTTTTGTATGTGCCTCATACGACAGTGTTAGTCAAATACGTCCGTGAGGCTAGAATGATGATCATATTCAACTAGGAAACATCATCCAAGCAAAACTGTATTACTTCATGTGAAAACATTAGGTTTTGATGGATTGAATGGTTACTTCTGCCCAAAATTTATTCTTCATATTGTAATTTGAATGTAATGCTTCGATTTGTGTGAATGTCATTTGCTTGTATTCTCTTACCAAGCAAAATTCGATATCTCTGTTTCCGTATCAACTTTATTGAGGCTATTTTGGTCAATGTTTTAGTGCATAAAGTAAGGTTGAAGATGAGTCAGTGGGCTAATATTTATATTTGAAGTTCGATCAATCAAATGTTTTGCTCTTGAATGGATTTCATTATAGATTTCTCTGAACATTGTGCCACGTGATTGAAATACTGCACTTATATAAACAGTTTTATAGTTAAAAATACATTTACGTCCCTAATTTAAGCAATATTTATCAGTTGGACAATTCAAAGCTCTTTTATATTACTTGCGACTTTCCTTTTCAAAGAATTTATAACACGCATAAATATTATACTGTTAACATTACCTTCATTTCATTTACGTTTACATTAATTATATTTCATTCAAATACGCTTATTAAAAATGAAGTATTGGTCGAGTATAATCAACAAATACCATAAAAATCACGAGCCATACATTTTGTCAGAAACAATGCTATATTTTTCTGTTTGAAGTCGTTTATCGGTGATTATTATCGCATAGTGTCTGCTGATAAAGTATGGGTAATTTCAGAGTTAATGGATTCGAATTAACACACAATTACCACGAAATTAATATAATACAAACGTCTTTATTGATTGAAAAATCATGAAAAAATATCTCTTCCGAAGGATATATCTTTCAAGGAAATCTATGTCAACACGCATTAGAAGATAACAATCCTGATGAGCCCATAATTGTCAACGCCAAATATGATTAAGCAAGCGGTATTCTTTCATATGTTTGTGAGAATGCCATTACGCAAGAGACTGAATCTTGAGAGTTGAGATAGCAAGATGCTGATCAAGAGATGACCCAAAAAGTTATATGTAATGAAACTGAAAGGTAGCGCTTATAGATTGCCTTCTTTAGCTTGTAAATCGAGATATAGAAGGTTTTAAATATCTTTAAACTTCAGTGATTGGATTGTATCTATGAGACTTTCCACTCTGAGGTAAATACACAAAACTCAAAAATGTAAAGAAAGCTTACGTGACAATTCGACGATTAAGGTAATCTGTGAAGAAATATTTAAATGTTTTCTGATTTTTTTTTAGAAAAAAACTATAAAAAAAGAAAATGAAGCGTGATGTTTCACTTTTATTTTATGGGTGTCAAATAGCATTATTTGTAGTAAATGAAAACACTTGAGCCTGCAGAATCTACGTTTCCAAAAAGCACATTAAACTCTTTCTTAACTTATCTTATCTTATTTTAACTCTGAAACTAATTATACAAACGGATGTATTTCTATATAAATAATTTGGGACTTTATAGAGAGATTAGGGTTAGGGTTAGAAACTTTTCCCAAATAGATATTATTGGTAGTTGCATATGTAACATGACATATTTGATATATGTAACAATTCGGAAATAGGTTTTTACTAAATTATCACATTCTAGGATGAAATGTATTTCAATTGATGAAAAAGATGGGATAGTGAAGGATACATAATTTTTAGTAGATTCGATACTCAAATAGTTTTGCGTATGAACTTCAAGACGTTTTTGAAAATCGAGGCTCAAGCGCTAAAGCTTCGAATACGCGTCAAAAGAGAAGTTTCATAGCTTTATTTATTTCCGATTAAGGCAACCCGTCCTAAGATGCACAGAAAGAACAGTGGAAGTAATGGTAGGTTGTATTTGTATTTCCGATCATTTCAAAATCGACGAATGCTGAAATATATTTTACTAATATAATTTTTATGTAAAAAGAGGCTATCTCATCTTTGGCGAGATGTTTTTCTACTTCTTTCCGTTGTTTTCCTTGGCCATTATATTTAAATATAAATTTTTGCCTCTTTAGTTACTTGAAAATCACGAAAATAGCTAACCTAGGTATTTTATTTTTGCTTTAGCGAAGAGAATAAAAAACTATCAGAGCAAGAACAACCGAGGAAACGTCTAGACAAAACAGGTTTTCAGATCACGAATAATACAGAAGAATATTATTTTGCATCAAAATATAATCGATATGATAACAAGAAAAACTTTTACCTTCATTTTAAATCCTTTATGATACTCTCATTTAATTCTGTTTGCTAGAAAACGAGATTTTAACCACGAGAATGTATATTTTTTAATAATCTTATCTTAATGATCCTTCCCATACTCTTACCCGTGTATAAGTACTCGTAAGTAGCCAGAAAAAAATTCATCCTTTATGTAGTCTCTTTGTACCGCTCCCCTTGGATTTGCACGCAATAGATACATAAGGTACGTTGGTAGATTTGTACTCAAAAATAAATAAGGTACGAAGGTCTTAAAACGATTTATTATACAGAATGTTTGATATGTACATGATACATTCATTTAAGACTGTTCCTCTTAAACAAGACTTCTTCTAATAATTGTACTTAGTAAATTTATAATGTAAAATAAGCATGTTTCTTTCTTGCGATGAAATGAAAAAATATTTTTACTGATATTTATTTACTAGATTGCATTGCACATAGGATATACAATACAATTGCCTAAAATGAGTCTCATATAGTCAAATCGTCTCATTATTTTTCTATCAAAACGTTTCGTTCCTTAAGAATTTGGAAGGAGATTTTTGAACGCCAAAGCAAAGTATTATTACATTCACAACAATGCGGTTCTTTAAGTGAATCCAGGCGTGTGCACAAATATCATAATAACATTTTTGAATCAATTCCTCTCTCGCTCATAAAGAACAGAAAGATTAAGATAAAGTATGCCTCTCATTGATATCCTGGTTTGCCTTTCTATGGGATTAACACCGTCCTGCTATGCATTTTCTTTCAGAGGGGTCGAAATGAGAACCATTCCGACACGTTAAATGCTCTTGAGTGAAACTGTTTCCGTTTTTAATGCATTTGTAGAACATGGTGCAGTTTGCTGTATCTACAAATAATCCTTCCTGTGTACAGGTGAATGGTGGAGAAGTAGTCGTTGGTTTCGCTGTTGTTGAAGTTAAGGCGGTTGTGGGAGTAGTAGGCGTAGTTTCGGTAGTAGGACTCGTAGTCGGTGTCGTTTCAGGTGAAGTTTTTGCGGTGCTGGTCACAGGACATTCTCCTGGAACGCATCTACTCGAGGATTCACTGAAATAAGAGCCTGGCCTGCAGGAAGAAAGGGTCTCTTGAAAACCCTCTCCGCTCGCGGTACATCTGTAGTACTTGGTGCAGTTGTCTGGGTCTGGGAACAAACCTTCTGCCGTGCAGACGAAGGGGCCAGAGGTTGGTGCATTTGTAGTAGTGGTCGGAGCTGAAGTGGTCGATGAAACAGTCGTTGAAGCAGTCGTTGATGCCACAGAAGTCGTGGAAGTTGCAGTGGTGATTGAAGTGGTGGATTTTTCGCATTCTCCTTTCACACAAGCCTTTTGTGCTGGATCGAAATGTGATCCTTTACGGCACGAGATGTGGGATTTGTCGAATGTGTTCCCGTTTTTCACGCACTTGTAAAACTTGGCACAGTCTTCGGGGTCAGGAAAGATCCCTTCCGCCGTGCAGGAAAACGGCGAGGAAGTTGTTTGCGTTCCTGCTGTCGTAGATGCTGCTGTTACCAGGCTTGTTGCAGCCGTCGTTGGTGAGCTAGATGTTGTGGATGAAACCGTGGTCTGGCATTGTCCTATTACACATTTTCTCTCTGAAGGGCTGAAGTAAGAACCCTTCCGACACGTTAAATGCTCTTGAGTGAAACTGTTTCCGTTTTTAATGCATTTGTAGAACATGGTGCAGTTTGCTGTATCTACAAATAATCCTTCCTGTGTACAGGTGAATGGTGGAGAAGTAGTCGTTGGTTTCGCTGTTGTTGAAGTTAAGGCGGTTGTGGGAGTAGTAGGCGTAGTTTCGGTAGTAGGACTCGTAGTCGGTGTCGTTTCAGGTGAAGTTTTTGCGGTGCTGGTCACAGGACATTCTCCTGGAACGCATCTACTCGAGGATTCACTGAAATAAGAGCCTGGCCTGCAGGAAGAAAGGGTCTCTTGAAAACCCTCTCCGCTCTTGGTACATCTGTAGTACTTGGTGCAGTTGTCTGGGTCTGGGAACAAACCTTCTGCCGTGCAGACGAAGGGGCCAGAGGTTGGTGCATTTGTAGTAGTGGTCGGAGCTGAAGTGGTCGATGAAACAGTCGTTGAAGCAGTCGTTGATGCCACAGAAGTCGTGGAAGTTGCAGTGGTGATTGAAGTGGTGGATTTTTCGCATTCTCCTTTCACACAAGCCTTTTGTGCTGGATCGAAATGTGATCCTTTACGGCACGAGATGTGGGATTTGTCGAATGTGTTCCCGTTTTTCACGCACTTGTAAAACTTGGCACAGTCTTCGGGGTCAGGAAAGATCCCTTCCGCCGTGCAGGAAAACGGCGAGGAAGTTGTTTGCGTTCCTGCTGTCGTAGATGCTGCTGTTACCAGGCTTGTTGCAGCCGTCGTTGGTGAGCTAGATGTTGTGGATGAAACCGTGGTCTGGCATTGTCCTATTACACATTTTCTCTCTGAAGGGCTGAAGTAAGAACCCTTCCGACACGTTAAATGCTCTTGAGTGAAACTGTTTCCGTTTTTAATGCATTTGTAGAACATGGTGCAGTTTGCTGTATCTTCAAATAATCCTTCCTGTGTACAGGTGAATGGTGGAGAAGTAGTCGTTGTTTTTGCTGTTGTTGAAGTTAAGGCGGTTGTGGGAGTAGTAGGCGTAGTTTCGGTAGTAGGACTCGTAGTCGGTGTCGTTTCAGGTGAAGTTTTTGTGGTGCTGGTCACAGGACATTCTCCTGGAACGCATCTACTCGAGGATTCACTGAAATAAGAGCCTGGCCTGCAGGAAGAAAGGGTCTCTTGAAAACCCTCTCCGCTCGCGGTACATCTGTAGTACTTGGTGCAGTTGTCTGGGTCTGGGAACAAACCTTCTGCCGTGCAGACGAAGGGGCCAGAGGTTGGTGCATTTGTAGTAGTGGTCGGAGCTGAAGTGGTCGATGAAACAGTCGTTGAAGCAGTCGTTGATGCCACAGAAGTCGTGGAAGTTGCAGTGGTGATTGAAGTGGTGGATTTTTCGCATTCTCCTTTCACACATGCCTTTTGTGCTGGATCGAAATGTGATCCTTTACGGCACGAGATGTGGGATTTGTCGAATGTGTTCCCGTTTTTCACGCATTTGTAAAACTTGGCACAGTCTTCGGGGTCAGAAAAGATCCCTTCCGCCGTGCAGGAAAACGGCGAGGAAGTTGTTTGCGTTCCTGTTGAAGTAGTTGATGGTACGGAAGTTGTCGTTGAAATTGTAGTGGTAGCTGTAGTGGTTGATGTTTGGCATTCACCTACGACGCACGATTTCTTTGCTTTGTCAAAATAAGACCCTTTCCTACACGACAAATGCTGAAGCTGAAATCCACCACCGCTTTGGGTGCATTTATAAAACATGGTGCAGTTTTCAGGATCCTCAAAGAAACCCTCGGATACGCAAGAAAACTTAGGCCATAAGGCTCTTTCATCGATAAGCCTAGGGTATAACACCTTCATATGTTTCTCATTGTCAAGCATGCATCTGTACTGGAAATTACCAATCTTCTTTATTTCACCATGTTGTAGGCATACAACTGGATATTCTTCGCAGTGTTTGATTTCTTCAGAGGGACGGCATTTATACATATTCCAGTCATAATACTCTCCATGTTTACACAAGTACATCCTTTGCTCTGAGCAGGAGTAGTAGCCTCTGCATGAATATGGACTGGGAACTAAGATGTCATTTTTCGTCGAACAACTGAATTGTTTGAACCTGAAAAGGAGCAAAAATAAAATGAAAATGACTTGAAATAATCATGAACATTTGGAAAGTAGTTCATTTCAACTAACTTATTTCAACTGTTAGTGAAAATCTTAATCTGCGTATTTCAAGCTTTATTAAATAATGCACGTAAGACATGGGAATTCATCGAAATGAAACTTTTTTGAACGACTGGTTTTGCATCTTTGGCATATATCAATAACGTTCACGAATATATTAGGACGCATTTTAAAAACATGCTTTACATAGAGTTTCTACCACGAGACCTCGGTGTTGCTAGGCTAGAAAGCTTCACCCTCTGCCGCCGAGGCATGAGATAGGGAAAATTCTGTTTCGATTCTCCAAAAGCCGTTATTGCTGGAATCATAATTCCCGGATGATGGCAACTTATCTGTCGAGATAAGTTTCGAGATAACCAATGAAAGGGGTTCGAAAATTTCTTCAATCGCCGGTATGCAGGTAACCGTCGGACGTGAATTCCTCGAAAGGTGAAAGGAAGCTGCAGATTACCGACTTTCTGGAAAGCTTCCAATGAGCATTTCGGAGGCTATGCCTCCATCCTGGGAGTAGAAAAATGTTTCGAAAAACTCCTCACTCACTTCAGACACAATCTAATTGATACATGGGTGATCTGAAGAGTTTCCGACATTTCGCCACTTCTCGACATGTTTTCTGAAAATTTCTGAAAATTTTCTGAAGATTTCTGAAAAATCTGGGGTCGGAAACTTTTCAGACCACCCTCGTATATCAAGTATGGCGCAGCCCAAGCAAGAACACAATCACAGGATTAATCTCGACTACCTAAAATTAAAGAAATCTCTACAGAAAAACTCTAATTTAGATGCTTTTGAAAGCATCTTCATACATGAAATCAAAGGAAAACTCGTAAGTGGCGACGGTGGGTCTATTCCAATTTCTTCACTATACTCTCTTCTGAACACCGATTTCTAACAGGGGTTTTTCTAGGAAATTCCATTACTCCACCTCCTTTTAGGTCACCAAATAACCCAATCTTATCACCCCCTTCCACGAAAAACAGTTAAATACCTCATACTATATACTTTCATTAAGCATTCACCCCCTGAGGATGGAGGCATAGTCTCCCAAGTGCGCATCGGGGCTTTCTGAGTAAATAGTAGCTGTGGCTTGCGTTAATCCCTTTGGAGAGTTTTTGAACCTCCATCGATTCCCGATTTTAAATACTTTTCTTTCAGCCGATATGAGATTACAGAATTTTCGAATTCCCTCCATGTTTTTTTGAGAATTTTCGACTGAACTTTCCACGTGGATGCCTGCAATTACGGCTTAAAGAGAATCCAAACCGTAACGTTTTATCACAGCCTTTTTTATAGTCATGTCGGAGCAAACCTGCAGGTGCCATTGTAAGAACACTGCTTCCTCCAATCGTCGCACACGAATCCATCGCCGCATTTCTCTTCTCTAAAGGGATCGAACTCTAACTTTCCGTTTCCTTGATCTACACAGTGTCCAAGAGTGCGGCAGTCTTTGCACAGCGGCCCGCTTCTCGTGCAGGTTACTTGCTCCTCGGCTCGCACTTGTGTGCAAAACCCGACAATCTGAAATTTTCAATGATAATAATAATATCTGTTAATACCGTATGGCAGCCTTAAAGCAATATTGTAACATTCGATTTTAGGCAAAAGAGGAACGGAAATCGCAAAGGATGAAACTAAATATTTCGGAATCATAAAAAATATAGAAATAATGAATAAAAAGCGTGGAGAGAAAAAGAGAGGGAAAAACGGCCAGTAAAACTAGTTTATAATGATCGCAATACGATATTCCGCCAACAACGAGGCAAGTTTTTGGTACCTTAGACTTCGATATGGTCGCAGGTGTTGATTATTCTGCGTATTAGTACGGATGATTCGAAATCTCCGCTATAGCGAACTATTATGACTTATTGGTCAATTATCACCTCTTTCATAATGAAATTCTCACTCTTTATTGTCAGCTAACCTGAGCTGAACCTGTCCGATCACCTAGCACATCGAGCTTCGTAACGTGTTCTTTTATTTCTTTTTTATATTTCAGGTATAAAATTCTATTCTGATGTAGTGCAAAATAATTCCTAACTAACGGTTAGATTAACGAATTTTAAAGTCCTTGAAGCAAGTGAAACTTGTTAGCCTCACTTGTCGAAATCCAATTCTTTGGCCCACGTGTGTTACGCATTAGAGATAGCGTGAGTCAACTCAATGAGTGTGTGAGGAGTGAATGTAAATATGTATTACGAAACAAGTCTATTAAGAACATCAGAAGACGTTGAGAGTACATTCAACTTTCATCCATTAGGATTCATAGCATAGGAACGTATCAGCGCGATTGTTTATGAGTTAAGAATTAAGATCGATTAATGCCATTGCACGTGTGTATGCAAAATTAGGATAGATATAATGATTATGCTGTGGGAAGATGGTAAATCATTAAGAATATGCATTGTAATAGAGACGAGAAACTACGAAAAAGCCCGCGATCCTACGATGCGAAAGGCAAAAAATATTCTGTGCTTTTCCTTCCGGACTTAACGAAATTCAGTCCATAGCGAAATGAAAGGGTAGTAAAATTTTTGAACGAGTTTTATATACAACGAAGAGGTTGAAATAAACTCAATGAACGTTTCAAAAGCGCATGATATCAAATCATAACATTTTAACATAGAAAGAATAAAATAAAAGAATCAAATTTAGTTGTATATTTAAGTAGTAATACGAAACCTAACTGAAAGGTCCAGTGTATTTAAGATAAGTTATTCATATCCAATATTATTGATTTAATATCTTATTTTGCACTTCTACAGTGCATTTGAATGTGTAATACCAGACTGTGATAGCAAAAACATGATATAACGCTTTAAAGATACAGTTTACATTTAAGACGCTTTTATGGCGCGGATTTTTCCGTGAAACTACCACTATAACCCATCTTCATTTCTTAGGGAAATTTTCATAAAATACTGAGATTACGACAGTAAATATCTATTTTCCTACACTCTTTTTGCTTATTTTTATATGGAAACAAAATAATTTTGTTACCATGTTTTAAAGTTGAAAGGTTCAAAAATTTCTAATGGTTCATGAGGCATTTATTTATTGAATTATTTATGAAAAACGCTGCAGTTTGGTCTTTGGACCAGGTGTCAACGGTGGAGGGGAAGCAAGGAATTACAGTGACATAACTGTCCGGCATTCGCCCTTAGACGGGAGGATAAACGCTCCAAAAACCTTCCGCAAAGGTTTTTTCCCTAAACAGGATTCGAACCACTGAGGATAAACTTTTGGTATTAATCTTCGGAAATTTGAACCAATCACTCTATCTACTCGGCCAATCTTGCACTTTTGAAGTAGATATAAGTTATTTAAGGTTACTAATATAAAATTTCAATTTTTACGTAAAATGAAGTTACTACAATTATATTTCTGGATTATGGACATGAATTTCACTTTCCTTACTTAATTTTGATTCGAACGCCATTGAAGCTTCTGACGCTTATCTACTCCGAGACGCTCTGATTAACAGTAGCGCATGAGCTTAATATGGAGAATGAACATAATCGCGTCATTTGAGCCTCCTAGGCATTAAAAAACGTGCGATTAGGTATGAGTGTTGTTATTGCAAATGTAAATCCGAACATGTTGCATTATTAGCTTCCGAAATTACCTAACTTTGCCTTTTATCGGTTTAGCATTCGTTGATATCACATTGCCCGCTTAATCACGAGATTATGAGTTTTATCTATCTGTTAAAAATTCAATAAACATGAGGACGTGCGCAAACAAATTCCTAATTAGTCGAGACAGATACTTAGCAGTATAACTTTGTAATGATGTACAAATATCAAGAATCTAACAAATAATGATAATCTAACCAAAGAATCTTCACGACCACGTTGAGGAAGTAAAGATGTTCAAATTGGACTTACGATCATAAAACACAAAGTAGATAGCTTCATTTTCATCGACGTGTGTTTGATGCAGTTACTTTTTCACTCACAGCTAGCTTCTTTCCAGGTGGGATGAGACAAATCAAAACATACGATGTGTCTGCAAAGTGAGCGGACGAAGTGCTGCTTTATTAGAGATTAAGTCAACAACTTCTTTATCGCAGATCTCACGCGATATAGTAAAGAATCTGGAGGACTCATCACAGCTGAGCTTCGAATTGTATTCCATAGTAGCTGATTACCCGTCGTTGCCCGAGTATATTTTAATCGCAATCTTCTATTAGAGAGTAAAATGAGCGTATTCTATCCAAATTGCAGGATTTAGAGATGCAAAAGATTATGTCTACATCTACATCGACATAAATACCCTGCAAGCCGCCTTTCGGCGCGTGGGAGAGGGTGTGAACATTGAACAATTGAGCTACTTTTTTAGCCTGTTATTATAGCGTATCATTCGCGGAAAGAATGAGTCCTTAAAACGACTTGTTCTAGCGTCTATTTATCTTATTTTATGCTAATTGTCGGATCAGCCCTAGTAGCAAGTGGATCGCATAATATCGATAACGTCCTCCGTAAAAGCGCTGTTTCTAAATCTACCAAGCAATCTCAATCTGGCTTCTTGTCTCCTTCATTTCAAGGATTTCCAAGTGCGTCTGATAGAATCTTTTAACGCTTGCCTATCTCTCGTAGCATTTTTTTAGAAAAATTATCGCTTTACACTGCACTCTCTCGGGTATACGGGTATCCGTTTCATCCGCTGAGTCCCATATACTTGCCGCGTATTCAAGATGTTACCTGACCTAGGTGTAAGAACATCGCTCTCTAATCTGTACATCGCATCTACCGACAATACACTTTATAATGCCTAGCTTTTTATTTGCTTTACCGCAGGTTTTTCGGATTTGAGTGTTCCTGTGTAAGTTATTAGTAAGAGTAGGTTTTCTTATGAAAAGAAAAACAAAGCTGAGAGTCTGTGATAGTGGGGAGGTAACGGAGTTAAATGTAAAGGTATGAAAAATCAGAGGATGCGAACCATTTAAATATTCAGGATACATTTAAATCATAGGCGACACTTCTGATATAGAAATATTTACTTGCCTCGCAAGCCGCCGGAGGCATGCGGTGGGATTGTGTTGATACAAACAGCCATAATATTGTATGAAAATCGAAGAAACCCAAGGCAAATCCTATTTTCTTCTCTAATGCTCTACGGAAAAATTTAAGTACTTGTATGTTCCTGAAATTATTTCCTCGTAACTTTTGATTTATCTTGGGGTTTGCGCCCGCCGTTTACTGGAATTACAACGTCACCTACTTCGTCAGAAAGTTCTGAAACGCTGAAAAGCTCTCTGATCTCTTCAGCTGAATCCCATCCAAGGGACTTTATCACAACCGTGGCACTACTCTCGAACCTAGAAATTCTGACGAATTGAACTAATTTGAGCTGTACCATCTCAAAATCGGAGACCAACCCAACTCTATGTAGATCCCAAATCAAGCAGCAGTATTCCAATATACTGGTCAATTAACAAGTTACCACAGTATTAGATGGAGCCCAAATTTAACCAAGAAACTAAAAAAGGGTACTGCACCGTATGTGACAGAATATTACCTTAAATTGAACGCGAGAAGATAGGATTTTAAATAAAAATTACGAAAGAAATAAGAAACGTAAAGAATGATTATGTTCGTTACTGAAAGATTAAGAAATGGATCACTTCAGGAATGTTAATACAATTACGGAAATAAACACACCTTTAAGAATATCTCAGTGGCAAGAAAAAAGAAGACGGAGAACCTCCAGCAGTATTATAGTTGAGATATATCAACACTTTGATGGCGGGAATGCGTTAACAGGGTTTTAATTATGTGAAATAAAAGTTTCAATCGAATTTCGACGAAGCAAGGTATTTCCGCTACTTTGTTGGACACTACATACCATTTAAAATTGAATTGATGACTCAATAGAAGGGTTAAAGTGCTAAAGAATGACTGACCCAAAACAACGAAGTGCTTTAAAAATGGTAGAGATGTTAATGGTACTAATAGTAATAAGATTTCTTAAGCTTTTATTAAAAATATTAGATATAGCTACGGAAATAACATCACTTTGAATGTAAATTGAAAAAAGTATGGGAATGACTACTTGCTGTTGCAATTCATTGCATTCATTAATCAAACGTTTGCCTAGAAAATAACTTCGACAATTGATTATCAATGAATAAGATAATGTGATACAATTGTCACATTATCCAGGGAAATTTAAACGCAAAATGTAGACCATGAAAATGCATGAAAAAGAAATCTGATATTAATTCAGACCAAAAATATATTTGTTCGTGATTTTACTTATAAAGGGAAATAAGAAAGACTATGAAAACATTTGTTAAATGAAACTTTTTAGGGTAACTTAAAAATACTGCACCATTTAGCAGCTGCTCTCGAGGACATTACTGATAGTAAGTGATTCTCGAAACTTATCTTAACATAAAGATTCTGTGATGAGGTGGTTGATTTTATGTAATTAAAAGAGTTGTACTCGAATTTCCTGATTCGTTGAACCATAAAATGGTAAAATATGAGAATCTCGAAGAGAAAGAATTTTGAAACAGAGTACAGTCCTCTGAAGTAAGGGATATTTTGCCATCGAAGCTAGATCATTTTATTCATTTTCGATTCAGCCTACGATAATTTGAATAAATTTCCTTAGTTTTCTCCGTTTCTCATAACCCGTGTACTGAAGACAATCTCTTTGTTATGAAGTGCTTTGTCCGAAACCTATTTGCAAAATATATTGCAACAGAGCTGACTTACTTCCCCTACATCTCAATTTGTTAAATGCATTTTTCCTATACCAATAAGTCGCTTTACTCTTCAATTATTTAATCTCTTTTTCATTCGTTTTGCTATTAAATTTAATGAATTCAATAGTACCCTTTACCCTGAGCACCTTTTACTATTAATATTGTTTTTTTACGAAGTTACTCGTTTTTTCATAAATTGCGGTTGATATTTTAAACTCATCGTTTTTTATGAATTACTAATTTAGTTTACGCACTAAAACAATTGAAATCTCATTATTTTTGCGACAGAGAATATCTGATGACAAATAACTAAAATTAGCAAACGGATAAGTTTGTTGCAGAGTATGATTTCGTGAATCGTTTAAATTTTGGTTTCCAGGCGTGATATCTTCGTTATCCTAATGCGATTGGAAAAGAATCGTCACTGCAAAGTAGTAGAGACGCTTGCTAAGTTGAATTTTATTTTAACAATATCCTCAATTTTGAACAGACCTGTAGGATCCAATCCCTCATTTACAGTCTCCAAATACACAATGCTTGTTCAAAGGGTCAAAATAAGACCCTTTCCTACATCGAAAGTGCTTCTTCTCATATCTGTCCACGGCTATTTTGATACATCTGTAGTAGCAGTGGCAATCAGTATCATCGGGAAGAACGTCTTCCTTTTCGCAGACATGAGGATAGGCTTCTGATGTTGGCGGAGGCACCGTTGTCGTTCTATGACCTTTGTTGAAGAAGATCCTGGGGTATAGAGTTTTTGTTTCACCTTTTCCCCTCACGCACTTGTAAGAGATCTGGGAATCTCCGAAGGTTCCGGTCTGCCCAGCCTTCAAACATAGCGCTGGGTAGTCGTTGCAAGTGGGGTCCAGTAAATCGCGGGTACAAGCCGTCCTCTTTGGGTCGTACGCCAAGCCTTTGTAACATGGGTAGTGATTCTGTTCCGTCCTGGTGCACCCGTAGAAGGCGTTGCAGGAGTAGGGATCAGGGATTAGTTTCTCGATGTAGAGGTCGTTCCGTGGACAAACGGTCTGGTTGAACCTGAGAAATGAGGGAAAAGACATTGAAACTCGGCTGTTGATGGAGAGTTGAAGGAGAGGTTCAAAAAACTCTCCTATCGCCGATATGCCGGTGACCTTCGGGAGCCTCTATAGGATCCTGGATACCGGGGATTACCAGCTTTCAGCGAAGGTCCCAATGTATATTTTGGAGACTATGTATCCATTCACAAGTGAGGTTAAATACTGAATTAATAAATAAATTAATTAAGGCTTCCCTTTTTGCATAGTTTTTCGCAGCCTGTCACTGTTGCATATTCACAGAAAAACTGAATTTTTTTGGCAGCACTTGACAATATTCCCATTTTTCCGTTGCATTGCTCTGCTTAAGTATTAGGATGATCACAATTTCTTTTTCACCTTTTGATATTGTATTTTCTCTGTTTTATCAGCTAAAATTACTTTTTTTCGATTTTTCGAAAAATTTCCAGCGATTCCTATTCTATGTTAAGAAGCATCCCCACTCACCGCTCTATTGCGTTCAATGAAAAAGATGTATATTTCAGATAATTCAGTACTTACAAATAACGTACCTGCAAGTACCGTTTCGTACACATAGCAATCTGTACTGATCACAAACCCAACCGGTGGGACACTTGAATTCCTTGGCTGGATCATACTGGAAGCCTGTGCCGTTTTTCGTGCAGTAACTGAGAGTATGGCAGTCTCTGCAGCTTGGACCCTCCCTGCTGCACAGTATGGATTCCTTATTCTCCCGGCAGTTTACAAAGCCAAGCAATGAGGCTACCTACAGAAAAAAACACGAGGGAAAGAGGAAATTCTTGACGCTTTCCTGAATAAAAGACTTAGATGTCGATACGAAATGAGGAAATTTTATTTCAACGTGAATTTCACTAAAATTTAACCGCAAGTTATCCTCTCATCTTTTCAATTGCCAGAACGGAATCTATCAGACTCAAGGTCAGTTCTTTCAATAAATGATTCACGACCCTCCGTCCTGTGGTTCATGTCTTTTCAACATCTTTAATTCAGCGAGGGAAATAGTTATAGCGAAAAAGGGTTCTCTGGATACAGTGAAAAAGATTTGGGCAAATATTCCTTTACTGCTAAGATTAAACGGTTAATTGACTTCAAGAGACAATCCTGAAATCCTCTCCGAGTCCTCAAGGGGTCTACGGAAACCTAAAAAGAATGCTAGCGAGAGAAAATAGCAATGAAATGTTTGTCCTAAAACTCCTTCTGAAAAGGTAAAAGAGGCAGACGTTGAAACTTTTTCATTTCCGTTTGTCCTTCGTTTTACGAAAGCCATTGAGATGCTCCTAACTCTTGCGTTAATTTCAAAATTTTCTACATAACTTCTCTAAATATTTTATTCTATAATGTTTCCTATAGTTCTATATTTTCCATCCTAATAGCCCGATGTACTTCATCACCAGATAAACAGCTCTATTTCGATGTGTTCTTTCGATGAGAATACGAGCATTTTAATCGTGATATAAGTAGCTATACATCGTTTTCTTTCGTCTTTAGATACATGCAACTCTTGTCGCTTTTACGCAGGTAATCAATAGAGATAATTTTGAACTTTAGATCCTGAATTTTTCTGCATAATTCTAATATCTTGCCACTAATATTTACGTCTATGCTGATACACTATATTCCTCCTATCGGCGTACGGCAGGGGGAACATCTTCGTCATCGGTTCTCTCGTAGTACATTCTACCGATAGTCTCCACGATCACTTCCCTTCAATTCTTTTGGAACGTCCTACTAGAGAATATAAATTCAGAAAAATGGGTAAGGATGATTTTGCACGAGATGGCATGCACCCAGGAAAAATCCCAGAGAAGAACAGACTTGAAAAAACAAAGTCCGACGGGTAACAAAGAGACAGAGCACCCGACCGGCTATTGGTTCGGGGTTCGATTCCCGGTCCCGTCGGATTTTTTTCACGCTTTGGAACATAAAATGGATATCTTATGGGTTTGAAAATCTGTTAATAGATTTCTATCGGGATCCTTACGATCAAGATGACCAGAGGAGTTCTCTTCATCGCAGACATAAACAGCGACTCGAACTGGATGAAACGCCTTTTTCGCAGCAAACCGATAGTGGATTAGTGTGGTTTAAAGACTCTTTAGACAAATAAAAGATAAAGAAGAGAGATGTTAGATATTTTGGCTGCACAGAGATTTTCTTCAGAATCTTATCTCCCGATATTCACACGATTGCCACTTACGCCCCAAACTGTCTCGTGTATCTGTATCTTAATGCAAATCTTAAAAGCGTTTCGAGAGAAGCGATTTCTGCACGAAGTAAAAATTTATCGAAATCTGTGAACTGCGTAAAGGTCGAATCTTTGAATCTTCTTTGATTAATTCTGGCAGAAACGACACGTTGGCACTGTACGACGTCTCCGACGGAAATGTCTATCAAACAATTAATTAGTAATTAAATGTAAAGGTTACAGGGTTCGGAAAGATCTCCTGGTATCCCGATGTATCTGTTGCAATATTCTAGAGTTTACAACCGGGTATAAGTAAGGTTAGGTCCGTATCCGTTTGTTTTACCTTAATTTGGCTTGTTTACACATAGCACCTGCCACTTTTTATCATTTAAATAGAAGTTCAATTCATTTTTCTATGTTTCATATATGGATAAGTTGCTTATATATATATATATATATATATATATATATATATATATATATATATATATATATATAAGGTCTTCAACTTATTTCAACTTTTTTTATAGAAATTTATCTTTCAGTTATTGGTATGGGTTACAAATATTTATATTAAACCCATTTTCAAGTTCTTCTTTTGCAGTTTAATCAATTCCCAGTAAAGGAGATTAATGATTATTACTTATAATCAATTAATATACTCTTTCAGTCATCTTTTTGTAAAACCATCATGCTGATATTTTCTAAAGTGCTGCGCATCCGTTATTGAAAGCAGCGTAACTCCATAAAATTTGCATTTATGGAAGAAAAGAAAAGTAGAAAACATGATTTTGACAGATATCCAGCCTTATGTAGACCAGCAATAATTCTCAGCTCCATAGACTCCAGCGATGTCTTGCTTTTAAATACCCAGATTGCCAGGAAATAGTTGTTTATTTACGTCGCATTAAGAATTGACAGACTAAAGTTTATTATGTCAAGGAATCAATAACGGAACGTTTCTACACAAAAAAAACTCTTCAGTTGAATCATGTTTGAATACTTTATTTTACACCAATTTACTTAGATACAAATTTTTAACACCAAAATCTAAACAATTAAGCATTGTGTGAATGGAAACTATTTATGGCTACTCGTCTTAAATGTTACATAATATTATTGTTTCGCATTCGCTATAATTTTTAATTGTGCAGATTCAAAGAAGCTCTCTGCAAGACAATTTAAATACTAGATCGGAAAATTTTCCACAATTACGCTATGCCGCTGAATATTTATTAGAGTAAAATATTTTCAAATACAGCGATTCGATTAATCAAAAAATTAAGACTTAAAGGCAATGATTGAAACAAACTTCAGTTTTTAAATTATATCATATGGACTTCAACTAATCTTAAAATAAATTAATACAAGTCAATATTTTGATAAACCAGTTAGGAAGTGACAATTTTAGTGGCTTAACTAGAATTTCCATTTCTTTAGTGAATTCTACAAATATTGATCCGATGGTTATCCGATGGATATATTCAGTTTTAGGATAGTTATTAATGAGAATTCAGAACAATCGGTCCCCTATACACATATTCAGGCGTTCTCGTCCATGACAGGGCTTCTTAAACACTGAGTCGCGAAGATGTCGAGGAGAGATTAAGAAAATATGGTAAACACGTATGAATTGTTGGAAGAGGTCTACCCGCAAACTATAATGTGAAATCAGATCTTCACTAATATTCAGGCTAGGATAAGACGTACTGTTTTTTGGTGACATTTATATGGCCTGCAAATATTTGCTCATTGTTATACTGAGGAGTGGGAGGTCTTTTAAAAATTTCTCCGGCGAATGGAGGTCGTCGTAAGAATATGTATAAGAAATCTTAGTGCCTGAGGGTCAGCCTGCAGAAGTATCATCTGTTATTTCCTCTGTCGATGATCATCAACGAGAGAAAAACCGATGATGTTCAACTTGTAATTTTAGTATTCTGTTAGAAAGGCTTAGGTCGCTTTTTCCTTATCCGTCCTCCGAGACCCTGGCACTTTCTCCTGTCCCTCTCACCTGAGGGAAGCTGTCAGTAGAAGGGTTAAGTTGTGCCACCGAAAGTATGCGTAAAGTTCATAGCTGTTGAAATAATCTCCACTTGAAATAAAAAAGGACATTCCTTCGAGGTAAGAGGAGCAGAGACATTCCTAAGAGCAGAAGAGGAGAGAGCAAGATTTCCAACCGTCAAATGCAGGTGAGCTAGTTGCACATACAATTAATTCCATCTAGCAACGCAAAAGATGGAAAGAGTCCAGTTGCGGCAACAGGAACTTCTCACGATCTTAAAAGGATGGGTGATAGTGTCCCTGATTCTCACGGGGATAATCCTAATGCTAGGGTTCTGAAAGTGGAGAGAGATGTAGAGAAATTGATACATTTAAACGTACATGATGGGAGCGACTGTGGGACAACTTCCACGCAAACACTTCTCCGTCTTCTCGTCGAAATAGCTCCCATTCCTACACGATTTATGAACCTTGTCGAAAGAGTCTCCATTCTTGATGCACTGGTAAAACTTCCTGCAATCCTGCGGATCTTTGAAATATCCCACCTTCTGGCATTCAAATGGTTTTGGAGTCGTTGTCGGCGTGGTGGCTGTTTGTGCAGTGGTATTAGCCGATGGATTGCTGCTTGACGACATGGGCTGTGTCGTGTCAGTCATGCCGCCGGAAGACGTGCCATTGCTGGTGGATTCAGACGTTTTTCCGGATGAGGTTTGGGCCGTAGTGCTTCCGGGGACCGGTTGCGTTGTGGTGGAGTTGTCGTCGCTGTCGATTATCTTAGGATACAAGAGCTTCATTCCCTTATCGCCCGTTTTCTCCACGCATTCGTAGCTATAGTTTGCTATGTTTAATTTCTGACCGACTGTCTCGCAAAGCACGGGATAATCGTAACACGCGGTATCCGTCATTTTGGCCGTGCAGTTTTTCGTAACAGGATCATATGCTAAACCTTTTCCGCATTTGTAGTAGATCGAATTTGCCCCCTGGCAACCGACGAAAGCATTGCAAGAATATGGATCCGGAAAGCTTTCTTCCTGCTCAAAATTATTTTTTGGGCACATGTCTGTATTTTTGTACCTTTAAAGAAATAAAAGTGCGAGATTAATGTTATTTATATTGAATTATCATCCGTAATTATGGGAATATGCAATTATCAAGCATTTTCAATTTTTTTGCATAAGAAATTAATAGGCCCCACTTGAGCCAAGTGTTGCTTGCATTCAAATATTTTAAAAGCAGAATTCTATGCGATAAAACGCATGTATTCGCTAAGTTAACTTAAGGTGAATATTTTCCGTTTTACTATCACCAATGAGAACAGTTCGGATAAAGGATCAATTGATCGTTGACAAATGAATTATGTGCATGATTTATTTCATAATAACGTATTGAGCGTAACTTGCTTGTTTGTTTGAAATTAAACCAAGATGATACTCTTTCAAAATACTCATAACCAAATCGCTCCTCGCTTCTTTGTTACGGACAGTGCCAAATCGAAATCGAACCATATATAGAAGCTTCGCTTGGTTCTAACTTGTTAGTTTTCTTACACATGCACGTCTATGTTTTATATGAAGGAATAGAGGGGCATGATTGTATGCCAACAAAAGAGTAAAATTAGGCTAATTAAGTAGTCTTGAAACTAAGAAAGACCGAGCAGTTTTTGGTTGCCACTAAAACAAGATATTTTTACATTTAAAGCATCCTACGACGGATGATTAGATGGAAAAATGGAAGAATGGCTTCGAAGATTGCAACTACACTCTACCGTTATATGAAACTTACTCAAATAGTGCTGTGAGAATCTTAACGTAAATCTGTGACATAATTTAAGGAATTTTGTGCATAAATGTTCGATCCAAAAGAACTAAATGATCATAAAATCAATCGGCGAAGCCTCAACTAACTTTTTGAAACTCAAAATCGAATCGTATATAGAAGCACATTTTGAATTGTGTGAAATTTGTGTTGAACTTACACTAAATTATTTTATTCCTGTTACTAAATGATCGGTATGAGGGAAACAGTGACGCTATTGAGGAATAAATTTAAAATAAAACATCTTATGTACATACACACATATATAACTGTGTATATGTACGTAAACGGTTTGCCTAGGGAGACTCAATATTATTATTATTATTATTATTATTATTATTATTATTATTATTATTATTATTATTATTATTATTATTATTATTATTAATAATATTATTAAATATTATTGATGCTGGAATAACCTACCTAGCAAGGTCGAAAACGGTGTAAGACGGAATAGTATTGCAATTACTTACCTACAAGTACCTTTGCGTACGCATGATAGAGTTAATTCATCGCACGCCCAACCAACAACACAGTCTTCTTCTTTATCATTATCGTATTCGAAGACATTTTCCTCAGTCATTTTACAATAGCCTCTCTTTTCACAGGTTTTGCAAACACGTCCTGCTCTTGTGCACAACACTTCATGAGTGTCGCCTTCTCCACTGACCACCGCAACCAATACGGCAACCTGGGAATGAAGTGGAATGAATGAATATTCATCGAATCATGGCTGCTTCAGGCGGAACATTTGATGACGATCATGGGCAAAAACTGGCTATTTATATACGATACATACAAACGTGTTTATTGGCGAAATTGGGACTGGGCAGTCCCATCTTACATTTAACCGATAATACAAATAGAAATACAAGTATAAATGCTAACGAAAATACAATGAAAGGCAATAAAAATGCAAATAAAAGTACAGGTAAGATACAAATAAAAGAACAAGTGAAATACAAATACAGATAAAGTGAAAAAAATCAGTTGGCTTAAAGAATTCATTAATTTAGGAAGCAAGGATGTCGATGGTGATCTCTTTTTCATGTTCTTGCCATCATGATCATCTTCCTTACGGATTTGTGGAATTATTGACTTGCAACGGCGAATCTTATACGGGGACCTTGCGCTCTGTGTGATTCTTTTCTCCTTGCTCAAAAGTAATAGGAACGCGTCCGGTCGTTGAGAACAGCAACCCATTCTTGATGCAAAGCTTTTATATGAAAATGGAGGTTGGACAACAACGCCATACACGCGCATTAACGAGTAGATCCTGAAATTTTTCATACCAATGTGACTTCCTGATTAACGATATAGAAGCACTTCTGTAAGTGATATCTCGATTCTCAATTCTGTACCGTCCCATTAGACATTTTGAATCATCCCAGAATCCGTAGAATATGTTCTCATGAAAAGAAACGGAGATTCTAAGTCTTTTAAGATTGCTCCTTTGATAGTTAGTATCGATGTGTTACATTTCTTGGTGGTTTTAAGTAGGAGCCAATGCGGCTTCAATGACGATTTTGGTTGAAGCTTAGAAATTGTACATTATTATATAATAGGCTTGTCTCCTACTGCGTGTAATCCTTGTAATTCGTTTGACAGGAAGTGCATCGAACCGCTCCATCGGTTGATTTATCTTACATCTACATCTACATCTACATATGCACCCTGCAAGCCGCCTTTCGGCGTGTGGCAGGGGGTGCAAGCACCATGACTCTATTTGCCCAGTCGATTATTTTCGCGTATTGTTCTCGGAAAAAAAGAATTCTTGACTCGACTGGTTTTAGCATCTACGTATTTCTCTGATCTTTCTCGCTGTATCAGAACGGCCTATAGTTATCTAGTAAGTAAGTTATTAGTAAGTTATCTAGTAAGTAGTTATTAGTAAGTATCTTACTAATGATATTCTTACCAAATTACTATTGAATGAATCTCGGAAGGGTCACATTTCCGGACAGTGTTATAAATAACGATAATAAGTAAAAATTGAATTGTAGAGCGAGGAGTATTCTTGCATTTTCTCTCTCATGGTTTTCTTCTCGATTTCGTGCGGCCACTTCTCCTGAATAAAATTTGCAACCGTAAAAATGTACGTCACGAGACGAATCATCGACTTAACGTGTATTTCTCATGGAGATAGGTGATATCGATGGAAAAATATTTAAATTTATCACTAAATCCTTGACTGTAATAATTATGATACATCAAAAAATTAGATATTTCCATGTATAGATACAAATTATTCTTACCGCTAGTATACTGAGTGTTGTAGCTTTCATTTTCAGTCACTGCTGGGGTCCAGAGATCTTCTTTGAAAGGTGCTCGTCCACTATCTCTTCCTAACTATCTTAGATTCCCTGTTTTCTAGCTTATAATGGTTTCTCTAGTGAAAATAGCACAAGATAGATTAAGAATAGATTCGACAAGAAAAGGTCATTTTTTATGTCGGCAGCATAACTTTAATCTATAAAACAACCTAAATCCAAAGTTTGATAGATAAGTTTTATTTGTTCCGTTTTCTATCTTTTGGGCGTGAGATTTTATTTCTTTCGTTGACACAGATGCTCTTATGGATCTATTTCGTGTGCACATTTCAACGAAAGAGTTCGAGGGAAAATTTGGCTCCGAATGCTGAATTCATGTATTTGACAGTTGATGCTGAATGATTCAGATATGATCGCGAATGTTGAAAGCATAGAGGTATATATGAAACTATGAATCGATTTGCGATTTCGCTTAAAGGCATGGTTTTAATTTCTCATAATATAGTTCATATTTATAACGACTGGTGATATCACTCACAGGAATTATTTCATTCCGTCTAAAAGTTTCTTATCGATGAGGTTTATTTTTTTCTCTTATTTTTCGATATTCTATAGAAAACTTGTCTCATACATGAGAACGCCTCAAACGAAAATTAATTTACCAATCAGAATGACTATAATTACGAAATTATATCTTATCTAAATATTTCCTTAATTTACATATGGAATATTGTTTTAGCGGATGACGGCAAAATGGAGGAGATGAAGCAAATTCGAACTCCAGTTTGGGATATCAGAGAAACGAACGGAAAGAGCATTGCGTATCGAATCGAATATTTACTCGATTCGATTCGCAATTCGAATAATTTTGTCACTTCGATTCGAAGTGAAAAAGTGCGAATCGTATTTCACTACTTTTTGAAAATGCTGATAACGATTGACTCAATGACAACAAGAATAAAAATGGCTCTTACTATTACAGCTATACTTTCCTTCGTTCGTTTGATATGTATTTTATTTATTTATTTTTATTGTTCAGACAGGCCATAAAGAAACACTTCCGTTTTTACTTTTAATAATAGAGTATCCTTTTTTTATCGTTATTCGAGATGGGAATGAATTACCGTTCCCTTATCCAGGGGAATTCGAACGAAGATTCACTGGAATACTGCTATCAGAGCCAGAATGCATGATTCCTAGTTATAATTGTAGTTGTTTTATTTACTTCTATGCCTTTCATGCATGTGAAATTCGGAAACATCCTCATAAATACCCTGCAAGCCGCCTTTCGGCGTGTGGCAGAGATTGTAAACAACGAACGATTGAACTACTGTTTTAGCCTGTTATTATCGCGTATCGCTCGCGGATTCATTCTTTCATGAAACGAAGGGAACTGATGACAAAGGGACTTGATAAAGGAATCAGGAAGAGATTGGTAAAATCCTTGGTGTGGAGTGTAATGTTGTACGGGTGTGAAACGTGGACGTTAAGAAAAGAGGATGTTAAAAGATTGGAGGCTTTTGAGATGTGGGTATGGCGTAGAATGGAGAAAGTTAGTTGGGTCGATAGAAAAACGAACGAGGAGGTTCTAGAGATGGTTGGGGAGAAAAGAATAATGATTGAAGTAATTAAAAATAGACAAAAGAAATGGGTGGGTCAAATATTGAGAGGGGAGGGATTGTTGAAGAAAGCGATCGAGGGAAGAATGCTAGGGAAAAGACAGAGGGGAAGACAAAGACAAAAGTTATTAGACGAATTAAGGGGTGGGATAAGTTACCGGGAATTGAAGGAGAGGGAATTAAATAGGGAATCTGGGGGCACATGAACCTACCGAAAGGTAGAACACTTTATATATATATATCGCTCGCGGAAAGAATGAGTCCTTAAAACGACTTGTTCTGGCGTCTATTTCTCTTATTTTATGCTAATTGTCGGATCAGCCTAAGTAGCAAGTGGGTCGCATAATATCGATAACGTCCTCTGTAAACGCGCTGTCTTTAAATTTATCAAGCAATCTCAATCTAGTTTCTTGTCTCCTTCATTTCTAGGACTTCCAACTGCGTCTGAGAGAATCTTCGTAACGCTTGCCTTTTTCTCGTAGCATTTTTTAGAAAATATATCGCTTTGTGCGGCACTTTCTCGAGTTCATGGCTAAAATATCCACGATTGTTAATTACCCTAATCAGTTCCTGCCAACCAGGTCCCTACCGGCTATTAGCGGTTGTCTGAAGTCTTCGGGTAGGTGGTGATTATTTCTCAAGTGAATAAATCGACAGTTGAAACCGAATTTGATGGAAATTTCTAATAAAGGAAATTAAAATGAATCTTGGAAGGACGGTAGGCGAAAATGTTTACTTTAAAAGTGTTACCATAAAACTGATGGATTTTGTTAGACATTTATGCAAAAATTTATAAAAATTTTAGAATGCGTTTTCCTTCTTGAATTATGCTCACCTTTGCATCATATTTCAATATCTGACAGTTTTTCCGAAATTGAAAATATTTTTATGTCGGTCTGGAAGAAGACACCAATTCACGCAATTATGTTAGGCTGTATTATGTCTGCAAACATCATATATCGCAATGAATATTGGCAAAAAAAACAGAAAATTTGAATAGTTTAATTCTAAGTTCACAGTTCTTAAAGGAAAGATATACCTTCATATATACGATATGCTACCAGAGTTACTGGGAATTTATCCATTGCCCATCAAACCCTCTATAGAATAAAATTTTAGTATAATATTAATAAATAAGAAATATATTAAATATTATTGGACTAAAATTCTGGCTTAGACGGATAGATGGATACTATCATAAATAAATATTGTTAAATAAATAATGCTCCTTTAATTTTGACGGAGTAATTCACTAGAAATAACTAATCTTTCGTAAGAATTTATAGGTACTTTAATTAATCTTCGGGGGATTGGTTGGCGATACAGAAATTATACTGTTAACATGATTACCTAGGTGAAAAGTAGATAAAAATGATTGGCGACCAGCGGTATTTAGTCTTCTGTTGGAATGCGCAATAGGAATTTAAAAAAAAACTACGTCAATGGTCTTAGTAAAACAGAGTAATTGAGCAGTTTTACTCTCAGGCCGAAAAAGTTGCGCGTGCTTTAATTTGCAGAATTAAGCGAAGGTTTTAACATGCACATTCACCCAAAAAACTTTGTCACCGTCCACATCCGCCATAGACACATACAGCCTATTTTTTACAGCTATCTTATCATTGATCTTTACTTTTTTGTTTGTTGTACTTTACCTTGAAATAGCATCACTAATATTCGTGGAACAGATATTTCGAATCAAAGGTAAAGGTGACTTAGCACGAGATGGCATGCACCCGTCCAATTTTTTTTTTCAATATTCTTCATTGAGATATCTCAAGAAATAATTCCATTCCAACTAATACAATTAGGTGGAACTTCGCTTTTGTTTCTTCTTCTCCCCGTTGAGTCTCTTGGAATTACGTGAAAATCATGTTCAATTATATTTTTACAAACATTTTTAATCCAAGGAAATTTATACACAAAATATATTTTTATAGCGATTCATCCTTCTTTAGATTATTGTGTTTGCGAAACTCCCATTTATGGATAGAGAAAAGAATTCCATTAGGAATAAAGCATTACTTAACGGGTACCATATCGCGAAGAAATTTATCTGGCGATCAATCGCTTACATGGATTAATGAAAATAATTTGAATATACTTTTATAAATATATATGATTACAAACCATCTGGTTACTATGCACACTAGATTAGTTTTAGTTTCAATTTTTGCAATCAGGTCAGCACGCAAACGCAAATTAAATCAATGAAAATTACAGATTTCAGTGCAGTATCCATCTAATATAAAATGTTTCGGTCGAAATATCTTCCGGACTTTTCTATAGTACACATTTGTATGTAATACCGACTGAATAATTCCACGAGAGTGTTGGATTGAGGAAGGTGAAGTTTAAAAAGGGCGAAAAATGTTAATTTTGGAATGGTATCCTTATAAAACTGATTATTAGCACTGTGATCTTAATAACACTGATTATTAACACTACATTCACTCTCAAATATTATTTCGTAAATTCTTGATATTTCTCCCTCATTAAGCCATACTGATAGCACTATTCCCATTAGATTACTAATGTCATCCCTTCAGAAAAAAGTGACAATGAATCTTGCCATCATCATGCATTTGATTTCCACTGCAATGGAATTTGGCTGTTTACTATTGTTATGTTAAGAATAAAGAAGCTGTGACCAAAGCTTTAAAGGGAGCATCCCATATAATTGGCAGCGAAATGCTATCCCTTCCTGAGACCTCTTCTATTTATTTTTGTATGCTAGAAGTAGCTGAGAAAGGACTTGATGTGGTTGTACCTGAACACGATCCTCTTACGCACCTATTACGGGAAGTGTCGAAATAGCTTCCTCTCCTGCAATGATATTCATGTTTTTCGTATCCTTCTCCGTTGTAGGTACATTTGTAAAACATTGTGCAGTTATCAGGATGTTGGAAAATTCCTACTGACGCGCAAGTGAATACCAGAGGAGATGTAGTTGAGGATGTGGCTGAGGTTTGGCATTCGCCTTTGATGCATCTTTTGAACCTACTGTTATAATAGGTACCTCTTCGACACGTGATATGTTTTGCAATTAGCTCTCTCTCATAGCGGTAACACACGTAGAACTTCGTGCAATCAACTGTATCCTCGAATACACCTTCCTGTTTGCAGGTGAAACTGTCTGCAATTGTTGAGGTCGGCTCGCTCGTGCTTGACATCGGCTCCGTAGAGCCTGCAGCAGCATTCGTGGAGTCTGTCGGCTGCTCATTCGATTCGGAAGTTCCCTCCGCTAGTGTTGTTTCGTCCGTTGAGATCTGCCCTGTCCATATCGTCGATGGCTCTGTTATTGTGGTCGTTTCTCTTGGAGTTGACGAGTCCGTTTCTATTTCAGGTGCATCTGTTGTAATAGATGTCCAACCCTCCATAGTTGACGTCGTAAAGGTCTCCGTTGTAATGGGTTCCGTCACGGTCGATGCCTTATCCAACGCGGATTGTTGAGTAGGAGTGGATGTTTCCGCTGGAACTTCTGTTGAAATCGTCGTTCCCTCTGAAATTGTCGTCTCCGTCGACGGTTGCTCTTCTGAAATGGTATTTCCCTCCCCAAGAGTTGTTGGATCCCTTGCTGTAGTAAACACCCCCGTTGTGATGGACTCTGTCTCAGTTGACGCCTCATTTGTCGTCGTGGGTTGCTGGGTGGAAGTGGATGTTCCTGCTGGAGTTGAATCTTCTGTTGGAACTTCTGTTGAAATCGTCGTTCCCTCTGAAATTGTTGTCTCCGTCGACGGTTGCTCTTCTGGTATGGTATTTCCCTCCCCAAGAGATGTTGATCCTCTTGGCGTAGTTAACGCTTCCGTTGTAATGATCTCGGTCGATACCTCCTTTGACGTTGTGGGTTGCTGGGTGGGAGTGGATGTTTCTGCTACAGTTGATTCCCCCGTTGGAACTTCTGTAGACATATCCCCTAATGGCATTGTAATTTCCGTTGCAGAGGTTCTAGTTTCTGCTATCGGAGTTGGTGGTTCTTCCGTCCATGAAGATTCTCCCTCCATCGACGGTCCCTCTGTAGCTTTATCCGATACTGACTGACTCCTATAAATACAATTTAAATACAATTTTTCATGCTAACAATTAATTTTGGTGGTTTGGAAGCTGAGAGTATGTCATACTTTCAAATATTATTAAAAATTTCAAGGTTTATCCAATGAGTGATATCTAGTATATTTTTGTTCGAAATTAAAAGTATCTTTTACTCATTTGCCTTATTGGAAGTTACTGAAAACTATGATTGAATATATTTTGTGAATAAATTATAAATAAAATATAGAAAACGCTCAGTCACCTAAAACGTTTTTCAAAAGTTATACCTATATATATTCAAAATAATGTAGATCGATTCAATGTGATCTCGTGATAATGAATTAGTTTGTGTTTTTGTTGCTTGTCATAATTTTAAGTAAATAAATAATTGATAATTTTAAGTAAATAAACCGCCACCATTAATTTAAGGAGTATAAATCTACCCTCGGCATTGTGTAATCCTCTGTTGTTACAGGGGCAGGTTTACACGTTTGACATCACCGAGTAAGAAATCAATCAAATTAATAACTATCATAGTTTAAGATGCTTCAAGTTTAATGTCTGACTGATTAATAATTATGGAAAACGTGTAATGAAGCTCTAAAACTAAAAATAGCAAAATTATATTTGAAAAATTGTGTAAACCTGCCCCGATCTCCATTGCTCTTCGATAATGAAAAGGGAATTATTATTAGGCATTGATTTACAGAAGTTAAACAAATTTAGCAATTTCTATTCATAATTGTCATGTCTGTTTCTAGTATGCAAATAATGCCTCCTGAAAAATTTTAACGCCAACTACCCTTCATGATAACATTTTACGGAAGTTTCACCTCTTGAATCCCTTTAATTTATTTCCGACATTATTATCTTTCAAGTTATTTTAGATGTCTCACCTGCATTGTTTCATATCGTCGCATGATAGAGTGTCCTCATTGCATACGAAGAGGTCCTCACATATTTCCTTTACCACCACCATATATCCGTCTCCATTTGCAGTACATTTAATTAGAGTCTTGCAGTCCTTACAGAAGAGACCTTCTCTGCTGCATCCACTGCCGAACACCAGGGGTGATGATAAGGATTTGAAATCAGCCATATCAAATTCAAAGATCAAGTTCTGAAAATTTAAGGAGATGAAATCAGCAAGCTCAACATTGCAAAGGTCAACATTCTAATTATTTTAAGAAAATTTATCCTCTACATTATTCAGATAAAATGTGAAAAAAATCATATTCTGAAGTTTTAATTTTCTGCTATGCGTATCTAATAGGACGGAATTATATTTAAAAGGAGTATTACATAATGAGCCAAGTCTTACCGAGATGAATTGGTAGCTGTATTTTACTTCAGGTGATACAGAAAACTAGCGAGGATTTGTTTGAATTATGTTGCAATTTAATTGGCAAACGAGCGAAATTTTTCAGCCAGTGTTTGTTGCAAGCATTTAAGTATACTCTTAAGTTTAATGGATTTATTTTGGCGTGAAATTCGTTAAATATTGCAAGAATGATTTGACACTTAAATAAATGTATGCGTGTGTTTGGGATTACAATCGAAATCGGTTATCAGAATGTGAGGAAAATACCTTGCGATTTGTTTAAATTATAATTTATAGTAAGCATCATCACGTATGAAACATGGCAACGTAAGGAATATAAGAGGATCCAGAATTGAAAAGACGAAGATGGTAAACATTGTAGGAATGGATGACGGAATTGTTAAATATTAGCTATAAGCCAGTAAACACGTGAAACGATTCAGTCGGACAGATCTCGATGAATACTTTGTGAATTTATCAATACATTGTGGCGCGTGTCAAACAATGTATCAGCGTGAGATGAAAAGGCTACTAAGAACCATCCGTTTTTGAACGGTTGCTGAAATTCCTATTATAACATTTTAAAATATTCAATGGTGAGTGCAATTTATCATCGAATTGTATCTACCAAATTTATGCCATACCAAAGGTGTATACGGATAGCGAGAACTGCAAATTAATAATAATTGCAAGGCCATGGAAATGAACAGAAGATATTGCTCTGCGAGTAAACATAAGATTCGGAATACTGATCATCTAAAGACAGTAGAAAGGCGGTATAAGTAAATGTATTCTTACGGTCAAAATGATTGCCAACATAGTCTTCATTTTCTCAAAATTCTTGTCCTGCTGCGGAGCTCTTTGAAGGTGTATGTGCGGTTCTTCAGAAGGTCTCTTGGCTTCTCTATCCTCGTGATAAAACTGAGTAGATTCATAGCATCCCAACGAGCAATGAGAAAGGATATTTTTGCTACAACCGGTTTGTAAGGGTGGACGACCGGCGGGACCGTCTGAATAGGAAAATCGACTTGGTTTGATGCGGATGCTCATGATGCTCTTAGGATAGCTTTCAATTTGAATAAAACGTGGTGCATGCAGTGAAACTCGCTTAAAACGAATTCAAGTGGTCCGAATTTTTATTTCGTTTAAACGGAATCTCGTGAAATTCAAATTACGGCATTGATGCCATGCACATCTTAAGATTGCAGGCGTTATTGCATTGTTATTCTTCAGTGATAACGCAGCAATTAAAAATTTACAATAGTCCCACATCATAACGATTTTAATATATTGCTTATACATACGTTATCGTTTTTTACTCATACTAGCACATCATTCCTTAGACAATGCATTAATATGTTCCTGATTTATGACTTTTAATGAGCGTAGGTTGAAAATATTCCCAACACCTTTTGATGTAATCTGCTATGATTTTTTTATTGCTAGATTCAGCAAATCCCGTTTTAGATGCTCCCTCTTAAGACACTATACCGCTTAAGAAGCGGATTTTTCCCGTTTTCATATGCGCTTCAACACGCTGTAGCCACCTCATTCGACGGGTCAAAAATTCTTAAGACCATCTTTGTCTCCTTCTTGTCTCCAAAAGCGTTTCTTGTGAATCTCTTCTTTTGAATTAATAATATTGTGAGAATAAAATAAATATATCGTTAAGCAGAACAATAATATCTACTTAAAGAGAGAAGTGAAAATCGGTGGAAACGCTTGAAATACTTACCTAATTAATAATTAATTTATCTTTATTATCTAAATGAAAATGCCAAACAAAAGGGTGATAGTTGCTCAAGTTATACGAGGGTGGTCTGAAAAGTTTCTGATCCCAGATTTTTCAGAAAACATATCGAGAAATGGCGAAATGTCGGAAACTTTTCAGACCACCCATGTACATCATCTGAAATTAGCAACTTCACAAAAATGAAGTTTGTTTGCAGTTACCTAATCCTATCTTCATTAATCTATCGCTGATGATATATCAATCTCACTTTCACATTATATATCACTTTATAGGTTCCAAATGATAGCTTGAATAAGCCGAAAATACGTTAGACCAGGAAAGTAACACTGGAGCTTAATAAGACATAAACAGTGATAATATTGTATTTAAAATTATTCCCCGAGTTTTCGCAACTTTAAGATACATAAATAAATTTGATTTGATGACATAAAACTTTTAATCATTAAATATAAAATTCCATTACGATAATCCAGTCCTACAGAAGCGTTACAAGAATTTAGAGCAACTTTATGCATTTATTAAAATCAAAACAATCTGAAATAATATCTGCAATTATGTAAAACAATTAATCAATCTTTTCCCTTCTCTCAGTAAAAAATTCCTCGTTTCACGAGTTTTATCCTTGACTCTATTCAATGTGTGAAATTTCTTAAATGATAATTCTTAAAACTTCAAATCTTCATTCTAATGTCATTTCACTAATATTTAAACATTTACACACTAACGAATCGTTATGTATGACGCTGCGGTAACCAACGCTCTGCGTATACCATCAAGAGAAAAGATCCGCTTATCTTCATTCTCATGTAAGTTATCACCTGAGCCAACAGCTTTCAGTAAAGTTTTACTCTTCGGATTACTTGCACAGGATCCTCGCACGCATCTGCCCAAGGAAGCATTGAAGTAGCTTCCCCTACGACAGGTATAGTCTTTCTTATCAAAACCATTACCGTTGTTTATGCATCTAAAAAACATTGTGCAGTTGGTTGAATTTGCGAAAGTTCCCTCATATTGGCACGTTGCTGAAGGTGGAGAAACAGTAGTCGTAGTCTGGCAATCGCCCCGAACACATCTTCTCGACGACCTATCGAAGTATGATCCACGGCGACAAGTCCCATGATACGCTACGAGTTTTCCACCATCGGACTTGCACAAGTAGAACATTGTGCAATTCGAGGAATCTTCATATAAACCCTCTTGTTTGCAAGTGTAATTGCTTCCATCGTTGGGCTTCTCTGTCGTTGTAGTCGAGGTCGGTTCTGTCGAACTTGACGTTGAACTTGAAGTTGTTTGTGAGGTCGTTGTCTGTTCTGTTGTAGTGGTTGTTGTCCCTGAGGGAGTAGTTTGTGAAGTTGTAGGAGTCTGTGCTGTTGTAGTGGTCGTTGTCCCTGAAGGAGTAGTTTGTGAAGTTGTAGGAGTCTGTGCTGTTGTAGTGGTCGTTGTCCCAGAAGGAGTAGTTTGTGAAGTTGTAGGAGTCTGTGCTGTTGTAGTGGTTGTTGTCCCTGAAGGAGTAGTTTGTGAAGTTGTAGGAGTCTGTGCTGTTGTAGTGGTCGTTGTCCCAGAAGGAGTAGTTTGTGAAGTTGTAGGAGTCTGTGCTGTTGTAGTGGTTGTTGTCCCTGAGGGAGTAGTTTGTGAAGTTGTAGGAGTCTGTGCTGTTGTAGTGGTCGTTGTCCCTGAAGGAGTAGTTTGTGAAGTTGTAGGAGTCTGTGCTGTTGTAGTGGTCGTTGTCCCTGAAGGAGTAGTTTGTGAAGTTGTAGGAGTCTGTGCTGTTGTAGTGGTCGTTGTCCCTGAAGGAGTAGTTTGTGAAGTTGTAGGAGTCTGTGCTGTTGTAGTGGTTGTTGTCCCTGAAGGAGTAGTTTGTGAAGTTGTAGGAGTCTGTGCTGTTGTAGTGGTCGTTGTCCCAGAAGGAGTAGTTTGTGAAGTTGTAGGAGTCTGTGCTGTTGTAGTGGTTGTTGTCCCTGAGGGAGTAGTTTGTGAAGTTGTAGGAGTCTGTGCTGTTGTAGTGGTTGTTGTCCCTGAAGGAGTAGTTTGTGAAGTTGTAGGAGTCTGTGCTGTTGTAGTGGTTGTAGTCTTTGGAGGAGTTGGCGTTGGCTCTGTGAATGCGACCTCCTCAGACAACAGTAAATTTGATGCCACTCCAGATTCTCCCTCTATCGCAGATTCTCCGGTTGGCTGGACGGTTGCTATGGGTCCCCTAGAAAAAATATATCAAGTCATATGAAAGTTGAATATTATTAATGAGAATCATAGCTAATCGAGCTAAAGATTAAATTTAATCTGACTTAGAAAATCCGAGATATTATAGGTTGCTTATTTATTGAGTACTTAATTGTGAACTAAATGAAACTTATGGGTGAATAACTTTAAGGTGAAAGCCTACGCAGATTAGGAAAAATATTCTTTTTGCCTGCTGCTTAAAGAAGATAAAATGAAACGATGTGATTTTCTCTATATATAGCTGTGCCGCAAAAATGCCTCTATATGTGATTGAAGGCTTTTATGCCTGAGATTTGATCACAAAAATTCAGCAACATCTCTTGATGATTGATTATGAGATAATAAGGATTCATAATAGTATAGACGTCGGCCTTTACGCGTTCCCTTATGATGATTTGAGATTATAAGGGGATATGGTATAAGTTCAAAAGAATACTTCTTTGCCTTTAATATGATTTACATTAAGATTCAATATGGATTCTTTTCTCAACGTGTAAATCCAATAAAAATACGGAAAAGTCGAAGAAATTCACGTTTCTGTGAATTTCAACTAAAGCTTGAATGCGGTGATTGAGATCGTCAGCACACCGTTGCTTAGAGAATGAACGAGTAGGCAATTAAAGAAGTGTAGATGCGACTGAAGACAAAGAATGATTGAAGTACTATGAATAAAGAAATCATTAATAAACTTACCCATGTAGGATACGTCGAGAAGAAAAGATAAGCAATCATATTGCAAATGGAAGCACTCTGGAAAACAGTTTCTACGTAAATTTACTTCGACCAAGAAAAATATCCTTTTTCTTGAGCTTTTAACCTAATACTAATGAACGAAAAACTCAATTTCTCTAGTTTATAACCATGTGTGAAAGTCCCTCTTGAGGTACTCCCTACTGAGAGGTAAATAAAATTCAAAAATGCAAATTATACCTCCAATGAGGAACAATTTGCATGTTTGAATTCGGATTCAAATATTCATCATCTAGAGTATCAGAATTTGGAGAGGTTACATAATTCTATTACAGAATTCTAATCGTTAAACGAGAATATTTCGAAGGTACATTCTAAATGTTTAGCAGTCTTGTGTAATATCAATAACAGAACATGTCTGAAATTCTAATGATTAGTTCATAATTATATTAAAACAGCTGCAATCCAGAATCCAGAAATTCTCCGCATTGTAATCGCATATTATTACCTATAGTCTTACCTGCATTTTCCTATTTTGTCGCACCTGAGAGTGCTTTCGTTACACACAATGTCGCCCTCGCAAACTTCCTGAACGATCTCGGTGAATTCTCTTCCATTTGGAATGCATCTGACAAGAGTCTTGCAGTCTCTGCAAATGAGGCCCTCTCTATTGCATTTTTTTGCGATGACCAGGTTTAATATCAGCGATTTCGATTCTGCAAACTCTAATGCGATCGTCAGGACCTTGAATAAATGGTTAAACAGATACTGATAATATATGAAGTGAACGAAATCCAAAAGAGTCGTAAGCATCGATTGCTTGAAGAGCTGATTCCAGGAACCAATAAATTTTCACACATTGGCGAGGACAATGAATAGCCTTACTAATATTTTAAATAATGAATAAATAAATTCTTATGGAGTACCAATCTTAGAAGAATCAGATATATATAATAATGATGTCAATTTTAAAAGAAGTTAAAATAGATTCCGCCATTTTTGACGAAGGAATTAACCAATTTTTATTTGATAATCTTATAAAACTGAATAGACCGCTATAAAAATATTAACACCCTGCCAAATAGATAGTATTTATGTATATGCTCTGATCACGGAAACGAGTTTTATTATCTTGAAAATATTTTTATAGCTTCGCTTTGTCGATAATAAGCTCGTTTAATGTATCCATGTCTCATTCAATCTTGCCAAAAGTTGATGAATTTCAGATTTTTGCACAACAACGTATTTGTAAGTTCTAACGGAAAATCTGAACAACAATGTAAAATAAATATATTTAAACTAATCAAAAACCAAAACATGAATTCAGAAGTTCTCATTAGATAGGTTAAATCAGATTACCTTACCTACCTTCATCTCAAATAAATAAAATTTCAGATTTCTGTAATGAATTTTTGTCCAACTATTAATAGCTTTGTTGAAATGTCAAAGTAAAAAATGGTGTGAGTAAAAGATCAAAGGTACTTAATTATCCATCTATTACATGAGCGTGACATATCTAATATTCATCTGTTACATATAAATTGATACTTAGATTAATGACTCTTTGTGAAATCACTGGAGTCAAGTGATCGTTAAAGAGGAAAGAGAGAATGACAATAGATAACACCATGCATGGGAGAAATGAATCTGAAAATATTCAATATAAAATCAAAGTAAATTGATTCGCTAAGAGAAACAATACTGTTAACATTTCTCGAGTCGAAAACAGAAATTTACATCACTAATGTGATATTTATTTATACTATTTGAACTAAAGAATTATTTCTTCATCTGCAGCTGAGGAGACCAAATTTAGACAATTATATAAATTAGAGATTTTATTGAAACATTCGAAATCAGGTTTGCTGATAATTTTCATGTAATTCTACAAGACATGACTCTATAAGAAAATAGTTTAAGATCTCCTTTTCATGCCATGTTTGTAACGTAAAGAAGAGCTAGAGAAAAGATTCAGAATTTCTGATTTCCTTTAACATTGTTCTGCTTTGGTACGCTTCAAATGGTAAAAATCAACTTTGAAAATGCGGGGTTGAGTACTGGTCCTGTCAGACTTTTTCCCTTTATAAAATTGAAGAACTGAGAAAACCGAAGACCTAATAGACACAATTAACCTTAGAAAAGTCGCAGATAGTTGCGCTAAATCTGTATTTCTTCTTCCTTGACTCGTTTGAATGAAAATACTTATTGTATTTGTCTGTGATTGTAAAATCATTAAAGTATTACGGCATCGCGTAAGAATTTTAGAGTTTCTAAACGCTTCGCTTATAGGAAGTTTTCTCGGGTTTCCAACCGGGTTACAGACAGGACGCTTCGCTTATATTCACGTTTTTTACTTAATCGTTGATCATTTAATTTACCTGTCCTCTCATACGGCTGAAATGCTAAAGATTTATAGTCATGGAGTCATTATTAGCATCTCCTGGAAGCGGCCTTTCCTAATGATTTCCTCATTACACACGGTTATCGACACAGAATATCGAAATTTTATCGTAATGCTGAGAATTAGTTCATGAAGATCCGGTTTATTTGTTTCGCAACAGTTTGTCTCAATATCAGGAGTGTCCTAATTTTCGTCATATTCTATTGAAATACGGCCTCATTTCTATCCTTTGTCTGCGATCCATTAATTTGATAACCAAACTCAGCCTTTTGCAATGATTTGCCATAAAAAAATTACGATTGAAATCACGAAAACCATTCAAAGTTTATCACTGAAAGTATTTTCCCTTGCGAAATCATACTTTTATAATGTAAGAATCGTTCTAGAAATCCGGTTTAATTAGAAGATACCCAATCTCACATTTTCCGGAAAAGATAAAATCATGACGAATCATAGGATACCTTGATTGAGGGCCAAAAAGGATAATGGTGTCCAAATTTATCGACTGATTATTATTTAATCTGATCGATTAGCAAAATGGCCTGTTTCGTAAGCAATTCGCAATCATACAAATATTGAAGATAACCTTATAAATCTTTTTATGACAATAATATCAACAGAATCCGATTTAATTTTATATTATGAAATTCTATATATTTTTTCAAAAGACAATGATTGGAAAACTTGAGGAAGTTCCTGAGGAAAGTAATATTCTAAGTAATGCATTCATTATCAATGTTAAAAATAATTATTAATAATTTGGACTTGGAATGGAGAATGAGAGTATGAGATAAAATCACTTATTTTATTCCTGGAAAAATAAATTGAATTTTAATTATAATTTTTGCTTCATAAGAATTAATCTCAATCGATTCGTGAACATTATGAATTAATTTCTTGCCGTTGTTTTCAACCCTTATGAATTCGTCACTTCCTAATATATATTATTAATTTCTTGTTGTGTCTGTTGAACTCGATTTTCGCACGAAATTTGGGAAAGATAGGCCAACTGAAAATGAATGGGAAAGGAGAGACAACTTTTCATAGTAAGGATAGAAATAGTAATCTTTGTAAATCGAAATTCTGCAATATATTTATACAGAGAATGTCACTTTCTGTTATGCAGATGGCTTCAAATAGTACTTTATGGATAAAATAATTAATGCTTTCGATCTCAAGAACATGGAAATCATTTCCGTTGATATGATATTTATGATTACAGTGTAAACAAACGATACTGTCTAATCAAACAAATCAACAAGTAGTTTTGACACCAGTATTTAGTGCGGGAGCTATAAATCAACTTTACAAAAGAAAGAACATGAGCATAAATTTTGAGAAGAAAAATCGGATCATATTTCATAACATAAAGATAATTATATGAGTGGAGAGATAAAAGAAAAATATTGGGAGATGTTTAGTAATTATGAGCCACTTAAATGTTAAAAGAAGATTATTGTGAGTTCAGATGATTATCATACATTGCATTAAGTTCAATAATATTTTATGGAGTAATTTTTAGGAATTTCTTTTATATTTAAACCTTCCTTTAAAGTTCCAACGTGACGGATATTTTTACTCAGTTTTGGAGAGCTATAAATCTCATTTTTGATCATTTAGAAGGATCTGATTTATGCAATAATAGCTGCACATTTATCATTAGTTAAATTTAGCCCCGTTCATTTTTTTGCGGGGGAATTTACAAGTTATTATCTAATATAATAGAACGCTTACGGTTATAATGATGACTAGTGTAGGCTTCATTTCCATCAGTGTTTCTTCCCCCTGGGATACGCAGAATATCTCCCGTCTGTCCCAACTCACGCGTAAGAAGACCGACTGTTCTCTCACTTGGAAAATATACAGCAGATATTTATAATGTACTTTTGAGATGGAAGGGGAAGAGTATTTTTTCTACAACCGGTTTTCGAGGGTGGACGACCTGTAAGGTCATCCCAAACATTCAGTCCATTTAAATCTTCGACAGCATAAAAAAAAACTGGAGAATCCTTAACTTCCGGAAGTGAGTACGAATGCCATCTCTCCGAGTTTTACTACTGGTAGAATATTCATGGAATTCACTAAAACTGTACCCACCAACCTTTGTGTCGTAAGATTTAGCGTAACATGCGGCCATTGTATATATAGTTACTTTGGCCTCAACATTGGAGGTATGTATTGTTTAATTTGACTTCAGAATAACCCAGTTAATAATTCCCTAGAAATAATGTTTCCTACTTTAAACAATAATTTCAGAGTGATAAAAATTACGTTTTCCGAATAAATTGAACTGGTCGAGTAACGTTTAATTGCGCTATAAAGGGTATAAAAGTCGAATCGCCGCATTTATTTTTATAATCTATAAATAATCCTGATTGCAGGTAGTAAAATCCTAAGGATTGCCGTGGTTAATTTTAGTTGAAATAAATATTTTCAATATATTCACATGCAATCATTTACCTCTTTATGGTTTATAATCTTTTTAAAAACACTGATTTTTCGAATATTTTTCAGCCTACATATAATTGATGAAAAATTTCATCACCGATGTAAATCAAATGTAAATTTTCTGAAATTATAAGGAAAATAAAAATCTTGTCGGACTACCACTTCATCGAATAAATTATATATAAGCAGGCATCATTTATTAAACTGTAAGTATACGCAGAATCTGAGATATTTAATTATTATTAATATTATAATTAATAATTTAAATTTAAAAATTAACAGAAATATTGAATTCGAAATATTTATCGTGAGATTCCTTTCGTCGAAAAATTTCGCAAGCATCTTGAGGCAATTTAAAGGAAGGACTTCTGGTTTTATTCTAAATTCTCAGGAATTTTTCTTCAACCTCTATTTGTGCCATTCCTTATCAACGATCGTGATCAAGGTCACCGTAACGGTAGTAATATTACCGTCCAAAATACTTGGTGGAATGTCATATATTTGAAAAACTAATGGCTTCTTATTGGAATCGCATGGAATTCAGCGGTCGCTTCGCATGGACCGATTCGTGAAGGTTTTTCTCGCTTGAGCAGTACCTTTAAGGTTCGAATCTTGAAACTGTATCTTTCGTCGTCCGGGAAATATTCGAAATCCATTTATCAAATGGAATCATGCCTCATGTTCTTCGCATTCATTTCTCGAAGAAAAACAAACGGAAAGCATTAAAATGGGGATGAAATGACGGCAATGAAAAACTTAAGCTGTACCAATTTACATTTGCTTAGATTTTTGGCTTTTATACCTCAACAATATCCTGTGTTAATTAGCAAACTTTATTTTTAAGTTCAAAACAATCCAATTGAGCATACATCTCTTTTTAGTATTTGGAGTATCATTATTATCAGGACCTGCCATCTACCGAAGGGGATTACACGTGATCCCCTTAAACTTTTCCTCTGCTCAGGTGATCAATAATTGTTGATAATTGAAGCTCCATATTTAAGAACATTTTTAACTAATACATTACTTGCCCTGTTCAAAATAACAAATTTACTTACGTCCTTACCAAACTGTGGGCCCTCTCTTGGCCGACCCTGATTATAATCAAGAGAGACGATTTTCAGCAGATAAAATCAAAACAAGAAAAAACTCAACATGATTTTATAAGCTATAGTATCTCCTAGTGAATGGAATCGACTCTTTGAATTTCCCAGGCAACGTTTTAAATCTCTATTATAATTGAATTGTAGGTGGTGGATTCTCCTCTTTCACCAAGGAATTTTTAAAATTTCACTATACTATAGTTAGCAAAGTCCTAACTAAGGTGTACATTCTCGAACTGGATATGATCTCTGAATTCCACTATGGTTTTGGCTGTATTCATGGGAATGAAAATTAAGAAAGAATGAAAACTGCCACACTTGCGTTGTGGATACTTTCTCACTCACGCGAATTTCATTATCATCTTTATCTATTTACAAAATAGATGCTGCGAGCATTAAAGGATTGTTTGGTGTTCCATTCCGAGAAAAACAGTAGTATTATGAAATAAACAATTATCTGATAACTAAGTAGGGCATCTTATTTTTTCTATAACAAACCATTCGTAAGTGAATTTGAATTGCAGGTTTTGATTTTATTGATTTTGAAGCGGATTTTTTCATCAGCTGTGCATAGAAAAAATTTATGCGATATAAAAATTTGATATCATCATCAATCAATGTAAATTAAAACCCGGTTAAGAAGTTGATGGGACTAAGAGAAAACCGCTTAATGAGCAGGATTGCGTTATCATTGGGTTGTGTAATGTCTTACGACATATTTTTGAAAAGTGGTCTGCTTTCCGAACAAAGAGCGCATCGTATAAAGAGCTTTTTCGCATCCTGTTTACTTAACTTTGGTCATTTTCCACTCTAAAGTGAACCAGTTTTCATCAGACAGATTTTTTATAGCAGCGGTAAGAGGGCGTCATTATCTCTCCGAGACTACGGATCATCGGCACACGGAACGCTTTTCTGGTTTTATCGATGTATTCACTTCTTAAGATTGTGACGAGAAAACATCGAAATGCGACTTTTTCATCTACGTTCTGCCCGATGGTGAGAAAAAGATTATTCGGCTTCGCGATAACTTCATTATATTCTCAAAAACATTAGACATTCAAAAGAAGATACTCATAAGAAACCCTTTTAGAGACAAGGAGAGGTGAGAGAACGGGGACACAGACAATGTAAGTATCTTTTGGTCTATCGAACGGGACGAACTATTGGCTATAGATGGTCGCGATGCATCTGGAGACGGGAAAAATCCGCGTCTTAAGCGGTGATTTTACCATGTGTTCCGTGTGAATGGGACTGGGAGAAAATCACGTCTTAAGCCAGAGCATCTTCAGCAGGAGCGTCTTAAACGGGTTTTACTGTATTTATGAAACGAGACGGTATTGTTGCGGTAATCTTTGTCGTCATAGAATGATTAAAATGTTGCTAGGAAATTCTTCCTCACTGCCCAACAGAGAATTAGAAGGAACTTCATCTAGAAAATATCCTGTCTGGCGTCAGATGATATCATGTTCAGCTTTGATATTCCTATGATTATGAATGGAATAAAGTGGGATCATGAATTGTGTGTGTGTGTGTGTATATATATATATATATATAATGGGTTTTTATCTTTCTCCATGAAATGTAATGGTATTCTTATTTGTGGACAAGTCAGGAATGTTAGACTATGAATGTTTAGTTAAGAGGACAAGGAAAAGGACATTGCTGAATAGTCAGCGAGGCATCGCTGAAATAGAAAAGATGTTGTTGATAGATGGAAAAAGACAATGCATATTGTAACATATTCCTTTAATTAGCTTTAATCCAACTATACAGATAAGGTGGCAATGGGCTCCAAAATTTCTCCTCCAGTGGCAAATCTTTCATATGAATCCATTTGCATCATATGGATTGGAATGTGCCAGAATCTGGTATTTCACACAAATCGGGAGTTTTTTTTTGATGATTTGACTTGATCAGTTCCAAGACTGCACTCTTTATAACATCAAATTTACTATGGACTCAAAGAAGGATTATAACTATCTGTGATGGATGTACTGGTACATTGAAGACCTATGTCAGTTTACTCCACAGGGTATATTGGAAACTGACACACAATTTACTTAAACAACAGAAGTCATCACAATTCTCAAATCAGAATATGTCCTCTTGAAATTATTAAGCATGCAAAACTCATATACATTAAGAATAATGTGCAGCATGATATTAAACACCTATGACACCTACTTGGCAGGACTAAAAAAGGAGATACATAAATTTGGAGGAAATGGAGGGATTGGGATGGATTTAAAATGAAACTAGAGAAGACAATAGCTGCTAGGGTCCATCCTAGGGTCTATGTTCAATGTCGTCTCATGATGTTTTGCAACCTTGGTAAAATGGTATCATCCCTTAATATCTGCAAAATTTGAAGAAATCTCCGACATGTTCATTACAGCTCTAAGAACCCAAGGGATTTATTCCTTTTGCGAATACAGTTTATTAGTAATTGTTCATTCTCCTTTGTTGCATGCCCAGTTTAGAAAGTTTGATCATCAGAACACATGCCTTGAAATATCACTGAATTAGTGAGGTTTTTCTATTATGCTAGATTTGTGAAAAGAATATTACAAAAACTAATTACACATGAAGACAAAGATCCTACCAATTATTTTTGCCAAACAACCAAATGTCTAAAAGCAGCAAAGAAAATATCATAAAATAGCATTTAAAAGGGAAAAGGATGAATACAAGAGTGTAAAATAAAAAAAACTAGTTAAATAGTTATCAGCAAGAGAGTTCGTTGTGAGGATATTTTTCATTAAAGATTTACTTTTCAAAAAGACCTAAAGATAATATTTCTTGACATTAAACACAGTGGTGTACTTCGGTTTTAATGCAGCTGGTTGGAGGGGGTGCATTTATGTGTGGTCATGAAATGAGAATTACTATTTGAATATGGCCACCCCAGATTTTATTCTGATACTTAACTAATAGTTTTCAAATGAATCATTATTTACAGAGTAGCATGTCTTTTGAAGAGTGAGGTTTGTTTGCATTTTCTAGTGGTATATCATATATCAATGTTCATAAACTTCTTATTATAAAAATATACCTGCCAATTTATACAAAATACATTTTTTCTGTTATTTAATGTTTTGTAGTTGCTTTGAACTTTTTCATTCAAAATTAAATGATAATACTTCCTGCTAAATGTTGTTCCAATAATATTCATCTTGATATCTTGATTTTGGTATTCTTATGTCTACCATAATATTTTCATAATGTGTGACTTTATCTGGATCAGTAACTCAATTTTTTCATTAATCTTTGAAGTGCTTCAACAAAATTCCTTGCATTCATAAGTAGTTATTTGGCATTTTAAAATTAATATTACTACTTTCACACAGTTAAAGTTACTAGTTCTTCCATTCTGCTATGGTCTACTAGCTGCAGATAGAAAATTAAAATAGGAGTATTTTCTATCAATATTAGAAGTAATTTCCATCATTGCATCCATCTGTTGCCACTAATGGTATTAATTACCAATATGTATAAAAAATGATTACATGATTCTTCCTTTCTTACCACCTTCCTCAAATTTTGCAAGCGACTTTCAGATAGCTATTAAAATTTTAATTTATGATATAAGAAACCCATATTCACTGGATTGTTGAGAGTATTCATTTCTTTTGAAACACAATAGTGATTTTTATGGATTTTTACTTTGTCACTATCCATCTCTTGAATGGCAAAGAGACAGCTTAAAGACTCCTTTAAAGTTCAAAAGGAAATGCTATTTTATTTCTGAACGTGTTTCAAAATACGTTAATTCTTTTTTAGACTATTTCCTGAACTTAATATATATGACATCAAACATAAGTATAAGTTTTCCATAGTATAGGACAAGATGAACAGATGCTCCCAATCACAAAGGTTCTCCAATTAATTTAATCTGTTCCTGATGTCCATGATTATTGCTCTAAGTAAAAACCATCGTAATATTTGACACTCTGCCTATTTTTTTCTTATCATAGGGTTTTTATTGCTCTGTGGTCTTCCCTGCTAGGTAATTAGAGTTTCTAAGAAATAAATAACTTTTTCTTGGCTTACCTTCAAAAGAAATTTGTCTTTTCTATTAATAGAATTAATACTATAGACGTAAGTGATCTTTTTTAAAATTCTTTCTATGCTAATGCTTTATCATAAAGTATTGTATCGTAGTCTGAATGCCTGAATTGTCAAAGCAGGATGTATATGCTTTCTTTTCTTTAAGTACCATTATTGACGTTTTTGAGTTTTATTGTAAATGTGAATGTAGGCCTTAAATTCATGGTTTAGTTTCCCACTTAAGTTTAAACATATCAGGAATGTGGAGAGGATTGCACCATTCCCTCAAATGGAAGCAGTAGATTGCTGTTGATAAATTTAGTTGAATTTTAATTTAATGAATTGGATCTCTTTATCAGAATCTTTACAATCATTGCAGTTGTAAGGTGTTTTTTAATCATTCAACTTTTGTTTGTTGATCTGACGAGAACTTTTGATTAGTACTGGAACTTAAACAGTAGCCAGAATTATTTTGATAATTTCTGCATGCCAATGTGATTACTTAAAGGCCCATTACTTAGAATTACAATAAAAATCCTCCAATGTGAGAAGGATTCCGTAGTCTGATTAGCAATGAAGAATTTAGAGATTGGTGAGCTCCCAGATATCCAAATGGGCAGCATATTTGACTCTGGTGAAGGTCCACTTGTGCAAAATGATCTTAGCTGTCAAAGCTTTTTTATAATTATGAAGAAATTAGAGAAAGACCTTAACAGAGATCTGCTTTTGATTGTCCTGTTTTAGAAATTAAAGTTAAAGAATAATTTATGCCACTCTATTGAGTTTCTGAATTTTATAAATTTCATTTCATAAATTTATCACATTTAGCAGAAACACATCACACATTTATATATTTTTGATTACAATGAAAAAAAATGCTTATTGAAACTATGAAAAATAATACTAGAAACAATGCAAGTGGTATTTTGTTTAAACTACCATAGCTAAGGTAATATACATTGCTTTTGTGGTCTTTGTTCTCTAAGACTAGATAAAAATACTAATTTGTTTGAGTCTTCTGATTTCTGCCACCAAAATTTTGATAATATTATCTGTAGATACCAGAGAACAAAGGGAATTTCCCAAAGAGATAAATGTGGCCCTGTGTAACCATGACCAACTTTTGTATGGGTTGCAAGAGATGTCTTGATCAGATAATGTAGTGAAATCATATATGGTTCTGGGAACTGACAATATTTTTCAGTTTAGTTTATTGGGAATCTATGTTCTATAGCTTATTTGGAATCTATCTAAATGGTCCCCTTATCTGAAACCAAAATATTTTTTGTCAAAAAAGAAGTCCTAGTGAGTTTATAGAAATTTACCAGGAGTTTATATAAACCAGGACTATTTATATAAATTGTCTCAAGACAATTTCTGAATATGCTGAATGAAAATTTATATAAATTCACCAGGTAATCATCAATGGCATCCATTATGCCAACCAGAATTATAAATATGAAGTCTAGAATAAAAATTGTGCCCGACATGTCAGTCAGTTACCAAATAATAAATAAATTTTAATAAGTCAGCAAATAATATTTTTCCACAATTTACCACTGAAACAGACTTATTGAGTGTGCAAGGCTTCTCATCTAATGCATGGCGAAAGGAAATACATTTATTGTCATCATGGTCCTGGAGTACCCTTAAGAAATTACTATTAATTCAGGATAATGTACTTACAAATACTTTTCACTACCTTTCTGTAATTCTTTTCTCTTTGTTAAGATTATAATTTTACTTCTCACATGTTTTATTTCTTATTGGTTGTAGAAACTAATATCCAACACAAATTTTGCCCAATTTGCATTAATTTGTTACTTATAAGTCTATATATTAACATGTGTTGATGAAAGATTTAGTGCTTTCCTGGTGTATGATATGGATGAAGTCCTGTCGGGTTTTCCACCAGGTCAGGTATGTATACAACATACCTGAAAACCCCAGAGGACTTCATCAATGTGTTGGTGTTATTTAAATTTCGTTTTTACAATAAGCAGGGACCAGTCAAGTGCTCTCTTAAAAAGATTATAGGGAATGAGAATGATAGATTACAAAAATAAAATTTGTGAAGGTAGAGGTTGATCATTAATTAAGTCTAATAATATCTAAATTAGTAATCCCAAATGAAAAGAATGTAACTATCCGTAGAATTTCTTCAATGATGATACATGGATATTTTTAAGGATATGAATTTTAATAGAAAATATAGGGAAAGTAATAGTAGTAGTATTCAAAAATGCTTTGAGAGTTGAGGTCATTTAGCATGAATGGATCCTCACTGGGAATTGAATCTATTGTTTTTATAAAATTCCACCCAGTTGCCTATTCAAGTGCCCCTACAAGGAAATATGGAGATGGTTAATTCAGTACACATTTCATGAAATGTGGAATTAACAAATATTTATTGTCCAAGGTTATGCAAACTTGTCTTATTCATAAACCTTGTAAAAATTCTATGGTCAAATTGCATTTATATGGTAAACTCTTTCCACAGAGTATCCATTTCTCAGCGATTTACATGAATTAAGTTACACCTTTTCAAATCTTTAAATTATAGGAACTAGTAAACCAATTGTAGAGTTCTACAAGATGTAGCATATGAAATGTTGGTCCTATCACAAGGTAAAAAAGAGAAAATAATCTAACCAGACAAGGCTAGATAAAACATTTTTACTGGAATTGTCTTCAATTTCTATAAAACTGTATAAATGAATCATCATTTATAAAAATAGAACTTTAAAAATAATTATGTAAACAATCACAAAGTATTCATTAAGCAAAACTTTTTGTACATCAGCCTTTGGCCCTGTAAGTTTAATCAAACAAAATTAAATATGCTGGCTTTCACTCGAGTAATTCCAGCAATGACTTACTTACATTAATATTTTAACAAATGGACTAACTCATAATGAATTACTATAAAACACACTTAAACAGGTACATAACTGGAAATCTCATTTTTGAACTGTAAAATAATGCCCCTAGTTAAGAAAAATGTAAGAAATCACCCTGGAAAATGACTAAATGCAACTGGAGTTATAGAGTCTATAGTTAACGTATCAACTCTACCAGTGGAATTACAGAAGGAAAAATGCATGACAAGTAGTAACAAATTCTTCTGATTTAAAACACAAGCTTAAATCTATCACATTCACAGAAAGCCCTTTTCAATAACAAAATACATTAAATTAAATTAAGACAACAGGTTCAACCAATTTCAGAAAACAAATAAATTAACGCAGAATTTGAATATATGTAATAAACATTCACCCATGCATAACTATTTTAGCCAGCAGCACAGAATAATACTAACTTTCTTTCAGCAAGAAAAATTTCCCTTAATGTGCTGTGTGACCAGTTTCAATAAAAACATATACATATTTGATAATTTATAATAATTCTGTAAACATTGTCTCTTTTCAAGTTCAAACCACTGCTTTCAGACAACAAGGAAGCAACTGGTTACTTTTGAAATCCACTGTGCTGATTTACATAAGATCAAAACTTGTATTCTAGAAGACAGTTAAATTAGGTATATAAGTTAAAAAATTGTTCTACAACAAAGAATACTATTATCTTGTTCTTCTATTTGATGGTACTTTCCATGCCTTCAAGTCTTTAGATTGCAATTGATTTATCAATGGACGACACAAATATATCCATAGAAGTCCCAACACAGAACATATAAAAACTTCAATGTAATAGCCATCTACAACTGTTGAGCATACTCCCAATGACTTCTCACAAATCTGCAAAGAAATAATAAAACATTAAATTAATTAATTATGTAATTAAACATTTGATTAATTTGAAAAAGGGTTTCTTTCTTGAAGGTTATCAACACAAAATATCATAATATTCATGCTAATTCATGCAGTAAAGCTATTTGTAAAGAGAAGCCACAATAATGATGAAAGGAAAATCAAGTTTCCATCATAACTAGTGATAGTGATAGTGAATACTATGTTCAATAGTAAATTATAAAAAAGTATATCAGGGCATATTCTCAAATGTAAACCTAATTATATCATGAACAAATCTACTTATTCTTATACATATGTGTAGACCTTATATGATATCTTCTTATAACATGTTTTACAAATATTAATTTGCATGCTTCTGTCCAAGTCTCATGTCCCAATTTGATAGTCATCATATAACAAGATTTGGTTAGACATTTAACTCATTCTTAGCTTTAATTTAACTTACAAATATATATCACTTTCATAAAGATATTGCAAATTTTGAATACGTATCCTGTAGGGACCTATTCTGAGGAAAAGATTAAACATGATTACTACAAACTTTGCTATAGCAACTATTAATGACCAATGGTGTATTGAATTTGGATAATGCCTTCACAAAAGCAACTGATTACCTGGAGAAATCTGGTAATCATAAGAACATTTACTAAAAGAGCTTTCCTTGGAATCTTAAATTCTTCATTATACTTTGAAAAATAAGCTAGAAAACTCACAGCAACTTCCTCTGGAGAGCTGCAGTCAATCCCCTCCAAACTGGTCCCATTGTTAAGTTCACACTTTTTCCAGGTCAGGGAATCAACCATCCACAGAGCAAGTGTTGATGGCCAGTTCCCTCCCAGGTTAGACAGTGTGTTCAATAGTGTCATGTATGTTCCACCGACAGCAGGGTCACTTACACGAGCAAAGAATGCCATCACTGCCACAAACATACAGTTTACTGTCACCTTGTTAGGGATAAATAAAGAAATATTCCAGATCAAGTCTTTCAGTAAAAGGAATTATGTCTGAAATAATTAAAGTATAAAGCTTCACTTGCAAATAATTTCATCATAGAAGCCAAGCTGTATTGACAACTATCTTAATATCACCATTATGAAGTAAAATTCTAATCAAATTTCAAAAATAAGCTCAAATTGTATGCTTGAGTTCTATATGACTTATTTCCTTATCATTTTCACCTCTGAAACACATGAATGGATTAAAAGAATTGAAAACTTGTTGCAATTAGAACTCATTCGGTGCAGTTACAGGGAAAGTCTACATTACATCTCATATTGATTGCTTGCAAATTTTTCAATATCCTCAAAGATATGGAAAAATAACATTATTTTTGTTTCCATCAACAATGATGTACAAAATAGACTTTAATAAGGATAAAAAATAATTGAGCCTAATTACAGCATGGAGTATGTTTTCAGGTCTCAGATTTGTTGCAATTTTCATAATTAAATAAAAATTGCATAGTATCCAAGAGAAATTAAGCTTTAAGTTGTCAATATTATGCCACAAATATAATGTCATACAAATAGGGATGATATGTTATGTCTCTCACAAGATAAGATTTTTATATGAAATCTTAAAATATATGCATATATTGACAGTATATAAAGTCCTTTCCTTGCTACATTGTTTTAGTTTGATAGATTTACTGATACAGAGCTTAATTATTAATATTTGAAATGGTGTAGCAAATGATGATGGCACATGATTCTGAAGAGAATGAAACTTAATGGCACAAGTTACTAAAAATGCAATTGTGCTTTGTAAAATAAAGTAAACAATGATTCTTGTCTATACAAATATATATTTCATGAGATGGCACCACTTGAGGGTCTACTGTATTCATAGAAGTGTTTTGATAAATTTCTTGTATGATTTGGAGATCCAAAAAAAAAAGAAAACACATCCAAAGGGCTGGAGAATTTTCTATGTAATATCAAAGTAGCTAACAACAAAATACAGGGTCAGTTATGATGAGAAAATATTTGGAATGAAGCCTTAAAATTAATATACAGCAAAGGAAAATAAAGGTAAACCAACAATTGTAAAACTAAATTTCACTTTGGTAATTTATTATTTTGTGTTGTTTATACTTGGAACTTAAAAAATATTTCAATAATTCAAACCACGATTGAAATAATTGCAATGGTAATTTTGTAAATAATTTCCCAGCAAAAATATTTATCAGAGATTATTCCAATCAGAATTCAAACAAATTATGCTGATATATTTTGAGGAGAGAGTTTTTCATGCTACTTACTTGATGAAATGAAAAAGACCCCAATAGAAGAATATAATAATATGAAGGAACTGTTCCATCGCTCACAAAGGTGGGAGTTACCCAAACAACAAATGCAGCAGCCAAACCAAAAGCCAACCTAAAGGAATAAATGGAAAACACAATAATAGCACTTGAAGACAATGCAAAGGAAAATTTTCATGGCATAACTTAGAATGGCCAACATAAAGGAAATACAGAATAAATGAAACAAGTTATAAATTTATACATCATACTGCATCATTCTGTATTGCACTGTGGTGTAATTCACTCTAAGGAGATATGCTTTAGAAAAAATATCTATAAATACACATGCTGGCAAATGTTTTGATTGCATTGCAGTACTTATCATTGATCACAAATAGGATGTTCTTTTAATATCAGGGATAACTTTATGATCTTAGAAGCTTTAAAAAAAATCCTGCAACTTTGGTATTCATAAAAATAGTGTCAAGTGTATGTAAAGTTGAAAATGCCTTTCTCTGGTAATGCATCAGAAATGATCACCTTTGAGCATTTGTATCAGAATAAAATTAAAGTAAGGAAAAGAAGTATTTATATAGAATAGATCCCAACAAGCTCTTTAAGAGTTTAAATATCAGTATTTTACTAACAGTAGCAGTTTTTCTCAAAATCTTTGGTAAGAAAAGTATCATAGATTGAAGGAAATAATGCAATAACTAGGTAAAGTTCTAAAAAATGTTTAAATTATATGTGCTACATGTTTTGTCTCAAAGAGACATCTTCAGGCACTGATAGCAAAATTGAAAACAAATAAATATGATGAAGATATGTCAATTTAGAGCCAAAACTTTATAGATAACAATAGTATAAATACTTGAAAATATATAGAAATTCAATAGCAGTTTCACTTAAAAGTTAATATTACAACAAAGAATATTATTTCTTGCAGTGTTTATGTAATGCATGTAATGACATTTTGCTTACATTTTCAAACTTATGGGATATTTATTCAAAGCTTTATGAGTTCATTTATTACATTCTATTGTAGTTACCAGTCAGGTTAAAACTGAATCCTTCTTTCCATAGCATTCTTACCTGTAAGGTACAGCTTTCAAGTATATGTCCATGGGCCTTGGTCCAGCAGTATATTTACTTATCACTAAAGGCATAACAATTTGAAGAGGGACCAATGGCACAACCAGCATGGCCAGCTCTTCTTTGGGGATGCCAGCATCCACAAGTTTCAAGCTAGTTACAGCATCAATAGCAGAATATCCCACCTATGTCAATAGAGAATGAAAATGATAACGGATTACCATGGAAACAGCCTAAAACTGGAGAAAGAGACAGTGAAAAATTTTATCCATATACATTATTACAAGTGTAAACAAAGCCTCCTCCTATAAGCAGAGCTTAGAGAAACTAATTTGAAGAATGACTTACCACACTTCTCTATATAAAATCACCAACTAAGAAAATAGTAAAATGAATCTTGAACAAACTTTTCATTAGTAATAAGACTTAAAGAAGAATTTCCATGCTTAATCTGGTTTATAAAAACATTAACATTACTTTTAATACATAAAGAATGGATTTAATTCAAATTTTTAAAAACTTGTGAGAATATGAGGGAGATATTACCAAAGGATGAAATTTTAAATTTCACTTATTGTTCAAGTCCCTATTTCAGGGAAATTTCAATTATATGGTTCCTTCTATAATGATATACATATTTTTGCTCAAGAATTTTAACAAGAGCTAAATGGTATTAGTGTGAATAGCCCATCGAAGGAATTGAGCAATTTTGATTGTTTGCTTTTCTAAAATAAACCAAACTATTATCATTTTACTACATTAAATATGTATGAGAGTAAACATATGGACAATATTAAATTGTAAGATAATAATTTATATCTTCCAAAAGATGGTTACGATAATCTGAGTTTTACCAAGGAGGAATTCATAAAGTAAATAAGACTAGAATGAAAAATTACAAATCTAAAGATTACCTCCATTCTAACCAATAAACACATGAAGACAATGTACTCAGGCAGGATTAAGTACTCACCTTGCATGTCAAAAGAATCAAGATGGTTGTCTTTATGGTTGGGAGACAAATTATGTCCCAGAGAAGGAGATAAGTTTGTCTGATTCCTAAATTATGCATTGCAATAGCCTCATCAGAAGTATCCCTAGGAATTGATTCTTTCTTTGCCAATCCAACTAATGTTGTTGTCACAAGGAATACTATTCCCCAAAAATAGAGAAAACCTAAAATGGAAGAAACATTTCTTTATTTTAGAGAGTGCATTAACAGTTATACATCTCATCCTATGAAATATGATTCTAAAACAGGAGTGACAACCATCTCACAACAACCTCGTTGTTATAGGTGAAACCATGAGTGAACATTTAAGCTGTATGTTGTCAACTATTGAAAAGATAGACATTGAAATAGTACTATGGAGAACAAATGTAACATTTTGGACAAACTAATGAAGTATTTTTCAAGTTGAGCATAAGAAATATAGTGAGGAACAAAATAATTCAACTTTCATAAAACTGTATAAAGAAAAGATAGCCATAAAGTAGTACTCTCCATACTTTTACTGAAGCATAATCTCAAATAATAACAAAAAATTTCTCAGAGAAATTAATACATTCAACCTTGCACACAAATTATATAAATAACTAAAAATAAAACCTCTCCAAAGATTTAAAAAATTTCAGATGATTAAACCCATCCCTGTTCTAAATTGAAGAATAGCTATCAATAATTACATGTTTTACATTTTCTTTTGAAAGGAGTTTCATATATTTTATTAGGTTAGTTAATATTTCATATTATATGCATATATTTGAATATGAATTTTAATGAATACATTATTTGAATGCAATAATAGAACTATATTTGAGAACTTATATACCTTATTAGAGGAAACAGGAAAGCAAAAGATCACCGAACTTAAGGTTAGAAATCAATGTTAATCAATTCAATTTACTTTATAGTCCTACATAACTATACATAAACACAGTTTTCAAAATACAGGAATAATGGCAGAAAAAATTACACAAAATAAAAATAGCTTTGGGGCTTGCAACATTTCTCAAACTTTACTTATTGTAAAAGAGTTAGTTCATGAAATAAATTATTTTCCACCTTTAAGATGTATAAAAAGGTAATGGAATGGCATACTCACTTGATAAAGTAACAATTCCATGGGGTGATGGGTCACTTCTTAAGTATGTGTTGCAAAAGTGAGGAGATTCAAGAGCCATAAATACCACATAACCAAGAAAATAACCAGCAGTCTGACCCACACTGTTGCATGTTGAAGCATGCCCAACATTGCTCCTGAAATACACAGCCAAAAAATGCATGAAAGATGAAAATACTTAGAAAACTGAAATTAAGGAATTCCACAGGTAAATATAGTAATGAAAAAATATCTTGAAACATAATAAATTCACACATAACATGTAGATATAAATCAAATGGTACATAAAATGATGGAGTGCATATACTATCGAATCTGACGTTAGTTGAGGGCTATGAAAAATAAAATAATTTTTAACTGTAACACAGTATTTCTACTGAGTGCTACACTTTGCTCACCTCTTAAGCATAGTCAAAGCCCAACCATCAACGGCTATGTCTTGTGTAGCAGCCAGAAAGTTGAGACAGAAAAAGAAGAAAGTAAGGATTCCAACATTAGGATGTTCAAATTCTATCCTGGCATTTTCTCCAGTCGCTCCGTCGACGTTATGATGTTGTGAATGTTCTTCTCCGAGCCATTGGTCGACATGAAGAGATAGAAACCACATGAAGAAACCAAGGAGATATTGTGACGGTATTAGCCATGTCTTTCTTCGGCCGAACCTCTTAGAATACCATGAATCCACAATAGGAGCCCAGAGTAGCTTCAAGCTAATTAAAAAGAAAATAATATTACTAATACACAGGATTTCACCAATTTTACTGAGATTTCACGTCATAAATATACATAACTCTCACTGCGTAGAGATATAACCAAACGAACCTAAATGGCCAAAAGACGAAACTGAACTCCGCTTGTTGTTTATAACTAACACCACGATTCTGCATTATCATTGGTATAGCTGTAGTAAGTCCTAATGGTATTCCTTGAAGGAGGTACAAGAAAAACAAGAGCGCAATATTTCCGGCATCACTTCTGTCATTAAATGAGCCACTTCTTTCAGAATTACTTTCTTCATCTTCAATCAACCCCTGCCCATCTCCGGCTGCTCTTCTTCTGGGAACCATACCAGCCATTTCGTTTCAGATCTCTTTGAATCAAAGAGCTATTAAGAAGAATCAGCTGTCCAAGTGGAAAGTAACCACTCTCTAAAAATACCTGTTACCTTCAGCTGCTATTCAACCAAACTGAATGTCACCTATTATTCATTAGTCTCTAAGCAAATGAAATAGGACGCAGCAATTATTCTCTTTGTGTTTTCAAGGCAAATATTCCTGTTTTTTCATTAAGAAACGACTTCGCCTAACAACGTAATTTACAATCAAAGGAAATCTATAAAAATGAGCCAACAACACCGACCTTGGAGTGCGTAGAGTTAAAGGTAATTTTTTTTCCGAGCCTCATGGCCTTTCAAAAATCAAGAACTTTTGTACGATAGATTATAATTTATTTCCAAAATTCTGATCATACATTTACCCGGAGTACGGGTGTTGAACACTTAAAAATTCAGCGATCATCGTCTGATTCGGCCACGTTATCTAGCGGTATTCCAACCAAATGAAAGTCGATATTCGAATCGGCGAGTGAGCGCGAAATTTGGTGAAGGTGTCGATTCCTCTGATCATCGGTGATTCAATGTATGAATGTTTCATTCTTGTTAGATCAGATATTTAACTACATATATTGTGTCACCATTAATGAAAAAGCGATTAATTGTAAGTATTTTTCACAAAAATCGGATTAATTTTAACTTTAATATGCTATCATATTGAGCAATCCATACCTTCAATAGTATTTCACTCTTTTAAAGTAATATAAAACTTTCAATCGTGCATTTTAAATTAATACCTTTAATTAAGAACTGTTGCTTAACATTTATGAACGTATAGCGTAAACAGAGCATAAAAGGAACTAGTCAGATAATATACATTCACATTTCAGAAATAATGAGTATTATTTTCCAATAGAATACTTATACTATCTTCTTGTAGTGTATGTAGAGAATTAAGGTTGGTGATGAAATGAGATTGTAACATCATTTCCAAGGCAAAGGAAAATGTTTGATGTTTAAAAAGTTTTAGGAAATTGTTAGGAAATCCCAAAATTCTTAAACTTTAAAATTTGATGTCTAATAACAACAGTATATTGTGAAGAACTTGTGTTTTTTGAATTTAGTCAGATTTCATAGTTTTGGTTGGTAATATTTAGAATTTAGGAAAACGGATCTATGACAACCTGAAGTTTGTCTCTAGTAATTTTTGGTCTGATACCTGATACTTTGTACACTATATTGATACCTGATACTTTGTACAGGATATACCTGATACTTTGTACACTAAAGAATGCCCCAAACAGTTAGAAAGATTTAGCATGAGCATTAGAAAGATTATTCACAAGGATAAAATCATTATTATCTTATACATATAATAATCAATATTTGTATATATTAATTTATTTATAATTCTGATATCAGTGACTCTCTATATGAAATGCATTACGGTAATTTTTGAAAATTGATTTCACCCTTTCTCTGATGAGATTGGTATATGAAATTTGGAGATGTTTGAGGGAGCAGATTAAATATTATATGATTACCGATATTTTTTACTAAACTTTGGTTACATGTAAGGAAACCATGTAAAGGTTTTTCCACCATTTGCAAACTTCATTTCATTTACAAAATTGAATCCGAAATAACGGTTGTACAAAATTTAGACTAGGACCAAAAGAAGAGAAATTTTAAAATATTCTTAACTTCATTGTAATTTTTTTATTTCATAAAATTTGGACAAAACAGATAAAAAATGCATGATTTTGTGGCTATAAACCAACAGTCTCCCAAGTATGGTGATTAATGAATCCAAGCTCATGCATATTCCTGTGAGAATACACAGAGAATTTAGGCCTAAATAAAATTGATATTTTGAAGATGATAGTATTTTTGAAAAGGAAGCAGTAATTTGTGACTCTAGCATTTACAGTTATGATAAACAAATCACAGAGACAAACTTACTACCATGTGAAAGTGTTTCCATTATCAGCATTATTTTCAAAATGAAACTTATATACTTATCAGGAGAAAAAGAAAGAAATTTGGGATAGACTTAGCAATAATGAAGTGTACAAAAACTGTACTGTACAGAATTCAGTAATATTTAAGTTATTTTTGAGAGATTTTGCTAATTTTCTCCTTTAAAATTTTATCATGATTGATATTTATTAATAAGAATACAAATTGTATTTAATGTAGTTACTATATAATTTATATAAGACTAAAATTTCAAGTTGATTTTTGTCTTACATGAATTGGAAAATTGATGCTTTTAATATGTACAAGGTATATATAAAGACACAGCTCATGTAAGGAAAATTCCATTGAGTATTTTAGATTTCCATAAAAACTGAATTATTTTTCATTTAACAGATATTTAATTTGTAGTGATCATTATTTTATCTTTTACACAGTAGGAGAGGAAAAAATAAAATTGATAATATTACATTAGAGGAAATTAAAATATTTTTATTACCTATTTTAATTTCTTTAATTGCAGTGAAAAATAATTTCCATAACTTTGATGATCAGTTGATCCAGATGACCAATTATTATGGGAATCAAATTTTTATAAAGGTACATCAAGGGACATTCACTAGGAGGAATTCACTAGGAAGGATTCACAAGGAAATCACCTGTATCATTTCACTGACGATGAGAGATTTTAAATTTTATCATTGAATATGACAGCTCAAGCTTAGTAGTCAGTAGGTGATGTATTTCTTTAATGTTACAATCAATTGGTAAACATTTATTTGTCAATCAGCTTCACAAGTTTCTGTGGCTTCTAAGACAGTTTTAGGGATTTGTTTCTTGCTTGAACTAAACATTGATACCACAGTTTTTACTCAGCAAATGCTGTAGCTAAGTCTAGATTAGCAATGCCAGCCTATTATTTTATCAAGTCTTACTTTCCATCTTATGAAGAATACTGAGCTGTGTAAGGTGAGAAGAATTTGTTTTTCTATTTATCTTGATTAATATTTTACAAAGCTTTCATTTTCTCATGAGATGTAGCAAAACTCTCAGAGGATCAATTTTCATTTAAGCAAGTTCATAGAAATATAAAATGCTTCAAAACATATAATAAAATTATATTAACCTGCTATAGTACCATTTTAAGGGTCCATGACTCCCACTAGTGGTATTTGCCCCATTGGTTGGGAAACACTGGTAACATTGATAGTATCAATTGTATTATGTTTATCAATTACACCTTATTAGAACAGGTTTCAGTTGTTTTATTGTGGTAGTTATACAGTAAGTATATACATACATTCTTTCAAATATACATAATAAATAATTTTTCAGACTTTAAGAAAGCCATAGAATGAAACATAAAAAGAGGGATATACATGGAAAATCTATGGTATTCTGAAACACCTACAATGTTTCGCACATGTGATTGAAAATGTCTTATCATTTTACAGCAACTTCTGTTTGCTCAGAAATCTTTCTTAATTCTTCATCGCCATTTTCTCTGTATATAGAAACTAGCAATTACATCGACAGGATTCCGTAAAAACTTGAAAAAATCTAGCTCCTTTTGGCAAAAAGTTACTCAACTGTAAGTAGTGATTAAGTAATTGTTCCCAAGGAATGAAATTATAAATTTAGGTTCAGATATGGTTGGGAGCATAAAAGTCGCCTTTGTTGCTAGTTAAATGAATGAAATTCAATAAATTCAAACAAGTGAATTTCTTGAGGATAAGTCAGCTGTAATAAGTAATTGTGACTGAATTATTGCAAATTATGAAGTCCTCTCTTGGATACATCTTTTGATTTCTGTATCTCTTTTTAATGAGGATGTAATCTGTTTGGCATCTTCCTCTATTCCCGGCTTTTTATATGTACAGAGAAACTTGTCTTAAGCATAATCTTGTGTAAAACAGAAGCCTGTCTTAACAGAAAAAAATTTGGTTCCGGCGTGCGTCCATCACTAATGGCCGATCCTGTATTAAACGGAAAACGGTCTTATCCAGAAAAAAATCGCTGTCCCAAAGGATTCCGCTAAAGACAGGTTTCACTGTATATCTAAAGATGGTGTTATCTGTAACTAATTTAAGTCACTTGCAGAATTCCATTAAAAGGTTTTCCTCTCGTATGACATTTCGACTATTTTTCCCTCATGACAGAAGAAACTTTTTATCGTATAAGAAACCATCAGACCACATCACAAATTATCTAGCCGAACTCGAGAGGCATTTCTTTTGCATTTATATAGTTAAACATCGAAAATGTAGAAGGAAAACGAAGTTAGTAACAAAGAAAACTTTTCTAATTTAATTTCGCTCTGAACAATACACAAGATCAAGAAACAAAGGAATTTCAGTATTTCAGTTTGTTTCAGCAAGGACGAAAAGGCTACTTTGAACGCCCGAGGAGGCCTCAAGGCTACAGATTTCCCACCTCTACTTTTCCAGAGATTTCAATTGTGCTAAAGCGGCAAGTTTCTTAGGTTGAGCGCTCCTCCAAGGTTATCCTCACTCGTGATAACATAGTAATAATATACGTCTTTATTTCAGGGCAAGATTGAGACTTATAAGTCTCTTCTTACATCTAAACCGTGATCGACAACGGGGTCGTGACATCAATTAAGGATCATTTTTCCTCAAGGGACAATAGAGGCACCCCAAAATCGCACCCTTAGAAAATGGGAAATTTGTCCCGGAAGGTGATGAGCTCACCATGGGGAGAGGAGAAAATGATACATAAGTAAAATAGGCCGATCTCTGCAGTGAGAAGGCATCCTTCTACTCCCCGTCCTACAGACTTAGCCTACCAGTCGACGCCATCTACGTTCTTCGCCTGATTTTAGTTCTCCACTAATAGTCCTGAACTCGTATATTCCTCGTGTAATCCGTATCTCGTGTGTTTGTAGAATTCATGAAAGAGATAAATCAAGTTAAGCCACTCACATATTTTTATCACTCCCCGTTGTAAAAAGACATGGAATTTATTTTTCAATTATGATCTTTTCACAATGAAACGATAACCACTGATATTTTACATAACCACCTGTGGTTCTCCTGAGGTTGATAGCATGATGTTTCATCAGGAGAACGTCAGAGTAAGTGTTGTTTAGCGAATTCTGTAGAATTCATCAAACACAATCGTAATTTTTCGCGAAACGGATATTTTACAGAGTATAGTCTCTATGTATGAATAAGTAGTAGATGAAAATTTAAAGTGATCAGTTTCTCCGAAAGTTTCCGCACAAGTTTACATACATAGGTTTTAAATGTAACAATTCTGTCGTTGGTGTCGTCGTTTTCTCCTTTAGATCCTCAGGGGTCGCAGTTCCATATTGCTTTTTTTAGGAATATTTCTTGCATGAAGCCACTTATATGGAAGTTTCGATCGCATTCCTACGAGGGATAGGACTTAGAATCTTTTCTTCTGTGGTTGGTCTAGTTAAAAACTAGGACAATCAATGATCTTGGTATGAAAAAGTTGGATTTCATAAACAATATTTTTCGCTTACCATCAGATGGATATAAGGTAAAATGATAATTTAGTTCTTCTATCGACCCTTCAATGCTTCTAAATTGCATTTAGATAGCGTGAATCTCGTCGTTATATTCAAAGCCGGCATTAGAGAGGGGCATGAAATTTTTTCCTCAACTAAGACTTCAATGGAGAGTTTATTGATTCAATGAGCTACAAAAGGAAAAAGTAGATTATAGGAAATAAGTCTTTGCAACTTAAAGTTGACAAAAAGTACACGATATGGGAATACACGGTGCCAGGGGGTGAAGAAACTCGCGAAGACTCAATAAAAAATACAAAAGCAATATGTAATATAAATTAGTTACATATCTTAAATAAAGAAAAATAAAAAAACAAAATGAAGAAAATTCAAACTACATGAGTGGAGAACACAATGAAATGTTAAAAAAGACGAAAATAAAATAAAAATAATATTACAACTTTAAGGTAACGGTAGTAAAAAAAATAAAGAAAATAACACGATCAATTCATCTAAATTTGAGATAATCAAAAAATAAAAAGTAATAATTTCTGCTTGAGCCCCTTGTTGAATATCAATAATTGAAATTCGAAGACGAAGATTTAAGATATTTTCGAATTTGTATTCCGTCACGTTCTTCCTTACCAGTTAGAGGTACCTAAAAATAAAGAAAGAGTGTGATAGCAGAGATATTTTCATAACATATTTCACATGTAACAAAATAAATAGAGTTTCCCCATTAAATTGGGTATTCATTTGGTGATAGTAAAACACTAATTTTGTCCGAAGAAATGCTGAAATTTCAGGAGGTTTAAACGAAAAAGATTTATCGTTTCTCCCCCCTTAGATCTTTAAAATTTTGAGTGCGCGTATAAATTTATATCCATTGGGTTTGAAACCCTTTACATGTCGTTTGAAAGCGAGAAGTGGTATCTAAATGAAGGACCCTAGAGTCAGCCTACGTAGTGTTTGGCCTGGCTTTGCTTGTAAATATTTCACAAGTAGTTACTTTGGAGTAGGATTTCGGATCCGATTTGAATTGCTATTCAGTGGGATCAAAAAGCTACGCCACATTACCATGTCTTCACTAAAAGAAAAATATCTCTTCTATGCTTCATATGCAATAGCAATGACCTTGTCTTTGGGATGCATAAACCATGATCCTTATCTGAACCTTGCCATCGGCTATTTGACGTGCGACGGGGGAGTGCTTTCTGTTTATGGGTGCTCCTATTGCCTTCTTAGAGAAATCTCTAAATAGCCTGGTCCTGGTGTCAATTTCCCTGAATTCTCTCATACTAATTGATTTTTGAATTGAATTGAATTGAATTCTCTCATACTAATTGAATTTAGCCTCGTATCAATCAAAATACATAACATGTATAAAATTATATATGATCAAATCTGTAATATTAATAAAATGATATCCACGGACGAAGTTATTTTCGAAAGCTTTCTGGTGTTCTTTACATCCAGTTATGGCGTTTATTCTCTATTTTTCTAATTAGAGAATGACTCACTTGTCTTATACTCGTCACTCATGCCTAAAACACAGTCATAATAAAGCTTTAAACTTGAAGAAATTCATAATGAGTAAGAGGATATCGTTATGGACGAATTCGCATACCATTTATTAGTAACAGCCTGTCTTCTGACCCTGAAAGTTCTTGAGTTTTCATTCTTCTATAAAATCCATTTGTGTCATTTTATGCTAGTGACTGTTTAAAAATTAAGGAAGGTGTCACTTCACAGATACCGTAAATGTCGTCATTGCAACACGTCGACGTAATGATTATGAACTTAAAACACTTCTTGGCACATACTGATATAAAATTCGGGACGCTCTATGGAATGCATACGGATATACCTTGGCAGCTGTGAGTTGTGTGAAGCATGATAATTTGCATGATAATGAAAGTTGACACCCAAGAATGAGTATAATGAAATTATGGAACTGAAGGCTTCTCTTATCTGCGCTATATCAATTTTATGCAGCGTACTGAGTTACACAAATTGCTATGTACTTACAAACATAAATGAAGTACATTCATTTTCATATATGACGGATTGCTGGATTGGAGATCTGCTGCTTAATTACACCTTATAAACGGCTGTACACGCGTGTCAGCATGATTAATTCACTCAGTTATTTCGAATTATTCGAAAGTGTTGCCTTAATAAAAAGTCATCCGTAGGATTCATATATTGCATCGAAAACTTCCAGTATAGTATATAATAAAAATTCAGTGAACTACCTAATTTTACTGGCAAAAAAATCCTCCTATCATTACTCTTGATTCACTCATAGAGACATCAACTTTCTTTTCATTTTCATTGTAATACCTTTTCTTGAACTTCATGTATCGAGTGTTTCCTTGGCGTTTCAATACATTAAGGTATTAAGATGATTTTTAATTCTTGAGAAAACATAGCGCATTAGGATATTAACTCAGAGAAAGAGGATTGGCCTACAAATCTACCAAATCCCATGCAGTATTTTACGATTGATCAAATTTAGCAATCGCAAATCAAACAAAAGCAAAATCAATACATATCCCATCAAAACTTACATGATTTCAATGAGACGATGTATTTCATCCTTTTACCCATATCCTATGTCGGCTGTATTGGTAGTAATTATAATAAGTTTCGTTCTACGAACATTAAATGTTACTAAACTTGTATGACAGCTGAAATTCTGATCTTTTGATTTTGGTTGCCATCATAGTGAAGAAAAGTTAACCTACGAAGGTATGCGAAATATATTGCTAACGAAACAATACAGCAAATCTTTCGGTGGATTATGTTTCTTAAATATTCAGGTTTCAGATTCCAGATTCTTTTGGGCAAACATGTACTTAAAAACAATGTTCAGATAATAATTGGTTAGAGAAGTATGTAGTAAAAGGTTATGCGTTTATGTTTGTGTATGTGTATTTGTTTGCAGTAAGCTTTGCTTCTGCTAATTTGCCTTGCTATTTTTTTTTCCTTTGTCAAAGTAAGGTGGATTATAAGGAAGACAAAATATACCCCAACAGGTTATTCCTCTGCTGACTCTTTTCTCTCCTATTCTTCTCCCGACTCTTCAGAAATGTATTTGTATAATAGCAAGAATGTATACAATACCGTGATGAATGAGTTCCTCAACATTACGACCTGGATTTTCCCGTCACCCTTATGTTGGCAATTTGACCTCACTGTGAATGATATTTGAACACATTTACAATTGAAGTCATCCCTTTGAGATAACTCGGGAAATCGAAGAAGTAGTAGTAGTATTGTTAAAAGTGCTTCGACGGCTGAGGTCATTTCGCACGTGGGCTCCCACCACATCGAACCCGGCACCGGTTTCATCCAAGTCAAACGCGCCCACTTGGCTATCCGGGAACCCAGGGGAATCGAACCCGGGCCGGTAATCCCGTAGACAGAGGCGCAAATCCACTTTGGAATCCGGGGGTTACGCACTTCTTATTTTAATCTTTTTTTTATGGATGCAATGGGAAGAATCCGTTGGAGAATCAAAAAGTAAAAAGTCGTCTCTTTTTGGATGGAAGCCCTCCTCGAGAGCGATTTGCGTGGGGATCGCTTAACTGATCCACCCCACGGAGGGTCGCCCTCCCCTTCCACCTCCGCCGCTCCACCACGCATGGATCCTACCGCACCCCCTCACCCGCGCCCGCATACTCCCGCTTCTCAGTCTCCGTCCTACCGCCACACTGCTAGGTCGCTCCAACCAACCAGCAGTCACCTCCTTTTCTCTTTCTCTCTCTCTTTCTCTCTCTTCTTCCCCCTTTCTCTCTCACGAAAAGGAATCCCCTCCCCCTCTTCACCATCCTCCAAAGCAAGTGTGGCGAAAGAATCCCGCGGTTCCGACCCATCCTAAACCGGAATAAAGCGATCCGGAAAGGAGCCGACCGCCCCACGGAGGCCGATCATTCGGACGAAAATAACCGTGTGTTTCGAGTCTGAGAGGCGTGGTCATTCGGTGGCTCCCTCTCGTGCCGAACATATTTCCCGGTTCGACGACGGAAACCGGTTTTGGATCGGAAATCCGAAACGTTTCCCGGCTATCGACTCCGGTTCGACCGGAGGTTGGGATCCGATACCGGAAGCTCCTGCTGAAGACGGAGTTGCCCGAAGGCTCTCTGTAAGGTCCTTCCAGAACAGACCCCGATGCTGTAAGAAGGTGCGGCTGAGAAAGGTGTGCTTTCCGGTGATCCTTCTGATTGGAGAGGCTCCTCAGCGTGGAGTTGAGGGAAAGCGGGAGGTGAAGCAAGGAAGAAGAGGAGGAGAAGAAATCTTGAAACCTGTAAAATTATACGCGGTCCAGAATTACCACGAAAATGAAGACGTCATCATTCTCTCTACGTGTTATGCGGCGGGTGAGTTGGTTTTTTCCCTCCCTTTCTCCATTTCGATGTTTCACGCATATTTATTTTGTTTCTCCCGGTAAAATGTTCCGTGAGGATTTCGGTGCCGTTCTCACACCCTCGTTTAATAGTGGGACGTTTTCCTTTGTCTTTCTTGATGGTCTTCTGTTTCCACTCGCGATTTTCGTGTATGTTCATCCCTACGCTTCTCGTCAGGTACGTTCTACGCTTGTGGAATTCACTGAGTCAACTGGTGCGTTTCTCTTTACCATTCAAGAATGTAATTCTCCTATTACGGCGGTCAGGAGTCGTTTTCTTTGGACGCCCAATCGAATCACCTGAATGCGTTTTGATGCTGTTCAATGCTTGAAAGTTAGGTCAGGTCGTACCATTTCTAAACACTGCTCAAATGCGCCTAATTTCTTTTTGTTTGACTTATTAGGATTTGTTCAACCTTAACAGTAAATTTCAGTGCTGACTTATTAAACATCGGTTCCGTTTGCTAATGTATGCTGCGGAAAATTTTATGCTTTCAGGATAACGAAGAAGCATAAAATTAATTAAGGGACGATTAATTAAGGAATGAAACTTTCAATAGTTTGAAAAAGGTGTATGCCAAAATTATGATGGTTTAAAATATACCATTATTATATTGGATTTTGACATACATTAAATATTTAGACACCATAGTGCATAGAGTTTAGTGAGACAAACTTATCTCTGAATTACCAATTGTGTTTTGAGTATGCCAAAATCACGAAAAATGTTTCAATACTAAGATATTTTCACTTGGAAGCGATAAAAATTGCTCCCATGCCACTTTAAGCTACAGAAAGTTACTTACCATTCTAAATGTTTCTTCCGAATTTATGACGAAATTCAAAAGGGGATGAAAGCTAATTCGAGCGAATTTTCCTTCTAATGATAAGGATGTTATTCATTTGTGACGCGAAAATTCTCAACTCTAGAAAAGAAAGAAACGCGCACGATGAGAATTCGATTAATTTTATACTTATCCCAGAACTGGAGTCTGTTCAAGAAAATGTTGAAAAATTCGTAATATTTGAAAATATACCGAGCGGATGAAATATTCTTCTGGTCTACCTCGAAAGCAAATAGAGTTCGAACACTTTCATATTTGAGGACTGTATTTAGACCTGTTGGACTCGTATGGAAGCAGCTCAGCGCAGTCGTTGTGCTTGGCGAAGCTAGTCCCTGGAGGCCGCTTTTGACTCGCACGCAATGGATGGCAGCAAATTTCTAGCAAACAATAGAAGGAGTTCGCTGGCTTAGAGCAGAGGTGGCGAACATTTTATGTTACGTACATGAATTACATCATTTCTTATTCTATATGCGCCTTAAAAATCTCCATAATCAATGGAAAATGCGTTCTTTAGAGTTCAGTGGTAAGTTACGTAATGTACGCAAATATATTTGTGGGTGTACACGTAAATTGTGTATTATATTTACTTCTAATTTTCCTTTGAGCTCAATGCGCCATTTATGTCCATGTATTTCGCCACCTTAGGCCGATGGGTCATAAGTCGGCCATCTCTGGTTCAGAACATAAAATTCAAACCTTAAAGAAGTGAAAAATGGGAAAAGAGGAACAAGCACGAGTTTCCGACGAATCCGGGATGTCATTTAATCGGAAGACTCGTCGGAAGATTTTACATTATCACGCTCATGGATTTAATTATAAACGTAGAAAAGCGTAAATAAAACTTCCAATCTTAACAATTTGAAGTCTTTGAAAGCTGTCAGTTTTCACGACTTTCCAAAAAGGAAGTATGAAGTATGCAGGCATAACGTAGAATAGGATAGTCTAACATACGGGCCGCATGTTGTAAACCGGCCAGAGAGCCTTTCCAAGCTTTCTCAAATTAATTTAAGTATAAAATTGTGCCGGTACATAAAATACTCGAAAATCTTGAATGCTTAATAAGTAGCCGAGTAAAGATTTTCTTCCTTGGACCTCAAATTTGTCTATCGAGTAATCTTCTTGCATGTACAATTTTATTGATATATTTAGATCTTCGCTTACAAGTATGCAGCTGTTAGCATAAATAATATGTGTAAAAAAGATATGAAATAATGGGAGATTGTGTTCAGTAATTCGTAGAATCTTTTTAGCGGAAAAATTCAAATGAGGCCTCAAGGTTAGCAATGCTTGTCAATCTTGGTTTTAAGTGTAACGTTTAATTCTCGAGTCTAGCTTTTGTTTTGAGTCAGGCTGAACAAAAGTAATTTTAATCCTCAATATATGCTGGTTCAAACCAAAAATGTAAAATAAGCAATCTCTACGGCATTTTAACGTAGAGAAGCACTATCACTTAGTTCAAAAGGATTCAAATTTCAAAATCGTTATCAATGTAAGAACATACATCGATGGGTAATGAATATATTCTTCCATGAGAGAAATTAGGACCTTGGTTTAAGTCACCCTTTTATTCCATGCTATTTCCATTTCCAGAAATCCATTTCACGTAATAATCTTTTCTTCCGTTAACCCAAACTGACACGAAGAAAAATAATTTCTGAGGATGGGCAGTGGTATGCTGCGCACCTCTCAGGGGAAACAAGCAAACTAAATGATTTTTCGGATGCATCAAGCCTTATTAAGTATGAAAATGCACTTGTATTCTATTTTAAATTCTTAAATTTTATTTTCGCTCTTTTGGTCAATGACATGGAACAAACCTTCTCACTTCTGAAAATATATGTCAGGCACCTTTTAATGTCATGCGTAAAGAAATTCTCCTTCAACTTGATATCCACCTCGAATATTAAATGAAATCCCATTCCTCTGCATTTTATTTTCTTGTTTTTAAAAAGGATAGATATAGATAGTATATTCTTAGTATATAGATAGTATATTTTGAATAAAGCGGGGGCGCGACCCTGGCGAAGTCCCTTTGCTACCGGAAACTCGAACCAAACTTAATAACTCACCTTCATCATGATAATTTCATTTTCATATAATTCTTTATTACTTTTCATTTATATTTTTGTTCCCACATCATTTTTCTGCTAGATGGTCTATCGCTTTTTTGTAGAATTGTGTCATTTGCCATATGCAGGTCAACGAAAGCCAAGTTAGTCGTTAGTCCCCTGGCCGTCCTACTAGATTCTTTAAGGAACATATTTTATCAGTACAATATAATATACATCTGATTCTAAAACCTTTAGATTTTCTGAATATCTCTTCTTCGATTCTATTTTTAAGATATGATCGTACAAAGTATGACAATACACTTAGTTCTCGATAGTTGTCACTTTTTTCTTTTCCCATTTTTGAACATTGGCGCGATCTTAAAAATAATTTTTGTTCTCAAAATATGGCAATCAGTAATAATGATTATTAAGTCGTGGTAATAATGGAATTTTCTTATCAGTTCCGACGATATTTATCGCGAAAATGGTCATTGGTCTCCTGACGTGTTACTTCGAATGGTTTGTGGATATTCAACAGGAGGTTGAAAATCCTAGCGGAGAATGAGATCGTAGCAATGTTGAGAAGCATTCGATATTACCTCTACCTCCATATCTTCATATATAATTTCGAATTTCGACGTCTTATGAACTGTTGGAAGATGATATGCGCAGTAAGTCACCGCATAAATCAAGGTATAGCTGAAATTCTCCTCGTACGATTTAGATGCCTTGAGAACTTGCCGTTTGTTAACTTTATTTCAGTACTTTCGATGGTCGCGTAAAACCCATGCATTCTCGTAGATCTCGCGAATATATTAAAATAATTATTTAGAAAGTATCGAACGAGATACTTATTTTGGAGGATTAAATGCACGGTCCTATCCGCTAGTAAAATAAAACGATAGAGGGTGGGAATAGAATGTCCCATTGAGCTCTCGGATCATTTTGAAACTCAAATGGCCGTTAAAATCAAATTAAAGCAGTTATGCAGTCGAATTATTATTTATTGCTAAATTATACTCTGGAAAGAATATTGCTTTAGGTTACGGAGGTTGTGAATGAAATATTCTACGTATATTCATAGCAGAATGATCTTCATGTTTTGGAATCGCTATTTTTTGGGAGTGCAGCTTCTCATCCTCTTCTTTGACTGCTAAATCATTGTAGTTTTCTTCCCCTTTAATCCGTTCCTGTTTCTATCCATTATTGGTCTCATGAACGCATAACAAGAATGACAAATATTTTATTCAGGATCTTGTACTGTTTCAATTTATTTGAGTTTTTGAGTACTAGATTACCTTGCAACCATCCTCCCTTTTTAAATTTCTCTGTAGGGCTAATTTACACTTCGTTATCGAGTGATTTAAAACACGCATGTTTTTCTACGAGCCTGGAAGTAGGATCGATGCTCCCACAGGTGTCTTTCAAATGAATGCAAATGTTTCATGAGCGTCTTCATATACAGTATCATAGTATTTTGATCAACATTTTTTCTAAATCTTCAACGCCGTAAAAATATAATGAACTAAGTTTATTTACAAAATATTCCATTATGCATAAAATATTGTGATCGTTTTAAATCAAGGGTAGGGAAAATATTTCTTTGATGGGTGATAAACTGAGATTAATCATGCAAAAATTTTGTTGGACCCAAGAAATAACAGCGTATGAGGAATCAAACCGAATTCAGCGTGGAAAGGTAGCTCGATTTTCAGCAGATTGTCGAATGCCTGATTTAAAACATTCAAGAAAAGAGAAAATTGGCGCTGGAATAGCAGAGCAATGGATGTTTTACATCCCTTGAACATTTAAAATTTTCGCATGCTTCTAACTCTGTCGAAATCTTTCAGACACGTTCCATCGCCGATCATAATGGTGTTAGCTGGCGCTTCCGTCGAATTTCGAACTCCCCATAATTTCACAGCACACGGAAAGTTCATGGTACGTTGCTCCGCAGTTAAGTTAGTACGGCTTTGCGAGCATAGTTGGTGTGGAAGCCGCTCTTCCTGAGTGACCTGGTGTTCTCAGAAGACCTAGCTAACTTAGTTTCCGAGATGGCGAGTTATGACCAAGAGAGGATAGAGAGGACACAGTCTTGCCAAAGTTGGAGTATCTGGTGCATTCAAGCATCATGCATCTATTCATGCATTAACAAATTGTTTTATTTTCCATCCAAATACGTTCCCCCATGCTTTCTCAGGCTACTTCTAGAGTTATGCTCCGCGGCAAATTTTAGTTTTTGAAAATTGTTAAGATATCCTGGTTTTATGCATTACTATGAATAAATTATCTTACCTGTATTTTCCATCAAATAAATCACTCCCATTTGCGATCCTGTTATAATCTCAGTGAAAGATGTTTATCCTTTGCAGCAATATATTTGAATAAGTAAATAACTCACGCGGTGATACCAGATTGTGAAGCTCATAGTTGGCATTCTTGGTGGTTGTATTTGAAATTGAAAGTTATATCAGTTTCAAGAAGAGTTTTATTCATATATTTTCAAATTAAAACTTCAAAAGGTTTGGGATAGATAAAAATGGAGAACTATTTTAATGTAAAAGTTAATTTATTACATTAATCATTATTACAAATCTTTAATGTTTACCTTTTGTCGAAAAACTTACAAAAGTGTAGGTTAATTTATGTCCTAAATACTTAATTTGTGTCCTAAATATCTTGATATGAACTTCCAGAGGGGTAACTTTGACATTTCGCTTGGAATTCGTTCACATATTCATTTCTTCAATGGCTTTGAATTAAAATGTCGTCACCAGAGGAAGGAATTACTTTAGTGCTAGGAAACGAAAGATAGAAAAGATGATTGATGAGCCATTTTGCTAATATCAAACTTGCTATATTCCAGGTAACAATATCTGAAGCTTTGAAAACCCAGGTTTTCAATTAAGATCTCAATAAAAATCCTTGCTGAATCATAGCTTTATATCCTAGTCAAAACAAAATGCTGTAGAAATTAAAAATTTTTGCTTTATCTTTCACTTTTGTCAGAGTTTAATATGAATCCTTTTATTGATTTATTTTGACTTTCTCACATTCTAATGACATACGAATGCTTAAAATATCGTATTTTGTGTTCATTGTGAAGTGACTGCAGTGCATTCGGCATCTATGTGAAGTATGGTGTCTGCCAGACTTAGAAATGTACGAATGTGGAGCAGCTTGGTTCATTAGCGGGGATTTCAGGTTCGACAATTGTGTTTCGGCTACGATGAAGTCCCTCGAGAGGGATTCGCTCCACGTGAGGAGACCAGATTTCTGCAGGAGTCTTACCGTAAAATTCGTCGGCACAGAACTCATTGATGAAATACATGACTTTGAGATTCCTGTTATCAACAAGTGCTACCTCTGTGTAATATCGAATGATTGCTAGGAGGAAATAATCGCTTGGACGGATAGTTATATCCGGTCGTCTTATTCAGCGTAATATTGAGAAGTTAAGAAGTAGATAGGGGTATTGGCATTAATACACCCCCTGACGGCTTTCAGGGTAAATATAGTATATATAAGTTAATTTAAAGATTCGAATGCTGCGGATCAGGCCTCACTTTAGAAAGTTTGCTACCCTCAGTGTTTAGTTTTGTTAAATGTGCTTTAACAGCTTTTTTCACGCACATTGGCTCCCATCGGGAACCAAACCACTTTCACCTTAATCAAATGTGAGCTACCCACATGGCTATCCAGGAGCCTTATAATTGTGTACATAAATAAAATAAGTAAGCAAGCTTTATATTTCTAAAGACTTCACTTAGTAAAACCTTTAAAATGTCCGAAGTCCTTTCGAAGTCTAAGAATAGTATAAAATTTTTATCTTTATGGCGAAATATCAGTTCAGAACGCTTAAATAAAAAAATGGTGATTCCATCATCCTGTCACATTACTGAAATCAGTGAGACCAGTTACTGTTCTATGCAACATAGGTTTCTGTTAATATTTTTCTATAATTGTATGTTTAGAGGAGCATCATTCTGAGGACGCGATGTAAACAGATAACGCATGAAATATTCGTATTATCAGAAATAAGTTTGGGTAAACCAAAGAGAGTCCTACTGCGCGTACGTAAAAAAATTTCTCTGGGAAATGGGCATTGACATACGCCTGTATTATATACAGAGATAGTTGAGCAGTTCCGTCTTAGGCTTAAAGTAGAGTTTTCTGTGAGAAAATGGAATAAAGATTACATTTTAATAAATAGACAGAAGTAGAGATTGAAGAAAATAATTTATTTGGGTGGCCACAAGTTAGTTCGTTTGGAAGCGCGTGATTCTATTGCTTCCACTTGAAGCGGAATCTGACAGTCTCTTTCAAACCTATTCAGTTTTGTCGAAGCTTTTTGAGTTCTTAGTAGAATTTCGTTTGGAAAGATCACGAACCTTCCTCCGTTGCATTGGATGTTTCCTTCACAAATGATGTAAATGAAATTTAACTTAGCACATTAAGTTGTGCGACTAAACCCAAGGTAATACAAGAAGTGAAAAATTGTGACTTGGCTGGGACTCGAACCCAGGTCTCCCACTTTCCGGGCAGGTATTCTATCCATTGAACTACCGAGAGAGGATGTTTCTTTGTTTTAGTTAGGCATCTTTCGTTGTGATGCATGACTTTTTTGTGCATTTAATTATAGTTGAAGCGTTCATACATCTGATAAACGTTCATAGTATACGATTATCGTTTAGATGTGTCAAAATATGCTTTTTCAAATATATTTCCAGATTAGTTACTTTCATCAGTTTTGAAAAGTAATTACTATCACATTGCATGCATTTTACCTCCAAATTTTCAAACCAAAAATCAAATTTTCAAATTTCGCCATTTCTGCGTCTCATGCTAGTCTCTCAGATTAGCTTATTCTCCCCTTAGTCAAATAAGCATTGTATTTTGGGTTAGGGTGAAGTGTATACTTCCTTTCTTCGTTACCCCATGGTCTTCATATCCTCTTTAGTGAGAGTGGCCAAGCGGATGTCAATACCGCCACAGTTTTCGGCAGAGTTAGGTCAAGGCATGGCGGTGTGGTGATTGCTTCACCGCGCTGTTGCTGGCACCTCGTTACGGCGATAGTTCCTCATACGGAACGAGAGATGGGACGGAAATTACGTCGGTGGTTTCGTCGAACAGGGTCGGCTCCGTTTTGATTCATTGTTTTCAGGGGAAGGATGAAAGATCTCCAAAGATAATTTGTGATTGGGAAATAAGGGAGCGATTTTAGTATGATAGGGGTGCGCAACGAGTAGTAATCTAAAAGTCTGTATTTTCTTTGGTAGAAAATTTAACTCAGTTATATGTACCCTAGTGAGCTGATCCTTCAAAATGATGGAACAACAGTATTTAATAACGTTAATTGACAATGCATACATTTGATTCTTCTAAGCTAGAATGAGTGAATTGTTAAAATAGGAAAATTTAACATATTTCTTAATTATAACATTGATAAGAAATTATTAGCTAGTGCGTATATTGAACAATGGATAAATTTCCAATAAAAATTTAACATACTACAAACTATTACATTACATATCGAGGTATTTCTTGTTTGCAAATAATAATTAAATATATACAATTTCCAGTTCTTAGAAGAAAATTATTTATCTAAATGAAATGACTGTCATCTTTCCACTTTTAATTTAATTTGAATAGAACTGCCACGTTTTGGTGAGAAATTTATGTAAGTTCAATCAATAAGTGTCATGTCAGGCAACGAACAAATCAAATTTATTAGTATTCCAAGGAGTGAAGCAAACATGAGTTTCCTTTGTAGTTTCACTTGTTTAATTTCACCTTTCCTCTAAGTCGAAATTGGTCATACCAAATTTTTATTAGTTCAGCAACTATAAAAATGCACGCATGAAAAATTATCAAATTTTATGGACCTTCGAAATTAATTTTGGATCTCATACTCGTGTATCTGACGGTACGCAATAAATCGCCAGCCTGCCACACTCCGCTGAAATCATACAGCTCGGAGAGGCTAGACTTGAAGTAGGAAACCTGCGGCCTTCGGGCCAAAGGACTGGACTTTTTGGGTGTTCATTGCAGCCTTTGTCACTTCCTAAGCCTAATGCATGCATTTAAATAATTTGGCGAAGTTTCTCTCGGGTAAGCACGAAGGTTAGTTCTAGCTGGTGGACCCATAAGCCTGAACTAACCTGCCGAGAGAACCAGAGAGAATCTTCGCCACATAACCCAGCAGGAAAGCACGAGATCCCTATTTAAATAATTTTGTATATAAATCTTGCTAATGAAGTCAAGTGATAAAGTATATTGTCCTCTTTCAGTTTACTTAGCGAACGAAATAGTTTTCTTATATAAATTTTCGATGCTTAAATCTTTGAATGTGGGCAACATACAACTCTGGAAAGGCCTGATGGTTTCAAATGCCACTTTTCCTATGAAACCCTACGCTGAATGTGTTGTTAGGATGGAAAAAGGTTCCCTACCCCTGGGCTAGACCAGAGATAGGGAAGCTACGACCCTCAGGCTAAATGTGGCCTTTTTGGTCGTTCGCTACGGCTTTTAGTTCCCTTCCGAAACAAAAGCCCGTATTTAAGTAATTAGGTTTTCCAGTCTTACCAAATCCGCCAATTGGATAACTAAGTTTAAAATGTTCTGTTTTAGTTCACTCAGCAAATAATTACATAATGATTATTTATTAGTCATATTACAAGTATACAACAATACTGCATGTAATAATATAAGATACAAATATAGGCATATATAATAATACATAATGCAATATTAGTGCATACAATAATATATAAATCAGTATTTGGCACTTATTTTACAATAATTAATCTTTGCTATACATGGATATAAACATTCAAGTCCTCCTGAGCCATTATATCTCATCAGTGGATTCTCATGTAGTTCAGAGTAGGTTGGAGTATTTTACTTTATTTGATCAGCTTAACAAATAATTTTTCAGGTCCCTCTTTACATTGTTTTTAGGTTCAACAAGTTCTCTGGCAAACTATCAAATAATCTGGGAATTACAACATTTAACGCATTGGAACCATAAATTCATTTATCGCATAATTTCGATGTTGGACTATTTGAATTCGCGGCTCAAGAGTAACCTGATGGTTTCCCGCGGCCTATCTCACGCACGAATAGTCGAATGGTAAATGCGATCTTCTGACGAAAAAAAAACCTTCCACCCGTGGGCTAGACTGTATCAACCTTCTAACTGACCGCCGTGGCAAAAATCCGGCCAAAATAACAGCGGGGACTGAGTCGCGGATTTAGAGTCTGCCTTATGCTGATAGGGACTTGATTAGATCCGAATTTTAATGGGAAAACCCGTATCTCGGTGATCAGATGTGGATTTCAGTTCAAATGAGCCTCTGCAGCAAATCCGTGGCTTCATTAGCCTCGGGGAGGCCTGCATCGGAGGGAGGGGGCTCTGCAGGGGGCGGCTGTGCAGCGAGTGGCCTTGTCACTTGTGTGCACTGCTCCGGGTCGTGCAATTAAGCTACGCATGCAATGTCCCCGCTGCTTTTGTCACTTCCGGTGCTTCGACGATCTCATCTGACAGCAGCGTCATAGAAGCAAGGGTGACGAGCCGGAAACTTGTCGCACTTGCGTCGATAATCCTGTATTGGTTAAACATTATAGCTGATTACCGAAATACTCTGCGGCTACCGCAAGTATTTCGGGGCCAGAAAACCAACCATCCGTCAACGTTGTTCTCGTGAATATAATTGTAACATAGTTTTTACTGTGTGATCCCTCTTTATTTTCCTTTCATTCTCTCCTATAAGTTTCTACGGTTTCTAGCACCCCCATCTCGTAATGGGTGTTTTCCTACTCTGGGTACATTTTTTATTATAAAAATATCAGTCATTTTACACCAAGAAAACATTCTTTCTTTCATCGCTTTCTTTAGTAGTCCTATTGTTATAAGAGCTTCGACAACTGAGGTAATTTCGCACGTAGGCCACTCCCGGGAGTCGAACCCGGGACCGCTTTTATCAGGGTCGAACGCGCTGCCCACATGGCTGTCTGGGAGCCCTAATGCTTTCTTTCGAATACCTCCATATTTGTTTAAAAAATCTATATGTATTATAGTGGCAGTAGTACTATTAAAAGTGCCTCGACAGCTATGGTCATTTCGCATTTGAATTCTCACCGGGATTCGAACCCGGGACCGCCTCCATCAAAGTCGAACGCGCTGCCCACATGGAGTGTGAGAGCCTTGCATATATTACATTTTATATTCTTGTTTTAAATATGAATTCATTTAGTATACCTTGTATTATATTCTGACAAGATTTTATTGGAAGATGGGGCTTTCAAGTTCCAAGTTCAAAGACTTTTGTATCGAATTCATTGTGAAAGTTTAAATGTTTCCCAATGAGATCACCCTCATGGAGAGCAACGAAGAATAATGGAAGCAAGCTTCTTGCTATGGAATTGGTTGTGAACGCTAAAGAATTATAAAATAAGAAAGTTTACTAATTTTTATCCAAGTTTTATCCAAGTGATTTCAAGAAGACATGTATGATGCTCACTTTATATCGCCTGGGATTACTCTGTTAGCACTGATCATGTTAAATTTCCTTCTTGGTTCATTGTGCACAGTCTAAGTTGACACTGTTTCATGTATTTATATGCTATTTGGTTCGCGCTAATAAATGTGTGTATTTTCGTACGTAGTTTCGTTTTTGCTTGTCTTTAGAGGCGAAAGATCGAGGAAAATCAAGAAAGACGTATCACAGAGAATTGCAAAATTATATGCAGTATTATTTTTTCAAGTACTTCGACATCTGAGGTCATTTGAGGGTTATTTTGCATCTATGGGTCCCCACCGGCAATCGAACCCGAGGTCTCTTTCACCGAAGGCAAAGGCGCTGCCCTCTTGGCTATTCGGTAGACCATACGAGGGTGGTCTGAAAAGTTTTTTCCGACCCCAGATTTTTCAGAAATCTTCAGAAAATTTTCAGAAAACATGTCGAGAAATGGCGAAATGTCGGAAACTTTTCAGACCACCCATGTTATTATTATTGTTTCGTACATTTATACCGTATCATCCTCGATGACTTATCTTTCTGTATTATTTCCTCGGATTCTTTGCGGTGTATTCCTTACTTCGATATCCGAACGAAAAAAAATCTGCGGTTTATCTCTGCCTTTTTTGAGCTTAGAAAAATTTTGACGATAAATGTTGATGTTTAATCTGTAGAAAGTCGACATTAGTCAGCATTTGAATTCCCTCGGCTGTGACGTTTCTAATTCCCCTGTTTTAGGCTGATAAGAAAAAGATTTGTGAGCATTAACTTAGCAATATTTTTTGCAGAGTTTCTATCTAAAAATCAGATTTTTTCGCTAAGATTTGGCATTGAGATTAAGGTGTGGCGTAGATTGGTAAATGTAAGTTTGGCGGATAGAGAAAAACTGAGAGAATGAGAAATAGGATGAGCTTGAGATGATAAGAGAGTTAAAGATTTTGGACAAGGAAATGACATAGAGTCGGCAGTGATAGATACAAAGGGAAGGTGTATGAGTTGTATATATTTATATATTATACGCATGATTTTGTCAAGTGTTCATTTGCAATCCTTCTAGATAAATTAGCCAGATAAATTACTTGAGACTACTTCTACAAGTGCATAACACATTTTTTAAAGTAAGCAATTTAATGCAATAGTTAATTTCATATTTTGATGAGCTAGATTGCAATTCAATAAACATTTTGCTCCCCTAGGATATGGAGAACTGATGAGGAAATAACTTTTATTTGAATGAAGGAATATTAGAAGACTAGAATTTGGAGAGTATCTATTTGAATCTTCGTAATCGATTTGTCAAAATGATTTGCCATCGTAAATTGTTCATTTTTGGATGAAATAAAAAATACTATCACAGTAAACGGTGTAAGCCTTGATTTTGTTGTAACCCATGACCAAGCAAAGATTGGACGATATTTTAATACATTCATACAACAATAAACAGAGTAAGCTTTTTTACATCTAGCGCGTGGCATCATTGTCGAGCAATAAATAAGAGAAACAGTCAAAATACGAGTATGGAAAATATGTGGGGATCAAAAATAAAATTTTGAATCTTGACTATTTATAATATTACTTTCCTGAAGATGATTCCACATAAGCATGGTAGCTTGGTGAATATTTTGTAAGCAAAGGTGTTATCAATTTGAAAATTTTTCCATAGCCTGTTTAAAGTTTTATCTTCTTATAAGCAAGACCATTTTTGGCTTAGCCGAATTTAAATCTCGATGTTATGAGCGATTCTCTAGTCGTATGCTCACTCATTGAAGATGAGCTCATGATGTTTCATAATGTCGAGTTTGCATAATGATGGCAAACATTACATTACTTTTTAAATAGCACTCATCGCTATCCTCGAGGAAGTTTTCCAAAATGGACCTCATAATCATGCAGCTTTCATTGTGCACGGCGTGCGCAAAAAATGAGCTAACGTGCTCACAAAAAGTATACAATTTGTGATGATCCAAAGCTTTGTTATCCTAATCCAGCAAAATGCAACTCGGCATTCACTCTTTGCTCTGTTGTGATTAATTTGGTTTACTCAGCCGCTGCAGAAAGACATAAATAAGAAACTTTGTATTCTAATATCTATTACTTATGGATGTACAACGAATTTAGCTGCAGCGAATTTAGATGCGTGCAATATAGGATAGGTGCTACGTTGATAGGTTTTCCCGAGTTTCCCCTAGAGACTGAGAAAACTTAGGGAAAGCAATAATAACAACGACCTGAAAATAAATAAACGTATAATTCGTGCAAGATTAAGAAGGGGTTGTAAATTGAATGTGGCAACGCAACGAAAAGGGGAATGGATATTCTAAAGAAGAGAAAGACGGAGATAAGTGGAGGAAAATGAGAAAGGGAAACAAAATGGGCGAGAGAAAAGGAAACTAGGGCAAAACCAAGGAAATAGGAAGTGGAAGAGGGATGTGTACAACTGAAAAAAGAAACCGGAAGAGGACGGTGAGGAGAATCTCTTGAGAATAGAGAAAAAGAGGTGGAAAACGAAGATGTAGACGGAAGAAGAGAAGGGACTAAGAAGGGGTGAGTGAGAAATAGAGAGGGATTTCCACTAAGCTCCCCGCGAGAATTATATCCAACGATTCCGTAGGAAAGGGGGTGTGGTAGCAAGGAAAGGTCAAAGGTCAAGTCGGAATTGGCGCTGTGAGGACACCAAGTCTGGCTAAGCGATTTCTATGTGTATTTTTGGTTTTTGGGGAGATATCGGTCACAGATGCCCTCCAAATGAGTTAGCAGTTATTTGACTCTAGATAGACATTTTAAATCTGCGAAGAGAGGTTGAACAACATTAAAGTGAATTTGTTCCTCAAATTTTCTATGTGGAACCTGAATTTCACTATAAAATGCTCAGAGATTTCATCCATGCTACCATTTCGATGTTTAGAATATCCAATGAGAAACATCTTAGCATCATCAAAAAATACATCATCTTATTCATTAATGTATCGCAAGTCCTTGTAACATTAGAAGTAAAATAATAATTGATGCTTTTTGACGTTGAAATAGATAAATTGCCATAGTTTGGCGGAAGTTAATCCAGTTTTCCATCGAAGGAGTAGCTATTGGTAGTGTGGGTATATTTTATTTCTACAGTACCTTGACCACTGTTTGAAATTTTAATTCACAATATTTTCCAATTTGCTTGAGTAAGAATTCTTATTGTGTGATATTTCATAGAGGGTTAAATCGATGACTTGAGTATCTTTGGAAATTACTTTGGAGGTAGACATTGGAATTGAAAGAGTTGAATTTTTTCCTGTCAATGAAGTACTCCTAAAAACCAGGCTGGCATTTTTTGGCTCGTGCTGCGTGGTTCGTGTTTGGTATCTGAAATCGTCATTTCAGTTTGATCTGAGAAGTGAAACCCATATTAACGATGCAGCAAAAGTTCTGCACACAAAAATTTTCTGTCTGTTAGATCTAAAAGTGAAATATATAAATCCTTTACGAGCCCCATCTCTTTAATTTCTAATACTTCACATATTTAATGTTCACGACAAACATATATTAACTTCATTTGATAATATTACATTGTTAGCGAAATCTATAATGATGAGGAGTGGGATTTAAAATGTGAAAGACCGTAAATATTATCTTTTGTGTATGTACTCCGTATATGGTTAGTAATGATGTGGTTATAATTTGTGGTTTTAAATGTCTTCGGGTACATGCAAAGGGATGATAGACGAGATCAGTTCACGATCAATATTTTTTCTTTGTGATACTTTCGCTTGTTTTCTACGATAGCATTTTTTTGTTAAACTATTTTCTAATTTCCCATCAACAATAGGTTATTAATGAGAAGGTATCCTCAGAAATTTAAGGATATTTCCTCAAATTTTCTGATTCAATATCCATCAAGTCACCATTAAGCTGATTTTGCTCCATTTTTAATACAGTTATACCGTGATTTAAAACAGAGTGATGGTTCTCTAAGTCCCTTTTAACCTATCATTTGGGGAGATTGTTTTCTTATTAATTGCCTACGGTCAAATTGTTCATAAACCAAAGGCAGGCTGCTAAAAAAAGCTTTTTTTCGCGCTTCTGGCTGTTTTCTATCCGAAAATAAGCCATCCGATTTTATTTTTACATATTTTGAGACAGAAAAATTGTCTGTTTTCGATTACCCAATCTCCACTGCTGAAATTTAATCTAATTTTACGACTAAGTACGGAAGTTATGGCAAGGGTTATGGCGAGCTTAAAAAAATACGAGCGCTATTCAACTAGGTAATGTGACTGAAATCTGACTACTTTATTTTACTTTTGGTGACCTTTAATATAGATACGCTCAAAAACAACTCGAGTATAATGAGCGTGCCAATTAAAAATAGATTTCTATCATTTTATGAATCCGAATTGAGAAGTTTTTCTCTAGATAGGCATAATATTATTTGTATAGAGATATAACGAAATGAAATGAACGAAATTAAATTCACAGAAATGAAATGAAATAAAATACAGCGAAATTAACCATGAGCTCCGTATTCGAATGAATCACTTTTAACATTGCTACCACTAATATCCTTTAAATGAAAAAAAGCTGTAGAAAAGGTATTGCACTTTGATTCGTGGACTACCATCTATTAATAAATAATATAATTTATATTTGATATTTTATTATTCAGAAAATAACCAGCAAATAATGTCACGTTTCTGAATGGATGAAATTAAATTCCATATTTAGGGAGAGATGCATAAGTTGAAACGATTCAGTTTTGCAAAATGTGAAGTAATTATTCACAATTCATGATAATTCTCTTATATTGATTTATTATTGTAGTGATAATTTATATTCTAAGTCATCTGATTATTGGGTAACGCTTAGGAAAATAATTTACGGAATGGATGCACTTTAAGCTGTGTTAGAAAGTTATAGCACGAAGTACACCATAGACAAACTTATCATCGGCTGCGTGAAAATGCCAAGAATACACGAATGCGATTCAGACCCAGAAAAATGATGATCAAACCTGGAAAAGGTAATGTTTCGTGGATATGCATGGAGGTTTTTGGTCTTCCAAAATAAAAGAACCAATTTGATAACGCTAAATTTTAGTAACGATTAGATAGCTATATTTTAATTACGCTTAAAATTTCATGAAACTGTATTTTATTAAAATTCGATATTAGTTCATTCTTTTTAGAAGACTGTATACGTTAACCGATATGGGCCAGCTGAATTTCTCTATTCTCTTCCTTGTTTACTTAAAATTACGCACGATTACGTGTTAACAAATGTAAGTAAAATAATTACGAGTAAAATAATTAATTGATAATAATTAAGCAATTAGCTTCATTTTTCGTTCATCTCCCTACTGGCGACTCCAAAAGTAAATAAAAACAAATTTCCAATTCTTTATTCCGGTAATGAGCTTCTCCGGTGACAGATTAGAGGGAAACCGTGTTTCGCTTTGGGATAAAACTTTGCATAATCGTTAGTGCAAAATGTACCGTTCTGTATGATAAAACGTCGAAGCTTATGCTTGGAAACGTCATAGTATTCAACAAAGCGAGTTAAGCCGCTTTAAACAATATCGAGAAGGCTAAAGATAGTTTGGATTAAAGGGGAGTAGCGTGACATTGTAATTAATTTGATATTTTGATTATTTAATTTAGAGCTGGGTTTTGGTAATGAGTTGTATGAGGACCCTCTCAAATGAGAAATGAAATATATCATCCGAATACAATATGCTTATCTATATCTGTTAATTTCTCATGCAAACTTATTTCAATTTGCTTTATCAAGTCATAATATGCCATTCAGGTTTACCCACTTTCTCTTTAAATCTATTAACTGCAAACGTAAATATCAGTAAGCTTCGTTGGTTTTTCAGTCGCCCATCCTGCGGATGTTTACTTGCTGTGGTGTTTACTTAAGAGCAAAAATAGGTTTTTATACCCACCTATCATTCGTAAAATTTAATTAAAAAATCCGTTTATGTTATGCAATTTTACACTAGCTATTACGAGTCGCCGGAGCGGAATAGTAATATTTTTTTCGGAACATCGGAAATTAAGCGGCACACTTAAAGGTTAATAGGAAACTTGCTTACTTTACTTCAACACACTGCATGATTGTTGAAAACTTTTTGTTGATAGTGGTCAGAAGGATGATCAATGGAAGACAAGGCATCAAACATTAATATATTTCGTTCCAGTTTTCGTTCCAGCTTAGCAAAAAAACTAAATTTCGGTTAAGTTCCGGTGTCGCTCTCTCTGCCGATGTTACAACAATTCAAACCGGAATTTCACCCACCGGCCATTGTGATATTATATCCTTCTGAAAATCTGTTTTGTTAACTCATGCTTTTTCGATTCTCACTACATCACAAAAACTTTAGAATAAAACTTACTAATAGTTGTTTTTAAGTCGTTGTTACACAAGCTTAGTATACCTTTTACTATATAATTAACTAATACGTGGTGGAACTTATCCATGTTCCAAAAACAAAATCCAAACGTGGTGAAAAACAAGACTTGACTGTGATATCGGTGAAATTAGACAAGCCTTTTAATTTCATTCGAACCTTCTTCCAATTATACTTGAGTCAAATGAGGAATTCTGGGAACGGAATAAATCACGGTTTTCAGTTTAGGATTGCGATCAATTATTTCGACATTTTCGGCTCGGGTTCGGTTTTCACTCCGGAAAAAAGTACTTTTTTCGGTTTCGGATCTACTCCGATTCGATGCTCTCTAGGTAAGGGAGTACTTTCGAACAAATATAATTTTGGTTCATGAGTCTTTGAGTAACTTCCAACCATGCCACGCGCATTTGCATCAATCTCCGAATGCGAGAACGAAAACTCACGGCAACGAGCAAAAAAATTCACCCAAAATCCGCTGCGGGATGTCCAGCACCTCCGATAAACACGGAAAAATTCGCGAAATAACTTTCGAAATTCATTTTTAAAAATTTCCCCAGTCCCGAAAAAATCCCCGCCCCTCGGAGGCCGTTTTTTCCATCCTTCTATTAAATTAAAAACCGGGGCTCACGGGCTTCGCGTACGTAATAAAAAAACAAATCCCCGGATTGACGCATGTTTTTTTCCCTCATCCATCCCGATCGGGGGTGAACAAGGGAGAGAAAGAGGCGTGGAAAAGAGAAACCGAAGAAGAGGGCGCGAATGGGATAGAAGGAAGTGAAAAACGTCGTAGATGCGAGAGACGGGAAGAGGAGTCGTAAGAAGTAAGGAAAAGGCTGCGTGAGATCAATACATTCCCTCCAACCCTTCCCACCCTGCTCCGCATCCCTTCCACATGGATCCCCTCGCAGAATCCCCGAGGCATACCCGCACTTCACTACGGAGGAAACCGTGATTTCCGTCAGAAAAACACATCTGCTTAACCCCTTTCTATGGTACGTACACGAGTGTGCCATGCGACGGAGCAACACGCAACCACTCCGTCTTCTGCTCCTTCCTCAGCTCGCCCCACCCCTCGCTCCTTTTAATGCCAGCACTTTTTTATCTCTTGGATTCCGAGTCGACGCCACCGTCATCTCCAGCGTGCTCTAATTAACCCCGTCGAGTCACTTTTTATGAATCGTGGCGAGTGTTGGGTAATTTTGTATTTTAAATGTCTGGGAGGAATCCGAGCTCGCCGGGGTTGCTATTTTATGCTGTCGGGGTCGCGTAACTTTTATTTAAATGCAAAAGTGTTCTTTGTATGTACACTGAAATTTTTAGGTTGTAGACCTGTGCCGAAACAACCATCGTATAAAAATTTACATGTATTGTAAAAAGCATAACTAAAAATAATCAAGTACAGAATTTAAAAAACTGAATTAACACCATATATAACATAGCATAGAACACAAGGTCAAAGCATTTCTTGAAGTAAAATTGAGTCATTAAATATGGATTACATTTTCTATAATGATACACTTAAAGTATAAAAAGGTATAAAAGTATGATTATTCATGTATTGATGCCAATCTTTACCATAGGAGACGGAGATGTATATTGTAGAAATGTTGCTAATTTGACTTGTTTTGACTCTAGGTGTTTGAGTGACTGTTAATGTATTTTTATATATAAGTCGCCATCGGACTGCTGTCCGTTTGTAACTTGTTTATTGTGAATAATAATAAATTTATCACGAGCGTATTTTATGGATCTTCTACTTCCCTGTTGCATTAACCCGAATGGAGTATATTTTTGTGCTTGACTGATGGGCGTTGGCGAATTGTTATTAATTTATCGAATTCCGCCGATTCACTTCTGGATGAGTGGCACCCGATTCGTTTGCCATAAGCGTATTTCGAATCCATTTTGAAACGAGGTGTAATTTTGTGCGGAATTTTTACGAATCTGCATCCTTTGGAAATTCGGGGTTGTGTTTACCTATTTAACATACCTTTGCTCTCGCATTGAAGTCAGGGGAAAAATTTTAATCGTTTCCCTTTATATTCATTTTCATGGTTTGGTTACGGTATGCATCAAACCTGTACTGATTCCAATTGATATTCAAGAATAACCGGATCATTATCGTATATAATCAATCATTCATTACTTTCAGCGATTTCAAGAAAAATTTATTTCTGAAAATTAATTCAAGGAAATAATTGGGATTTCTTCACAGATTCGTTGGCAGGCGCGCTATTGTCATGAAGATTCATTAGATACGATAGATGATAATACCGGTGGATGCAGAAACGTCTGACTCAAAGTAAATTAATTGGCTTTTCTTTTTTCTTCGTCAGCTTCTTACGATATCATCCCAGAACATGCTTGAAGTCCTCTTTGCTCTAAGAAATTAAATTTCGGAGCAGTGCAGCCATTATTATCCAATTCTTACGTAGAAGAAAACACATGGTCTAGGGCAAGTGATAGCAATTTGATATAAGTAATCTGCAGTTTCTATTGAGGAATCGAATATACATATTTTTATATGTCTCGTGCATAGAAAGTTATTAACTTATAATATAAATGTACTATCTGAGTCACATAGCTCATCCACTGAATGGAATAGTTTATTGTTATATAACACTAGAACTACTACAGAACAAAGAAAGGATCTTTTCGCAAGTTGATATCTCTTCTGTCCGCTGCTTGTCGAAAACATTTGATTGAATTACAACTATCACAACACGACTTATAAAGTATATATTTCACTCAAAAATTTAAAATGTGGAAAATGTAACGAAAGTTATACGTAAAAGTAGCTTTGTACATAAATTCAAAAATATACGCAAGCAGGCAATAACGTCGTATTATTATAAATTTATGTTAACATCGTCTTAAATTTTTTCCATCATTGTCATAACGTCACCTATGGCGTGGCACAGTTCTTGGATGTCATGATCAAGGTCGGTACTCCGCCGCGCGGATGTAGCGTTGTCGAAAAGTCCATTTATATATTATTGGGGCAAATTGGGGCAAGATTTTATTTCAGATTCCCATTAAAGAAGGTTCATAGCTTATCGTGGTGTAAGTAATCTCATGTCACACGGTCTAAATCTACTATTTTCCTCGATTTAGGTAAAAATTTGTTCCAAAATAAGGGTCCGCCATTTTGTGATGTAAAGTATATAAATATTCAACAGAGCTCATTAAAACCAAGTCTTACGAAGGAAAAAGAATATTTTAATAATATGGCATCGAACTTTACCCGATGATTTTCCTAGCTTGGGTTCACAATCGACTTGAAGTTGAAGAATTTCGCGAAAAATCGGAAACGGGAAATTTTCGCGAAAATTGGTCAACTTTGACCACCTATATAATTTAAATGTGAAGGATCTAACGTTAATGACCTTCATAGTTGTATGCACGATTTATTTAAATCAATCATGCGAAGCTTCGTAATCCGCACTCAAGAAAAACGTTTTCGTATTTTTGGCCAGCTTTTTTCGATTCTAGCCCACTGTGCGCTGGTTCAGTTCTTAATTAACATGCAAATTACCTAAAGAATAGGAACTTGCATTTGGATTTCAATGAAATGATACGTATTATAGCATAAATCAACAATTATCTTTCCTTAGCTGGAATTTCAAGAACGCTTTTCATACATGTCGTTAATTTTTGAGGAATCTTTCCTTTGAATTTAGATAAAAGAGACAAAGGAGGAAGGATCTGGAGGTGGAGAACCTGTGGCCTTCAGGCCAAATGTGGCTTTTTTGGCTTTCATCGTAGCCGTTTAGTCACTTCCTGAAAAGAATACTCCTACTTAAATAATTTTTCTAATCTTGCTTATGACATCAAGTGAAAAGTGAAGTGGAAGATGTTCTTTTCCAGTTTATTCAGCAAATGTATTCGTTACTTTAAATAAAATTTTGAGGTTTAACTATCTGAATTCAGGAAACACGTGATACGAGAGTGGCCTTATGGTTCCAAATGCGGCCTTTCATATATGACCTAATGCTATAGGTAGCCTTCAAATACAAAAAGCTCAGCTGATCTGGAATGAAAAAAAATTAAAATTCAAAACAAATGGGTTTTGAATTTTAAAATTAGATTTAGTTTTGTTCAACAATTTTTTAGCGAAAGAAACGCTAAAGATAGAAAAAAAAAATTTGGGAAAGTATCCGGTTGGAGCGAGATAAATTGATGAGAAATTATAGACATCGAAGAAAGAAGCATGGCATGAATGGCACGAGATAAGAGAATCCATTGTTAAGCTCGAAGGGTTGTTATATTAATTGATATACGTTTCTTTTTTTGTAATTAAATGGTCCTTTTTCAAAAAATCCCTTGAGAGGCACTCCTTAGCCAAATATCTCTCTCAAGTCGTTTAACACTCCCAGCCTCGTCTGAAACACGTTTCTGAAACAATTTTTCTCTTGCCACGTGGAAATAAAAAATATCGAATTTATTGATTCATAAATATGCATCGACAAAATACATATGAATATCGACCGAAATATTTTATTTTATCAGATATTTTTATGTTTACTGCCGGTAGTCACATCTGGCAAAAATCAGAATTGTAAAACCGAATAAATTTGATTTTTTAGCCAAGAAGTATCGAAAATCGTTCTACCAAGGTCATAATTTTCGGTTCTCTCATTCTTTCAAAATTATATTATCATAATTATTATAAATAATAATTTATATTTTATTACCCATTATCGAGCTTTGTTCATCTTAGTGAGGTTTCCTTGTAAGAATAATCAGGGAGATCATTTGCCTCATATTCGATATTCTAGCATTAAGACTTTAATAAGCTAGATTACCTGCAGTACATAATCTTACGTCTACTGGTAGCAATTTTTCTCCTGCATTAGGACGTGACATCTATCCATGAAACACGCCATAATCGTATCAAACCTTGCACGTTGTCGCCAGATTGGCATAATGAATCCAAAGTATAGGTTTAACGTAATCCCGTAAATGGTGAAGCTCTTCATTAAGTCGTAGAGCACCCTACGCTAGTGACTGTAAGCCGTGAGGGTTAGCGATGCAGAAGGACTAGATGCATAAGTTGTTGATGGAGCTGAGAAACGGCCGACGTGATTGCCTTGATCGCGAAGGTATAGGTGAAACACGATTTGCAAAAAACATCGTGTCCATAAGACCACTCGGTGTAATCTATTGCTTAAAAGGAGAAGTAAAGGAAGATTCTTGGAAAATGTTTACAGTTGTTTGGTGTAAGTCAGACTATTAGATCGACTGGGAAAAGTATGTGAAGGTATATTTTAACTATGAGGAAATCGGAAAATTTTAAATAGGCCTAGGAATATTACAAATGAATTGGATGCATTATGGAGCTTGTAGAAAGTAATGTCCTTAGAGAAAAGCATGAAGAAGCATTTTATCTGGAAAGTAAGTAGAAGTGGAAAGTGTAACTAGAAAGAGTAAATACGTGATCGTAAACGTTATGAAAGAGAACCTACAGGAGAAGAAACCGATTACATTGAAATGAGTACAGTGTAAGTAATATAAGGAAAAATAAGCAGAGAAATTAATTTGAGAAAGCTGTGGTATAAATACGAAGTAAAATTGAACATTTACGTCATATATGACCACAAACCTGTCGATAAACTGATATCAAAGAATGTGACTGCGTGCAATGTTGGAGTAGCAGAAATTCAATAATAATTAATATTGAATAATCTTCAATATCAATAGCCATTGAAGATTAAGAGAGCTTAGAATTACCACATTCGTCTCTAATTGAAAAACTTGATTCAAAATCCCATGGGAATTGTCTCGGCCTGACCATAGATGACACATAATAAGATTAAGGCATAATTGCACATATTCGTGCTCTCTCCACGTGAGGATTCATTCGATTAAATAGAAACATCGGTATGATAGGCAGTATCCAGGGTCAAAAATATAAATAAAAAAACGCTTTGTAGCTTATTCTGTAAATATTACTAGTTCGTCTTAAAGTTTAATTTATCCATTGTTGTTTCTACCCTCGATCAAGATAGATTTATACTTGAGACTGCAATCGACTGAATCAATCAGCATTACAAAATATTAATATTCTTTAAAACATCATCGCAAAATGCGTTTAGAATAATTTTAGTTGCTTATAACATCATTTCATATGCCTCTAAAATTTTGTCTACAGATGTATCCTTTGCTTATTTGCCTTAATCATTGTGCATATTTTGCGTCCGTGAAGTAGGGCAGTCGTTCACTGCACATCATTGAATCCAGCTTTTTCTCACCTCATTCTACACTTTAATATCATACCAATTCCTCCAAAATTCATCTAGTATTAATACTGTCTGCTTTAATGTCTTTATCTATATCTCATGACGTTGTCAAAAATAGTGAGAGTATTTCACTTTTCTGTAATTGCGGCCTTAAATGATAGAAAAAGATAAAAGGTTGTGAAGGGAATCTTTTAACCATAGAAGGATTAAGAAATTTTCAATGGAATGTTGGAAGCTTAGAATCAACATTAATTGTTTGTAATTAGTTGAAGTTGGAAGCATAATGTGAACAAAGTATTCTTGAACAACAGAATAATCAATCCCGATTTTAGGGTATATATACCAAACAAATCATAGGGTAAACATCGAACGAGGGAAGAGACTAAAGGAGAGAATGCTAGACAATGTGGAAAACTCAGTAGGAGAATAAGCAGTGAAGTGCAAGAATTCTAAATGAGTCCCTGGCTTTGGTTTTTCGTGTCGCATTTCGAATAAAAGCCTCTTATCATTAAGTATGGCTCATTGAATCCGAATTGCCTTACTCTTACTTTTATTCCCGGCCATCAGCGCTCCTATGTTCTCTTCAGTTTGATCGAACAGAGGAAAATCAACTCCCGAAGGAGAAATTATGACTTTGTTTGTTTCCTCAGCTCCATAAATCGTCCCCCACTTCGTCGCTTACTCTGCACCGACTGCCCGAGATCTCTTTTTCACTTTTTCTACCCTTTCCTCTTCAGGCGTCGTCATAACTAGAAAGCAGTCTCCTTTTTACAATCCCCGCGTATTACTGTGGTAGCGGACGTTAAAAAGGGTGTCATGGAAACGTTTTGACAAATATTCAGCGCGCCATTTACCTAGGAGAACGATTTCCAAAAGTTATTGCATCACTTTTAGGTTCGACTTGGAAGTTTTCGTAGCAATCGAACCCTAAAAATGGAAGAAGTACCTCCGACGTGTTCTGAATGGCTCTACTTAAGGTCATTCTCTCGATGGTGCTCATAATTTTCGGGAAAGTTGAAGGCATGTCTAAACTTCGACTACTATGATAGTCTTGGACTTCTTGGCGGTTTTAGCCTATAATTTATCCTTTACCTTGGCCTCTGCCTTCAATAAATATTGGATATTATCAGTGGGACTCATAGAATCGAAGGAAATATAATTTTCTTATTGTTTTACTTAAAAAGTGCCGTATTACATTATTTGTGGTCACCATATCGAGGAAATGTTTCAAATAAAGCATCAAATCAACATTTACCATAGCCATAATAGGAATATGCACCGCAAAAATTATTTTTATAGTGAAATTTACTCCGAGTTAATATGACATTAATTTGAATTGCAAAATTTAGGTAATTTTATCGATTTCAATTTAAAATGAAAGATTTTCAAAACTATTCATGGAATAACCGATGATTACCGAACGTATTCACAAATCATTGTCCTAGAAATTTATTAGTTTTCATTCCAGTAGTGACGTTTTACAAATTATTATCCAGGCATATAAATTTAATCACGCGAACTCAATAACCGATGAAATGAGTTAAGCAAGGAATGCACTAACTAACTGGATTCAATCTAAAAAATGTCTGGATTCTGGGAGAGAGAAAATTGAAGTGTCACATCACATTGTAGCGTCACGCCCATCTCTTCAGATTCGATACTTCGAATCCGATGCTCACTGAAGCAGCTCATGTCACGATTCTAAATGGAGTAGTGACCGAATTTATAATTTACGGAAAGTGGGCGGTTCGTTTTTCATATCGCAGCGGCTTCAAAGCAAATCCTAGCATGGATCTGATAATTCTAATGTGTGGAGAACTGGAGAAAAAATTTCTAATGAAGTGTGTTGATGTAGGTCATTGAACCGGAGCCGAAACCGAAAAAAGTGCATTCGAAGAAGCTCGAACAGGATTGTCGTACGTATAGCATTTTTGACGCGGAAAACAGTAATGAATTCATGGATAGAAGTTGCCATTTCGTAGAAACTTTTTACAAATTTCTGGGAAGAAAGGACATCTCCATCATCAAGAACGAGATATTTTCTATATATATTTAAGTTTAAAAAGTGTTTAGGAACAAAAATAAGGAAATAAGCTGTTTCTAATATGTCATCTCAAAACTTAATACAAATGTGAGGACAAAATTTTCAGGGACAGTGAAAAAATATTCCCGATGTAAAGACTTGGCAGAGAATATCTAGGATTATATTTTTAGATTGGTAACATTCCAATTAATAATGATAATCTCAGATTGTCGGGTGGTGAATTTTAAAGAGATGTCATTGATCTCATTATTATATAATTAGGTTATGGCATGAGATGCCATCCGGATTAACAATCATGGCCATGTCTGCTGAGCATATTCATATGTTCATAATGAAAAGAATTGGTAATACAATCGAAGCGTTATGGGGGGAGAGCTTTGAAAATCTGCTTACTTGGAAATAGAGATTTGTTGAGGAATCAATTAAGGATTATTCAAGGGAAAGTAATTATTTTATCACTTGTTAACACCATTTTCATCTTTTCCTAGTACAGCCTGAGCATTCTTTCGGATTATCTTTTGGATTTTCATTTACCTTCGCAAGAAAAATTTTAATTATTTCCCAGAAATGGCTTAGCCATTCATAGACTATCATTCATGACTATAATATATACCACTATTGTCTTGTATATATAACCGCACACATAGTCACTTTTGAAGAACATCGTAACTGTTAATTAAATTTTATCTTTTTCCCCGTCGAATTAAAGTAACTTAACTATAACCTTTTCCTAGAATTAATCTCTCTTGCAGTCCCAAATAAGAGAACTTCGCAGGCTCAACTAGTTCTCACTCTACTAATAAGGTAATAAGGTAATTATAAGGTTTTTAGGTTGTTTTAGACTTGATTCTCCTATTTAAATAATGTCCATCGCAGTTTTACAGTTCATCCTTGCGATAAAGATCGAAATTCAACATCCCTTATGAATTCTAACATTTTTCTTGGCCAATAACTCACATCTTCTGGGTAAAATTTATTTTTAGAGCAATTTAAAATGTGATAGTAGCATTTAGATGACAAATTAAAAATCCGCGAATGTTTCCATAGGTTACGTGTCGCGAAATATACCTAGATTTTTTTCTATTGAGACGCGAGTGGTGAGGCTATTTTATTTTGCAAGTGTTTTTGAAGGAATGTTTTACTATCTTCTAAACATCTAATTTAAACCGTGTATGGTATACCAGCAGTTTAGGTTTATTTCTACATTTGTGGTAAAGGTAACGCTCGTGCACTTCCAAACATACAGAAAATAAGGTAGAGCTTGATAATTTTATTTTATCGTCTTGATTGTCATCAAACGCCTCTTTATACATTTATCGTTCAGAGAGGGTATTCAGTATGATTAATTTAAAATCCAACATGTCATATCCTGCGCCTTGCAATCCTTTACACTTTCTTCTGCTAAGTCGCCAAGGATCATGTCCTGTTCCTTTTCTACGCAGAGAATGCAGACGGTATCAAATATTCACCGTCTCCAATTCAGGCTCAGTTTCTCTCTCCTATGAAAGGGAGTTTTGAACTCTTATGCATTTCGTTCCCACGCGATTCTTTCGTGAGCCACCGTTGAGATGCCCTCAAGACTTTGCATTCGTAATGGGGAAACCGTATCTCAGCTGAAGGGAATGGAGAACAGTAGCGTGGGTGTCCAAACTGTCGCACTTTCTCTTCATCATCTTCGCCATTACAACTGGGAACTTACCTTCGAGGAATCGTGAGAGATGGTTACCAACTTGCGCGAGGTTTTCGCTTCGCTGATCTTCCAGAAGAAAGAGTGGCGTCTCAGTCTCGAATTCAAGAGACGAGGATTTCTTTCATATTTTTGAATTTCGGAAAGACAATGCGGGGTGGATGTAGTCGCGGGTGGGTTCTGTATCTAACTATCTATCTGTTATTCAATTTTTTGGACTATTTCTATATGCAGTTTGAAGTGTAAATATGTTCTTTGCTTTTTGATTCCAGCCTTTTCTATAAATTTCTGTTTCTTATCTATCTGTAGGTTTCGCAGGTTTTTCACACCCTCTTCTGGGGTGTTTTCCTGCTGTGGGATATTTTTCCTATCCTAGGTTTTTAAGCCCACAATATAAATTTCTTCCGTGCACTATTTTTCTGCTATCTCTTTCTTACAAATTGACGAAGGATTAGATGTAAGAAGAGACTTTTCAGTCTCAATCTCGCCCGAATAAAGACGTTTTATTATTATCTTCAGCTCTCGGTAGTCATGTCTGAAGAACAATCTTAATCAATCTTTGATTTGATGTTTCGATAGAAGTAAGATGTGATTCAAGATGTAATTGGAAGAGAAATCAAATGAGGGTAATTAGATTAATGACAACTGTATATATAAAAAAGATTTATACAGACGACTGTTTGAAGAACGGGGAACAATAACTATGCTGTAAGCGTATATTTATGTACATACATGAATGTACATACAGGATGATACATGAAACTGAGGGATCACCACGACCATCTTACGAGAGGAAGAGGAAAGTTAAGAACCCCGTCTTATAGACTTAATTTAACTGGGAGAAGCTCTAGGGTAAATATGCGCTCGAATAATTGAGTATGGACAATTACTTTGTGAGTAAGTTTAGTTAACATTTTTTTATATTACTCTTAATTCGTTGAATTTCACATTCATCAATCGTTTTCCCTATGCTTATAATCATCCTTATATGTGAAAACGTATTTCCCCCAAAAACCTCATTTTGTTGCCTTAATTCATACAGAATACCAATTTATATCTTGAAAATTTGCTTACTGGGTCCCCGGATTGACAAGTGTAAACTGTAATTTTCACAGGCATAGAATTTATTGTGATGAATATTTCCACCTACAGTAAGCAGGCATCTTCAGGTGAAATTACTCGCCACAATAAATTTTAAGTCAGCGGAAATTACAAAATGTTTTTAATCCCTTGGTATGGCTCTTTTTGAAAACGTTGATTTTGACCACATCAGGTTTATGCGTATTTTAACTCAAGGAACATTCTCATTCGTTTTTGTCTCCTGACTGTAATCTGAGGATTTTTCGGGCGGAGGAAGCCACCAATTCTAATCCAATCATTGTGACTTCCCATCGGAGACCATCTGTTGTTTCACTACCCATTCATACGAAACCACGGCCAAACCTCAATGGGAGTATAAACTACTGCAGCGCCGGGGAAACTACTCGCGGCGACGGGAGGTACTGCCTCACGTTTCTTAAAGAGAGCTATAAAATAAAAATCCGGCATCGACCTCCTGAGAGGGAATAAAACCTTGCTCTTCCTACTCTTTACTACTACTACCACTCTTTCTTTCGTACTCGAGTTCCCATCTTGGCAAGTTGGTGCCTTTCTTTCACTCCACCGCCGTTTCCATTTTGAAAAGGAGGAAATAAAGGTCTTTTTTGCTGCACTTCGGAAGTGCTTCCATCAGGATTCTCCGCCACCGTATTTCTCTTACGTGGACACTTTTTAAGCTCAAGTTCTTCGAGCATTTGTCACTCGTCTTTGTCTATCTCCGTCTTTGTCCATTGCCGTTGAGTCCGTGGGTTGCGGACTATAACCATACGTTACTTGGGCGACCGTTAACGTTCTGAATTCTCGGTATAGCAAGCTGTTTCTTAAGAAAGCAGGTTCGATGTATGAGAAGTTCGAAAAACTCTTCGATCGCCGAATACGCCGGTGAACGCCGGGCTAATTCCTCGAATGGAGTAAGGTAGCCGCGGATTACCGAACTTCTGGAAAACACCCAATGCACATTTTGGTGACTATGCCACCATCTTTATGGGATAAATGAGTAATGAAAAGAAAGTGGAATATTTATCTGTTTATCGTGGGAGGGGGGTGACGTAGTGTTTTTTTGGTATAACGTAGGGAAAGAGGATGAAGACGTGGAATTTCCGAGATTTAGCTCGTTTTAGGAACCGGTGTTCAGAAGAGAGTATGATGAAGAAATAAAAAACAAACTGGAATACGCCCATCGTCCCTACCATGAGTTTCCCTTTGTTTTGATATTTGAAGATACTTTCATCTTTTTTAGAGATTTTCTGTGTGGATATCATTAATTTAAGGTTGTCAAAATTGATGTTATGGTTGTGTTCTTATACATGGGTGGTCTGAAAAGTTTCCGACATTCCCCCATTTCTCGACATGATTTCTGAAAATTTCTGAAAATTTTCTGAAGATTTCTGAAAAATCTGGGGTCGGATACTTTTCAGACCCGCCTCGTATGTGTGTCAAATTATTTCCCCTGAAGATCTCATACATAACGATAGCAATTAATAATTGCTATCGTTATGTTTATAAATTCTTTGCCGCAAACAGATACCAACACCTGTGATGTGGTTATCCTTCTCTTTATGATATACAGTTCTTCAGCTAGAGCAAAATTCCAATTTACCCATCTTCATGCATTCAGATATGCATAAATGTAAGATATTGTTTCCGGTGAAATCAAAAATTTAATCTCTTAAAACAGAAGTTTGTAAAATGACTGTTGAATTTATGAACAGAATTTAAATTCTATAATATTGAATGATAATATTTATGTTGATTGAAATCCCAGAATAAATTATGGAAACCCCATCATTTTCTGTTACCCGAAGAATTTAGTGGAAATGTTTTCCCTGCAGACTATGAAGCCTTTTTATTTGCAATTGTTTCGCGTTGAAACATTAAATTAACGTTAGTTAATGCACATAAAAAGTTAATGGACATGAAAAGGGCCAATCCTGCACTTTATGTTCACCAATACTTGGCATTATCCGTTTACCGTTTAACTAGCTTTCACTGTATCTAGTAATTTACTTTCCTTTAAGAATCTGTATCATGATATCAGATATCACGATATGAATTAATTAAAATGGAACTCGCACACGTTAAACTCCTTGATAAAATATTTTATTTTGGCAACTCGAAAAGATATCCTTCCTCCTTACCCTGGTCGTTATTTTTACAATAATGTATGTGAGATGAAAATGTTTCTGAGTTCAGACGAAAATTTCCTATCATCATCCTTCTCATCTTATTATACATTCTGAATGTTATAAAGGCTCCGAAATGTTGTTTCTAGATCTCTGAAATGTATAAATCTATTCCCCTCTCAAACTTAGGGATGTGTGGAGTTGAAAAATCGAGACCGTTATTCTTCACAGTTTACCCAAGAAGAAGCGAAGGCTTATGGGAGAATAGCTCTCTGTAAATCACACCGTGATTAAGGGGTCGTCATTAACTATTCATGGTCACCTTTCTTCGTTATGTACCATTCCTCTTCAAGCTGTTGTTGGATGTTAATGAAATTTCCTTTTATTCAGCAGTGGTTACACGCGTTAGAACATTTCCTCAAAAGTTTCCTCCTCGAAAGTTCCCTCTTGTTGCTTGTGAAAGCATGCCGCTATGAATTCATTCCTTACATTTCAAAAGTTTTGGGTGAAATAGATTGCAGTGACTTCGTGCAACGTTTATCGACCTACGTCAGCTCTATTGGTACATTATGGTAATAAGACCTTTAGAAATTAATGTATATTATTTCGAATAAAATTCCCTCGGATTAAACCTTTTACAGATTTACTTCTGCTCTTCAAATCCTAAGGCCTTACAAAAGTTTCACCACCTTTTGACAGTGGTTGGAAATAGAATGGTAAAATAGTCGCGAATTTCTACAGATGGATTCAGGATTCCGTTTATGAATGAATTTAAAAGTTGTTTGAGGTGGAGCAATCGCTAAGGTTAATATCCACTTCATAAAGATTACGACCCTTCTGAAAGATAAGTGTTATTTGGAGCAAAAATTCGACTCACAAATCAAAACTGTGGCTTCACAGTAATGATGGGATACAAAGACTCGTTTATGCTAAAATAAGATATTAAAAGCAAATTCCATGCGTAGCTCATTTTATGTGAGATAACGAAGGAAAGGAAGTATCACAACTTTAAGCAAGGATCATGAATGTGCATCATTTGGTGCGATATTAAAATTCTTATTCTTTGTTCTTTCCAGAGTTATTTTTCCATAACGAAGTATTATTTTTTTATTATTTTTCGCTCATTAACTCTCTGTGTCATTGCTAAATTTCCTATTCACCAATAAAGACTGATCTCCAACACTAGATTTTGTACGATCTAATTTTTTTTTAAAGTAGAACCAAATTTGTTTGTTTTTGATAACTTTAAACATTAGATAGAAATACAATGGTGTCATATCTAATACATCCGTCTATTCAATTTTATGCATAAAATGTAAAATCCGACCTAAAAACAGGGAAAAATGGGTAAAAATGTTATGCTTTCATTCCAAAATAGGGCGCAAGATATCGGACAGGACCTTAAATTGATATTTCCTGAACAAGTAGGCGATGTATGGAACAATCAGTAATGACGTTACAGTAAATTTTCAGTGATGTATGAGCAATCAGGAACAAAATGCATCGGTACATCTTGTACATCCCAGAGCAATCACCAGTCATCTGAATGATCGTCTTTACGGAAGTTCACCCATTCCGTCCCTCCTGTCTGTACCGTTTCTCCCATTTTGTTTTCTTACCTAAAGAGGCCCATCATTTTCTCCTCCGTAACTTTAGTCCATGGACACTTACGTTAAACTTTCCTCACCCAAGCAACCGCATCTCTTCTCCTGGTGAAACTTCTACGACAATAATTTATTCGAATTTCGCAGCCTATTCCGACGATTGAAGTCGACAGGAATTTTCAATCTGTTTATTTTCTCGCTCTTTAACACACATTTCTTAAATTGGAATTGAATTTACATTTTCCCGAGATGAAGATTTTCCTTTATAAATTTGCATGTTTTGTATACGATGCCTTCTTTCCCACCTGAGGAAAGAAGGAAGAGGAATGAGTTTAGGTGTTCCAAAGGGAATTCGTGCTTCCGAGAGAAAGATATAGCAAACTTGAAAGCGAAACCGATTTTCAAACATTCTGGGAAAGTATTCTTAGCATAAACGCTTTTGTCTTACAAACGATATTGCATGATTTTGATTTTAACTTCGATGCACGTGGCGTTTTGTTCAGTTTCAGAAGAAATTTGCAATATTCAAAAGACGGATACTAGTATTTCACAAATGACAATTACGAGAAAATGAATGTTTACATATTTATCTATTTATTAATATACACTGAAGTTTGACAGTTGTCAGATAGCAGCTACAACTAAAAAATGTACTTACAACGTTTACATCGTTTTGTTTACTGCACAAATACCCTACACAATCACTTGTACAGACTTTAAAACTCTTACTGATTAATTATTGATTATGAATCAATTAATTGATTAAGAAATTACGTTAATAACGCTATGATAATCGTCTTCGGAAACAATACGCTAAATGCATTCATTCTTATATCATCAAAGGCTCTATTGGTATGCCAGTGGAAAATTTTTGGATTTATCAGATGGTCGATTACGTCATGTTAATAGCTTGAAGTAAAACTACAGCATTTCGAATTATTTTCTTCTTTTTTAGAAAAATCACAATCTATCGTTCATTCAAAGAATGACAGATTTTATGCAACCTATTTACCGGTTTCTTAAATCGCTTCACGTCTGAATCCGGTCATGTTTATTCAAGTACGCTCAGTTCAAGAGCCAATTCCCCGATTAATGTCACCCAATCCATTTAGAGACCTGAATAGAATAGAGGGAAAGACGTGGTTTTCTCGACAAGGAAATAACGCAACTTGGGTGCCGTAAAACTTTCCGTTTCCTGGAATCAATCTCGGACAAGTGTCTCTTATCACACGAGAGCCGTCAAATCTAACTTATATCTTTCCTTGTCCGTCCGAAAGTTTCCGCCCCTTTCCACCTAATATTTTCCCAACTTTCCACTTTCCTTTTTTCATGAACTCTCATAAGCTTCGCTAAGAACTCATCGACATGGGGAGGGTCAAGAAAAGGAGCCTTCGCGTGCTGTTCGGAAGTGCCGAAACTTTCTGTGTAAGCCCTCTCCGTGAAAGATGACAGGGCCACGCACGAGGTTCTGCTATCTCGACCCACGGGCTGAACTTTTCTCGGTCCCTTTCCGCACTCGGAAGGGTTCGTGGGGGTGATTTCGGGGACGCCGATTTGTTAAAGCCAGGTAATTTAGGCGTGCGAGAAAGGGGAAATTAGCATGAGAAGTTCTCGGTCGATCTTCCGTGATTCCGGAGTGTATGAAAATGATTTCTACTAAAAGAGGGAAACTAAATACAATCTCTGGTTTCCCGAATCAGTTAGCAAAATATTTACCTTGATCTTCTTTCGAAATTTTCCCATCGTATCAACTTGTATCAGAGGAGCTGAGTGTAATTTTCTCGCTGGTCACCCGGTGAATGATAGGGTTAGATGAATTGGGATGATTAATCCAGACCAGAAAGGTTTTCTATATTTTCTAAAGGTATTGTTGTAATCTATTGTTATAGTTGAGTTTCTAATTTCAAATTTTCTCCAATCAGTGAGATTGGCTTTAGTATCGACGATCTATTTGGATAGAAGAATTTCTATTTTATTGTTATTATCATGGGTTGAGATTCGGCTTGAACGGTCATATTTTACTTTCGTTTATAAAGGAATTTTTGGAATTGAGGGAGATACATTAGAAAAGTTCACTTTTGAGAGATATCATCATATTATAGCAGAAGAGAAAAAATAACTTTCTTATCTCTAGGGAAACGCCGGAAAATAAAGCTTGTACCAATGTATTGGCAGAAATGAAATAATTTCAGAAGTTTCTCTTCTTTAAAAGGTCGTCATTACTTTAGAACAGCTTTTAGTAGCTGTTGGTTTATACACACGTGTGCTTAAAATTTCTAGATCGCTAGGAGCATCCTCTCTAATTCAACTTTCTTGTTCGTAGAAAGGGAAATATTAATTACCAAAATGAAATACAGCTGGTGGTGGTTAAAATCGAATGATAACTCATACATATTTTCTTTTTCCAAGTTAAAATTTTGTAGTTATGTAGATATTGGATATAATGATGAAAAATATAAATGATTTCCATACCAATCAATTATGTATTTTTGCGCCTTTTCTACGGTATTTTACTCTTCAATTGAGTAAAAGGTTGAACTTTTGCATACCCGAACAACGTGTTTTTTAACCAATTGCGTTAATGTAATACTATCGTCTGCCTCCAAATTCCAATCCGATGCTAGGTAAAAAAACAGGGGAATTAATCGGGGATAAACTATCATTTTCGAAAATTCATTCCAGCTACCGATTTCAATCTGGAAATTAGCCGTTAAAATTAGCATATATTTTATTCGCTGGATAATTTAGACGAATGAAATGCATGGAATTTGAGTTACGTTGGGGATTAACAATATCGAATATTAAATCAAACAATTTTTAAATAGCTTTAAAACGGACTAATTACTTTCATATTTCATTTTGGTTAAATTACAGTGTGCGAAATAATTTTAAAATCATTTGGTTACTTTTTACTTTTGTCTAGCTGAAATATTCGCAGTAAAATCTTCTTTTCTCTCATCATGCGCAGTAACTTTTGTTTTTTACTGAAATAGCATGATATTGATTTTCCTATACCCAATGAAGATTCTTAAAGTATACTACAATTTATGTCAGTCCACCGATTTTTATCTTATTTCTAAACTTAAGACATAAAGAAATATTAAATTCAATCATTAGTAATCCATAAATTTTTAAAATTTTGGAATCGGTACAGCAGGATTAAGAAATATAAAAACAGTGGAAAAGTGAATAGCTATCATTAGTCTTAAGATTATCTTTCAAATGAAATTGATTGCTAAAATAAAGTCAAGTGGACCTTGGGGAGGAGAAAAAGGAAAGGACCATTTAATCGCAATAAAATACTGTTATATTTATATAAAATACTGTTGATATTTATATCGAATAAAATACGAGGGTGGTCAGAAAAGTTTCCGACCCCAGAATTTTCAGAAATCTTCAGAAAATTTTCATAAATTTTCAGAAAACATGTCGAGAAATGGCGAAATGTCGGAAACTCTTCAGACCACCCATGTACGAGTATATCATTAAATAGCAGAGAATAGTTGGAACCGTGTGCGAAAGGTTTCGCGAAATATTGCCGTTGTTCGAGTGATTACTCAGTCTCTTCCAATCAATGTTTTTGGCGGAGTTGCAAGATTCTTAAAAATGGGGCACAATATATTTCAACATAAAATTTGAGCGGCTCTATATGGATAACTGGCGCAACGTATGATTGCATAACATAATCCAGCCAATCGTCGGGATGAAATTAGCAAAGGGAAAAAACGTCGAATCCAGATAAATTTCGTCCATCCTAAACCAGTTATCATTTACTTTATCAAGTCCGACGCCAGATTTAATAAACCAAAGAGGACCAATAGTAAAAAAAGGGAGATTCTTCAATTCGTCCTAATAACCAAATACAAAAAAGTGGTTTTTGCAGAAATTTTCAGTGAGAAATGCATATGAGTCCCGCGTGAAAATATCGAGACACTGCGCTGGCTCTCAATGGGGAAGTTATGGCGAGCGAATGGAATATAATATCGCAAAATTCAGCTTTTCTCACATTGGACTCGTGGATGAATTCAAGTGCTCCGTTTAGTTATCCAGTTTTCTCTCTCAATAACTTCCACCAGTACCTGAAGAGTGCGAGAATTCATCCGCATGACCTAATAATGCATCTCCGAAAGAATCCGTTTTTATTCCTTTTGATCGATTCGAGAGGAAGCCGCGTCCAAACAGATTCCTATGTTTTTTTACTCTGAGCCGGTATGCTTGGGAAGGCGAAGATTGTCCGCATTGGAACCTAAATGGACACCGTTGGAACGGAAATTCATTTCCTTCTTAGCCTACGAATAGGGGATTCTCTGGCGTTTTAGATTAGATTGGCTTTTCACCTGTAGATAGTAGTAGAAACATTCCATCCCAGAGAGGATCTGGATGGGTACACATCTAGGAAAAACTCCGAGGAATTTTTTTAGAGAGACTTTCTTATCTAAAGCGCCACCACAACGTCCCCGTGATAAGGGAAGAGATACGGCTTCTCTTTTACTGCACCCATTTGCTGATGGGATACGTGGATGGAATCCTCTACGGTTCCTTGGTAAAGTGAAGGATTCCCTTGCTCTTTCTCGACAAGGAAAGTATACTTTCATCTGAGAAAAATAAAAATGCCCTAAAAACAATTGTCCAATCGTAATTAATTCCATTCCTGCTTTCGTTTCCATCAAATGGAAACGCAATATTTCCGTTCGGTTCCGGATTAGCCTCGGCAGCCACCATCCGAACCGGTTTTTTCTAAATCTTTGCACCAGTACCAATCCGAAAACCGGAAAAAGATTTTTCACCAGAGTAGATCCGGACCCAAAGATAAAGTAAAATTCGTGAGCCTCAACGAAAATTTGAAACCGTCTTTTATACTGTACAGATTTTCGTTCACATTTTAATGAAATTTAGATTGTTCTTGTGACTTACGTTTCTCGAATTTCCTGTGACAGAATTCAGCTGTTATATATTATCCGATGATATTCTAGTATGTTTGAAATACGTTTTATCTAATGTGATGGTAGACCTCGAAACGTGCGTTGATGGTATTTTATATAATATTTAATATAATATTTAATATAGTATTTAATATGATATTCAATGTAGTATTATTTAAATTAAAGTGTTAATTCTACCATCTTATTTTACGTTGAAAATTCTTCATTACATATTTACCAAAAATTTATAAGAATTTTACTCCCAGCATTATTATGTGATATTTTTGTCAAAGATTAAGCGTATAGTTATATTTAAGTGTAATAAATGTATATTATGAATAAATATTTATCTATGTGTATTGATTTTTATCCTCTATAGCGAGGCAATCCGACAATAATAAAGCGTGCTTTTTCATCATTGCAAATGCATCCACCAATCGGATTTAAACTGTTTGCAAGGCGCTTCGTAATTTTCACGACTATCTCTCCGTAAAGGCATCAGCCCGAGTATTAGTCAGATACTCAAACACTGCACCATTAGCTATGAAAATATTTCTGGAAGGGATGAGTAGACAAGGCAAGATGGGGAGCGAGGTAGTTATTCCCGCTTTACCCACCGTTTCAGAATACTGCGATTGGAAAATATCCACACATGTGCAGCACAGTGGCCATTTATGTATCACCTAGCATTGTATTCGGCATGAAGTGACCGAAATGGATACCATTTTTGTCTGTCGTAATTTTTTACTTTCATATTATCATGACCATGAGCAGTATTGAGATTTGCGGCAATAAAATGAGCATTTTCCTGTATTTTGTACCAGAACATTGATGAAAAAAAATGAAAATTGTTTTTGCATAAAGATATTATTGAAACTGTTGAATTCCTCATATCTCTTATATCCAATGAGGTCAATACGTCGATGGTAGTTCGAACTCAAAACAAATTACGAATTTTCAATATTGATTATTATTTAATTAAGGCAGATTGTTAAAAAAGTAGCAGCTAAAAATGAAGTGTAGATATTTATTTTTATGAAAACAGAACGGAGAAATTTATTAAATTATTTTTAAATAAGTTTTTCATATTTAATTTTTTCCCAGTGTTGGGTATATTGCAGTAATAAAGCTATTCGCATGCATACTAGAAAGGCTACTTGGCCTTTGCGTTACTGTGGTTTCTATTCCTTAAAGCATCCAGTCGCTATTACCTGACTTCTTTTAATCTCACATCCTTCTCCTCTAAAGTAGGCTGTCTATCCGAGAGGATTCCTTCTCGTTGTGAGCATCACTTTACATTAGCTTCGTTTCCTGCTCTTCATCAGAATCCGAAGGCGGAAGAGTCCCCCTGGCGGATCGGGTTGTTGCTTTTGGAGTTGACCCAGGCCTTGGCTTCTGGCAGGATGCCAAATCCCGAAAGGAGAGTGTGGGTGGAGAGATTTCTTTCGCGGCGTCACCATCTTGTCATGCGTCACACCTCCGTCGTACTACTTTACATGCTCTCTCTTCAACACTTCTTTTGGTGGATATGCCTCTAAACTGAGGGAATAATCATCGGCCATTTTTTCTTTGCTCAAAAAATTACTCATCTTTACAATTGACTCCTCATTCTTTTAGAGGAGGAGTTCCCTATGTCTTCAATGTAGTCTCAATAGCGCCTTCATATAGTAGTTATTCTGATGCCACATTTGGCGAGTTGTTAGAGATTGATATATTCAACCCATGTCTAATATTATCCACTAATTACAACTTTATTTTGTATCTCGTCATTGTTACGTACAATGAGAGGTATGCAACTTAAGCCTACCTCAAACGATCAATATTATTGAGTCAATATTGAAATTGGAGAATATATTAATCGTCTGAAAGGTATATCGAAGCAATAATATTGATGGAAAAAATCTTTAATAATATTTGCTCAATATTATTGACCATGTGAGGGAGGCTTTATAAGTATCTTTTTAAGTAACTTTTTTATTTCTATATACTGATTTTCGACGGTCAGTTATTTCAATTCTCTTCTGAAGCGGTCGTTATAGTTACTTACATCGTAAGACCAACCCTACATTACCTCTCAATGATGGTTATACAACAAAAAGGAGGTGTACGAAAAGTTAGAAGTATACATGTTAGGTTTAATGTCTTACTTTTAATCACGGAAGTCCAATAATTCTTCGATCTTTTCGATCTCTGTATAAATGTCTATCCATGATATTTTAATGGAAAGTTGAAAGTTTTAATACAGTTGTCAGTGTTATTAACTCTTAATAACTTGATGGGTGTTTGAGCCAGTTGTATTATTCCCGTAAGAGGTCGCTGAAGGTTGGAGCATCAGAAGCTCTATTTTCGCATTACTTTGATTTTATAAGATTCGAATGTCCGTAAAAACGTTGCATTGGGCCTAAATCGTCACATCAAGTATTTGTGACCCACAAAGAAGACTGTTTATAGAAATAAAATTGAATAAAAATGCAGATTGGCATCAAGAGTTAAGGACTTTGCTGATGAAAAAATTAGTAAATAACTATTGGATGAAAATACTACCTTTGTTCATTCTTAACTTTATAGATAATCAGCCATAATTTTTCCGATTGTCTGTTACCATCTGTTTCATCTAATTCAAAATCTTGGTTTTGAATCAATCATAATCTACCGGAACAAAATAATTTTTTAAATGGTTGAATCATAAGGATGAAAGGAGTAGTTTTTTTTCTTCGGAAGTATTCGGAAGTAGCGTCCATTATTATTAAGCATGAGTTTCAGCTTATGAATAGGGGATATAAAATAGAAATTGAAAAGTAGGACTCGCATAAGGCTTAGGTGAGTTGTGTTCCATTACTCAATCTAGTTTCTAATATTTATGGAAACAATCCACATACACCCAATAACTATTCTGATCTTGATCCACAAATAACAAGAGCGGAAATACCTTAACTGGAATTGAATTTAATTTCCTCTACTACTACTTTGCTAAAAGACTTTTGAGCTGAAAATACGAACGAAACGCCCTTTTGACGAATTTCTATCGAGAGCGGGGAACAGGAGTTATTTTCATTTTTATCGCAGAGATTTTTTATCACACTGGTGTATTTGAATGAAATTTTTTCCTACAGCTTTCAATCCTACCCTTCCTTTCTTTGTTGATGGAAGTCAATTAGGAGAATTGTATGCTATTCCATTACGATTTTACATTTTTAGGTCAAAATAACTGGAGAAGAAAGAATACATCACAAAAGAAGCGGCTATCTCTGGTCATATTCTTTTGTAATGTGTTGGATTCACTACTGACCCACATAAAGGGATATAAATATTAATCCGTGTCGTGATGGTAAAAGTACATTGGACCATTATTCAATATTTGTATAGAATAATAGTATATGTAAAGTAAAATTTTCTATTTCGAGGTTTGATATGCTGTAACTGAAGCAGATTGAAATAAAGCTTATAGAAATATTTTATAGAGAGTATTCACGGGTATCCAAGAAAACGATCTCTTCGGATTGAAATGCCATTATAGTAGTTATGAAGAAATATGTAGGAGTTATTAAAAGTCGTTGATTTTCCACGTATTTATCGATATTTCAGTTAAGAAATATGAAATGTGCAAATAATGAATCAAAACGTTTTTATCTACAGATCTTTTAAAATGAATGAATGACACGAGTAACAATGATTGATAAATAGAGAGCAATGTCCTAAGATACTGAAACTTATACTCCCGCATTAAAATGACCAATTTATAAACAATGAGTTCATGATTTCGAATGAATAAGGAAGTGAAAATGTATGAGAAAGTGAAGAATCAAGGCTTAAGAATAGAACTCCACAGGGTTATGCGTGTTACAGAAAGGTATTCCTTGAAAGAGTGTTGGAATTCCATCAGGGTTTCTCCGCAATATTGGAGACCGAGTCGAAATCGGAATTTAGAAAATTTACGCAAAGCTCGAAAGCTTAGAAGAGATTATCAAACTTTCTTTCTCCTGGCTTGAATTCAAACCTCAAAAGAGCCTGGAAACTTTCCGAGTTTCATTACCTTATGCAGTCGTTCCGTAACTCCATAGGAATACTTTGAAATCCTGATTTAATCCTGCGAAACTTCAAATTAACTATGTTTTTCGAGTTACAAAATCAGCTAATCTTTCTGCTCCTTGATGATGATGTCTGGTCCAGCGAAGTTCGGTTAATAAGCTATCATAAGTTCATGTTACTTCGCGGGCTGCTATTAAAGGTAAAAATTTCGAAGAAAAATTCAGCTAATTTATGGAACGTCGTCGAAAGATTTCTTTCATAAAATAAGAGTTTTAATTTGGACTTTCAAAAATTTAACAAATGTATCTATACCAGAAGCAACAGATATATGAATCCCATGTACAATTAAAGGAAGAGTTTAGAGAATAAAAGGATTCATAACTTTCTTAAGTCTGAAAGAAGTGTAATACACATTATTACAACTTCGATGGAGCTTTGGATTGTCATATCACTGTCAATCTTTCTTTGTTAGTTTCACATGTAGGAAGGAGTTTCTTTTTTCAATGAAGAAGAATCCGAATTCAAAAATCTATACTTAATAGGATTAGAAATAACCAAAAATCTCACCGTCTGTGAAATCCTTAAATATTCTATTGATACTTTTAAGTAGCTTTGTCGTCTCTTGTAATTATATTTTAAATAGTATTTATTTAATATCTATTTGAAATCACAGTATGTATATTTAAAATTTTTTACTTATAAGATGCGATAGTAATTTCCATGGAAATAAGCCATATGAACATTTAGATTTGAATTTGGTATTTGGGAATAAAGACACAATCACTGATTTGCTCAGTTTTAAAAACCCAAGGCTATTTATGAATCTCTAAGAAAAGATGGAAACTTCTCCACATAAATATATAAATTGTTTCACTAATGTTGATAAGAGAATTTAAGCTCAATTTATATATTAATTCACCTTCATTACAACAACTCTTCCGTTATGAATTGGGGATTAAATTAATCTGAAGAGTCCGTAAATATTATATTTTTCCTAATCAACCTCACTATTTTCTGTAATTTTGTTATATTTGCCTCTGAATGAAATAGATTGAAGCCTTTCAATACTAAACAATTCATCATGATTGTGTCTACTTAAAAGTATATGAAATATATACAAAATTTATTTACTGTTTAAATTCTCATGTACAATTTGGTCTTCTGGCCAGGCGACAAAGCCAGGTGGTGGCAGTGAGCATATCATTTTAACTTTAAAATTGTCTGCCATTCACTCTAAGTTGGGAGGGAAACTCCAAAAAACCTCCAGTAGACAGTACCTTACACAATGCATTATAATTCAATACATCATACAAAAATTTATATAAATTATTTTATAATAGTAGCGCAAGGAAAACCTATGTTGTCATATACACAGTAGATAATCCAATAATGTATAATACAAAACACTATAATATTATTTATTTATTTGTAAATAGGACTACGAGTTGGCACCTGGCCAGGTGGTAGTCATTAATTAATTATGCGGCAATACAATGAAGCTTCAGCTGTAAACAATACCTTTTTTTTCGTTAAAATTGTCCAAAAACAACTTGTTTAAAAAATCTAGTTTTAAGTTTATTTTCGAAAAATTTTCCACTTCTTAATGTATTCAGAAAATGGAAGTGGGTCCAAAATTAAGCAATCGAGCTCTTTGCATGCGTTTCACTCCCCAATACTCATATTGATGAATGAGTATTTTGTTGTATCTTTTTCACCAAACACAGAATCTCAGTATATACGATGTGTGAAATCAGAAGATTTAGGATGACCGCAATACAATTTAATTAGAATAAGGAGATCCTCATTTAACTAAATTTTAAGAACCGAAGAGATAGCTCATCCTCATCAGTTCGGTTGTATATTTCGAATTAATTCCGAATGAAAGACGATGTTCATAGAAATATACGCCGATACGCCCTTACTTAAATCAGTTAAAGATTTTAAGTTTAGATGTATTAAAATATTATAAAATGTATTGAGAGGGGGTTTGTGATTTTGTTCTTGTTAGATATTGTTAAACGCATAATGTTTTGTTGTGATAAAAGTGACCTTATCCTGTTGGACTATATGATGTTATTCAGGAATGTTAATTTTAAAAATGTGAGTGTAAAAGGGGTTGTATTTTGACGATGTTTGTGGCTGCCACCTGACAAATGTCATATTGTAGCGATATATTAATTATTATTATTATTGGACCCTTTATTAGGCGAGGTTAGGCCCGAGTGAGCCTCTCTTCCACCTAACCTCGTATGAAGATTTACATGGTTATCAAGATGTAAAATAATACTAAGAGAAAAAAAAAACGAAATAGGAAAGATTTGATTTGTGGGGAAGAATCTCCATAACTGAAGGTTGATAGAGAAAAAACCCACAGTGCGGGAAAACACCCACACAAGAAGGGGGGCGAAAAAAACCCGCGAAAACATAGTGAAAACATAGTAAATAAAATAATTTTTTAAAATTCAAAAATGATAGAGAAAAGCATAAAAAGTGAAGTAAAAAATATATAAGTAAAAATACAAAAAAATATAAAAAATAATAAAAATGGAGTAATGACATGAGTATTATATAATAATGAGCTGCCGATGTCATATGCTTGTCTCTTCCTCAGTTGACATGTTCTGTATCAACAACAGTCGAGGTTGAGTATTGTCTGAAATAAAGTGAGAAGAGAAAGAGTAGATGGCATAGACCATTCGAGCATTATTGTTTGAAAACGTTTGAGTGGGAAGTCGATTTAATAATGAAGTGCTTGAAGTGAGAGTAATCAGAATCGACTTGAAGATAGGCTAGAATGTGTAAATATGGAAAATGAAGTTCTATTACTTGGTTGATATTTCATGGTTATAAAGTTCTTCATAGACCACATAATAATAATAACTCATGAGCAGTAGCTATGGCCTCCAGACGAATCTGTTCGAATTTCTACCATCATAAAAAACGCACTTCCTCTCGCGCCCGGGTGTCAGGATGAGATGAATCTCAATGCTGCACACTGCTCATATCTCCTCAAGCGCCTCCCTGGTGCGAATTGTTCCTATAGTTACGGTGCTGCCCTCTGACGGAGCTTCCCGATAACAAATCGATCAGGCTCCCAGGGTAGCAACTGGGTAGGAAGGGTGGGGTTCGGGAGGTGGGAGAGGCAGGATCTTCTGAAGACGGATACCATTGGAGAGGGATAACCATTTTAAAAGCCTCTCATCTCATCCCGAAACCACCGTCGAGACACATGAGAGGATTACGTAAAAGCAAGCCGAATCACGTGGGAAGATTTACCCTCTCCCCCCGTCCGCTTAAAAAGAAGGGCTATTTTTAGTCGGTTCGGAATTATTTTTATGCTCTTTGTCGTCTCGCTTAATTTGGGTGCTTTTAGCTCAATTACATTAATGAGAGAGTCTGGGTTGCAAGACTTGAGGAGTCTTTCGGTTGAGGACAGCTCTGATAGAGTGTGGCGCCATGAAGATTCCAATTGCTCTTTTATATCTTTTTCTCAGCTATCAGAATGATACGCTATTTGAGGTTCTAGAGTTCTGGTTCGAAAGATTGTCTTCCTCACTGTATGGTGACTTTTACACTGAATTGCAAAGAGGTGGCCTGAAAGTAGGAAACATTTCTCATAGTCTGCACAAGATTTTGTTTTTCCCTCTTGATTCAACGCTTTATTTTTCATCGTGTGCATTAAACTAATGTACGGAAATGGGGGTTATGAAAGGAAACAAGAGATGGGTATGAAAGTTATCGACAAATATCTTCTATAAATACCTTCCAATTTTTCGTCCTTCTTTCCATAACTGCCAGTTTCTGTACGTGATTTTATATTTATTAAAATTTCTTTTGATATTTTAAAGTTTGTTTTGAGATCATCAGTTTTAAAATTAGCTGAATTTCAAAATAGCGGACTAGAATTATGTGATACCATGATAATATAGTTCTGTATTGTGCAAGAGTAAAGTACATGTCAATGTTTTGTCAGAAAAATATATACAACCTTGAGTTAGCTACATTAATATCATGCATAAAATATATTTCACATTATATATTACAATATTTCAGAATTTCACAAGAATACGCCAAAAAATCATGATAAAATTTCAAAGTGAAGATAAGACGTGTTTTAAAACAAATTATTATTATTATTATTATCAACATACAACATGATGTAATACGATAAAAATTTTTGTGTGGATTCAGTGTTGGTGAAAATCAGTGATTTTACAATCCTTCTGCATATCAATCAATTTATTTCCAGCATCCTTTTGAAAATCATTATATTTTATCGTACCACAAGTTTGAGTCCAGTTATGGGACTGGATGCAGACGGAAAATTTGAACAAAAGTATTACAATCCCGTTGCGTAATATTGTCTCTCACTACGATACTAATAGAGCTGATTATATGTCGACGGAAGTTGGCATTTGTGTGTTTCGAATAAGGGAAAACTAGAATAATTAAATATTAGATGATATTAAATTCAATTCATACTTCTCTGAGGGAGAGAATTTCTCATAATGTCATTACATATCACAATTTGATTTGTAAATAAAGTCATTACCTGCCCATAAATATTTGAAATCTAAGTAGCCATTATGGAAAACTAATTGTATTCTTTTTCTAAGTAAATTTACGTAAATGATACATCTGGAGTTGGAATTCTCCGAGCGCAGCATTCCTTCCTGTTTAATGTTAAGAAAAACTATCCATTTCAACTCTCCCTTAACGATATCTTTCCTCTGCATCCTATTCCTTTCGTATTAAAATCCTTAACATCAAGCGTCACGTACGTCTTAAACGACCCGGATCTTTCCATAGTCAATTTGATAGGTCCGCCGCTAAGAATGCTCTCACCACAGAACGGATTCCGCGCGAATGGAATTGTAGATTTTGGAGAGAATTATAAGGTTCATATGGTTAATTAGACTTAAGGATGGAAGGATATGAGCGAGGCACGTACGAACTTCGGTTAACCGCACTGTACAAATGACCTGCTCTACTAACCCTACCAGCGAACTGTATCAGTGCACCACCGCTGATCACCCTCCAAACAGGTTTGACCCCTGCTAAAGTTGTTTTATCCCAACGTGTGCTTAGAGCTGATCCATCCAACTTGGGGGGGATTTGCTTAAAGAAGGAATTGGCCTATCTCGACTCTAACACGTTACTTGTTACACCTCATGCTTTTGAAGTACGATTGCAGATGAAACATCATTGGAGAAGTACTCTTTTTCATAATGTTTTAAATCGAACATTCAAGTTTATTTTGTGTGGATTATAGATAATGTCGTCAATCGTTATTTCTTTTCCACTTTCTCACATTCTCAGCCTAATTTAATTTCATGTAAGCCAATCAGTGGCAATTTTATCTTCTAAGCTGTTACTCAATATAATGTTTGTATGGCAGTGTAACGTTATTTTTTATTGTATATTCTCTGAAAATTTTTATTTAAATTTTTTTGTAAGCCAATTAGTGGCCTTTTCTTCTACATTTGTAACTCTTTGAAATAAATAAATTTGGAAACTTTTTTCGTGTCCTCTGATAATCACAATTTATTTTTCTGTTTTAATCAGTCGTAAAAAGGATACAACGTATCCCCGTTTGCGAGTTACATTTAATTATCTCTATGATGAATACACATGTAGACATAATTAATGTAAAAATGTTGCAGAACGGATTTCAAGTACGATTTGTTTTTATTGAAAGTTTTTCAGTGAATTAGAGAATCCTCTTTTAAGTTTTATACGTATTCAAAGAAAGGTTCACAGAGCACGATCTCTCCAAGAATACGCTGAATATCCCTCAAAACATTGCATCCCTTAGCTGTTTTGTTCAATATTTTTACAGCATGAGATTACAACGAAAGGAAACACCGAATTTAACACGTTCTAACAAAATTGATAATGATCCATCTATCTCACTCCCTCAGAGCTCGTATCAGATCCGACAGTGGGATTATATTATCTCAAAATTACTCATCCCAAAGAAGAAAATCGCTAGGAAGAGACAAGGTGGAGCGTGAGAGATGGGAGAGGACGGCGATAGATGATGACGTAAAAATTTTTTGGTCTATCGAATGAAGCCAACGATTGCCTATAGCGGGTTGCAGTGCATCAGGGGAAGGGAAAAATTCCACTTTGAATATGGGAACCGAGTGTTCAATATGGTATTTTTACTATGTGTATAGTATGAAAGGGGTCGGGACCGAGGGAAAACCGTAGTCAATATGATAGCATATTTATTGGGGTCATCTTAAATGAATTTTACCTAAATGAGCAAGAACAATTTGTACTTTTTCCTCAAATTATTTTAATTTTAAACAATAAAAGACAGTAAAACACACACTACTAGTTTCGGAGATTGATCTCCATCATCAAGATCAATCTCCGAAACAAGTCGTGTGTGTTTTACTGTCTTTTATTGTTTATAATAAAAATAATTTGTGGAAAAAGTACAAATTGTTCTTGCTCATTATGGAATATTTCCACAAGACAACGCCTGAAACTGTGAATTTTACCTTACTCAGAAAAAAATTTGAAAGAAATCTACGTTCGACAGATGTCTCCTCATGAAGTACGAAGTGCGGAGATCTATCACAAGCATGCTGAAAATATTCTCTCACTTTTTTATATAGCACGTGTACGAGATTCACATCTAATCACTCACGGAAGGAAGGAAATGTGTGCCACTCCCAATATTCGACGAAAGCCTCGGTTGCCGCGTCATTTATCACAATAATCAGCATAATCGTGACAGTGTAAAACGGAACGACGCAAATACCCCCGCAGATAGCTGAAAGAAAGACTCGAAAAAGTGTGACGCAGGCATCCTTTCCAAACACGCTTCGGAAAATACCTTGCAGACAATTGCAGGCGTCGAATGGGGGCGAAGCATCCAACGGAAGCGGAGGGTGATAACATTTTTTAGCATCCGCTGCTACGGGTTTTCATCCCCAGATATGGGTCAAGTGTGTTTTACGCCAACCCAAAACGTATGGATTCCGCTTACGAGTTTGGAATAAAAGGAGATATCACCTGTTAGAACCCGGCGAAATATGGGTTTGCTCATATTGGGGTATTCATTTTATCCCGGCGCCTGCGGGAAAAGATTTGTGTGGAAATAGTAGTTTTCCAGTTCGAGAGTTCGCAACTGCGTGTATTTCTGTTGAAGGGTTCTCTGGGGTTCAAATTATGTTTCCGGATATCGAACTCGAATAGTAGTTGGAGTTGTATTTAATTTCTTAGAATATAATAGTTTGATAAGACTATCAATAGTCATCATTGTTGTAATATTAGGGGAATTCGATAGTGTTCCTGGCATCAAATTATCATATTTATATACTTTAATGTAGTTGTAGTCACTTCCTAGGATATAATAGTTTTATCTAACGATTAATAATTTTCATTACTTTAATATTAGGGAAATTCAATGATGTTTCCCGCCATCAAATTATGATATTATATTTGTCCATACATACATGATAATATGGCATATAAATATTATCTACAGTATAGATACAGGGTGTCCAAAAATTAACGGGTTGATATGAAAATTGAATAAAAGGAAAACAAAAAGCGATAATAAAGACTCAATTGTTGCATTTTACTAGGGAGATCAGTAAATATTCAATCGCAGAACTTTCAAATTAGTTTCAGATTTTTACAAAAGATGACGTTACTAAAAAGGAAACTAAAACAAAACTACATGTCGCGATGTAGATATCGAAAAATCATAATTAAATTTTCGCAATATCTACCGTTTGCAACAACAAAATTGTGCTGTATGTGGACGGAATTTGCAGAAGCCTGAGCTGAATTCACTACACATGAAACCATTTCAGCTGTTACTGGTTTTCCAAGTAGAATGCAACAATCTGCGTATTTCTAACGCTTTCCGTTTTCTTTTTGTACAATCTTAAATAATTCCTAAAATTTTGTACATTCTCCGTTAGCGTACTTGCGTGAAAGAACTGATTCCTCTAACTCGTCGAATTCGTAAAAATAAGTATGAAAAACTATTCAATATGGTACACAAACTGATGTATCACATTTAATAATGAGAAGCAGCTCCCGGAAAACTTTTACAATTTTTAATGCAAATACGTACGACCAAGGTTTCGTAGCGGAGGTACATTCATTAGGGGGAAAATACAATGCGAAGCTTGACGAATAAGATTCAGGCATGTTGATATTATTCTGCCGGGTGGTAAAAGTTTGTCGTGGAGGCTCATCCATGATCAAAATAACTTCCTAATCAATGCGGATGAGTCGGTACATCGTTACGCATTCTTTTATCCCTCTTATACGTGAGAATATAATTTTCCAACACCTTATGTCTTGTTACCCGTGTTCTTTCCTTTATTGACATTGATGAATGGTCATATACGTTTAAATAATTTTAAGCATCCAAGTTTGTGCCATCAATCTCATTGGAATATTTATCAACATTTAATTTGCTAACTTCGACAGCGACAAACAACTTTGATGAAACCTGCTGGAAATGATTATGAAAAGTGCTTCCAGGGACGATTTTAAAGTAATTTTTTAACTACTTTGCAAACCTATATTTAAAATTAATCATTTATGTTGACGGTACCCCAATCCTATTAAAAATATGATAGTTTTTCAACTGGGACGAACAAAGTTATAAAAATTATGGATTCCTACAAAATGAAACTTTATAACTTTTTGAAATCATGAAGAATTTAACGTAATCTAAAGTTGATACTTCACTTACTGCTACTTGAAAAAATTCTGAGCCAGATCACTTGTCTGAATCAGAATCTTAATTCCGTTCCTTCAATTTAACAATAAATATTATTTTATAAATGTGTTGTAGTTGTGAATATTCAAGGAAGTCGGAAATTATGTAAAGGGGGAAAATGTTTGGCCTCCTCGTAGCAAATAAAGAGGAATCTGTTTCTAACTTACATCTACTGCCCTTTTCAAAATATAATACCTCACTATCTACTGAAAATTTCTCAGCAATCGCTGGTATCGCATTCCTTTAGATCTCGCGATAGGAACCATTCTAATCGGATGGGGATTTGCGGCCTTCTCCCGTACGCGAACATTCAGTGTTGCCAAGAGGTAATAGAAGGATGGATAGAGGGGGTAGGTCCTGAGAAAAGTTGATACTTCACTTTCTGCTATTTGAAAAAACTGTCAGAGCCAGGAAATCCAAGTGTCAAAATTTAAGCCCCTCAATCTTATGCACCAACGACTACACCGTTCGATTTTTAAGAGGCTAGTTGTACATACATTCGCATTTGCACTGAAATGGGAATTAATCACAAGTGTATTAAAGTACTTACTGTACTGAATAAACTTCCAAGGGGTTTAAGAAATATAGATGGTATGAACATTCTTAAAAATAAAGTAACGGAATGGACATTCAATGCAATGTCATAGAGAAATTATTTAAATGATAGTAATATAATAGTTACGAATTTATTTGAAGAGACATAGTTAACCTATACTGAAACCTGGCACTTGCTGACAAATCCATAACTAGGACTTAGTGGGACTATAAAATAAACATATACATACATATAGAATGTTTGGTATTATATTCACCTGATATTCTAAATTTAAATACTATAATAATAATTTATATTACATAATGTTATAATAATTTGAGCAATAATAATGATATTATGAATATATATTTATACAATACAATTACTCATTTAATACAATTAAAATACAGTTAAAAATAATATTAAAAATACATCAGTACAATAATCATACTATGAAATATTACATAGAAAAGATTATCACATTGAGTATAATTTCACATAGAATCATTCATTATGGTCCTGCTAAGCAAAAAGCTTGTCAGCAGGTTCCATTTAGGTAGTCTACAAGAAATTTATAGGAATATAAAAAATTACAGAGTTTAACAGGCGTAGAGTTCCGAAAAATTATAAATAAAATTATATTTGTTTAAATTAATTCGTGGATACCAAAAATTTTCTCTTGAAAAAACAAGTATCCATTTTTATAATGGTCCTTATATAATTTTATGAATAATAATAATTTATTGAACGCATGCAGGATACATTCCCACTAAGCTGTGTTATATTAAATATGAATAAAGAAATCGAAAGGAAAAAAAGAAAGTATGATATTATTTACATTAGATAATGCCTAAATGTAACATCTAACGCCTACCATACATACCTAACGCCTACCTAACACCTTATCCTGTATGCAAGTCAAACCGGCCGTGTATGTACATGCACCCCTGGTTGAGAACGTTCTCACTGATTGTTGTGAATTTTCTTTGGAAGACATCGCATGTTGTACACCCGGCCAAATTGACAGGAGAAAAATGTGTTCCATACACAAGGAAAAGCGGAGAAGATCGATGAAGACGGCTCTTAAGAAGCAGCGGAGTTAATGGAGACAAAAGTCATTGAGCGTCACCTAGGGAACGAAGCTTTTCATTACTAAGGACTCGTCTCGTTTAACAGTTGCCAGCCAATCACAACGACGTGCTTTGAACCAGTGCCATTGGCAGTGACATCGCTAAAGAGTTTGGGAATTAAAGAGCCGATGATGGCCTTGGTTGTGACAGGGTTTTCCCCAGAGAGGATTCCATCAGGAGAGATGTTCTATCACACAGATCGATCTCAGAGTAATTGGACGTCTACGGGACGCTTCCAGATGAACAAAGACCGGTTGCGGCCGAGATTAACTTTGCCTCCCCACAAAATAGGATTCCAGATTAGATGGCAAATAATTGAAAAAATCGGCGATGGAAAATGGATTACGAGCCGTGATGGAAAACATTGCCCTTAACCATGAGAGAAGGGGGAAATTGGAATGATTTTTCGATCTTATATTTCAATATATTTCGTGATGATTTTAATTCAATGGAGATCAGTTCAAGAATCGGTCAAGTAGAGTTCTTTATCTTGGGAATGTAAAATAATTTTAATGTCCTGTAAAGAATTATCCCTTGTCTTACTATCCCTATACGAAGGTACGGTCTTATTTACCGTTTTCCTCGTCTCTACAATATAGAAGGATATGCGATCGAGATGTCGAACGGCCTTGTTAGATTGGAATATATGATCTTAAAACGCGAAACCGGATAACGGAAATTTGACAATAACTTCAGTTTCGACGGTGCTGTTAAATTTTTTTCTTTCCTCTCTTGAAATTTAGGGTGCATCTCATACGCCGTCAAGTAGGGTAATTGACAGAGATTAAAAATTTTTTTCGGAAGTAAAATGAGGGTAGCTATTGCAAACAGTATTACATTAAACATTTTCAGAAAAAGAGACATCTAAATCTGAAAGAAAAGAAAATCCTATAAAAAATCTTTATTTGGAGCACAATACTATTATATAGAAGTAAGGACGGTGGTAAAGTTGGTGAAATCTGGGATAAAAGCTAAAAAAATGCGGATTTGGAGATGGATAACAAGAAAAAGCTGTAAAATAGGAAGAGAAATATGGAAATTTCGCTGAAGGACATAGAGGATAAGAAATTAATGAAGGAACGGAAAATCGACTGGACATATTCTTAGGCATGGCAGTATAGAATATCAGGAATAGAGTAGAAGGAAAATACTTGGATGGAAAGGAAAAAGATGGCTTAGGAAGAAATTCTAAGATGATTAAAAAGTACTATGGGTGTTAGAACCTACCAATTAAAAAAATATTGATGGAATAGTTGAAATGGTTGATGGAATATGGTTGAAACAACAAGGACTTGCCTTTAGAAGGTGATAATCATTATGAGGATATGAGATAGTTTATTTCTCCTATGACACACTACGCGGTTTCTATTTGGCATTTTATGTGATTGTATTGTGCATTCATGAACACACTAGTAAAATGGATAAAGTACTTTTTCTCCTGTATATTTTGTTCGAACGATCGGTTGCGGAAATTGCTCGCCATCATCAGAAAAATAATCAATCGCCGAAAAAACTGGTCGTTCGAATAAAACACCTTATTGGTTGAATTTATTGTATTCATGTGGTTTTGATAGTAGCAAGAATCAACTTCTGAGGAATAAATCGTGAATTGACATTAAAATTAAACCTGTGTGTTATTCGCAATTGCCAAGAATAAAATATGCATGTGCCAGTGGCGAAACAAAGGGGGTGTACGAATACCCCTTAGGTTCATGTGCCATTATAACGAAGAATAAGTGATTTGTGAACGGAGAGAAAAAGATTCATATAATCACTGGCAAGAGTTTAATAACCCAAAAACTCAAAGTTTAAATGCAAGTTAGAAAAGTGGGATATTATTCTATAAGGAATCCCTTCATAAGGAATTCCTGACGACACCTCTGGCTCGTGCACATTTATATTATTCTATTCAGGGATTTTATGCAAAAATCAATTATTTAATTACGTATTTTATTTTGCAAACGAATTTTTCTATTTTACGCATACACATACACAGCTAAAAGGATTAGACAGTTCTCATTAATTTTTCCGATTCGTAATTGGAATGAAATTCAATTCGCAATTGAAAACAGAGGTACAACGGCAGATTAATTTTAACAGATGATAAGAATTAAACTTAAAGGAGGTGAACTCATCATGTACCACGTTTAGGAAATTTTTTTAGGAGAAATATCCAGGTTCTTTCCATCTTTAAACATTGGCGCGATGGAAAATCGGGTTAGCTTTCTCATTGTGATGCAATCACGTCATCCGTCTCCATGCGTGTCCCTGCCAACCTCTCTAGCTGCGGGATCTATTACCGCATCTCCATAACCAGCGGAGTCACTAATGACAGTTTAGACGCTATTCCGACAGTCCCTAATACGGCATTAGAATCGAAGCCGCGGAGTGCGATGCACGTATGCGAACGAGAGATCGAATGGTTGAAATGGAGAGAGGATAGGGGAAGTCGGGCTCTCTTACGGAACATTAAAAACCAGCTGTTGCTTTCGTATTCGGGAATGTTGAAAAGGATTATTCAGTGGAGGAGTGCTCGGAGGTCTGTACTACAATTAGGAAATGTCTCATTCGAAAAGACGTATAAATCTGATTAAATCATAGAGAAACTGATAGATGTGTTGATGAAAACCATACCAAATAATTCATCATTTATAGATTAAGAAATGGTAAGTTTTGGTTAGAGAATAAAGAGAATTTGAAAGAGTAGGAAAAGATTTTTAAAGTTTTTCATTCGTTTAAAATCCCTAAAAAAGGTTAATTGTTTTTTCTTAGTGAACTTTCTTTCCTTTCTAATCTCCAATATTTATCAGAGAATATCATTACGTTTTCTCTTGATTTTCTGCAGTAAATTGGTGAACTTGGGAGAAAACGAATTTTCGATCAAAATAGTACTAAATATGGAAAAAATATGAAAAAAGTCATAAATGTGTTTCATGACGCTTGATTTATCCCCAAGCTTACATGAAGTAGTCCACAACTCCCATATTCGATTGCGTTAATAAATATCAGTAAACATTAAGAATAATGAATGATGATTACGGAATATCAAAATAAATGTCAGGGAATAAGAGTTGCTTACTATGACTGAGCATTGATTGGCATACCAAATATATCATCATTCCGAAATTCAAATCATTTTATTTTTCAGAGTCTCTCTAGCTCTATGAAATTGCACGCTAGGATAAATCAAGTGAAAATATTTTTCTACTATCTTGTAAACCATATTGAACATTCCATTTTATATTATGACACGCTTAGTTTTGAGAAATGAGGCTATGGAACAGGTCGTTTTCAAATTATTTATGGTAGTTAATGCTTTGATGACAGTGATTGAGACATTTGTTATGATTACAAGCTTCCGTTTAAGACTTTCATTCAGTCTGATTTAGTAAGAAATTGTCATCCTGCAGTTAAACTTACGCTTTCAATTTAGCAATAAGCTTCTTGTCTCACATATTGAAGCGATTTTCCAAATTATAAACAATATTTATCTAACAAGTACTACTATGTTGTGGAATAGGTTTGCTTTCCGTTGTCTTTCCGAAATATTTTCTGCGTAATTGTAACATTATTTGAGTTAGTGAATTTCATTTCTTCCTCTAGGTAGGGGAAGACATAACTGATAAAGAAATTACTCTATATACTTTTTATAGCTTTTTAATTCTTTAAATTGCGCATAAATAATAATATAATAATCATAAAATAATATAGTAATAATATAATAATAATGTAATAATAATGTAATAATAACATTTATTGTTATACTATGGGTACAAATAACATAGCTTAAATCTTAATAATAAACGGCGGAACTTCTTCGGTTAAGCAATAAAAACCTCTGCTTATTACTTCGGTTGCGAGAGATCTCCAAATCCCGATTTCAGTCACTATGGCTGCAGAAAAACGAAGCTTAGTCTGACCAATAAACAGTCCCTCGCATAGCAACGCTTCCGCTGCACGTTGGCCCCGCAGCAAATGCACTTGGAATCGGCTTTTCGAGAAGGCGCAACGGCGTGAATATCGGTGCGACTAAGCCGTCGGAAATACCGGAGATGTTTAGAATCCGCTGACACGCGCTCCGAATACCAATATACGCTGCAGGGTACATTTCGCGAATGGTCTCTCATGCGAGTGGATTTTCTGCGTAGTTTTCTCTAGGTCTTGGATCCGCGCTGCAGAGGGCCTGAGGTGGAGTGAGATTGATTCGGAGCTAGGACTGTCAAACCTATGGAATTCGCTTGATGATTTGAATTGCGGGCGTGAATAGAGTGTTTCGTATATTGGTAATTCTCGAAAGGCGAGGTTACCAAGCCACGTAATATTGAATGGATGTTAAATCCTTACAAGATTATCGACGCCGTTCGAGTATGTTTCCCCAGATGGGGTTGGGATAACTTGGAAAGTCGAATAACTTGCAATCTTTAAATGAAGATTAATAATATTTGACTTAAATATACTTTGTTTAAAAGATTTCAATATTATTTAATTACTTATTTGTAATATCTTGTACGAGTGTAAAAGAGTGATTGTCATCTTATATCATAATCACCATTTAGTGTATCCGATGTCAGTAATTCTCGTAAGAAATACATTCAACATTAATTTCACGCACTTGTTGTCAAATGAGTATAATACTGTATTTGCGTGTTTATAAAGTAAATAAATTTTCATGGACACATTTTATTTATATATACACATTATGTATGGTCATACTTGTATGAAAAAATGAGACAAACTGAGAACGAAATTATAGATTTCGTGAAAATTATATTAAAAAATATAGATTAATATTGGGAATATTAAAAATATAAATTTATTTTCGCGTATTTAAAATTAAACGTAACCAAGTAAATTGCTTTATTAAAACGAGCAAGCTATGGACACCTCTTAGCTTATTCTCGTGAAGATTCTTAGCAAACCTGAAAATTAATTTTCCGGAAAAAATATTTCATAAACAGGATTCGAACCACTGAGGATGAAGTTTTGGATTAATCTTTGGAAATTTTGGAAACTTTTGGATGTTTGAAACACACACGCTAACCACTCGGCCATTTGGATGATGATGGAATGGCTAGGTTATGATCGAAAAAATTGGCTGGTTAAGTAGGTTACTGCATGTCAGATAATGACCGACATTAAGATATATACATTTTAATTGACCATTTTTTCTAATTCTAAATTCTAAAAAATCGAGACAGGTACCAAAAAAGTAAATGGAAAAGAGATTCCCATTTTGGTCGCAGCACATCGTTTTCGGGTCCAAATTAAGAGAATTCGGACAAAAATGCCGAAAGTATGTGCAGTTTTGCTGGTATAAATATACCATCCCCTAGTTGTTACCGGAATTTCCCTGTGAAAGAATGGACGTCTGTATTTCTTCTTTGTAGAGTACTTCGTTGCGAGTGTCCTGTGACTGGATGTTTATGTGATATTTTAGAAATAGATGATACATTTCTTTGCATTCACTGTATGAATTCAGCCGTATCGCAATATTATTTCCAACTCCATTTCTTCAAATGAAAGAATTCTTCATTGAAACTTCATTGAAGCAAATTACTCATTACTCGACGAGAAAAAATGAGATCAATAGTTCAAGAGAAGAATGACAAGTTCAAGGCTATGAGAAGAGGAGAAGCATAAATTTAAGTCAAATTGAATTTAACGAATCACATTGTAGAAGCAGCTTGTGAGACAGGTGTGAGAAACTCTTTCTTCTTATTTGAACGACTCTTCTGAAATTTCCCCGTTAATTTATTTGTCTAAATTCAACAAATCCGAGTCCTTTGTTTCCCGTCTCCTTAACTACGTCGCATTTTACGGAAAATGGCGGACGGGCAGATTAAAGGCTTGCTAAGGAGGTCTGTTTACTGTCTCTTCGAAATTCTTCAGCCTTCTTTCCATTTCCGAGATTTTATTTGCCGAGTCTGATTTTGACGACGAACTCTAATTTCGTTTGTAACTGCCACGCTTAACAACTGCGTTCGAATTAATTACTCGGTATGCCAAAGCTGTGTCTGGAATAGATTCGCATTGTCTCCGTAAGAAATTCGTTAATGGGATCCAAAGAGATATTTAGGGCCTTGTTTTATTTCCCCGGGTATAAATTTTCGTTTACGTCTTTCCAAACACAGGCGTCAACGGACTTTCGATCCTATAATTACTGAATTCGCTAATAAACGCTCTTTCACCCTGAAATTTAAGTACAGGTACTGCAAATATATTTTAGAGTTTGAGATTACAGATAGCTGTGATCAGAGATCCAAATTAGGTTACGTCTTCGCTTAAGGATTGGAAGAAAAAACGCTTTCCTATTTAAAATACAAAGTGAATGGTTATTGTATTTAAAATTTTCACTGATGGATGTTACTTTGTGACTTTCATACACTGTATTCTACTGCATACTTCACATTCTCTCGTTGTCCTGCTCGGTTTTCATACAAACGTTCCCTATAATTTCCCCCTCCTAATCTAAGAATATGTCATTCATTATTTTCTTATATTATATGGCATCCAGTTAGAATAATCAGTTTCTTTATTCTATCTGTGTCAGGTAAAAGCACGATTACGCAGATTATTTCAGCGATTTGAAACCATCATAAAAAGATTTTCATTAATGATTGATATGTTATTTGCGTCTTATCGGCAATTGCTAAGGTTTTACAAGAATATTTATTCCCTGAAAAATTACCATTATTTCCTCAGCGAGAGTACACTCAGAAAATATAACTCATTTTCTTTCAACCACTAGATAATTCCATACTCAATCATTTTCCTACATTTCGATATAGATATTGCTTTCCTCGAATGATATAAACGGAAAATGCCTCGATTAAAATAACTGGTATATTAATAATGAAGCAACCAGAAAATGCAACCGGTAAAGTAATTTATATTTTAGAATTGAAAATTGACGTTATAAAGCTTTCAAAAGGAACAAGAACATTCCCGTGAAGTCACGAGTGAAGCGACATGTATTATATCCGCACAGACCCATATGTGTGTGTATTTTCTAAAACAATTTCTAGATTTCCTGGAAAACAGTAAATGTGAAATCACTTTACGCTTATATTTAACATCAGAAGAGCCCATTGAAATCACATCGCTGAAACTAATAAGCTTTCAACGAAGCTTTTTAATTTGTTTCGCAATAAGGAAGCTATCCTGAATGATACACCGTTGTAAAAAAGTCTCTTTGCAGATCGTTGAATCCATGGACACAATAACAGAGAAAAATAATTCTCTATCTCAGAAAATGTTTTATAGAAGAAAGAAAAAGGAATTCGGCGTTCAATGAACTAAGAGACAAAGGTTCTCCAAGCGCCGACAGAGGCAACCGTCTAGGGTTGTTGTCATTCAGCATTGGACCCACCATGAAGATGGAAGCTTTGTTACCGAAATGCGCATCGGGATTCTGAATAACTGGTGACCGCTGAGCGATTATCCGTTTCCCGGGAATCGCCCTAGACGGTTGCCGCTGTCGGCGCTTGGAGAACCTTTGTCTCTTAGTAAAATGTTTTATGTTGAAGGAAGGAATCATTCTTGCTCATAATTAATTTTTTTATTTTAAAAATCTTCTTCGATGTCTGAATAATTTCCGCCGGCAGTCACTTCTATTGAAAATCAATAGAACTATAAAAAACCGAAAACTTGTGTTTTTGGGACCATGGAGTTTCAATCAAGAATCATCACTTCTAAGCAAGAATCATATAGTATTTTAGTCAGAGCGGTCAATCTCGGCATGAAGTGTTTACACACGGGGTATTACTAATTCTCCGCCCCACATTTGACTTTTTTACGTGTAAACGTTTCCTCAATTCCCTCACCGGTGTCTTCTAAACAAAATCCCCCGCGCATCATTATTCAGCAGCCCTGTTAAACCGAAGGGATCCGCCGAAACCGACCGCAATTAACTGTGGCGTTCCGAACGCTCTCTGGCGGCCAATCTTGGCAAATCCCCACGTCCTCATCCGGAATACGGGGGTGATCATTCTCTCTTCTAACACGGCGTCATTTAAACTCGGGTACCGTGGAAACTGAATCTCGACCGAAGCGCTAATCTATAGGCCTACGTCCTCAGTCTCAGTGTTTCAGTATCACATACCTCTATTATATACGAACTTACGGGGGATTATGCGGTGAACGTCATATTAAGTGGAGTCAATGCAGAGATGATTCCCTCCCTCTGTCACTCCTTTAGTGATTCACGTTTTAAGAGGAGAAAATGAGAGTTTCTTTGGGATGTCGTTGTTGGAGTTGTGAGGTGAAAAGTTAGTTTCAATATGCATATGAAAAGTTGGAAGCTGTCGCATGAAATTTTTTGCAAGGTGGCGTGATAACGTATAATGAAGGAGTGAATTAGACCAAAGATATTTCTATTGGTTTTGACCACCATTTTTATCTTATAAGGTTACTTCTTTCACATCACACGTTTTCACTGACTGATAAAGGGATTAGAATTTCCGATATCTTCCCGCTTGCTGTCCATAAACTCTTTAAAAAATTGAAACATTTCTTTTATCATATTTTTCTTTTGAATATGTTTTACTTCGCAAATAAAATTTAAAATGTCACCATTGAATTTTTGGAGAGCCACTTTAAATGATCGCACGATAAGTGAATGAATCATTCCCAGAAAAAAGTTAGAAATTAGCTCTCGTGATGACGTCCAAGTAGCTACAGAGAGAGCATTTTGGAAAATGACCGTTGCAAGTAGATGGTATAAATTATGATTTATTTTATACACTGTGAGAGCATAAAATAAATCTTATAAACGGGTGAGTTTGATGAAGATGAACCCCTAATCCTCATGTTTCTTAGAGGAAAACCAACAAATCAAAATATAGAAGTTTCAATTAAAAAAATTAAGCTTGATATCAATATTTAGTCTTTTAGTCATTTAGAGACGTAATCAGTACGTCTTATATTGGATACGGACAATCAAGTTGTACAAGCATTTAAATATTCAAGAAAACCGAATTTATGATTTGAAGGCATGATATTACATACCGAGATGAATAAAAGCTTGATTATCTTGAATCTAAGAAAATAATTGACGAAAATAACGCATGAAAAAATAGATCGATGGCAACAATTTTAAGAGCTCCAATTTGAGCAATTGAACACTACGACTTGCGTATATTGCGTTCAGTAAATGCTCCAACGGATTTTTATTTAATCTTTAAAAATTAGACAAAGAAGAGATGGTTGTTTCATATCTGTTGACGATGCATTAAAGTCGGGTAAAAATTATGATAATTCTACAAGTCCCCATGAAGTGGTACATTGGTGATCCCCAAACCATCCACTAGAATCTAAAGATTTATGTCCTGCGTTTTAAATTTGGCTACATATAGCAGAAGAATGAGCTGTTTAGGGGCTTCTTTAGAGGCATCTCACGTGCGATATCCAATTCCCTTGCAGCTGATACTGCCGTTTCCACCGCCCACTTATCGGCCTTAATTTATTCCGTTTTGTTTCGCTGCATCGGAGTTTCTAGCCAAGTCCTGCGGCTGTATCGCCGATGGCCAAGATAAAACATGCAATTTCCTCGATTTTGGTCCTTTTCTTGATTTAACGAAAATAAAGCAGATTCGGCGACACATATGTAGCAAAATATGTACAAATAAACTTAGAATTTCAGGAAATGAAAGGCGCCTAGAAAAAGTGGCAGTGTTTGATTAATGAAATTCATGACTGAACTGATGTCAACACGTTGGCGAGAAAATTGGAACGCTTTGGAAAATTGGACACTTTAAGACTTTTCGATGATGAGAACTATGATAATTATAACTTTAGCGATGCTGATGCCAATCTCTGCTATTTTATCAATATCTAAGCTCCAAAGAGGTATTTTCAGATAAGCAATGTAAAAAATAACCGAAGACGAAAGAATTTCCTTTCGTTAGGCAGGCTTCGATTAATGAACAAGTATCTTTGCTGCATTCAATGTAAACAATATATATCTCTGCAAAGCAATCCTTCTTCATCGTGGTCGTCTGAAAGAAGGAAAAAGGAGAATCGGATGGCCATTTAGATTATGGAAGAGAAAGTCTTGAGCGAACAACTGTTGCCGTCACAACGGCGCCGCGGAGATTGCCTTGGATCGCTTAATCACGCCGTTGGATTTATTTCCATCTGCAATCGCTTTCCTTTTCCATTTCGAAAGAATCTCTTACGATATACTTCTTCATCAGCGATACCCAAATGCAAGGCGACGGTGCTTAAAAAATAGTTCATCATCAAGTGATCCAAAGATCCACAGACATTTTCCCTAAAAATTATTCCCCATTATTTTGAAAAGAGGACGATTATTGTTTTTTCAGTCGTTGACATTAGAAGTTTGTTATAAAACTTATATTCTTGGCTTGTATAGAAGATGATTTCAAAAAAATTCTCTGGACTCCTATACTTCCGTAAAAGCAGTCATTGGTTCGATTCCCGGTGGGAACCTACGTGCGAAATGACCTAAGATGTCAAAGATTTTTTAACATTACTACTACTACTAATATTCAAACTTCATAGAACGTGTGTTTCCCTGACAGTTCTATATCGTTTGGAAAAAATTCTATTTATTATTATTTAGCATCAATGCTGATTCCGAAATCACGCCTTCAGTGTTCCATACTATGAAAATATGACGATAATAACAAAAGATATTGTATAGTAAAATAGCATAAGTTATAAGCGAAATAGCAGATTTGCATGCCATGCAGGCACCAAGAAGAATGTTATGAATATAGATAAACGTAAAAGACTGGTAAATATGGGTGAGGATGTTTCTTTTAAGAAATTATATAACATACAAATATTATTCATTACATTTGAATGAAAATGTAGTAATATTCTTATAATATGCATAAGGATAGAATGAAATACTACACACGGCTGTTTCGTATACGACGAGTTTTTGGAATACAGAATGTTTCCAGTGAGTATCTTAATTACCAGCAACTCTTGTTGTGCTGAAGAGGACGTTTTGAATCGAAATCCGATCGGAAAAGCCATCTTCATGCCTTTTCGCAATTAATGGAGTGGAAATTCGTTGTTACTCTCTTGAAGCAATTACTGCGCCTTAACGATGCCAATTCCAAGCGCAGAAACTTCGAAAGGCTGTAAAAACGAATGCACGAAACCTTGGAAGAAAACACAGCTCTTTTCGCTCTCGTAATCGATTATTAGTGAACAATTTATTCGTCCTAAAAAAGCGATATCTCCGATGATCATTAAGACTCTTCAGGACTCAACCATTTGAATTTTTCCTCATTCTCGTTTCTGTTGGAGAGAAATAATCATTATGAGGAAATCCTTCGGCGGTCTTCCCTTTTCCGTTAAGGGTTGAATGCAGAGATTCCGAATTGCGAATTTCCATTCAAATCATGCGGGTTGAAGACGTGAAAGGCGGAGACGGCTTTGCAATATAATTGGTCGGAAGATTAGTTTGTATATGTGAAGAGGGAGGGTTGTCGAGATATTGACATGGTAAGCATCATAACTGCTCGTATTAGAGGAAGGAGAAAGGATAGTAAAACCCGTTAAAATGCTACAGATTGAGAGGTTATACAGGGATTTGAACCGGAAACCGAAGATCTATGTTTCTGGCGGAGCGAAAACCGAACCCGAACCGGAAAATTTTTATTCTTGAACTCGAATCTAAACCGTAAGTCATGATTCATTCCGTTCCGAATTTCGGTCCCCAACAATGCGCAATATAGTTAAGTCTAATTATATAGGCTAAATAAACTATAAGTGCATACATTATTCTAGCTACCGGATAGCCAATTGAACAGCGCATTCAACTTTTAAGGAAAGTGCGAAATAACTTTCTGTCGAAGCAGTTTTTACAATACTGCTACTACATTATTCTATAAGCACATAATTTTGATCACGCTCAAGCTTACAGTTGTAGGTAATACTTGCAGTGCATACAGTAAGTAAGTTGTAGCAAGGTACACCTTTTATTCATTTATTATAGTGGGAATTTTCAAGTTCGTGCATCAGCTGAAATTGCAACATGCTCAATATGTTATTTGTGACAACTCTCTTGATGAACCCCACCCCTAAGCAAAAATCATGGGTGCACTCCTTCTGTAAACAATTCTACTTTTTAATATTTTTCTAAAATTCGCATTTACGTAAATCGTGCAGGGAGTCTCAATAGGTTGATCGACCAAAGTCGAAGAAAACAGAATGAGTACTAAGATATTCTCGCCAGAGGTTTTTTTATCAGTCTAAAAAAATCAATCAACGTAAATTTTCAATAGGTATGTAACTATTAATCCCTAGCCTCTCTCTGTTGGAGCCAAAAGAACCATAACCGGCTGTCGAAAATATATTGAAGCATACCCGTAAAAAGCACCTAACTTTCAAAAGGGTTCATAGATCGAACAAAATTCACCCAAGAGATAAATTATTGAGTTTCAAGAAGACTAGAGGTACCGAGAACGTAACTTTCTACCGTTTTTCAAGCTCTTTGAACTTTTTCGAAGCTGTAACCATCTTCGAGGCAGTAAAGACAAACGCAGGCATCTCTCCGTCGTCGTCTAAATCTACAGCGATGTCAAAATGGCGGTCATGTTCTAGGTCATAAAAAACGTATACTGTGTCACTTAAGCTCTTAACGCCCCATTTCGCACGTACATGTCGCAAACGTGGCGTTTTCGTTTTATTTTCTTCTTCAGACGTTTTTCTGGAAAATACTCTCCGTGCCTTCTCTTGTCTTTTTACCAAATTATACCTATTTCTTGCGTATCTCTTCCAATTTTTCTCCCGGGAAGGATTTCAACATTTTCTCTGTCTTCTTCTGACATATTAGTTGGTTCCTTTCATTGAATTTGCGTTCCCATTTAATAAATTGCCTCCCGGTTAACTTTTCTCGCTGCAGTTTCTTTTCCACGAGTCAATTTCCCTTCTTTTATGGATCTTTTTCTGCTTGTCTACTTTGTTTTCAAGGTTGCTCATCCACTCCTGTCTATATTTTTTTACTCATTTTTTAGGCACTCTTTGATTTTAGTGAGATTTTATTTCAGGCAGTGTCTCGTTTATTCCTCCATTTAACTGAAATATTTCATCTTCTTTACCTGAGTGTACGATTTTCAAATTCCTGATGTTTTGAAACCATGTGGAATAGGGAAAAGAAGTTTGGGTGAAACCACTAGAATTTCCGAAATGATTTTTAATTAATATTCATGTATATATTGAATTTCATCTCAAATCAGTCATCCTCCATCTTATATTTTATTAGACTGAGAATCTTATGTTGAAAAAATTCGAAATTGTAAAACACGAAGAGAATGATATGGGAATCAATATAAGTAATAGATATTGCAGTAAATTCTATTAACCTTTTATATCAACCCCCCATTTTTTGGAACACTTTGTAGTAGTAGTATTTTTAAACGCGCCTCGACACCGGAGGTTATTTAGCACGTGAGCTTTTATCGGGAATCGAACCCGAGACCGCTTTCTCCAAAGTCTAACTCGTGGCCCACTTGGCTATCCAGAAGCCTTGGAATACTTTTTATGAGATTAGAATAATTATTTAGTTGCTGTACAAAACTATGATTCGAGCTCCGATTTTTCATATTACATTGCCCGTATGCCTATTTGTTATTAATTTATTGCACAAGATTAAGTTAAAATTACATTAATATTTTGTAAGAATTTCATAAACATTTCATCTCATAAATTAGCTAGCAGAGAAATTCGACACCATCAATTTGTTATTAATTTATTGCACAAGATTAAGTTAAAATTACATTAATATTTTGTAAGAGTTAGATAAACATTTCATCTCATAAATTAGCTAGCAGAGAAATTCTAAAATCAGATTTCAGTCAGCAGTATCAATTTTCAATTAAAATATAGTCAATCAACAGAAAATTGAGCTATTTTTTCTTTTTATGAATTGCTTCAAGAGAGCGGACAAATGCACGTCTTAGTACGTTCCAAGGAGAGCAATGATGCCAGAAAATGACGGAATGAGAATTTCCCATTGGAAAATTTCCAGACAGACGCTTAGGAATTTCACTTATCCCCTCCTCTTTCTTCCTCATCCATAACTTGTGCATTTGCGATCCTTCTCTACCCCGGAAACACCCATCCACTCCGTCACCGGTTGACAGTTTAGGCGCTGTTGCGTGCGCGATTGCTCAAATAAAAAAAAAGAACTTCTCCTCAAGAGAAAAGAGAGGGCGGGTTTTTGCGTTCGTGCCCTTAAACTATCGATCTCTTCTCTTCCGTACTTGTTTTTCCCTCTGAAAAATGGAATTTCCTCCAAATACCCTTCTTTTTTTGCCTCCTCTTGTCTTCCCGCCACGCCTCCCATCCGATTCGAGATTGTTTTCTTGGAGTTGGGTCATGTTGGGCGTGTCTTTCTCATACCTATCGCGTAATGCGTCCAGCGTTACTTCGGTTTGACACCTCTTGCTTCTATCTCGTGTGGATATCTTCGTGTGAATATCATGTCAAATATCGCGATATAAAATTGCCAATATTTAGAAGAATTTGATTTCGTCTATTCCTTTCACCTATCATCACATCTTACTCTTGTAGTCTTATGTAAATATTTATAAATTTATATGCTTGTAATATGCAAAATTTCTAATTTCATATAATTGTTAAGAATAACCTCTATACATATATTCATGTTTTTCTTTTCTACTTTTGTCTTTATCTTCAATCAATGTATCTGTGATATTTAACATTTACATTGTCAGTAATTTTATGCGATTCTTAAACTTAATTCGAATTGATAGCCGGACAATGTTATATAATCTTTTAGCTATCACATCAATACAATATTATATCTTACATTTGAAATTTATAAATTTTGTATATGTAAATGGTTGATGTATCGAAAATAAATAAATACAAATTGAAAGGATTCGGAGGAATCGGCATAAAAATTTCTGAATTACAATCTCAATTTTCCTTAGGTTTAAATCAGAATTACTATATATGATATTATTAATTATAAGGCCCGGAAGCGAAGTTCTTAGTCTCTCAAAGGGTCCGGGTTCGATGCTCGGCCACAGAAATCCACTTGCAGAATTTTCTTGGGGATATAGGCCAACCAAACTTATAACAATGAACGAGTGGTATTGTCAGAAGTGCTTCAAGATCTGAGGTTTTTTGTGCAAAATATTGTCATTTTGCTCGTATGCCTCCTCGAAGAATCGAACCCGGGACTACTTTCTTCAAAGTCGAACGCGTTGCCCACTTGGCTATTCCGAGGTCAACAATGAACGAAGAAAAGAGTTTAAGGTGCATTGGCACATACAAGCACACATATCGAGTGAATTAACTGATTGGTTAGGTTAAATAATTATGTTAACTTTTTAGCTATACTTCATAATGTATCGTTGATAATTTGCAACGGAATGCAATAGCTTTCTAATGAAATTGTTATGTTTAGAGAAATGTAGTGAATCAAGTGTATCTTGTTTTTGCTTGCGAATCATATTCAGAGGTCTTAAGTGTAGAAGTTAAACCAACAAAAGTCCATTTAGAGGTATGGCCTAGATAAAAAAGGGAATTATAATTAGTGAAATGTTTTCAATTTGCAGAGCAACATTAAGGTCTAAGGACTAGGGAACGTTGCTCAATTGACTATTTAGGGGCTTATTTGAAGGTATAACATTTAAAAACAGCGTTAAAACATCAAAGTAGTATTTGGTGATGAGTGGATGTTTAGGGAATCTAATTGTGCATTTCTAACTCGAATTAAATGAACTTCCACGTACCGTGCTATAACTCACCGAGTCTGAGATACAAACCTCATCTATGTTAGAAGCTGGAAAAGCCTTATGAGACATTCTGTCTAAAGCACTTAAAAACCCCATGAATTGGGTCTCGTCGCTCGTAAAGGAGCTCTTTAATAAATGACGTCTGTTTTTCAGTGAATCGGACGTTTAAAATCACTGAAAGGTCAAAGGTTTATCGCCTGAAAGTTCTATAACTTTAACCCATTGGGACTTCCTTCAAGCTCGATTTGCCTTAGTGGATTATGGTTTAAACGAGACCTGAAAATTTAGAGACTTTGAATGTAAGAAGTCAATTCTATAAAATAAATCCTCTGTTAATCAGTAGCCTAGATAACGAATTCACTGGTAGGTCACGTAAGAAATGGCCTCAACTGTTGAAACATCCTTAACATCACTACTAGTACGATAACGAATTCTTTGTTTGACATTACTTTTAACTTTTTTATTTGAGAATTGACGGTAAGTAGATCGCTTTCGACCAAATAAAGAGTTTCGTTCAATGTGTTTTGGGACAGATTATCTTTGTTAGCCAAATATCATTTTGCAACTTAAGTCTTGAGCAACTATGATAGACTTAAATCATTACGAAAAGAAATGGAAAGACCAGTAAGATCAAGAAGGGATGTTGGGTCAAGGAGAGGGAGTTAGTCTAGAATAATCTTCAGGTTTCCTTTTTGTCTTTAAAATCCTTCCTTTTTACTTTGTGAACGAGTAGAATTTGAATCGTGAATGAAATTATTTTGCATACATTGATTAATCAATGAAAAATATCTGACATGCTATTTAGCCTTAGGCTGTACAGAAATATTATTCATATCGATAGGCCTCAGTTTAGGTAGGAAGTTAAGATAAATATTTAGTATATATAAGCTATTGATGCAAAATATGTCAATTCAAATGGATGTTTCAGTCAAAAATTCGTATTGTGAATTGTAAAACTAACTTAAGCACTCAGCACCATCCAATTAACAAATATATTCAATAGTAAAGTGCTAAAAAGTAAAACTAAGAATCACATCTGAAGATTCACGGATGAATTTCTTATAATATAAAACACTTGTTTTAGCTATTAAATAGCCTTCCCAGAGAGGGTGTGGCTTATGGAAGCTGAAAGAATTAATACAAATATAAATTTATTAACATCCAGTAACACAACAAACTAGCAATTTTGCCAAGATCATATTTTACACGAAAAATGTATCAAACGTCTTAAAAATGAAAAGTAAAGAGATGTTAATAAAAATATAAAAAAGAAATTGGATATGAAGAGGATTTAAGTATTCAATTCGAATAAAATCGATTAAAATACTGTTTGAGAAACACCGACTTTCATCTATACAATAGAAACACGCGAATGACAAAATCTGTGCGGAATAATATCCAAAATCCTTGTGAAACTGACAAAAATTGGGATTAGAAATCGAAATTTACCACGAAAACGTGCGATAGCGAGAAAGGAGAGGATATTTTTTAGCGAATTCCGTGATTTTCTTAGTCTGTCCACGATTTCAAATTGCGAATCACGGAATTCGCCATCTAGTCGTGCACGCAATTGGCAGATAAATCCAAATGCGTGACACGCAAGGCAAAGAGAAATGGAGCGTTAAATCAAGGAAATTCTAATTTTACTCCTGTGCTGAATTAAAATCTCTTCCAGATCGAAAATAGGCTTTTAATCTTGGGAAACAAGTCCTCATCCTACGCGAATTGTTTTGGAGTTGATATTAGTAACCCTGTGGGAGAGAGATGGAATAAAAATCGAAATAAGAAGGCATGAACTTAGTATTTATTAACTGTCGAAACTTTGAATCCAATGTAGGAAGATTAGTTTTTTAATTTAGGAAGAATATTCGTTTTATTCTGTCGGATTTGTACCCTTAATTCAGAAGATAAACCCCTAGGAAAACTCCCAAGTCATTTATATTCATTGCTTCGAGTATAAATAATACATGCGTTTAAAATACATTAATTATAAAGATATTCTGATAATGAAATGGAATATGATGAAATTTTACATTTATGAATCATTTCATCTCACAAAGAAAGCAGAAGAATTGTATATGTGTTCATCTAATGCCAGAGAACCAGAATTTGCACAATTTTCAAAGTTTAAAAATTGCTGGATGTCTTTGTCTGGTCATGTGGGCTATTTTGTATCTACCCAACCGTTCTCGGTTCCATCATAAACGAGTCAGTGCCTTTCCATGAAAAATGCACATTATCTCCTTGCAAGGTTTGTTTCTTTTGCAAAATTAAATTAGAACGAATAGTCTTACGAAATAGATAAATGTACCAAAAGAAAGGAAGTTATGAAAAATTCTTATTTTGGTCGGAGAATGTTCTTTTTGATTAGGAATTGAAAATATTTTCGTCAATTACATGCATAAATTTGTTAAGTTTGGAGATTTTAAAAAGCCCATCTCTCTGACTCTCGAGGAAATCGTTCTATCGGAAGCAAAGATATTTTTCCATTAGAAAATCGGGGAAATTCAGGCCCATTTCAAAGTACGAACAAGAATAAATGTTAGACCATATAAGGAGGAGACAATTTCAGCGTTTTCCATTTACGATGAAAAGCAAACTATTCAGAACAGTATTTAGCAGTCAGACCATCTTAGTATTCATTCGAAATTTATCTTTAAGCATGAGCGGACCATGAATCCACCACGTGTAAAAATCAATTAGAAAAGAGATTTCGCTTTAGAATTAAGCAGGAGTACCAAATTTTTCTTTTCTTCAATTTCTCCTATGCTTTAATTCTCAGTTCTATAATTTTCTTCTTCTTTTATTTAGAATAAGCTAAACATAGTAATCTAGTTAATGCACGGCTTGTCAGGAGGACAGCTACATATCTTAACTGAGATTTTCAAGTGAATCCGAAAATTTGTGCTTGGACTGAAGTCAAAATCTGTCCTTTGGTTTACAATTTTAATGCTCGGCTCGGTACCTGCATAAAGAGCTCATAAAATTCACAGAAACGCATAAAAGCAGATGCTCGACGAGGCCGCGATATAAATTTCTACTCTCTATGTGAAAGTAGCTTGATATGTGGATTCCGTAATTAATTAAATCGTTTTTGAAGTTTTAATCTAAAGTAATTAATTATGCATAAAATGCCATAATATATCGCAGAGAGTCTAGCAATCGGACATAACGAATAACGAATGTGTGTCATATGCAATCAGAATTTAACGTTTAGGATCCCAGCTTTATCACACCAATTCAAAAATGCAGATTTATATTCGGTAATTTATCGTTCGTTTTTGTCAGGGTCCCCCCACCTTGTATCTGGTTCCCTTGGAATGGAATAGGCCCAATATAATTGTATTATTTATTTTTTTTGTTCCTTTTCACATTTATAACCTAAATGGCGATGATATTCAAATAAAATCAGCGCTAGAAAAGATAAAACGATGTAACCTCGCGAGACATCAATATATCCTCCTTCACTTTAATATCCGAATGTATTTTATTCGCGGAGATATATCGCTCCTGAGGAAGCAATAACTCTCTCATACGGTTGCAACTAGTGTCTGCTGGGATTTATATCTTTTTTTCTTCTTTTGGAACATTCGATGGCATGGCTCATTTCGATATATACGATATACACTCGTATATGGGACCGTTGCAATAGGACGTGCTCCAATTGTCAGCAGTTAGTTGGCCGAAGTAACTGAATCACAGTGATCAAATCAGGTGATCCTATCTTCAGATATTAGATCTTTATTTCTTTCGCCCTATTTGTGATTGATATATTTTATCAGAATGTGGATTTTAGTTGTGTTCCAAAATTTTATTTCTTGAGGTTTGATCCATCTTAATAGTGAACACAAGTTCGTAACTAACATTAATAGAAGAAAGAAAAAGAAACTCGGCGTTCAGGATTGGACCCTCTATGAAGATGGAAGCTTTGTTTCTGAAATGCGCATCGAGATTCTGAATAACTGGTGACCGCCGAGCGATTATCCTTTTCCCAGGAATTGTCCTCGACGGTTGCCGTTGTCGGCGCTTGGAGAACCTTTGTCTCTTAACTAATATTAACTGGATGGAAAGCGGTTTTCAAACGATAACGATAATTAATAAACGATATTAATAATGAATTTTATTACTTCAACCTGCTTGCGTAATGATTTTTTGGTAAATCGTCTTATATAAGTACTGCTACATTCATGATTACGTATATACCAAATATATAATACCACGAGTACAACTTTCCGTTCTTCTTCGTAAGCCTACTTTGATGGTGCAGGTGTTAGAGAGCAATGGCAACCCAGGAGTTTCGTGTTTGAATCTTGGCTAGGTTTTGCTCGTCTTAAAATTCTTATTGTAAGTGGTCTTTCAGTACTAAATTTTGGCTAATGAAGGAGGTAATTTGGATACTGTGAATGAATGGAAGTGGAGAAATTTTGTATTCTTTCCACAGGATTTTAATTTTGCAATTTTCGCCGCCAAGATAGCATCATCAGGTCGCCTAAGAAGTGATTATTATTATTATCTTTTAAAGAACTGAGTCCGATTCTCAAAAATTAATTTGATCGTTTATTTCATTAATATCATTGAAATTGTATTGTAATCACTTCAGAAGTAAATGGTTGATATGTAAATCATTCTATGTGTATTATAGTTAACACAATGTAAAAAATATCTTAAATGAAGAAATAAATATGTCTCTTTCACCACCGATGGTTGTTCCAATGATTAAAAATGAGTCTGTTTCACATAAAATTAATATTTTATTCATAATTTTCCTCAACAACTAGAAATTTAAAGAAGTATTAAAATTTTTTACATTTCTAAAGTTTAGAAGTATTAGAATGCCGTTGTTAACGTTATTTTTTGATTAGCTTAAGAATGGATGGATTATGATGTTGAATCAGCTAGCTATCTTTAATTTAAGCAGAAATCCTGCCGCATGCTGAAATACGACCAAATGAATTTGTCAAGCCGACTTGCTGCCTTTTCAGAGTTTGTAGAATACATTTTGAAGGCAACAACTTATATTAGTTAATACAGAAGATATGGATTTAATCATTAAGTTAATGGAGTCGCATCGCAAAATTTGCTATCAATAGTTTTTACAGCCAAGCATTTATTTGATTTTTATTTTGATAAGCTTTTTAAATCAGTTTACCAGCAGAGTTCTCGAAATATATTTAGAAATATGTTAAAGTATGTTGGTATCCTTGCGGTATTCTATCTAATATGACTCTTCTGCCAGGAAGGCTGGGTATCCGTATTGGCAACTGGATCCAAACCAAGCTTTGAACTTTATGGGTCCATTCAATCAATTCTTTATATTTCTCTCTGCTTTGGTTCACAACAAAACATATACAAATCGCACTCAGCTTTCACCTTTCTCTTTCATACCATTAATTTTACCTCTTTATTTACCTCTATCTTGTTGTTTCATTTATGTCCTTTACCAATATCTTTATGGTCCAACTCTTTTCTCTTTTTGTGATGGTATCTTTTTTATTACTAGTTTTGGCTATTGTTACCATCCATTTTTTGTGTGACCTAACCGCGGGTTTTATCCGCTATGCAAATCCTGTTTTGTGTTGTGACTACACGATAAATTATTTTGACGAAAACTCACTTTTCCGAAAGCTTTGCAATAAAATTATTATATCCATCATAACAACAAATTGAGAAAAAATGATTTTTCTATTGTCAAGTTACTCTGTAATATATAAGCTCAACTTCTTTATTTTGACGAAGAATTGCTTTGTCTCAGCCGTCAAATACATGTTATTAAGTATGGATTATAAATCGAAAATGCAAAACATTGTCTCTTGTTTTACGTATTCTTTCTTTGATCATATACCGACGATTGATTTTTCTGATGATGTTTTGAATCTTAAACTTAAATTTGTAAAATTTACTGTTTGGAATAGCCTCAATTTTTTTGAATTTCAATCTTTCCTTTTCCCTTCCTTTATTTTTGTGAACATATATACTTAGTATATATTTAGACTCCGCTTCTTACTGCAGCTTCTCATACAATCTCTCTCTTTCGTAAGTAGCCTACGTTCGTTATTTTATCATTACCTCACATCCTATACTATATTTAATCGCGATTTCTACAAATTTTCTTCCTAATCTTCTTTATTCGTGTTATATTTACAGTATGTATTGGATTAATAACTTTTATAATCGCCATGCCTACGATAACTCTATTATTGATCTCTTATCTATAACTTTCGCTGTTGTTGAAAAGCACTACTAGATACTTTAATCTTTCCTTTCTCCAGATATTATCATTTTCTAATGGTAGACAACTTTTGACTTCCGATGTCATCATGTCCAATTTTGAAAAATTCTCTTCTTTGCGCTTAGTCCACATCTCTCATATGCTTCCAAAACTTCCTAGCCATGCATTTTGTCACCTGCTTAATGTAATAACACATTACCGGAAATGTAGCCTTTTATTTCATGTCACACCCAAAACGCACTCGCTGCAGCGGTTATTTACTTCGGGGACATAACCGGACGAAAACTCCAAAATCGGGCTTCGTAATTGGCCTCACGCTTTGCGGAAAACGTTGACCAGTTTTTCTCCGCGAAACCGAACCAAAAGTGAGCCCTTTGAGAGGTCATTGACCCGCCTAAAAATTACCATATTTCAATTTCGAAAAAGGGTCGGCGGATTACCCTTTGTGAGAGGGGATTCCAGCGCTGCAATAATGGCGGGAAGCAAAAAACAAACGAATTTCGCCGTCCGCTGCCTCGTCCATCTCACCCTCTGATGCGTGGGAAACATCGATAGAGAGGATGGTGGTGTGAACGAATATTGGCCTCAGTCCACTGGTATCGCCATTAAGAGAAAGTGGGGAAACGAGCGGAGGGAGACAAATTGGTGGCATTAGATTGGATAACGACATCATTAGGGTGAGATTGCGCCTAACTAGTCATCCCTCTCATTGGACCAATCGTCATGCTTTGTTGCAACGATTTGGACCGTCGAATTTACTTGCTTTATCGATATGATTGCTACTTGAAATGGTTTTGCGTCTTCAAGGCGCGATTCTTCCAAAAAAAATTTTTAAGTGATTTGATTAGATAAATTTTAGTAAATTATTTAAATTTATTGAAATTCAGTGTATCAAATACATATTCCCAAGTTATGATGATTATTTTTATGTTGAGGAGGAAAAATTATTTGCTTCTATAACGAGAAAATCGCGCTTAAATAAATTGCATTATTTTACATTATATTAAAAAGAAGTGGGCAGTGCGTTCGTCTCTGACGATTCGATTCCCGTTGAGGGCTCATATGTATGAAATGACCTCAGCTGTCGCACCACTTTTAGCCACAATACTATTACGATTGTAACCAACCAGTTCCATTTCTTACAATGTATAGATATATATGCGATGATATCTCAGTAGCATAATTTCTTATGAAAGGAACTCGGCGTTCAATGAATAAGAGACAAAGGTTTCTCCAATCGCCGGCAGCGGCAAGAAATCTCCCTAGGGATTTTTGAATAACTGGTGGCCGCAGGACGATTATCCTCTTCCGAGGAATTGCCCTGGACGGTTGCCGCTGCCGGCGATTGGAGAAACGTTTGTCTTTTATAATTTCTTATGTTCAAACAAATGCAGAGCAATATGTAAAAATTTCTCATTGAGACAGGAGGATATCGTAATTTAGTAACGGCTAGGTAGTATGAAAATACGCAGACGAAAGGAATGATTGAAAGCACATGGATCGTAATGTTTGTCTCTGTTTAGTGATTTCACAATCACGATGAAAAATGTAAATGCAGCGGATGGACTCGTTGAAACTCAACGGGAATTAAGACTACAATATAACATGTTGAATATTGCAGCTAGATTCAAGGTTGAATTTAAAATGAATCATCATTTATATCCAAGAATACCTTGCGTATTCCTCATCTAATCCTTCCGTTTCTTAGCCAATCAGGAATGAAGGGTGTGTTGACACTGGTAGACGAAAAGGAATAAAGAGAAAGTGTGGGAAAAGAGAAAGTGTGAAGTCATAAAAGGAGAAGAGAGGTGGAATGTCCGAGCATTTTGTTTAGAAGCGAGAGAATAGGGCAAAACGACGGCGTTGGATCGTTTTGGTTGAAGGTAAGGCTCGCTTGTTCCAACTTCCACCCAGGTAAAAGCCTTTATCGCCTTGTCTTGTTTAGGTAGAATTCGAAACCATTCTCTCGACCTCACCTCGCCTTTATCTCGCTTAAACTACGTCGTTATTTTTTTCTTGGACTGTTTCCCCACATATCTCCAACCTATAGCCAACTGTAAGGACTATATAAATGGGTCTATAGAGTAAATTTACTATGGAAAAACAAGGCAATGAAATCGACGATAGATATGATCAAAATCAAGATTACTGAGGTGAAGAAAATGGGAGGTATTGGTCAAGGTATATTAAAAGCATTGGAAAATCACGATATTTCAGAGTTTTGGAAAAGGTTACGTATTTTTGGAGATTTTTATGAAATCACGTATTTAAGGATCAAAGCAAATTAAGACTTCGGCTTTCATGTATATACTATTCGTATGTTTTTGTAGCTGCTTGATCTATAAAGTACATGCACAATAAAGAAGCGTAGCTGTTAAAGGCTCAGGGACTACTGGCCATGCATTGAGTATAATGCAGAGAAGTATTGAACGCTTTCCATCAAAAGATATTTCTCTTCAATATTACATGACCAAGTTTCGATGAATAATCATCATATTCAGGTCAAAAGCAATATCCAAGTTTCCTATTTCACTGTATTTCCAGTATTAATTCTTTCTTTAAATTTCTTTAAATACGCTTAGGGATTTTGCTTGTCGCCTAACGATGATCTATATTCATTGTTACCTGGTCGTGTTAAAATGAAGAAGGAAATCTTATCGTTGAAATACTACATCTCTCTCCATCACGGATTTACATAACACTTCGATTCATACTGTGAATTTTATTTTACTGGCCGTTAACTATTGATTAATAAAATTATGAATGTTTGTTTTCATTTCAATTTCTTATTTCAATTTGTTCTGTGAGCATTCTCTTTATCAGTTCGCCAGTCAACCATTCTTTCATCCTTCCCTTTCCCCATCTTGAATGACATCCCTGAACATCTTCCCTCTATCTCCTGACGTATCACCAACTCTTAACAATCTCAAACAATATCTCTCACCCACTCAGACTCTCTTTCGATGTCACTTCCCCAATCTCTCTCGTCCTCCCCCTTCTTTTCCTTTAGTTTCCAACCACTTGCCCTAAAAGGTTCGTCACTAAACTCGGATACGTCGCTCTTCACCCCAATCTCCAAGGACGTTGTTTTCATCGCCGTCATAACAGCACGCGTGTGCGCTAGCGGAGAGGAAATAATTAGCGAGTGAGAGAGATTGTGAAAAAGGCACACTTACGGGAAATTATTTCGAAATTCGCGACGGAGGAGAAGGGTGAGAGCTTGCGAATTCAGCGAGCAGAATAACGTGGACTATATCATTCTTATCGCTGGACGTGGTCATAAAGGAATCCATGGCATAATGCATCCTGCCTTACCATTTAAGACACTGTGGTATGTACATCCCCATAGATTATGGAATGCAAATGGAAATTTCGCTTACAGTGCAATGTTTGTTTTACTTGGCGAAACAACTGTTACAATAAAACTTATACATAACTTTCATGGGTAACCATTCCTGAAAGAGCTCTGAAAATGTTACATGGACTATATTTAGAAAAATAAAGACTGTTGGTTAAAAATTCAGTGATACCTTGGAATCTGAAATTTGCATGCTCCAGAACTCCGTTCAAATTCTATTTTCTCCTTTGAAATGTTAGAAACTGGACTAATCAATTCCTGAATTCTACTAACTTGAATTAATAAAATGGTTTTACTAGAATATCAACTTGATCTTTAGGTAAATATTAGTATGTTACGTTTATATCTTTATTCAATACAAATAGGTTCCCGGAGTTAGGATCCCAAGAAGGCTTTCGGATTCCGAACAAAATTTTCGTCGAATTTTTTGTTTGGATTCCAACTTGTATGAGTTCTGGAGAATTTGGAATCCGGAGGCAATATTTATATTTAATATACGCTTATGGAATGGAAAATGCGGTTGTTAATAATCTTTGTGATGGGAGTTTTGATTAAGTGAAAACAATATTAAAGAAAATATTTGACATATTTCTCGATCCATGCAATCCACTTTGGTTGGGGGATTTTTTCCTTTCAAATTATGTTCAACATCCCGGCTGCTGGTCTTAGGAAATTTAAAAATGGCGCTTTAAGTAACGTGATTCTGAGTTCACTGATGCGTGACACTACATCTTTGGTTACACCCTTTTACCATTTATTTGCAACGGAGGAGTGGAGGAATGAGTAAGGTAATCTCTTCTGAGTACTGAATCCATCGTGAAGCTACGCTCTAACCAATCAACAATTTCCATTTTATTCGCGACTGTTGTTTACCAATCTTTGATCCGACCTGGATCGCTTCACTTATACAGATTGAATAGCGGAATGTATTCTCTTCACTCATCGATTCAGACGCTGTTGACATGGCAACTCTTATTTGAAAATGCAAATGTGACGGTGTATCCTGTAGAGACTACGGGCAATAATTCGCTGAGGGAGAGGATATGCTGTCCAAGCCTTGTTTCTTATGCCATTATAATAACGAGTTTGTTAAGCAAATGTAGAAATCTGCATTATCAGCTGGGATAATATTTTTACCAAATATATGACTGAAACCTCGAATGCACTCTTCTAAAAGCTAAGTTTTAAACAACCTTGCCGTTTTCTTTGTTTAATGACTTTAAACGCCCTTTAATCTTGATATTTTTATCAATAAATGTTTCCATAAGCATATTCTCTCTCCATCTCTATGTTTACACACATATTTTGACATTTTAAAGTTAAATAAAAATGGGAAAATATATATTCCTTAAGTATTCATATCAATTCAATTAAAAAGTATAGCAAGAAAATAATTCTAAGAGTTGAAAAAGACATGATGACAATGACAAGGTGAAGTTTTAAAGTTACATTTCGAAATCGATTGTCAACGCACGATTTATTGATATTAATATAAATATATCAAACTAGACTTATTTTATTTAAATTTGGCTTTCAAATATTTCGTATTTTAACTAGGATTCAATATTCAAGCTTATATAATTTACTGTAGAGACCTTTGTAGTTGTACATAAAGCTTCTGTAATATAATTAAGTCTAGCTTTAATAACTGAATTATAAGGACATCCAATATATTAAATGTTTTCCCTGCATATTTACTGAATTCCTCAAAATAAGATTCTTGAGCTGAACACAACCCGATTTCACCACCCTTGTGCTGATCCATCTAATTCCAGCGTTCGAGATTTCTCTTAAATATGAAGATATGAGAGAATCAGACTTGAAAATCTCCCTCAGGCAGACCTTTAATAGCTTACGTGATCTTTCTAATCACGACGTGCGCCATCTTGTGGACATTTTCTTTTCAATGCTTTCCGGCGTCGAATTCAAGAGCATTTCCAAGACTTTTCCTTCGCCTTCATCATCATCCGAATTTTATGCAAATCTTCCTCAAATCCCATCTAAATTCTAATCCTTTTTCTCAACTCCCTCTCGCTAAACCTTCGCTCTAGGCAAGGATCCTCAGAATCCTCTCATTTCGGCGGTTCTGGTTTCTTTCATTTACAACATAACATCCCGGACACCTCAAGGGCATTGTTTCGTAACAATACCGCCACCCTTTCCTTCCCCTTTCTTCCATCTCTTCCCCTCCACTTTCTCCCCATTGTGTATTCCTTTCTTTTCCCCGTTGAATACCCCTATTATCTCTGAAATTCACACCGGCATTACCCTCATCTCCATCTCACTTTCCTTCTGTATATGTCCCGTCCCATTCCTTAATTTATCACATTATCCTTTCTGCGGATTTATTTTCTATACATAGTTTGTTGTAACGTATTTAACTTGACCTTTCTGGAAAAATAACTTAAACATAGTTATAGTAATCAATAGTCTTCTCTCCACTAGTATTGTAATCGAGTACAGCTTTCAATATTTTCATTGTTGCCTTAGAAATTATTAGTGGGACCAACTGAAAAAAATAGAGTATCTTTCTGGTATCTCTCCTAATTGAGGTATATATACGTATATAATAAATAGATAAAATATATAGAAATAAATGAGATTTTCATACATGGGAAGAGGCATCGTGTTAACACCAAGTTACCATGATGTTTTCATCTCAATCACCAAATCATAATCTATCAATCAAAACGTTTATCTGACATTCCTTCTAATGATATCATGGCATTTTTCGGGTTTTAGAGATAAATGAAAAAATGCTAATTTTGGTTAGTAAAAATGATCCAGAAAACTGAAATAGTTCATCTAATTGTTTTAAGCTATGAACGCGTTTGCTATGTTCAACTTACTGTCAATTTACATGATGCTCACATTGGTAAAATTAATTGAAATTGAATAATCCTTCAAATATAGTTGTTAATACTAAGAAAAATAGTGTCATTATAATTAATTGGTGAAATTTATAATGACTAAATGTAACACGTATAGTGGGTACTCTGATATGACATTAAGAAGTTTAACATATTAATTTCCTGCGTATGGAGATTAAAATAAAGAGAGTAATTGAAGTAGACTTCATTCATTGACAAAGGGTATTCAGTTTCAAATGTACTCGTATTTCTTTCCAAATCCAACTGAGTTATATATTCGTAAGAAACCAAACTGTTTCTATACCGCTAAGATGCTTGTCGACATATACATTTTGATTGAATAAAAGTAATGAAAAGAAATTAAGGAAATGTTACAAAAAGAAGCGATGGAAATAAAGTCACCGTCTAATTTTAGCACAGAAAATGTGAGAACAAGTTTTTCAGAACATAGAAATATAACCTAAATAATCAAAAAGATACTGAAAGGGGACGAATCTAGAAGTTTTCTGATGTTCCAGGATAAACATAAATCTCTCCTCCAGACGTCAGAAAGTTTCAAAGCGTATGTGAGGCCGATATAACTCCTTCAGTAGAACTTGATGAAAAGATATATTTAAAGAAAATTGAAAACTTGAGGAAAAATCCTGACAGGAAACCAAATAATTTATGGATGCTAACCACGAAAGATTGTGAAGGAAACAATGACAGCTAGTTTGTGCTTTCGTTGCCTATTAATTTTTCAGCATCTTTGTTTCCGAGGATCTTTTATAGTGTAACCAACTTGCTATGGACCTTTCTATACTTAACAAACAAAATTAGCAGTATAATTTATATGTATTATGTTTTGTTGTAAAATTGACGTTTCAATTAAGTTTTTTAATTTACAGTTTACCCTACTGTTTCGTTATTAGATGAGTTTGTTTGCAAGAAATAAGTTATTTCTTTGAGTGTCAAAGATTCATCATAACTAACTAAAAACTTGATTCTTTGCTGAAGAAAAATGCGTACATTTCAAGCAGCCATTTCAAAGAAAGGAACAGTATCCTGAAAGTTAGGCAATGTGCAAGACACTTCTGTGTGACGGTTTGCTGTTAAACAGGCGCCATGTATCGTGGGTTGCCTCTACACACAGGATGAGTTGCCAAAATTGCGGTAATTTCAAAGCGACTATTTAAAATTTCACCCTTTTCGTTTTGATAACGGTATTTCTTCACGTATAATTAAAAATAACAGCCATGAAGAATACTTCGCTTAGTGGGAATTCGATCAAATTTCTGTTTTATATAATTAAGAAAGAATCCTTTGAGTAGCGCGGGTTACTTTTCCAGGGATTCATTACTTTCCTTATCCAAATAACGCTTTCGCTTCTCTCCACGGTTCCTTCTCTCTGTTCCTATGCTCCAACTCTTCATTTCCTAATTATCCTTTCCTAGTTCGGTCTTTTGTCTCAAACAACTCCCCCTTTTGTATCACCTTCCCTCGCTCGCCTCTTTAAACACGTACCAATCAACACTCGCAAATTATGGAGCGACCTTCCTTTGTTCCTACAAACTTTCTACAACGCCTCCTTTCATATCTTCCGTATCCGGCTCGTTATACAAGCTCGATATTTCTGTTTCGTTATTCTTCGGAAACTGTAATGATTACACCAATGAGACATTTTTCCGATGGGTTACTCGTACGTTGTTTCCCCCCTTCCTCTACATGAGTAATATTAGTACTAATTTCTTAAAAATTCTTGAAATAATTAGATATTAAATGGTTCATTTGTAAACACATAGTTATATGTGTCACTAATTCGTGATATTTGATGAGAATAAATTACGTGACTGACTTGAGAAGAGCGAAACATAATTTTAAATTATGTAAATGTAAACGAAATAGTAATTGTAAATGAATAACTATGAAAATATGCATGTGATCCCGTCGTTATGTAAGATAAAATTCCCGCGACTTTGAAATGAAAAGAAGTACCTTTCAGAAGTTTAGTACCTTTCAGAAGAGAAGTTACTTCACTTTAAAGGTTGCCTTCTGAAGGCAGGGTTGATCTCAATCTGAATACAATTTGAATTTATGATATTATAAAAACTGTAGTTTCTAGCAGCAGAATAATTGATTTAAATGATATGGCGTTAACGAGTCTTAAATAAAAATAAAGTACATGATTTTATATCAGAAGTTATTGTCCCGTAATTATTGTTAAAGGTTGCATAAAATATTGAAGAAATATAGTTGCATAAAAATTAAAGATGTGCTCCACCAAATATCTCTTTTAAAGGGTGCTTACCCATTTTTCATTATTGTGTAGATATTGTGTGTACATTATCGTGTGAAGTAAGAATCAATAAATTATTATTAAGAATAGTAAGCGAGAATGTGTGTATAATACTTCGTTCTACTTGGGTGACTCTGGCCCTTTCTGTTACTTTGTAAGTTTCCATTTCTGAAACTCACATTGCCTTTTCCGGAGGCTCCTGGGACTTGCGATTGAAATCAGAAGTCAATTAATTCGCTATATTTGAAGATGACTGTTAATAAGTTAAAAGAACAAAAGTAATGAAAGGAATGAAATGGGAACAAGTTAATGAAGTAGTGGAATTGACTTTCCGTTGCTTCCATATCCTGGTCTCGACGCAGTTCCGTAAATCGAAAAAGACAGCTGTATGACAGTTTTCAAACCTAGAAAACAAAGTGATGTAGGTGAAAATAAAATAAAATCACGGTATTAACTTAAATATAAGAATAATTTGATATTCTTACATTTAGATACACTATTTAGACAGAAGTCAGTCAGATTTATCTCAGATATCACATCATGCGTTTTAACAGCGAATATATTTCAGTTATCATTATTAATAAAAATTGATAGTGGAAGTATTTAAGTTAATATTAATAATAGTTGCTTGCAAAATATTAGTATTAGTATTAAAATGCACTGGTATAAATGTTTCGAATTAATTATAGCTGCTCCTTGAAATATAATATGATATGGCATACCTGGTTCCCCCTTCTGTCGTATAGATCCCTTATTCTCTTCTCATTTCACACCTCTTCTCTCATTCCTTCTTTATTATTTCCCCTTTCCTTTCTTCCGGGTCAAACCTTCCCAAAGGACTCGAGTATAAACCTTGTCACGTCTTCACTGGGTCTTTCATTTTCAGCTGGTAAACGTGCCCTGCAGGATCTCCTTTTCTGGAGGCTCAGGAAACAAAATAACTTCCCCGATCGGTAATTCCCCTACTGGTCGGGCTCTTGTTATTCCCACACCCCAGCCTCCCTTTCATTCTCATATTCACTCATGATATATTCAAATCCTCCCGAACTCCTGGATAATCTTTCACACAATACCTATTACTTATTCATGCGATACCTTTCCTACTACTACGATTCCATTCATAACTTGGTTTCTTTCTTCTATTCTTTTTAATTTCACAGGTCTTATGGACTACTAAAATACTTTGATGAAAACGAATTGGAATTTTGATTATATGATTCCTCGTAGAAAGGCAATAGGAATGTATTACATGGATCTCTATTTTTTAGTTTTGAAAATGATTTGCGTTTCATGCAAAAATTTGTGTTATCTGTAGTATAAGCGTTTCCTAACGATGGAACACTTTCTATTAGTGGGCCTTTTTAGGCCTACTAGGGAGACTAAGAAAGATTTGATATAGTTTCAATTCATTCCGTTAGATTTTCATTATTATCATATTGCTTTATTACAAATAATCCTGCGAGAGTTTTCCTGCTATTCATTCGCACATTCGGTGTTTGAAAAAATTAAATTATGTCATAAAGTGATTGTGTTATGTAATAAAGTGATTGGACCTTGCGGTCTTGCAGAGATGGGAATTGGATGTAGGTAAAAGTAAAATAAAATCACGTTACGTAAGGTAACACTGCACTATGTTGTTATTACCCGTTAATTTATGTTGACTATAATTATGTTTGTCCCACGTGGAAGCTTACCACTTTAAATATTACTTAAGCTCAATATTTCCATTAAATTTTTCAAAATTATGAATCATTTTCCATGTCCATCAAAATGGACAGACGACAGATGTGCATTAGTCGCAAAATACAATTGGAGACCAATCAATGAAGCACTATAGAAATTATGCCTCAACCAGGAAATTCGCTGAACTCATTTGACTTGACGATTCATGAAAATTTTCATAGGGAAAATATGCGTTTATGCCTTGCCTGTCATTTGTAAATTTAGAAGTTTCTTGTATAAAAATATCTACGAGTTAGTCTAAAAAAGGGCGTTTAGAATACGGTGACGGAATAACTTTTAAAAGATTAATCATAAGCCGAATAAGCCAGAATGGTGTAGCGTAGCAGTCCGGAATAAAAATTTGGAAGCTTTCAAATCAAGAACTCCAAGCCTATTTACAACGGAAATTTGCGTTTTAAATCATCATCTTCCCTCTCTCATCGCGGGAATAATCCGTCGCGTTACCTAAAGCACCATCGCGAAAAATCTTGTGTAGAGAGAGCAGAATCTCCGACTGTATTTTCGAAAAGGTCAACGAGTTTTTCCGGGAAGAATTTTTATCGCAAACAAGCGGGAATATAATTCTCGAAAAATGGAGATTTTTCTCAGAAGATTAATTTGAACTTAACGTCTCTGCATCAAAGCCTTTTTCTTTTTCCTTCTCATTTGGTGATTGCAATTTCGTCAAAATAAATTTTGTCATCTCCTCTTCTACGCTTAATGCCTCGCCAAAAATATAAATGTTTTAGTTTATACCTCTACCACCAAAATTTATTTGATATTTTTTATGGTATTTAATGTATCTTTCCTTCCTTAAGAGTGATATTATAGTGGAAACCGATTACACTTATCGTTTCTAATCTACATATTTGTTGTTAAATGAATGTTATGCCAACCGAATTCCTTGCAAACACATTCCACTGCTTTGTTTCATTAATGGGAGTACCGCATATATGACGCATATTTTCATAAAATATCAATTTTAAAAATCAGGGTGTGTCTTATATGAGGGTATTTATTTTTAATTTTTTTAATGATAAATTTAGAGCACTGTCTCAAATACGTTGCTAAGACTTCTACGCGTGTGTATATGTTATTTGTAAGAAAGATCAGAATTTTACGGTTATTTAATGAATAACGTTTTAACCTGTAGAAGCAATAAATAGATTAAGTATTTGACCTCAGCTTTTACTTGTTATCGTAAAATGCAAGGGTGCATGATTGAAATTATGCTATTGCTGCATTGTAAATACTTAAGAATATATTTCATGTTAGTTTAAATCCCATCAGAAATGACGTTTGCTCTCATCCGAAGTATACTGAGGGAATATTTTCCTTGCGGAGCCTGAAATTTGTTTGTCTTAGCCGTTTTTCTAAGTTACTTTGAACGATTTTTTTTAAGTCATAGGAATACGGTATGGTCCGATACCAATCTGTGTTTTTTTAATGATTCTTGGTGTCATCCATTTTCGTGAAGCAAGTGACTTCATATTAAAACTTCAGAGTTATAAATTGAATTCGCTGTAGCGGTGATGTAGAAAATTATGAGTTCTTCGAAATCATTAGCCGTCGGATCTCTTGATTTTTGATATCTCATGGGTGATATTAGCTAAACGCATTCTCGACTTAGAAATAATGAATGTAGTTTTTTTTCCAGTGTAATGCTTGAGGGTGCATATATTATAGTAGTGCTCTTTCATATTAATCAAACAGGATACTTTCATGATTTTAGTCGCTCTGAAATGTAATTTCAATTAAATCAGCCAGATATATATCAAAAGAGTAAAGAGACATTACTCTCCTTTGCTGATAAAATACTTTTACGTAATATAATAATAAAATACGCTCTTTGAGGTAATTTCACAAATTGCACAAAGAACAGTTATTGCTGTAAAAATATAAAGTTTAGTTTCATGTATACTAGCTAAAACAGGAGCGTGGATACATTTTGCCTTATTGTTTTACTTCCTCAAAAAATTATTTTTTCTTCTGCATACGAATTTAATACGTGAAATATTCAAGTTTATCTCCGTGGCAATCTCGGTTTAATGAAGGGTAGCTTTATCGAGAATGATCTCATTAATCACCCGTGCAGTTTCCGATTACACATCCGCAGACGGGAGAACGCCGCAGAATTAATTTTTGAAGCTTCGATGCAGCATCCGTTAAGAAATGAAGTAACATAAGAGAATAAGGGAAGAAAAAGTAAATTCGTTTGAAACTGTTTTGCGGCCGTTTCAAGAAACGGAGCCTCATAAGGTAGAAGCAATGATATAAACAAAAGTTTTTTATTTCCATTTTTCAATAAATATCGTAAAATAGTTATAAATTATCCTTATAAACGAAGATAAGGGCTAAAAGTCTCGTCTTTCATCCAACCTATGGCCATTTCTAATACAGATATTTATTGAAAAAGATAATTCTAGAGAAATTTAGAAGAAATTATGCTAAAAAAGGAGATGCAAAGAAAAAATATAATACTACATTCATCGAAATAAGAAGAGGCAAAGAAGAATGCAGACTGGTTCCGATCTCATTTTTTAGGATCCTTATCTTGCTGATTATAATCATCGGTATATTTTTTTTACTGACCTTCAGGAAGTTACGTTCATCGCTCGTAATTTGGTATTATTTGTAAGTATTTTGCATTCAATATACAGAATAAGTTATTATGTTTTTCGAAATCGGGTAACAATGATATGAAGTTAATGCAATACATGAAAATTTTATACATATGAAATATTAATTCACTAATAAAATATTATAATATTTAAAAGTATATTTAGGATAATATCTTTGATCTTTGAAATTCATAGATTGAGATTAATCTTCAAATGTAGGTGATCATTTCCCTTTCTACGAATCTGTTTAGTTATCGAACGACATTAAGAAATTACCAGTTCAATATTTGACACAATTTACCGGCATTAAATTATGATGACTTAAAGCTAACATTTTGTTTTGAAGATATTTCTCTGGCATGGTATAAGATAATTAGTACCAGCTGATGTGGTGAGCCGATCCAAATATGGTTATGAAAAAAATGACGCAGATGGAAAAGTAGAATAATTTATTACATAGGTTCCAGCTCTGACAGATCTGACAATATTCTTAACTCCAGTCAATTACCAGCGTCTGCATAATAGTTCCCCTTTGCAAGCTGAAAAAGAGCACGGAGTCGAAATGTTAATAATGATGGAGAGGATCGGAATCAATTCTAACGGAAGAAATGGGAGTGGATAAAAATTAAACTCGATAAAGTGACGCTACTGTGGCAGGAATTGGGAATTGAATTTGCGAGCAGAATTGGAGAATAGAAAGCACTTTGGATGCTTCCCTGTCAGGTTCATGATCAAATGTCACTAAATTTGGAACAATGCTAACGCATTTAATTGATACTATGCTACTATCTTTAAGGTTTCTTCAGAATTAATAGATAGTTTAATTGACCGAAGGACTTCTATATTATTAGAAGAGAGTAATTACTCTTTTGATAAATAATTATAAATTGAGAGGTATATTTTCAATGGATCTCACTGTCAAAGAATGGAATGTTTTCCTAAATGATAATAACCCTCAGATGAAGAATGATTTTCAAGAGTAGGGTCATAAATCCTTATAATAAGCCTTGATTATAAAGAGTCAAGGCATTTCATATATGCCTCATGGTTTATGTCACTCTCTCAAGTTGTTAATGATGCGAGTCATCCAGAAACAGCTAGAATAATATAAGCTCCACTAATGGATAATTTTAGCTTTACATTGAGCCCTAATTTTGCAGTAGCTTATAGAAGCAGAACATTAAAAAACCTCTTAATGTCAGGAAATTTCGTCATATTTGGGGGAAATTCGGATAAATGTTCTTAAATTCTGAGGTTATTTTATGCATAGTATACGGAAAAAAGAATACAAAGCAGTCGTAAGTACAAATAACCATTAATTAACTGTTTTAGAATATACCTGTATTAAAGTACGTCAGAGGAATGTTAGACATTTAAAAGAAAAAGAAATAAAATATGACACCGGATTGGTGATAGTACGTCCAACGTTATAAGTTATAAAAATGCTTCATATCAAGCATTAAATAATTATTTAAGAAAATTCTGAAATGCATATGCATCGAAACCCTGAGCCTTTTTAACATTACATATCCTACGATGCTATTACAATAGACTGCTTAATTTCAGTTTTTTTTAACATTTAATTTATAAAATAAATAGCACTCCATCAAATTCTATTCTTATTTTACCTCTGCACGGTGAAGTTAAAAATTTCCACAGGAAATGAGATAATACGCATCCTGTCCCTCGGTGCCCTAATCGAATTCCTTTCCGATCTCAATATCGGGTAATGGATGGCGAGGAAATTTCATCAGACCAATATGATAGGAGACGAATGTCGAACATTTTTTCTCTTAGTCTATTCGATCAAGAAGTTGGATTAAGAAGTGTCTTACTCTAGAAATTAGGTCATCCGACGGAGACACAGTGGGTCGGAAAATTCTCGAGTGTGGGAGACATCAAATTATTGGATGGATCGAGAAGGCCTAGGATGTGATAAATATTGAAGGCTTAAGTTATTCGAAGGTTTAAATAATAACTAATGCCAACGACAACGGAAGAGATGAGAAATTTTGTATGGGAATGTAATGAATATACATTACCGTAAAACCTGTCTTCAAGGGAATCTTTGGAAATCTGTCTTATCTGGAAAAAATCTTGGTCCCATTAGATTCCACTAAAGACTAATTTCGCTTTATATCTATTAACCTCATTAACAAAATTAACATTTTGGATAAAATGTACTTTTATGGGTAACTTTAACTAACTAGAAAGCAATTTTAGTAAAATAAGCAACGCATCTGCAGGTCCAATTTATTAGTGACTAATTAGTTAATTAAAATTTGACAATAGCCAATCAATGAGTAAATGACATCCGAAATCGCATTAGTTCAGAGGCATAAAGTTATTTTCCTTCGATTCTTTACTTAATAACAACGAACGCCTTGTCATTTACTATCTCACGATGAATAGATGAAGGTACTTTGAACAAGGGTAAGAAAGACTCCGATTCTATCACTTCTGAACACAAATTACGGGGATACGACGGAGACAGGCGAAAAAGGAATTATGTGGTCATGAAGCGTAGAAGTTCAAGGGGATTCAGGAAGCTGTAAGAAGTTGATGAGATCGCAGAAGGATAAGAAAGGTCGTTAGGAAGTTCTGAGAGGAGTACGGAGGGAGAGGAAGCGGTTCTAGAAAGTATGGGTCAACGAAGTCAGAATTAAGGAATACACTACCCGTAGCTTTAGTACGATATTAATTTGATGACTTTTATATTTCTTGGAATATTCTTAATCTGCTATGGAAGAGCTGCATCATCGAGGATTTTCTGACTTTTGAAATAATATTCACTCCTTCGTTTACTAGTATTGGTTAATTTACTGATTGCGATTACAAATAAATATATTTTTATATAGATATATTAAATATATTTATTATTATATAGATATATTAAATATTTTTCTGATTTCAATAGAAAATTCTGGTCCATAGGCTTCTTTTTACAGCTGGTTGAAACAGACCCATATTGTATTTCTGTCTAATTTACATATTGTCATCTATGCTACATAGAATATATGTCTATGTACATTGGATCGAATTTAACTAACGAATCTAATACAGCGATCGAAAGATGTTTGTTTTTATCTTTTATCATTCAGTAGAAAATTTGGGCATGAAATAGTAATAATCTCTGTTTAAATTTTCAGAACACATTTGGCTGTTATTAATATTCATTGGTAATAAACATGTCAAGTAAATCTAAATTAAATGATCTTCCTATATTATTTAAAAACAGATGGTCATAATTAATTGTATTTATCAATTCAATTTTAGTAGTTCTTTTTATGGAAATAGATTCGCTAGAGATTGCTCACTCGTGTGGATGTTTTTATAGATCAAGACCTAATCACTCTTTAAAGAACCACGCTAGTAATAGATCGGAGATATTCATACTCGGACACCTTCTACGCCTACTTCATGGAAAGCCTTAATATCAGATCGGTTCCCAGCTACTTTGCATACTCCTTTCTCACTCACCTTATCTAAAGGCACCAATATATCTTCTTCATCCTTTCATAGTATTCTGATAGTCTGCCGATATGGTAAGCTCATTTTGTAGGCGTCGCTGAAAATTTCCCAGTGAGTGATGAATTTTACTTGAGCTTCCAACGAAGGGAAGATGCAAGGAATATAAGCTTCCCGAGAAATTGGACTTTTTTCATACTGAGAGAATGAGACTTTTACTATGGACTTAAAGAAGTGAAATGGTCATATGCCTTTGCGCGTATTAACTCAAGCCTAGAAAGAAGAAAAGGACGAATTTTTTGTTTGACCAAATTTTTAGAACATCAATAACTTTATCTAATATACTGCATGTTAGTTTTTCATAATACGCAATTTATCTGAGTCCAAGATGGAGTGAATGGAATAAAAGCAATGTTGGGTCAAGTTCCTTTGCCGAGATCAATAAAATCAATGCATCTTAGAAAAGAGACATGCATCAAAATTTTACAGATGCGATTTTTTCTCCATTTTATTGAACGTTCAATGTATTCAGAATGGAGACAAGTTTTTGATGATAAATTCTAATTTTAATATATTATTCATTAACAGTGCCTAAAATCTTCTTCGATGGAGGAACGAACAAACGACTGCAGCAAAGTTTAATATTACTTCTCCGAGGACTATAATTACGATTCAAACAAATGTAGCTTTATTTTTGAACAGATTTTGAAAATCGAAGTTGTGTGTTTATACACTTCTCTGACGGAGAATAGCATACTCATCTTAATAGGGTGTTCCTTTTCTGACGCGGTGGTGCGGATTTACAAATAATAATTAACTAAAAAGAAGGAGTGTGGATTAAATATTGAGAATACATTTGAGACGAAATGACTGGATATTAAATTTTAGATTCATTAAGATTTTAATAAAATTAAATGAGCAGAATTCTATGTACCATAGAATACATAACGTGCAAAATAAATAGCATACACTATTTCTAGCATAAGAGGATTGTAATGCAAACTTTTTAGATAAGAAATTTACAATAATTGCTAGGAAAAAGTCATCCTATATTTCATACTCATCCGTTTTACGAATCTCTTCTGGAATATTGTGATTGAAGTTCTCAAAAATACGTTACGGAAGGGGTTCAATACAACAAGTGCTTTATTACATGATGTTTGAGTCAATCTGTCAACTCATTTGTCGATTCAAGGCGGGTGTTATTGCTCCCAAGTTTAAATTCATTGCTGCACGTTAAAACTCAATAGATTGAAGTTTTAGATTTAAATTCAGCTTACGATATGAATTAAAACATTTAACAAGGAGTGTGAAACCACATCTAAGAGTTGACTGAATAGAAGCTCTCGAAATAAATTAAAAATATATGGCTGTAAGACATGCAAAAAGACATTTAGTACAAACAAGACACCAAATATTTGGTTTCTACTCAACATTTCTTCAGACGGAAGACGTAAGATTTTTCTTAGAGGAAATATTTTGTGAATTCAAATGATTGCCCAAGCGCCTTCTGAGTTCATCCAAGTCTTCCTTCTATCTGTTCGGGGTATAATCCAATTTTCAAAAATTTAATATTGTGGGATCTATCAAATCGACATTCGCACGTGAGCGTTTGCCAGTATCTAGGACGCAATTTTCTGCCGGAAATATTTCGTTCCTTTCCTTAAAAATAGAATACCAACCGATTCCACCCCGGTCATTGCCCTTGGTGGCATAGAAATGGAACTCGCGGGTCATGAATGAGAAGTGAAATGACGTATGGATAGTGCTTTTTATTAGCAGTTCATTCTAATGCAATTACTTTTGTCCATTTTGGGTCATGAAATTTATCAATTGTACGGAGTATTCCAAAATTAACTCGACAAAGGAAATGAAGCAGTTGACAAAATACGCTTTGTACCCATTGTCAGCAATTTCAGTCTATAATAGCTATTCATTAGATAAATATTGGAAATACCATAAATAATTAAAGATAAAATTTACTTACGTGTCGCGGAAAAGGCAATTTTATGTGATTTATTAGCTTCTTTTACTCCGATAACCCAATTGATTAGAAAGGCAATTCCTAAAGTAAATAGCACAAAGGTCATTACAGTTTAGTTAGTAGCGATCTACAAACTTGTAAAATTTTTCATTTAGCCATCGCTGAAAATTATTGTTCAAAAATTAGCATTAAATATGGTAGTATCCCATAAATATGGGTAAATATTTGTATAGTTATGAGTTTTCCTATTTCAGAATAATAATATTGTGTGCTTGAACGCTACGTATATCTCGTATTTTGTATTTATATGAATCACTAAGATCTCATATAACGAAAATTTCTGTACATGAGTTATTTTTCATAAATAAGAAAATATTTTGCGCAAGCGCCACTACATATAGGTTATGCGTGTAGTTATTTTAGCTTTAGAGTTATTCTTCGAAATATATCATTCACTTAAGAATAATTAACTTTTCATTAGCTGCTAATTATTAACTTTTTCTTTTGCAAAGAGCGCCATCTACTAACAGATTTGCAACTAATAAAACGATTGCTGACTGAAAGTTGGTGGGTGAAAATTTTAATGATAGTAAAAAACATGTTGACATAAAAGATTCTAATAAGACTCTATATATGCTTCCTATAGAAGATTTAATTTTTTATATAACAGTATTGGAGAACTACTTTCACAATTCCCATAAGACTGAGAAAGTCAAGGACCACCAAATCGCAACTAGGAGAAATTTCTTTCATGTAACCAGCTATTATAACAGACATGGCTCCAATACATTAAATGTTGTAATTCCCAATTTATTTAATAGTTTGCCAGAGAACTTGTTGAACCTAAAAACAATGTCAGAGGTAAAGAGGGGCCTGAAAAATTATTTGTTAATCTGATCAAATAAAGTAAAATACACCAACTATTTCTGAACTACATGAGAACTCCCATGAGCAAATAAATAAAGCAAATAAAAAACCCCCTCAGCATTACATGGCTCAGGAGGACTAGAATGTTTATATCCATGTATAGCAAAGATTAATTATTGTAAAAATATGTGCCAGATACTGTTTTATATATTATTATATGTACTAATATTGCATTATATATTATTATACACGCCTTTGTATATTGTATCTTATATTATTACACGTATTAATGTTGTATGCTTGTAATCTGACTTCTTTAAACTTCTTCAATTTTAGTTGTGTGAGGCCAATCATGAGAATGGATTTGGTAAACATACCCGTTCACATGCACAACAGAAATTTATACAAAAGAATTATCGGTTGCTTCCGGAATAAAAAGGAAGCAGCGTGAATTCAGATGGAATGAAAAAGTATAAAATTAACACGAGTGACGTAAATCCACTGCACATGACGTGTGTCACAGATGGTTGTCGAGACTTTCGAAATAATCCCTTATTAATGACAAATCTGGTCATAATTGGAAGTGCCCCCATTTGTTGCGTGAATGTCACGATATTCATCTCTCGAAACGGTGAAAATGGGGGGCACCCTTACTGCAGCACAATCAATTTGCATGAAACCGATGGGAAAGTTTAATATATAATTACGCCGTAGTTTATCTCCTGATCAATTGCTATCATCTCGGTAGCAATCGTTAAATTATTCATCGATCCTTAAAATAGGTTTTGAATATTTAAAATAAGTGCATTGCTTCATTTAAATATTAATTAATAACCGTTCCTCTGGTGAAGCTAGGGAAAAAGTATACGTAAAGAGAGATTGATAAAGCGGATGGAAATGGTTAAAATATGTCAAAGTTCAAAACACTTTGTGTATAGCTGAAATATTAATTATAACCCTAGAATTAAATACACGTATGAATAAAAGGTGCTTGCATACTACAAGTTAATTGGTGATAAATCTTCATTCGTAGGCCATTACTTTGGGAAGTGTTTACAAAAACATTCCGAAGTTTACCTCAGTTTTACATGTGGTTCATGTAGTAGAATATAAGGCATATGAGATTACAAATATACATCCTGTACGAGCACTGGGGTCTAATATATAGACCTATAACAATCACTTCTAACTTCTCCTCCGCACAAATGTTCCGTTGCTGAAAGAATAACCGAAATAACTCACTGCACCGCCAATGATAAATGACAATTAATAACGATAAATTAATTTCAAAAGAAAAAGAAATGCAAAATAACTTGGGATAGAATAGAAAAAATGTAGCTTCTTTAATTTAGATATACGAGGGTGGTCTGAAAAGTTTCCGACCTTAGATTTTTAAGAAATCTAAAGAAAATTTTCAGAAAAAAAATCCAGCAATGGCAAAATGTCGGAAACTTTTCAGACCTCGCATGTAATTATGACATGAAAGTAAATGCAATCTGAGATCGAACAATAAATATGATAGGATTTCAGAAAGATGTTAATATCATAGGCGTTGTATTTGAGGAAAATTTTATTTGAAAGACGTTGTAAATGAAAAAAAATCATTTACAAGTCTGTATCCTAATTGCTGCATTTATGACGTCTGTTTTATAATTCCTGTATTTATACTGACCCCTTAAGTCTTCCTAAACAACGGAAATCCTCCTTACCAAGAAACATGGAACATTTTCCTAAACTCACGCTAATTTTCCACGCGCCCGTGACGGATTTATATTCACGAATATGCACAGGCACTCATCCCCGCCGTATTAATGCTCGCTCGGCATCATTCTGCGCATTTTGAACGTTGGAGCTTCTCATATAATCCTCCTTTTCGCCTCTTGGAACACTCTTTTCAACGCTCCGTTCTGCGCCTCGATCAAAAGTCAGTTTCCTGAATATAGACTTCCATTCGATACACATGGGAAAGCAGGAAGTTTTATTTTTTTCGCCACCACCGTTACCGCGAAGCACTACTGCGCCACCGCGTGATTCTGCTTCCGAAAAGATTGCGACGTCATTCCTTCATGTAATACGTGATTCTAAGCCACTGAATGCAAGAGTCTTACCGAATTGCTCCTCAAAGTATTCCTGATGAAAAAAGGTGGCGAATAACGATAGCATTCCAAGGTTTTAAGGCCGTCAATCCACTGTTACATTTTGGATTTTGTAGTTAAAAGTGACGGAGATTATTGTGAAAGAACAGTTCAGTACACAAGTACTGATTAAAGTACTGTGGTTTCTTCTAATGAGAATAAAGCATTGGAAGATACATGCACTTTCAGATACCTGTAGCGCAACGAGTGAGAGAAATCATTCGCAGTTTTGAGGGGCGTGCGCAGAAATGAATTTGAAAAGCAAAAAAAAATTCTAAAAAAAAGAGGATATTGTAAAATTAAGAATGAATGTAGAATATTTCTAAATAGTATATTTTTAAAATATATATTAATCTATGATAGATTTCGAGAACGTAAAATTTACAAATTATAGATTTGATCCATACATATAGGTTAATTACCTTGAGAAAATTTCTCGCAATATAATAAAGCAGAGTATGTGAGAGTAATTTGTTCGATGCTAAATGCAAAGAAAATACAGAAAAAGAAAATAACAAAAGCAAAAAAGGCAATTTTAAAGATTTCTGTAGCACTGTAAATGCTGTACACTTTACAGTTCTGTAAAATGCGGAACATTTGGTCATCAATTTGAACGAAGTATAAAAGTTGAAGAAAACGGAGTTAGAGAGAAATTTGAACGATACACAATTTGAACTGAGTTATTAGCTGCTCGGAAAAAATCTCCTTCTCTTTCATACTGGTGGAAAATTCTTCTGGGAATCCAAGCTTATATATTTCTATTCGGATGAAACCTTCATTTAAACTCTGAACCCAGGGAATGGATCTAAATACGCCTGGAAGCAATTTCCACCTCAAATACCTCGGGTTTACGTTCATTCATTCGAACCTTATCTCTTCCACCGAACATGGTCTTCCTGTATCATTTTAGAGCTCATATTCGGACTATACCTACAATTTCGGTAATGTGTACTGTTGAAATTTGACCAGAAATAATCGTACAAATTTCCCGTGCTAAGCTCTGGCATATAAAAGTATTAAATCGATTTTCTGATAAAATAAAATTCAAAGAGATCGCAGTTCCTGTTTATTTCCGTGGTGATTGTTGCTATGCGCGCGTGGAAATAGTTTAATTTAAATCATCTCTCCGTACTTAACTCCGCAAATGTACTTCTATTTGTATGTACTTCTATGTACTTCTATCTTTCTTTCTAATGTAACTGTTAATTTCTGTAGTATTAAAAATTTATTTTATTTCAAATAAAATATGGAAAGCTGAATTATCAAAATCATAAGGCGTTTATTCTAAGAATCTTAATGCAAGATTTCCATTCATTGATTTTCCAAAGTTTAATAGAGAAAAATATTGATACTACCGCACCGCTAATTACAAATTTGCAGTAATGGCATTATTATATTACTCACATTTAGTTCATAGCGTTGTTTCCACATCCTTGTGATTAAAAAAATCGGTGTTCGGAAATTTTATGCATAAATATCATATTACTATGGAACTTTGGGTAGTCGAATGAATTATCATATTTCTTGAAACCTAAAACTCGCACAGAGCCGAAAAAGTTTTATTTTAAATTGGATTATCCCAGATTTCATGAAATTTTAGTAGAATCCAAAATATTGTAGCATTGATAAGCATTTTATCTATGCATGATAATACGATACTTTTGTTCATTACTTAAGGTATGTACAGAAAGATTGCAAACGTTATAATTTTCATCATAGGGTGAGAAGATCAAATTAGCTTAGATTAAATGCTTCAGATTCGTTTTTTCCCTCTGAACGACATTCAAAACTTGGGCACATCATCTTAGATTCGAAAATATATGGTATATGAAATATAAAAGTTCCAGTCATAATATTTCTGAGGAGTAAAGTTGAGCAATTATCTCTTTTTTGCGATGACGATCCGAGAATGCATAAATCTCGCGCACAGAAATGATTGCATAATTAGGGCCATAACTTATCTCCTCACAAAGGAGGAGAAAAATAAATTAGCTCGCGAAAAAACCAGCATTGAAGCAGAATGTCGGTCTTTTGGATTAATGGCGTAACTTTAAAACGAACAGTGCCCTTTAAAAGCTTGCCTTCGTCAACATTTCATCCTCGCGGTGGCCAACTGAAGAGAGGGGAGAGTACGGGAAGGGAAGACACTTCTCATCTCTAAATTTGACTTCCTCAATTAGAGAGGATGGCCTTTACCCTGTTATACATATTCCATGATGAGAAAGAGTTTATGCACAATCCTTTAATATTAATTTGTTGGAAATTATCAAACAAAGTTATTATTTATTGAATTCAAATTATTGACGATTAAAATATTTTCCTTCCTTTAGTATTCCCATAAATTTTTCTGAGCTCCTTCGCGTTCTGTTGATTGAATACCTATTTCCACTCATAGGCTAGACCTTAAATAGTTTAAACCTTTCAGGTATGTCGCACAATGGGTCACTCTAGTGATAAAATCATATTTTTGTGATAAGGGACTGGTACATTATGATGTGCCTTTCAATTCATATCTAGAATTACTTATGGAAAAAATAAAATTAATTATCATCTGAGAAATAAGGCCATAACCAACTGAAGAATAAAATAATAAGAATGCATTTTACATTCGTCGAATATATAGTGACCGTTTTTTAATTTCCTATCGAATTTTTATCTTTATACTCAAAATAGATTCATTCGGGCTGTGGTTTGATTTGAAAATTCTATCTCTAAGAAGAATGGGAATGAAGGTATAATTTATATACCATAATTTTAGCCGCATTTATTGCATAATTACATTCCTATATTATTATCTTTATTACTCTTAATTCCTATGCATAGAATAAGTTCTTAAAAGTAACCGAGAAATTAGCATTTTATAGATTTAAACGACTTTCTGAGTATTGAAAATTTTATCAAATATCACATCTCCAGTATTTTAATACTTAAAATATTAGTTGTATACCCCTAGAATTATTTTGTAATTGAGAATTTTATATTTTTTGACTCTCCACTATAAATACCACAAGATTTACTATTTTCAACTTAAAATTCTTTCGTCTCAAAATGTAGTGGTAATCTGTTAAATTTGCTGCATAATGAAGCTAATTTCAATCGATCTACAAAAACATGTTTTCTTAAAGGTCGCGCAATTTTCGTTTTGGCTGAAATTAGACTACGAATCATCTGATTTATTTCAGGAAAGTAATTGGATTAGAGATGCGAATTTTTCGAGGATTACAGTAACCGAAGATGATATAATTTCTCTACTAATACAAATTCCCTCAAAAAACGTAATTTCCAGAAACATTCAATCAAAAATGATCCATCTGAGGCCATCCTCAGCACCCGTGGTATGGGACCGATGTTAAATTCCATTAGGGGTCGAGAAAGAATCGACCCAGCGAGGTGGATAAGTGGAAATAAAACGGTCCACGAGGAGAAGGGACGCAACTCGTTATGCTGTGAGAGAGAATGAGGGATGAGGCCCAACTCTCTCTTTCTCATCTGGACTCTCCCAGCGCTCGTATTTTCAAACGGGGATCCTGTCCAAATGATCCCCAAAGTAAATGAGGCACCGCGTACCGCTTGGATCATTAACTTCCTCGAGATCCACGCCGAATTTAGACCCGGGTTAGCTTCGGGAACTGCGAAATTGTCAGTTTTATAATTAAACCTCTCTAGGATAAGGGAGAGAATAACTTTACGATTTTGCTCGGGAATATAATGGGATGGATTGACCGCGAGGGCTTTCGGAATGTTCCCCACTGAAATGAAGACGCGGTCGGATTATTACGGGAATATTTATTGTGCGTCTGATCTCTTTCTCTCTCTTATTCAGTTAAACTGTTGGCGCCTTAAGAAGTATATAATTCGCTTTGCTTTCTAAAAATGATTTTTAAGAATCAAATGTAACTTATTATGGGAGGTAATCGATCATAACTGAACTGAGTTGGTATAAAATAATAGGTGAAATTCCCAAGGAAATTAAAAATGTCTCATAGGACAGGGACTTGCACTCTACGGGAGAACGCTTTAGCCAATTCTGTCTAACCATAAAAAATAGAATACCCTGAATAGGTAGCTTCTTACTTGTTTCTAGCGTCCATCCGGAAATGAACGTCACGGGACCTAAAGACTAATTTTTTGAGAAAAAGTTTTCTTTAAGCAGGATTTGAACCACTGAGGATAATCTTTGGATATTTCGGAAACTTTGGAAATTTGGAACCAGACACTCTAACCGCTCGGCCATTTTGAAGTCAAGGTTCGCGCAGAAGAAATAGGAGATAAGTCTACAAAAGGCTGGTTAAGTAGGCTATTGCATGAGCCTGCCAGATACTGACAGATAATATGACAGATTCACTTTTACATAAATACCCCGCGCGCCGTTGTATGACGTAAGGAATGGGGTGTGAACACCGACAGATAATACTTTAATGCACCGATTTTTTTTTTAGTTATCTTCGGTTGTGAACTTTGATTGATCTGCGATTGCATTCCAGCGTAAGCTGATAAAACTCCGATCGGTATGCGATCCATTTATAAAAGGCAAATATATTCATTAGAAATGTCTTAAACGTAGAGTAGAATAGCACATTGATATGCCACGATCGCAGCGTAGCCCTAGCAGCCAAAAGAAACGGCGAGTTCCAGAGGCGTCATCGCTAATCACTGATTGGCTGCTGTTAAGTTCAGCAGCAGACATCTAATCTGCTACTTATGAATATATATGTAAACAACTATATCTTATAAACTCAGGGAAACTACTAAGATAAAACGGTTATTTTTTACATTCAATTCTCTATTACGCTAAACAGATCTCATCTCAAAATCACGAATTCACCTAATAACCTCCTTGTAAACACTATTGTATTCTATGTATATTTATCTACAATTATTACTAGAAACCTTATGACCATAGTAGCCCTTTTTGATGTCAGGAGGTATTTTTGGGAATTTTCTTAGGTAAGTGGATTTTATCTTGGAGATGTAGGAAAATTTGGGCGGCAGTTTACTTGCTTATAATATCCTACAAGTGTATTCTTTTTCGAATTTTTTTTCGGAGATATTTTGGCCAAAATATATTGTTAATCACACTAATACGATCACATATTGCAATAAACCTCTCACAAATCCAATAAAACGAGAGTATTCAATTATGTTGGAGATATCGTTTCATGTTTGAAGCCATTCTCACGCTAGTAAGCACGATATGGTCTTAGGTCATCAATCATCCCCACGTCAAGATAAAAGGGGCTAACTCGAAATCTGAATGCCATTTTTGCTCCGTACGAAGGGAAACAGAGAGGCATCAACCACCAGAAGGTTCTGATACAGTTCTGTTACGGACGCACAGGTGGTTTCTTGCTGATGTAGCCATCAATCTTCCATCACCAGAGGCGTTTAAAGGATTGAAGGTTGAATGCAAGGTAAATGCGGATTCAAGGTGGCACGTGTTTTTCCCCAAGTCAAACGCTGATGTTTCCTCTTTTAAGTTCTAATCGTACTTAGAGGAAATTTATTATTTTCAACCATCTGGAGCTTGACTATGTGGTGCATCAAGATCATATCTTAAATTTCCCGCTCTTTTCTTTCCGTACGGCGGAACCTAACGTAATGTCTAAATCCATTACGACAAATCCGCATCCCTCCTGAAATACTAAAATAGGTATCCCTTATCCGATTCTCTTGGGATTAAGTTCGTTTCGGAACTCGGAGTTTTGCAGATTTTGAATAACATTTCTTTGATTTGAAACAAATGATCAGGTGGAGTGTAGTAGAATTGAGACTACTTGTAACGAACGTAAAGGATACCAAATACCATACCAGTCTGTGGTTTTTTCATGAATATCCAATAAAAAAGGAATTATTTCGTATTGAAATATCTGAATAAAAGTATCTGAATTGTAAAATTTAAGTTAATTAATATTATTTATCCGTAAGCTATTTAAGTAAATTGCAGAAGTTAAGCTGTTATCTTTGTTGGCATTAAAGATATGATCCTTTCCGATGAGAAAGATGACTTCTTATATAAAATTATTAACTTTATTATTTTACTACCAAAAACTCTTCTAGTTTCGTTAAAAGAGATTGGAAAATAAAAATTAATATTTACAATTTTGGCCTCCATTAAATTGAATTATGGATAATGGTTCTTTTTTTTCAAAATACTAACGCACATTAAATTGTTATCCTTTCATCCAGCGTGTGAATGAAGAGATTCGTTGTAGAGCTCAAGAGAGTCAGTAATAGGAGGGAGATAGTCATGAAAATGTCAGAGAATAAATATCTGCTTTAGGAAATATTATATTTTGCTATTAAAAACATGATATGCATTATTGCCGAGAGAAGATTATAGGGGAAAACTTACATATAGTGAAAAAAAGAAGTGAAGAGATAAAGCCAAAGTAAGTATCCACGGTATAAAATAAAGAGATAAATGGCAGAAAGAGAGTTTGATCGAGGATAGAGCGAATGAAGAAACTTCTGAGTTAGAGCGAGATTGGTTTATTATTATAAATAAAGAATGTTCAGTCATTTCGAAAAGGATATGCATCAGTAGAAAGTAACTAGTTAGCAAGATTTACTAAGTAATAGGAAGAGTATTAATAACGTCCTTTTATGTTAAATTTGTATTAATTTATATATAATAATAACGTATGTAACTGCATGTTTTTGGTTTCCAAGAGATCGATAGAATTTTTTTAAATACTATTTCAGTCTACATGTAAAAATATTACCTATCCCAAGGAAGGTAGACCAATATTAATTATAATAACTTGAATTAACCGTCGGAATGAAAGTGATAATCTTTTGAAATCCATTGTTTAAAACCAATAAAATATCTAAATAAACAAAAATAAAAAAATCATAATCTAATAAAGAATAAATTGCAATGAAAATAGTAAAAGAGTGACTGCAGATATGAGCTGGATTGTCTCTATAATCGTCAGGAATCAACATAAATACGCTCATTGTTTCTCCTTCCCTTTAGCTTCTCTGGTCAGAACCCCTTGACTCATACATCATTCGGTTCCCTTGACCTTTAAGCCGCTTTTACTCCTCCCTGTTATGTAAAATTCATTCGGTCATATCTAATCTGCCGTATCCTTAATCTTTACATCGGACATCCCTCCATCAGCTACAATATCCGTGACTCTGGAGCATTCAAAAAATGAGAAAAACAGGCCGATAGTAAGAGAGAGGTTTATGATATAGCTGAGAGTCGGGAAAGAAAAGGGTGAGGTCTTTCCCTCCTTGCATTATCAGGCCTGATGACGCTGATGTTGGCGAATCCAGACTGCTTATACTACCGTAGTAATAATTAAGTTCCTTCCTATGCTACGGCCTTGAAATAAGTTACGTATGAGCATATCGAGTGTATTTTCATGTACATAAGAGGCTGAAAACTCTCCAATTAAGATAGAAAACGTCGATGAACGTCTCTCAATTTCTCTTTATAGAAGTGTAAGCCCCTGTTTGCCGACCTTCTAAAAATCACTATAAATTATTGCGAATTTCAGTAGCTATGTTCACTCATCCTCAGTGTGTGAATTCAGTAATGTTTTCGGCTATTAGAGTTTTTTGGACATCTTATTAATTAACAGTTTAGTTCCATTTTGTTTTCTTTCATAAATAATATGAGTAAAATTTTTATTTCAAGTTAGGGATTCATAAATATAAGTTTTATCAAAAATACAGTTTTACATGCAAATATAGACTATTGGCAATTTCACAAAATTTCTAGACTTATCGCTTTGAAGTGTGAAATTTTTTTACTGAATTGCTCCTAGTTTAAGCAAATATTAAGTTTTAAAATATTCTGTTCAGATCAGGTATGAAATACAAAATGCTGAAGAATGTATTTCGAAAGCAGAAGTGAAGAAAACCGACATGATCGGGACTCAAACCCAGGTCTTCCACTTTTCGGGATAACAAGTTTGACCAATCAGGGATGTTGGTCGGCCTATCGATCGTCGAGGGAAATTCGGTGGTTATTAATAAAAAATTTTTGAAAAATTATTATTACTGCAGGTATACATTTTCTTAATACAGCTGTTTAATTAAAGCCAAGTTAAAAAGCTCTGGTAAAGTATAAAAATTTGTCTGTTAGGCGCTCTAATACGACCGTTAATAACATCTGTGTCAACTGACACTGAATTTTGTTTCGTCTTTCATTCAATCGCGAGCGAAAGATTAGTATCGAAGTCGATCTCAGCTGAAGATAAGTTAGCTTGGGAAATAGGATACCGAATCCGAAGGATGTATACGGTCTGAGTTAGAAAGTTACTTTTGATAGAACTAGCCTTCAGAAGATGGACCATCTCATAGAATCTCGTCAGGGAAATGGGTGAATGTGATCCATCCACTTCGGGGCGGGACGGTGCGTGTGCAGTGGTGTATGAGTAAGAGGAATTAAACCCGAACTCGGTATGCGAAGGATTTTCCAAAGGAAGGGTCAGATAAGACGATAGGAGAAACTTGGAACTCAGCGTGCTTCCGGTTAAGCCCTTTTCCCTCCTGTGGCCCCCAATGCCTTATCCAGGGCCATCTCATTCACCTTCGCCCCCAGCAGCCCCAAGGGGCTTCCCTGATGGGTCCATTAGCGGAGTCGGATCTCCTATGTTATTACGCAAGCCCTCTTGGATATAATCCTTCCCATTTGCGTGGTATTTATAATACAGACGGAAACAGAGGAGACTGTAAGAGCCGAATCTTGGGAGATCCTTCAAAGGTACAGTCCATCCCTGGAGGGTCCTCCTCGACGAAATGCAATGTGAACCGTTTGAATTCCTACAGTCTGATGCTAATTACATTATGGGTAGAGAGGGTAAGTTTAGGAACTTTTTATGAAGATTTGCTCAGAAGTGAGTGGCTCACTCAGTTTATGCATGAGAGATACTTCTTCAAAGATGAAAGGATGTTTTCATTGAATCATTGATGACACTATAACCGATATTAAAATTTAAAGGCTAAATTTTCCACTCAACTAAATTAATCTTCTTATGAGATTTTTTCTCATCTTGAGAACCCTGTATCATAAATCTCAATCATGCGTCACAACAATCGTGTTTCATAAAATCGAAGGAACTCCACGCCAAAGATATATCACTATATACCATTAAATTTGTAAATAAAAAATAAATATCTGACCCTGAGGATTTCATTAAAATTGCAAATAATTAATAATTATCGAAACTTGTTCTTAAGCTTACTTCTCATTTTGCTATTAAGTTATTGACAGAAAAATTAATTTAAAAATCAAGTAAGTAAAAACTGAATTAACGGAGGAATTGAAGTATTTCGACTGTTTAAAAAATATTTAACTTTATGTTTAAATAGTATGAAGGTAGTATATCGTAAGGCAAAGAATCAAATTAATATACACTGCAGATTGTTTTATGTTTATTTCAAGAAGGTATAGAAAATTTTTCATATTATTATTATTATTATTGTTGTCTTACAGCTTGAAATTATATTGAGTTTCTTGATCGTATATTTTTGTGGTTTAAAATTTTCTACCTACCTTGTTCACTTCATTTGCTTGTGATTTTCAACTAATATTCCTGAGCGCCAATTATTGAATTAAAAACTCATCAATTAAGTTTAAATTTTTAGTTTCATTTGATTTTAATGTTTTCTAGGTAAATTATTTCTTTCTATTATCGGGTATAGGTGTTATTAAATTTGGTAAACAGGCCTGTAATATAACGCAAATCTTTCACATAATTTCGTTTTCCAACTAAGTAAGAAAATAAAAATCCCTGGAAACCTTTGCGATCGTTTTTTGGTTCTTTCCATAAAAATACAGAGTTAAATTTTAATCTAATATCGGCCAACTTCCCGCCAGCAATTTTCAGAATGAAACTTTTTTGCAATTTAAGTTTCACGGAGGGGGAATTTTCGCCTTTCTCTTTGAGCCCACAACAATAAGTGAAGAGGGAGTTAATTTTCCCTCGTTTCTTTTTTGACTTCCGAAATTTCGTAGCATAATGAGAAAGGACTTAGTTCTTTGGAAATCCTCTAAGGATTAAGCGAAGGAAGCCATAAATTAGCAGCGGCAAGTCAGGAATCATTCAGCGTCTCTTTTCCTTTTACTTCTCTTTCTTTTATTAAATCCTTTCGCAATAGCTATTTTTCTAATCCATTTCCTCCAGCCTGTTCTTTCTTTTTCATTCCCAAAGCGGTCCCTTGCGTACTCAGCCTTGAATTAGAGAATCGAATTTCCTTTTCATAGTTACAGAAAGTGATTTCTATTCTTCAGTGGTGTCCTATTGTATGATTTGTTCTGCATCCTATTATCTTTAGCCATCTTTCCTGAGGATTGAGTGTTCTGTTACTTCTACAGTACAAAAATTACTGCCGTGATAGTACGATAGGTGTGACGAAATATTCAATCTGAATACTCACTGCTTATGCTTGCTTATTATGTTAGAAACAGGTGATGTGTGTGAGGAATGGGTTGTAAACTATTAGTTGCAGAATACTCTCCATTATAGCTTTCCACATTCAAAGTCTTCATCATATCTATTTCATGAATATGTAGTAGATAATCTTACTTAAAGTCTGTATCCATTTTATTTATTTTATATTGAATTCTTACAATAACTAAATGAAAGATGTAGTCCCCAATTCGCCCAGTAAACACGTTTGTGTTGTACGTTTTAATCAAATAAGCGATATATGAATATTAATGTGTGAGTATAAATATTATTATATTACAGAATTTAATTCTTGAAAATATGAAAATTGCATCTAATTTGAAACTACTTTGTTCCTGGAAACAGTAGTGTTGTAATAGGTAAAATGATCGTGTTAAATAACTGTTATTAGGTATTTTTGATGATCTACCTATCATTAATCGAAATCGAATATTTTAATATATTCCATAGGAATCCTAGAGAATGAATTCCTTTTCCACATGATCCCATATCATATTCACATGGTCTCATATCAGATTATCTTCTTTAAAATATTCCTTTGAGAGTTTCCTCATATCCGCCTACTTACTAACTCTCGTGTCTGATAATTTCCAACCGCTTCGTAGTCTAATTTTTCCCACATCATAAAGTTTTCTCTTCACATTGTTTCCGTTGTATCCAATGTTAAAGAAGTAATTAATACGCACCCTTCAATACCCATCAACTAAAAACACGACATTTTCAGCTCATTTAGAAGAACTTTAGAGTGGTTGCAAGAATCAGGAGAATGAAAGAACAGGTAGATCTGCACTATTATAAAGAACTTGTATATCGCTTTTCTTTTCAAATAATGGTAAAGGAATGCGATCTAATGGTTGAGGAGACTTACATAGAATCTATCATCTTTATATAGGGTGGAAAAGGACTTAGGAAAAAAGAGTTTGAATGGAATAGGGATGGGTATACATGGACATCGAGGCGTGAGAATCCTTTGTCAGATTCACGGAAATGAAAGGATGTGGAATACTCCGATAAGACGGACGCAAGAAACGAACTGCTCACAAAGGATAAAATATAAGTATCTTGGAATACCTATAATGAGATTCCAACAAAGGATGAGGAGAGACTATCGTCCGGAAATATGTTGTAAGTATGGAATTGCATTGAAGGTGGCATAGGGCTATTTGAGGGAATAAAGATATTTTCGTCTCCGGCAGGAACTTCTCCCTCGGAGGCATTGAGAGAGAAGAATATTCTATTCTATCTCAAAGACGTTCAATTGGGCATTTTCTGAATATTTGTTTCATTTTATGTCAAAGGGAGCGGAGACTTTGAAATAAATATCGCACATCATTGGAAAAACGCTGCAGACGTATAAAATCCACAAATACGTACTCAAATGCTTGAATAAATTCGTTCGTGGTTGAAATATACAAAACCCTTCTTACATTTACCATATAAGCAAAGTTATAATTCGCTATGATCTTGGAACTAACAACGTAGCATAGTAAATGTAGCAAAAGAGAAATCGAACCCAATTTTACAGCATAGAATATAAATCATTCACGGAAAACATCTATGGATAAGAGGATGTGGAATAGCGCAAAACTCATAGAAGATTTAACCGAAGGTTAATTAATATATTTAAATTCTAGTAGAACGATGAATTTAACATAAAAACTAATTTTCAGAAAAGTGAGAAGAGTGAAGGGAAATAATGATAATTAAATATTCATTTGACTATTTTGATTGTAAAATCTAGTTAGGATATTCACCATCCATTATAAATATACTTCAAATAATGATGAACATACAAGGGTTGTCTGAAAAGTTTCCGACCCCAGATTTTTTAGAAATCTTCAGAAAATTTTCAGAAATTTTCAGATAACATGTCGAGAAATGACGAAATGTCGGAAACTATTCAGATCACCCATGTATTTAGTGAATCTTCGTTCAATTTTTTGTGGCTATAATAGATAGGTTTATGACTAATAATTTTGACCGATATTTCTGGCGAAGACTTCAGTATACTTTGTGAGCCATAAACTAGCTACCTAAATAATAAAATACCTACTTAAATTACTTCTCTGAAGGCCAAAAGTCAGTAACATTTGATTTATATCTATTGTTCGAACTACTTCATTTTATAATAAGCCAAACTTGAAGCTTCTAAAGGCATTGATTTATGATTTATGAACACTGTCATTTATTAACTTTACAAAAACTTGTAAACGTTATTTTTCTCAATACTTTTTGTTCTATTTGCTCTGAATGTGTTGGAATTTCGAACGTATAGACAATATGCCCACGTCTCCTTAAGAAAATACGAGTGACTGAACGTGACGAAATCGGCTTTGTACAAATCACATGGGTGAAAGGTGTCAAAGCGATCATTGTTAGCTGAAGAGGAAATAACCTGCAGCACGACCTAGCAAATTTCGGATACAGATAGCTTTAATGTTTGTTTCCTTTCTCTCAGGATTCATCTCGACAATTCCCTCCAAACGTGTGAAATTCCCATTGATTGTCGATTTCTCCACTGTTTGGTAGGCTTTCACCTGTTCATAAGAATTCTTTGATTACTTTTTTACTACGAAAGCCTACATCCGCATTCGCGAACTTTTTCGTCTTTATTCGAAATCTGCCCATACTGTTTTTGTCTAATCTCATATTTTCTCACGTTTCTGAGGAGTAACAGAAAAGTTGCAAAACACTGCATTAACGGGAAAGTTACTTTTAAGCATATGGAACTATTTGATAATAAAGTATGGGAGTAAAATGGCGTAGCAGACTGAACTGAAAGGTATTTATGGTAATATTATGTATAAATGCCAAGATGAGGATGTGAAAATGGCTAGAAATATTATTTCTATCTAACGCGTTGAAGATGAGATAGTGAATTAGTTACTAAACGTCAGAAGGGCAAGTAAAATTGAGGTAATCGAAGATACTCATATGCCGTTGGCAATCATCCAATAGTGTTAATTTTATAAAATTTAAAAAATGTTAATACTCAAGGAAAAAGAATATTTTAAATTTGAAATTCATGCATTACTTTAAGACTTAACTTATGCTTCATCACTTATGATTCTAGTTACGTTTTCATTCGTCAACGCAAACAATTATTCAAAGTTTTTGTCTCCAGAACACAGAGTATTATCAACGGGTTATAAATTATTAACCATAAAAGATTTTAACGTACTAAAACATAGATATGTAGCATTGGCGGAGAAATAGGATCTGACACAAAATTTGACATTGGAATCACATTTAAACGGCAGAGCAAATTTTTACTCAAAAATATCTTTTTTGCCACCCGTGCAACATTGGGAAGTTCAGCTAGACTGTAATAAAGGGAATGGATTCTTTTCTTGAATAAAAATTATTTGAAACTCCTACTTTATTTAAAGAAATATCCTGTGAATCAAATCCTGCGGGTATTTGAGATCTATTTCTCGTAGATGTGCATATAAATAGGGATATTTTTAGGGACAATGACCGGTACCTTTTCGTCATATGTACCTTTCAACAGATGCAAATAGCACATTTACGGGAAATTTTGATTCGGACAACTTTGGTAATTGTTCTTGTTTACAAAACCTAGTTCACGGGAATTAGATTGTGCAGTGCCATGCGAATAAAAACACCCCGCGGTTTATTTCGCTAAAAGAATGAAAATCCGAGGAAGAGAATCGTAAAACCACTATTTGCGCGAAAGGCTGTCCTTCAAAAGCGTCCCACGCCAATAAAGTCCGACGTTTTTGATGCCGTTTGATGGGACAGCGTCCAAAAATAAAACGCCATTGATGTTATATATAGGGAGCATTCGATCATGTCAAAGGTTCCCATCCTTCTTTTATTAAAGCGGATAACTTAGTTAGAAAAAAAGAAATTCTTTAACGGCAGTTTGACATCGAATCCAGGAACTATTTGCTTGTATTTCAGGCTCATAGGTCGCGTAATTAAAATTGCCACGGAAAATCGAATTTACCGAGTAATATTCGATCTCACAAGAGGAGCACTCTTTGTGTGACGTATTCGTTCGAGACTTTCCGGGTATGTTCTTTTCTGCAAAATAATCGACACGTGTCGCACAGTTCCATTCAGTATGCCTTTGTTTATTAAAAACGACATAGAAAATTCGGAGTTGGTAAACCACGCTTCATACGTTCATTACAATGTAGATCCTAAAATTTTCCAGGAAAATATTTTCTCCCATTGTTTCACAAATAACTTATATTTCCACAATTAAATTCAACTTATTCAGCATCTTACCATCCAGATATTTCGCCATTTCGTCTAATTTTATTCAATTATGTGCGATGCTTGTACTGAAACATAAACGGAACCACCTTACTGCTGGTCTATTGCTAGCTTCACTTCGTCAACTCTTACAAATCTTACAAATTAGTTTTAAGCTTCTTTATCATGATTTTTAGATCCTTCTTTTCAATAAATAAATACTTATTGAGTGGAATAACTGAACACGTCTATTATTTTACCCTGACTTACCCCGACAGCATCGATCGAATTCATTTACACAAATAGTGTGTCACCTTGTCACTTTAGACTTAGCTCCCTCATTTGTGGCCCTAAAAATCTAGAATTATTCACCTCATATAATAGTAGTCCTTAGATCATTTTGTGTTAACGTCTTCAGCCAAATGCAGCATAACGTTAAATGTATTATTTGAGCCACTTTTTCTGGCAGCCTAAGTTTTGGCAAAATTTTCTGTTGAAGATCTCGAGGGAACTGGAAGAATCACAGAAATGTTTAAGATACACAAACATGGAACCTATAAACACATGTTGTTACTTATCTATTACTATTTTTGTATTAATATTTTTATCTACAATCACTATTTTTGTTCGGTGTTTGTTTTTGAGTTCTTTATAATTTGTGTTTACTATCCTGCTCAGTGGGAATTTTCCAGGGTAAATAAAAACTTTGATTATTATTAGTCGAAATTTCACTTCTCAGTAAAAAAAGATTTGTGAAATTCACCTATCCCAGGTATAGTTCATCATATGAATTAGGCTCGCACTTTTGATCTTATATGGGCTTGGTTTATTTGTATTATTTTAAAATTTAGTTTGTTTTATAGTATAGGTAAGTTAAGAAATGTTCTTACTGTACTTAAGAGAACTATTTTTGTATATTAATAAACGGGGTGTACTAATTTTATCATTATCTTTGTTAATTTACTCACATTACCCATTCTCCTAAACTCTTTATAAATCACGTCCTTTCTTCGCAAATCACGCCGACCCCCAAATGTCGGTACCCCAATGGAGACGCATACATCACTTCAACACCATCAGCGATTCAACTCTTTTTCCATCGATCAGCCGTGGGCGCTGAAGATGTTTATAATTCAAGCACAACGGTCGGGACCTCCCACGAGCCATCTTCTAAGCGTTTGCGGAGCCGCGGAAAAAAACGGGTCCTCTCCAGTGCGTTTCATCATAGCCGTGACATCAGTACATCCCCTCGACACCTCTCCTTCCCTCGTCCTCGGCGTAACCATGGCAACGGGCATCCTCGGCCCGTATTCTTTCGGCGAGCCCCGCCCTCCGCCCCCAACCATCTCCGCCGTCCCCTCCCCTCAATTTTCCCGGCTTTTGTCCCTCTTTCATAGCCCCGGCAGCTCTTATCTTTCCCCAGCATCCCTCCTCGACCTCCCCCTTACCTTACGCAATTCCCTCATTACCCTAAACTAAATGCACCCGCCGTGATTTTCCCCAACGTTGATGAAGGACGTGATTGTCTGCAGTATTTTCTTCGAGTTTGCAGTCGAGAGGTTGCCCATTTTACCTCCTGGAGCTTCGACGGTGGAAGGGTTCTTAATTCCATTTTTCTTGATGGCGAATATCGAAAAGCTATCGCTGGAGAGTCGGAAATCCGGTTAGCGGACCCTTTTAAACTGGTTATGAAAGGGCTTCTTAACGCGACGGAATCTCGGGATTTTATTTCCTCCGCTCCTGGGTGTTTCCTCTTGGATGGGATGGGCTGATTGCGATGAGTTATTTTAAAGTCTAACATTATATTTTCTAACTGGGCGAATACGGAGGTATCACACCTAGAAATATGAGTGTTAATTAAATCGGCTTTGACTTTGTGAATGGTGAAATCATCCAAGGTAGGACGTGTTTAAGATTATTTCTTGAGACGAGGCGGCTTTTCCTCTTCATAATTTTCTTGGAGATTACTAGTTCAATTCCCTCAAACCCTGTGTAATGAGATAGTAAAAGTCCCTAAGATGGGGGAGCTTAAGTTCCAGATCGGCTTTATTGGTGTATGGAGTGTATGCAAAGGTGTTGAAGTTAAAATGGAAAGCACTGAAACGCAAACCTCGAAAGGATGCAGTGGATAAATTCAGTCTATGCATTCTGAAAGTCATATACTCATTTTCTTACCAAGTGTAATATATTCGAGATAAGGGATAAATACGTATGATAGATGGGCTGCGCGTTAGCCTTCGGTTGATGTCGTCCCGGATTCGATCCTCACATGCAAAATTACTACGGCCTTCGAAGCATTTTTGTACTACTGATCTAAGGTATCACATTTCAGTGACTTGTAAACAAACTATTACGTAAATGGCATGCTATAAATTTGCTGAGTTACTCACTAGTTACTTCAGTTATTCATGTTTTACTTTAGGTGAACATGTGTCGCTGAAATCAGCTCAAGTATCGGAAAAATCTTGCTGATTTAGTGGCAAGTTGCAGCAAAAGGCACTACAAATAGTACTCCTAAGACCGTGTCCAAATGCTTATCGCTTTTCATAGAGAATAATTGGCAATTTTATTCAATTTACGATATTTAGATTTTATTAATTCTCCTAATTTTTAAACTTGGATGTAGAGCATTTCACCATTTTTGTACATCTAATGATTGCTTAAAAATCTGGAAAATTGACTAAATATATGACAGACATCGTTAATATTAACTAACAATATTTTGGATTAGAATCTTTAGAAGTAGCTTAGTTTCACGAGTTTTCCTCTCTAATTTCATAATCAGTTTAATAGCAAGTTTTCCTTTGTTTGTACATAAATTTTTTGTACTACATTTTTTTCAAGATTTTTTTACTTTTATAAAGAAACTCATTTATCTAATACCTCTATTCCTGTTGTAGATTTTGTTCCAGCATAATCAGCCACATTCGCAAACCGACGAAGAATATTACATTATCCGCCCCTTTGCTAATCATCCCTTATTTTTTGTCGTATTTCATGTTCTGCTTTCCTTTCGAACCACATATTGCTTTTTTATCTCCTCCGTCTCTTTATAACCTCCAATTTAAGCGACTTACTCCCCTTAATATCCGTCCCCTTTTCAACGTTCCATATTTCTCCCCCATCTGACCCTCCAGTCGACCTTGCCTCGCCCTTGGCTTTTTTCCCTTCTTAAGGGTGAAAAGCGTTTGGGCGCCAAAGTTTGAGCCACGCTGAACTGCAGAGCTATTCATTTTCCTGCCGAGACCCAGTTAGGGTGTCCGCAAATGAATGGACGCAATAGTTTGACAAACTGCTTTAAACGGAGAGGCATAATGATGTCTAAGTGATTAAAACTCTCTTTATGACTGTCTCCATGCGACCATAGAGAACTATAGAATATCCATAAGTAATTATAAGGTATTCAACCGGTGGATTTATTTTATATTTCACTAATTCCCTTTAAATGATTCCTCATGTAAGGTATTAGTAAGATATTTGAGGACTGTTTTCTTTAAGTTCTTTCTTAATCATCATCTATCTGTTCACATACTGTTTTATTCAGGTACATTTTATTCATGTACTTTTTATATGATGGCAGTGATGACCGAAATTTGAGGAAATTTTCACAAAATATTTTCCATGCACTTTGTAGAGTATCATGGATGACTATGAAAACTAATATTCAATATAGCATATGTATTAGACTATTCAAAATATGAATTTATTTCTTCGAGTTTTGGATTTGCGACAATTAAAGAATGTTCTGATTTACACTTTCAGTAACCTTAGCTGCTAACAACAGCATTGAATTTAAATTCCGTTCGAAAATTTCCTCTCGCCTAATGTAACATCGTATCATTTTATTATTAAAATGCATAAAAATTTTATTGTTTCATCATGGTTGAATAAGATAATCATATACCTCTGTATTATGGAAGATTTCCACGAATTCATGAATAGTTTATTTCCGAAACGTGAGGTTTCTTCTTTTCCCAGCCATCTCATAAATAATTTCCATTATCTCTGGATGCATTTTATGATATCAATACAGCTATTTTTAACGACGTCGGATATCAGTGAGAAAGAAGCTTACATAATGTTATCTTAGAGCATGAGCTATCAATCAATCAATGTTAGTACATTCAGTTGGAAACTTTAAGAAAAATGCCACTGTTAAGACATATAACTGTTGTTTTATTTATTCCATAAAATTATCTCATATATAAAATCTGACATTCATACTGAAATGATATAGAAGCTTGTTTTTTTTTAGGTTTTTGGACTCACACAAATTATTAAACTTGAATATAGAGCTCATTCTCCTCTTAATTTAGATCATGTTCCAAAATAAATAGCTAGTTTGAAAATTGAATAAAAGGGAAACGGAAAGAGATAGAAATGTGTTGATTGTTTCATTCTAAGAGGGAGTCCAGAAAATTTTTGGTCTCACAGTTTCCAAATTAATTCCTAAAATTCAAATTAACAAATGGCGTTGCTAAACGAAAAACAAAAAAGGTACAAAAATATTGCGATGAAGTTATCAAATTACTAAATTGCTATATTTTCATAATATCCATCATTTGCATCAACACCATTGCTAGTTTGTGTGCAAAAACCCGTGCTAAAGTTACACCCAGAATGGTTTCATATACACTAATGTTAGCAAGGCATTCTTTCACTTTCCATTCACCTCTTAATCAATTTTAAAATTAACCCGTTAATCTTGGAAACCCTGTGAAAAATGGTGACTATTTTTGAAGGTTGTAGACAGAAACGCCAAATGGGGGAAATTTTCAGAGTAAGAAATAATGTGGGTTATATGCGACTATGAAGCGGGATATTTTCAAGCAGCTATTTTATTCGAGATTTAGGTTACTCGGCAGTTAATTCCTAAATACCTGCGATAGTTTGCTTAAAGCTATGTAATATTGCTCATAATCGCGCTTTAGTTCCTCGTTGACTATGAGCGATGTTTTTCTTTTACAGTATTACTATTAAAGTTACATCAATATTACATGGATAAAGCAATTTAGCTCCCACGAAACTCAAATTCAGTCCTGAGTCACGTAATTTGTCTATTCAGCAAAGACTACCTTCCTTTGACTGCTAGCTAATAAACTTCTTGTTTGGCAAACTTCCCATCGCAAACTCACAAGATAGCTTGTACTTGCTGAAGAAGCAAAACTTTATATAGAACATATATTAGCTATTCCACTTAGCTAAGGAAGAACTTTTATGTTTTGATGTAATCCTATGTTAGCTGAGTATAATATATGAACTCTAGATTATAATTTTAATACTCGTACCAGAGGGTGCTTTTCTCTCAAATACACCCACGTAAGATAGATAACTGAATTTTGTTTGTCGGAAAACGTTTTGGATACCCATAGAAATGTATTATGCTAATCGGAAATTACATCTATTCGGAAGATATACTCTGATCGTATAAATCATAGTTTGATATCAGACATAGCTGGAGTATAAGTTTTAAGATGATCATACTTGTCAACTTATAGGCTAACATCATATGAATTAAAAATAAAACTGTTAGTCTTTGGTTAATATATTAAACTACTCACTATAAATCATGTTAAGACTGCAAAGGAAAGCATCGTGGAACAGTGCATGTAACTATCAACCTTGATTCCAGTGAATCGCATTTAAAATCAAATTATAAAGATTTTAACACTCTTTTGCACAATTATTTTGCTGCATTGCCATAAATATATTGTATGTCAAAAATACATCATCTTTCTCATTAACAACATAGAAAAATTTAAGGAGCCTAAGACTTAAAAGTTGTAATGGTACACTGAGATAGGAGAATAGAAATAGCATGTAATGAAAGGAAAATTTCTTGTATGATGTGCTAGAGGTATGTTAAAAGGGGTTATATTTGACCGATAACACAGTAATGCTTAATTATGTTGTGTTTTCGTTTCTGGGATCGAACCTTGACGCTATCGCTGAACTCAATAAAAATGTACACATACTTTAAAAAAACATTTCATCTGTAAGTTAGGAGGGATATTTTTATAATACCCAAGGTTATTAACGAGAAATGCCAAGTAAGATATGTTATAGTCGAGAGCAAAACTATCGGCGCTTCAAGATCTCTGACAAGAAGAGCTTCAAGATCACTGACTTCATGACCGACCATGAACTAATTTCCTCCCCGCTAATGTGGACTGTAAGGCGACGCATTACTATTGCTTTCTAATTTGATTTTAAAAACGTATTATTAAATAAAAGTCATTCCATTATTTATATAAAATTTATATACAATTTTTATCCATTTAGTTGTTATTAAAAATTAAAAACTAAAAATTTTGTGGTGTTTTGTGTTATTAAAAATTAAAGACTAAAAATTTTGTGGTGCAGAACGGACTACTCTGTGATGTAGAAGAAGGCAACGGATTGGTGGTGGGAATACGTCGTTTGTTCTTGAAGCGCTAGTTTGGCCTATACTACTATAGAATTTTTATAAAATGCGGATGTTGTGCCTAAAATGCTTTTAGAGTGTCCACATATTACAAAGGGTTAGAAATCAATGCATTGGGTTCCAATAGTTCTTCGTCGCATGCATTATCAACGTCCAGCTGAAATCTACGTAGGATACGATACTTAATGGCTGCTAAAGAAACCACCAATCCTTTTTATCTCGGAAGAACAAAAATGAGCAACAAAACGATATTCGCGTCGGAAAAATATTGAAACACGATTACCAGCGGTCCTGCTGAGCACCTTAAAGGCCTGATGGGACCTTAGATTCCACCATTTTCTCCTTTCCATCCATTGCATTTCTATCTCAACCTTTATTGCGTTGCCGATGGAGCGATCGTATTCGAGAAGGGATTCCAAGGGTTCGGGGAGGGGTACGCACGGTCCAATAGCGCAGAAGGTAGGGTTCTTCCCTCCCCTTACTCCTAGGCAGTCTCTCTGCACGCTTAACGAGATCCCAAAGGAGTTCTACGATAGTTACCGACGTCTATTTTTCTCTAGGTTTCTGTGCGGCGCACCATCTCTATTTCACCATCCCTCTTTTGAGCTAGCGTTGACGTAACCCAATTTCTGTTCATTTCATCCCCGCTTTTTCCATCGATAAAAGTTGAGAGGATTGTGAGTTCTTCCTTGCAATGGGAGTTTCTTGACGGAGCCGTTAAAGGAATTTTTGTTCTCTTTTAAACGGATAGAAATGGTTCGAAAATCGTACATGGTGTTTGAGAGTGCATGCCGAGTTTTGTTCTTACTTCACGGACGGTTTGTTTTCATTCTTCCGTTAAAAAGCTGTGAGTGAAGAGGAATGGGATATGTGAACACTACTCATCGCACGTTTACATTCACGTCCTTATTTATAAGAGTGAAATAATATGTATATTACAAGTTACGGTATTCTAAGGAATAATGAACTCATTATAAATACCGGGAACCTTTCACCTTTGAATAATCATGAATATGTATTGAAAACCCACTCTAAGTGGACAGAGCGCACTTTGTAACTTTTAATCCTATGAATATACACAAATAGCATCTAGTAATTTTCTATAAAAGGTGGGTTTCAGACAAAGGGATGATAAAGTGCTTTAATTGGAACTGGTATTATCCTAGAAGTAAGATCGAAAATTTTTTAAGATTTCTTAAACAATGATTCGCACTGGTTTCAAGGTTTGTGGAGTCTGAATTTTTTAACTTTCGAGTATCAAAAATTGAATGACAAACGTAATGATTCCACGTTTTTGTGCTATTTATCATTTTTGTATATGTGGCGTGATAAGCAGAAGTTAAAGAAGGGCATTAAAGAAGTAGTAAAGAAAATAAGAGTGAGACTAAGAAAGGGATTTATTTTAAATTTATTCGTTTCCTATTGGATGACACGCACCGGTGGTTTTTAAATCACATTTCTTTTTGATATAGTTAATGCGTACCTTGTTGAAGAGGAAAGTATCAATATCAAAGTAATAGAATACTTACGACCAATGCTTTCATAGGCGGAAGTAAAATTACCATGGGAACTTTGATAACCAAGATATGGTGTGACAGAAAATGGAACAGATTCAATCTCTGTAATATCATTAGCTAAAAGCTCGATAAACTATATTATCCATTACTATTCAATATTAGAAATACCTTAAAAGCAGTTTTGAGAAATATCGTCGATGACTTTGAAAATCCTTCAATAAACCTTCGAAGTTCGGGACATCGTTCGAACGGAATTTAATTAAGTAAGGGTGACGCTCATGGTACAGGAAACATTGGCCAACAGCGGAAGAAAATATTTCGAAAACTATCAAAATCTGCCTTAGAGTTTCCTAGAATGACAATTTATAGCTACTCTATTCCTCTTAATATTCTACGAAAGGCTTGATTTCTGAAAACACCAATTATCAATGAGTGGAAATCCCGGGAAAATTACGCCGTCCACAGAAGCGAACCTTGTTTGTGTTCGTCGTTAAAAAACACGGGCGACGCAAAGTCTTCAAAGCCCCGAAAAATACAATTTCTTCTCTTTTAATTGACTACAAAAGGGAAAAAACACCATCGAATTCTTCCCATGGTAGAGAAGGCATTCGAAATTAATTCGTTTTACGACTTGGATCCTTTTCCGACGAAATGGAAAATTGATGCATGCGCTTTGATGTCGGCGAAGGAAGATTTTATTCCGTCATAAGAGCAAACGGTCTTTCATCGTTAAAAAGCTGTCAAGGGAAGCGCGTTTGTCAAAAACGGGGTTAAATATTGCGATTCATTAGGAGGTTCTTCTCATAGTGCTTGGAGTATTTGAGAATACACATCTGTTTTCTTGTTAATTTTAATGGATTCATATGGAAGATTAATTGCAAAGAATCAGGCTTCTAAAACTGAGGCTTCTCTTAAAGTTTCAAATGTTTAAAGGCGTGACAATTAATTTACCTTTAAAATAAGAGGGACCGATGTTTTCCTATTAGCTTATCCATTTCCGATTCTCAACCTAATGGAAATAATTTCCCGTTATCTGATTGAAGGCTAATGATTATATACAAAGTATAGACTCCTCGATTATTCAAAGCTCTTTCCTGTTTGTAATAATCAATTTTTATCACTATTATTTTTTGAAATGTATTCTGAGCCAAATCTATGATTTTTTGTTTTCTTATGCGAATAGATAAGGGAATTTGGAAATAATTTCTTTTAATAAGTGAGTGCTCTGTCTTTCTCATAAAGCTAATTACTTCCTCTTGTTCTAAAAAGGGATATTCAGTACTATCACGGCATGTATTACCTCCCACGTATATTTAGAGACCAAGATACTCCCACAAACAACCGATAATGAAGATAGCATACCAATACTGAGAAACATGTAACTCTTTTACAAAGAAGGGGACATTTTTCGTCAAAAGAGCCCATTTACCATTCAGATGCATAATACGTATAGGCTACATGTGAAGCCATCTGGCTGCATTTGAGTTATATGTTGCCCATATTAAAATATTTTATCATCTGAATTGCATATTAGAAAATGAATTCATTCGCTGATGGAGCTAAAACAGAATATTTTCCTTTTGGTTTTTCACTTGGCTGCAATAACAAGAAATAAGAAGAAATATTTAAACACGAGCTTCTGTTTCAGAATATATAATACCCTTACGAACGACCACGAAGGCCACATTTGGTGGCCATTGGTTCCACAGGTTCTGCTCTACTAAATAACTTTAATTAAGTCAACCATGTCTATTCATACAATAGTTATTAAAGTATGGCATTCAAAATATATGTTGTTTTCATTCTATTAGTTTAATAAGGAATTAAAATTATACATGCATACATTACCACTTTCATATTCATCCCTTCTGGGGAATGTTGGTTTACAGCCTCTTTTATTCTCAATATATCTCCATACGGCACTACCACTTTCGACCAGTGCCGAAAACTGAGAAAGTATATTTATAAAAAAGGACTACCGACACAGTTCTATCGTCTGACTCAATTATATCTCTGTCAGGGTTCCTTTACAGCTAGATTGCGATTCTGCTGTGATACAATTACTATCACAAGGCTGGTTACATGACTTAATTAGGATAAACTTGGGATAACAGTTCGGTGTAGTTATTACGCTCTTTCGAACTACGTTGTTTGAATTTTCAGATTAGTTTTTAATATCAATATCTGACTTAGATTAGGATCCAAGGATGTGGATATTTTAAAAGCTCATGGTAAAGTTTGAACTATGCCCTTTTTTAAGAAAGAATATATATTATACTCTTTAGGAGGGAAAAGTATTAATTGATATGAATTTTCTACGACGGTAGCTTGGTGTAAGTCTCAATTAAACTTATCCATTAATCATAAATATTTAATATTGACTAGTATGCCGAAACCGGTCGTGAGGTTTTAGCGTGTTTTATTTTGAGGAACGTTGTATTGACTTTTCTATCAGTAGATACGAGAAAAGCTTTATTTTGGCCATTTTTGTGAAGCATCTAGGCAATATCTTTGAGTATCTGTATATACATTCATAATATTTGGCTTTCGGAGTTTAGTGGGCTTTGTGACACCAATCCTATCTTTCTAATACCATCGGATCGTTTACTGGATGAACAAAGTTGAAAAATATTACATCTCACCATTCTCTTTCATTTCCGCTAATGGTTGGATCGGCCAAAGAAACAGGGAGGTCGCGTAATACCTATTACATATTCCTTAAGTGTAATTTCACTGAGTTAGACATCACTGGTTAGGTCGTGATTCCCGCAATGAAAAGGTAATTGAGGACTTCTATCAAAACACACAACGTCTATTCCGAGGAATAAGATTCCAAAGCTTGTGGTGATGATGATTTCACGAATTAGATCGTTGAAATAAAATTTTATGCTACGGTAGAATCCGATTATTATTGCTTACATCTCCCACTTAATCCAACAGCCGCGACTAAGCTTGTAATCCTACTTCTCTCCATGAATCCCAAACTTCTTTTCTAATCTGCCCTATTAAAGGTAATCCGAAAGTCGTTAACTATGGGAAAAAATCATCGACTCCCTATACATAAATATTCTCCCTACGCTCATAGCTGTCACTATTGTACCACTTTAAGAATCCTTCATTCCACCCTTTGGAGGGTAATCGACTGAGGAACTTAACCTTCCGGAATTCCGCTTGGGGGAGTGGGGTTCATGCCCCCGTGGAAACCTCGGCTCGACCTCAACGAAGCATTCCCGGGAAGGATGTTGCATCAAGCAACAGGTGGCCTCTTTCCAGAGCCTCTCCTTCACAGGGCCTTGTTAAGAGTGCACAGCGGAATGGGTTCCGAAGGCGACGGTGGCGCCGCTCGGGGAAGTTGCGGTGGCTGTAGTAGTCATTGATCCACGGAACATTCGCTGCGATTAAGAATGCTTGCTCGAGGATTTTAATGGATTTAGTATCCGGGAAATACTTTTATGGCCTTTTAGTCGGGTCTTCCCTTTCAGAACTGTAGTGAATAATAGGAATAATTTACTGGAAGGTTCGAAGATAACTATTATCGTTCCCCGGACTATGTTAAGGCAGCCTAAGAAAGGGTATACCCGTGATTTCATACATTATATACATCCCGCCCGTCCCTATTGGGGTTCCCACGTTATTGGCCTACTTTATCCACAATTCTTCTATGTTGTTTCACTTCCTTACTCATTTTCGCTTAGACAAATTCACATATCTTTTCATACAGTCTCCTTTACATTTAAACCTTCGTGTATCTCTTCAGCAGCTCATTTATCACTTTAAGCGAATCTCTTCACAGTAATTCACTTTTTTTTACAACCACTTGCTTTCCTTTCGTTATGCTTTTATTCATTTTCTCTAAATAAACGTAAAACGCCAATTTAATTCTTGTCATGTAGCTTATCTTTGAGTACACAAAATCCACTTATTACCCTATGTCAGTGTCTGCCAACTTATTTACTCTACGTAAGACAGGGAATGGAGATCTTTTTGCATAGTATCAAATATTAATAATTAAATAGAAATAATTCTTGTGTTGATATGGAGTAAAAATTTATACGTACACACATATAAATACGTTAACGTCTGGAAACTTGACTTTACATGATGAAACACTATGAAAATTACAGAACACTTATCAAATAACTACAATAAACTATTAAGATGCATATATCTCCTTACTAAAGAATTAAAACACTTACAGCAAGATTACAACATAGCTGACACATATCTACAACTATACAATCCTAGAATTATGTCTAAAATTCATACATATTCACATAAAGGGATTTAAAATGCATATTCACATACGTAGACTGATGTTCTTTACTAAGTATGCTTTATTTCACATACAGCTTTTTCTAATGGTTCCTGATAGGCCTTCATTGTAGATCACCCTCCCCCAATCCATCTAATTATTCTTGTCATATTATTTGCTTTTGTGACTTAAATGTTATACGCGGTTTTAGATTGCATATTTTAGAATTTAATATCAGTAAGATTACACAGGTTTCTCACAACCCCTTCTTTGTGGATGTCTTCATGCTGTGGATCTTATTTCAAAACATAATTCCTTGAAGAAAGAAAAAAGGAACTCGGAGGTCAATGAACTAAGAGACAAAGGTTCTCCATGCTTTCATGATCACAGGGGGTCATTCAGCATTGGACCCCCTGTGATCATGAAAACTTTGCTTTCGAAATGCGCATTAGGGATTCTGAATAACTGGTGACCGCGAAACGATTATCCGTTTCCCGGGAATCGCCCTTAGACGGTCGCCGCTGTCGGCGCTTGGAGAACCTTTGTCTCTTAGATAATTCCTTGAGTTTTTTTATATACATTCCTATTAAAGTATTTGCATTGTACATCTTTTTACGCATGCATAGTTTATTTTTATAAATAATATTTTCGACAGGTTAGATGAAAAAGAGACATAATAGTCACAATCTTAAATAAAGACAAATAAAAAAGACCTTTGAAAACACTTCATCAACTGCAAGCTCACTTCATATCCATACGTGCTCTACATAATCTGTTCAAATACACTTAATAATAAGGTGATCGCTCAAAGACTCACATATATATTATAAACATCCTTATAAGTTCAAAATACCGTTTTGAAATATTCCACAAAAAATTGATATTGCGAAGCTCTGTGCCATGATAAATTGAGCCAGACATTTCATAGAGTAAATAACGTATTGAAAGCATTCTGAGTATCTTTTGTATCCACGGTCAGTACGAATCAAAAAAATCCTCGGAATTACAACGTCAGTTTCGTTTCCTCTGAAATATTTCCGCGACCAGATTCCGCTTCGATAAAATAGTGCGCTCGTCCTGAATTCGGGTAATCAAGGATGAATCCGCGGGAGATCTGACATGTCGCGCCGAACTTTTTTCGCTGGACGTAATGGGATTTTGGACGATATACGTTTTCCACGAATTTCGAGCGGGCAATCTGAAGCCCGAATCTCCCGGCGGAGAAGGTGGAGATGCGTCGACACACAGATAAAATGATACGGCGAATTGATGCTGTTACAACGCCTATTCATTCCCTTTCAATCAGTCAGTCTTTCCGCGGAGACCACGCCCCTTGAATACACCATCAATTCGCAGCGTGATACCGAAAAGGAGAAAGAGGATGGCTGAGGTAAAATTGGGGGAGAATGGCGGCTGAAATTAATATGATATTTTCTGGTCTCCCTTTCCGGGACATGTTTTGGTATCGTGCTCTGAGAGATAAGGGAAAATATGTAAGCGTAATTTCGTTCAGAGATGATTTGAGGAGTGAAAAACAGAGGCAGCTTCCTTTTGAGGGCAGTAATTAATGAGTTTTACATCATTAATCGGTAACGAGATCTGTAACAGGACGACATTTATCAAGATTCCACAACAAAACGTATTTGATATATTCAAAAGGATCTCACAACATGAATTCAGCTATCTGTAATGCGTTCCTTCTTTCGAGTCAGCAATGATGGTTTGTATGAGAATGGAATATGGTGTATCTTTCTTTATACCGCAAAAATTGCGTCATTCCAGGTTGTCTCTATACGGCATATCTCGATCTGACGATTAAAATCGCACCTTTCATTAAAGGATATAAATTACAGTTTTAAATTATTAAACTAACACAAAAAACTATGAATAGATGATATTATTACCCATTTTCACATAATCTGTATAAATGCTTGGATATTCAGGCATAGATATTTCCACCGTTACTGGCAAAACATCTATCTAGTTTTTTTGTTAGTGAATTTGAAAAAGAAATGTCCGAAAGCGATAAATCAAGGAGAGAAGCGGAAGAAATAAAATATTAAAGGCAGGAATATACGTAAAATATTGAAGGGTGAGGAGTGAAAGGGATTTGATCGATAACCGCCCGTCTATTGGGTGGATTATCAAGTTACGCCTATCTTAGCATATCCAAGAGAGGATATGGGAGAACTCTAAAATCTCCCTTAGACTGCGAACTTCGATCATTTCTTTTTCTCATACCCTTCCTCTCTCAACTATAAAGCTGGTTGCCATGGTGAAGGCGGTAGATACCATCGTGGAGAGATAATTAATCACAGCTCTGGAGGCAAATTAAGATGTTTTTTGGTTGCGAGGAAGGTAAGAGGGAACGAATGATGGAAGATTTTGAGGCGAAGAAGGGGAGATCAGGAGAAACGATAAGACTATCGCGCGGGTATTAATTTCTCCTCGTAATACACATTCTGTATTTCCTTATCGCGTTTTATGAAGGCCATATTATGTTGAATGGGTACTAGGAAATGATATAGTGTTATTGCCATTAAAATTAAAATAGCCGATTCAAGTTTCTGGAATCGGATAATTGCGTTATCAAGAATGTTATTCAGTACTTTAAAAGCTATATAATTCCTTTTGAAATTTCTTTGATATGTTCCGACAATGAACAGAAAACTTGTAGGTTATTTGTACAGGATAGTGCTAAAGATTTATGACGCGAGGTATAAATCCATGAAACTGTCATATTTTACCAAGCTTATCCGTTACACTCCATCAGTTCACTATAGAATTAAATTGTTTAAATAGACCGCACTGAGTAATTAAATTACGTAATAATTCAGAAATGAAACCAAGAAAGATGCGTTCAAAATTATACCGATAATAATGATAAATGTGCAAATCTGTGTTTGTTAATGGAGTCATTCTATATCATAATATATCAATAGAGCTCATATTTTATATCCCAAGCAAACCATGTATACAAGGAAGTGAAACGGAACTAAAAATTGAGTGTATTCGATCTTCCCATTTCGATACAGTTTCCTGAAGTAAAATGAACTTTTCATTTCGCTTATACTTTCGTTTTCTCACGATAAATACTACAAAACAGAACATGTTACATCTGATAGAAGAAAGATCATTAGAAAGCAAAAATATACAAAGAAAAAATAAATATAATTTGATTTGTATAGGAAGAAAGCCCTTACGGGCATTTCCAAGTTTCTGTTTCCTCTTAAAATGAATGGAGAATCAAATTTTATGTGAGCCGAGTAAGGGATATTCCATCAATATCATAAAACTTTATTCGAGCGAGAGTAAACAGTCTTATCTTACATATAAACCTTCCTCATATAAAATTTGAAAGAGATAACTTGAAAAAAGCGCTCTAAAGAAAACTACTTTGTGGCCGTAAAAACCTAAAGTTACGCTTAAGAAAAATTGACCACAGCAGAAAAAAAGATGGTTAACTATATTTTACGGGAAAAGAGACATCTGAGAGGTAAACTTTTTATATCTAATACAAATGGAAATACGTTTGCATAAAATATTGATTAGTGGTAATAAGAAAGGAAACTCAGGAATTCAGTCGCAGTAATTGGCATTTTCAGCGTTCATTGATAAAATTAATTTTTTTAATAATTGAATAATATCTAAAAATCCAAAATGTTCGGAAATACGATACTGAATGAATATAAACATAGTTTAACCTACCGATAAAATGCTCTTCAGTGATTACACCAATATAGTCTCAGTCAGTACAGTAATTGTCATTAAATATGCTGAATATTATTATGATGAATGATGAATATGCTGAATACTTCATATATGCTATATATGAAATTCATAAATGGTTCTTTCGCTAATGCTATCTTTTTTCTGATCTCTGTTGAGCATCTTCCATCCTTCGAAAGAAGGCTGCTCAACTACGAAAATTGATCTACTTTTTCTAGTTTTTCCCCATCCACCCTTATCGTTAATTTAGCATTCTTTCCCTTTGAAAACCTCATAATCTTAGTCTTTCTTACGTTGATTTTCATCCCAAACTCCTTTGCTTTATCGTTTAGTGCATTTACTAGGATTTGCAAACCCTTTTCCGAATCGCACACAATAGCTTTATCGTCTGCATATTTTACCAACTTCACAACTTCCCCAGCAACTTTTACTCCCTTATCTATTTTATTCCAAGCTTCTTTGGCAATTTCTTCTGCATATATGTTAAAAAGAGATGGTGATAAAGGATAGCCTTGTCTTACTCCCCTTCTTAACTCTGCCCATTCTGTTACCCCATTTGCAACTCTTACTTGTGCGGTGTGATTTAAATTAATAATATGGACATCGAACTTCTTCCACAGGAAATTATTCGAAAGTCAGGTTTTGGCCGTAGATCGCCATCAGCAGATACAAAACGAAGTAAGGAAAGCATATTTCAAATAGTTTGAGGATAATACGGGGGAGGATGGAAAGTAAAAAATGGAGAGGACATGGTATAAGGGGAAAGTAAAGGGGTGTGAGAATATGACAATGTATGGTAGTAGGGGAAGATGAGGCATTAGTGTATAGTGGGGGATTGAAGGAAGATATAAATATGAAGAAAGAAGTCGACAAAAGAACAAGAAGTTAGGGTGGTTATGGAAGGTGATGCTTTTAGCTAGGTTGTGGAAGCAAAGGTATATATGTAACTGGGAGTGGTATAAAGAAAAGCGTTCATTGGCAATTTGATGAGAAATTTTTGGGAATTTTGGCAACGAATGATTTCGTGTTTCTCTGATTGAAGGAAGTCTTCGTCCTTTTTCAAAGGTACGTAAGACTTCGGGGATGTAATTTTGAAAAACATGAAAGCAGTGAAATTTAGGGGAGTGATGGACGATAGCGAAAGGTAAAGAATGATTTTTAAAACAAGTTTCATGATATTTTCGGTTCGCCCCACATAGATTGAATTGCAGTCGCTATAGCTAAGACTATAAATTCGAGATTTATTATTTTTAAACTTAACTTTTTCGTATTCCATAATAAAATTTTAAAATTATGATTACCATGGAAAACTAATCTAAACTTGATCATTGGGCTTGTACATCACCAAAACTGCATTGGTTGAATTTAAAGGACAAATTTTCTTTGTATTCTTAAATAGGAATTTTATTTAGAATTTTCCAGCCAGTCATGAGAGCTTCTATACAATGAGTTAATGGATAAACTGACATAAAAATGGACCAAGGGATGATAAATCTTCCTATCGTAAAAACAGATGTGAAAAAGTAAAAAAAGCAATATGCGTGCAGTGCTTTCAGTTGAGAGAGAGATTATCCGCTCCTGTGGTTTCTTATGAAGAATCCGAGTATTGTGGCTATTCGAACGTCTCCTCAGCTCTGATAAATCATCCCAGATAAAGGAAACAGACAGACCTGAATGGGTAGAAAAAGCGGAAGAAGATTATGGACACATCCAGCGGAGACAATGATGCGTCGAAAACATTAACGGAAGATGAACGATGCTGTGAGAACAGAATCTTACGTAACAATAAGGATTGGTGAAATTCCCCGTCAACAATGATGGAACTCAATTTAACTTATTTAATAATTTATGTTTGTTTTTATACACGTGATCCTTCTCTGCCAGAATGCGTGGATTGTTAGTCTAATATATGCTATATTTATTTTATAAGAGACCACATAAATATTATGGAATCTCACGAAGGAATAGCGAGCGCTCTTCGTAATGTTCCATTAGATACTGACTATACTTTATTCTGAATGTCTTCCAAGTCAATTATCACCAACTTACTTTTCCTATGCAAAAGTTGCAACAGCTCATGCTATTCCTAAGAAAACAACACATGGGCCGTAAGATTTACGTGGCCACTTCATGATCTTCCACGAAGTATAATATTGTTGAGATATTTTTCGCTAGAATTTGCGATTAGAGTCATAACATTAACATATTAGATTTACATTTTTCAATTTTGTAAAATTAGTTCAGTTGATTAATTATGTGAAAAATTTCATCTTCTCACAAATAATTCTGTTTGGGCGAAAATTCCCAGCATATATTTATAGGAAATTAATATGACTCTGCGTATCAACATAGCTTGATTATGAATTTATGTTCTAATCCTCATCAAATTGCCCTAGATAAATTAACTAAAATAGAAAAAGGTAAAAATATATAGGTTATTTCGCTAAAATATCCTAATCTCTTTTCATTTGTTTAGGTATAACGCTTTCAGTATTTCCCCCATATTGAAAAACTGTATTGAAACTGGTACTGAAAAACATTCAGCTATATTTAAAATCTGAATAAATTTCACATCATAAGTTGCAAGTTTTAATCCCTAGGGTATATATAATGTAGGACAAAAAGAGTCAATTTTAAATCCTATTTAGTATCCAACATCTAAAATCTTTTTGCATGGACGTTAGGGAACTTTTCGAAAGGCTAACTAAATTTTTGAGCTAAATTATAATCCCTTCAAATTTTTATCCCTCAGAATCGTTAATATGCGCCCCTAAAATCCCATTATACAATTTGGATTAGGCAGAGCTTATCTCATCTTGGTGAAGACCCCTGGCGATAAAGAAAAAAGTTTCCCCACAACAATTTCAAGACGAGGAAGGTCATCAAAAACTTCTTCTCGTTGAATTTTGAAGCAGTTTCCAAAACTTCGCGTAATTTAGCTCACGTCATCATTCCTCATTTTCCGGAATTTTCTATTAAAAAACCGTAAGGGAAGGATGTGGCCCTCCACAACCTTACTATAGTTAAGCTCAAGAAGGGTCCGAAGCCTTATCGAGTGTAGTGAGAGCCAGGCATCCAAGTATTAGCTACATTCTAATCGTCAGACAGGAACATAAGCATCTAATGCACTTGATCGATTGTCCTAGAAGTGTCCCTTTAAAAATAAGTAAGACGTATTAAATGGAATTTTTGATGAATTCGCACCAGAACTGGACAAATGAAATAAAAGATTAAAATAATTAGGTTTGCGATTCGGTATTACAGTCAGGCGTAGTGAACCTTGTTGTTAGAAGTTGCAAAATTAATGCTTCGCATGTGAGGCGTCTTAGTCGATAGAAATCTTAAGTTTATCAATTTTTTTTATTATATTCAATCTTTAATTAGATTCCCGTATAGCTATGGGGGCGACAAGTTCGACCTTTATGAAAGCGGTTACGGATTCAATTCCCGATAGGACCATAAGTTTGGGAAATTACCTCAATAGTACTTTTATAAATATGTAGTACCAATTTAAGCTACGGATTATTTTACGTTAAAAAAATAAATAAATTTATCAAAATAATTTTATTAATTCTGTGATATTATACACTTATTCAATTGATTTATTTTAATTAAGGGATGTAATTAATTACCACCAGAAATCGCTTGAGAAGATTCATTCTGTTTACCTTTAATCTGTTGGCCTTTGATCTTCGTAGCGTTTCATCTCCTACATCCATCTAAGCTGCATTCAACTTTACACGCCGATCTTTCTCAGCGCCTTGGTAACGAATGAATAAGGTCCAAACTTTATTTAATATAACTTCGTCAGAAAGAGCTGAGATGAGAATGTTACGTAGGCCTTCTAGGAATAAGTTCTCTATCCGAAACGGTTCATTGAAATCGTTCGGTAAGTTTTATTTTGAAGCCACGATAGTATCATCTTGGGGCCCGCATGATTAAGCGCCTCGGGTGGGCCCAGTAAATGGCTTTGATTGGAACAGACTATTGGCCATAGGCGGATAAGGAGATCGCCGGATAAAGCACACGTACTATTTAGATGTGTAACTTTGCAATGCTTCATTACTTATTCTCATTAATAACTTTCAGGCCACTGTATTTCCTATAAGTGTTAAATCCCACTAGAAATCTCACGTTTCAACGTCATCGTCAGATCTAAGAACGAAACAGTTGTAACGTCGACACTAATATTTTGAAATTTGGAAACAGCAATTTTCAAATTTAGATTATTAAGATAAATTAAGATAAAAAATTCTTATTAAGATAAAAAAAATTGTAAGTTTCCAGGAAATGAATCCGGAAGCCGTTAATTATAATTTTGAATTAGTTACAGTTCCAAATTTCACATAATGATAAACGTAAAAAATGAAGTATGCGATTATTACATGAACATTAATGTTTACACAGACCGACTGCTTTCCGAGGAAACTTTTAAACGAGGAAATCACAACCGTCAGCCAAATCTGAATACTAAATTTATTTATTCTCTAGTACGTGTATGCGTAATTTAATTCATCAGCGACACCTAAGGTTCAATATAAGTGCAAATTCAGATATGCTAATACAATCAAAAACCATTTTAGTTTTGACACTCCCTATTTTTCCATCTAAGTTGATCGTAGCCAATCTAGCGCCTGTCGAAGTCGATCGTGGTAGAAGATAGACCACTTCCGTTGCATTAGGATCTGAATCAAATTAGTCCTTATTGATGTTCATCGAATTTTAGCGTCACCTTTTTCAACTTGTTAAATTAACGTACCTATCGCATTTACATCGTGTCCATAGTGGTGGGGATGAACGCTCATATAATAAAATGAAAAGTGAAAGAGATAGATGTAAAAGGGATATGCATTTTTATATTCGAGAGGGAATAAATTCGTGGAATAATTGGTTTGTATCAATTTTTTAATAGAAAATTGAATTTTTCTCGTCGTTTGTGGGGAAAGTTTTTTATATGCATCTGGATTATATTGACAGATTTCTTAATATTGGAGTAACATCCTTTCATATATTCAGTTATACGTAAGTTGAATTTACGTAAACGATGAATTTGAGTGCCGAACGTATTAAATTTTGTATTTGAAGTCTCAAATTAGCAGGAGTAAACAATTTCAAACTCATTCAGTTGTTCCTGTCCCTAAAATTAATTTATTTTTATACTCTTCGTTTCTAGATGACATTTTTTTCTCCCTACTAATATCAAGAATACTGTAGACATGATCTTTTTGCGGAAGTGGTAAATCATATTATATTAAAATCTTATATTACTTAGCTCAACTTTCTGGAAGAGAGCCATACTAAATGAAATAAAAAAACTTCAGTACGAAGTGTTATTTCATTTATCACTTTCTATTTATTAATAATGTTCATTGTGGAGGAGTATGGGAGTTCATATTCTATTTAGCGACAAAAGGAGTTGAGAAAATGTTCGGACGTAGTTACATGTAACAAAAAGCGAGTTCTCATCAAGCCTCTCGCATAACCTCGTTGTTACAAAGGGAAAGAGACCAAATTGCATTCAATTATTCACACAATCGCTGGACTAAAACAGTTCATCACGGTTTGCTGGCGACCGTCATTTGAAAATGGAGCTTCCCCAGTCATATCATAGAGAACGGAGAGAGTAGCACATATACAAAACACGCGAATGTTAAGGACGCGAGTGGGATGCGCCGTTCTGGAAAATTACGGAGAGTGAACACGGCATCTCCCGTAGTTCGCTTGCCCTGTGCCCGCACTCACTCGTTCAGTTCTTAAGTACGCCCGTCACTCCATCGCCTTAACGCATCATTTGGCCGAATTTCAAACGGCGAAACGGTCGTGACTCAAATGAGACCCAGTTTGAATGAAATGCTTAGTTGTTTGTCGCGACTATCTTGTCATTTTCTAAATAACTAAAAGGGCCTTTCGAAAAAGGAAAAATATTCATGACAAGGAATGGGTAATGGGTGATTTTTGCACGTTAGGGCGTGCACCCAGGAAAAGTATTTTTTTTTTCAAGTCTATTCTTCCTTGGGAAAATATTCATGTATGCATATACACATACATGCAAACACTATATGCTCTTCAGATGTATATCAAGCTATATTTAATTTCATAATTCATCACAGTTTGACTAAAACGCTTCACCCTTAGTTATTTGTCGCCACTATCTTTTGATTCTCTAAATAACTAAACTTAGAGACTTAACTTAGAAACTCTCACATCGAAAAAGGAAAAATATTCATATATGCATACATAAATATATAAGAAATCTATATACTTTTCAGAAGCATGTCAACCTATGTTTAATTTCGTAATTTTTCCTTTACCGAGTTCCAGTTTTTATACTCTGATAGCTAAAAACTGTAGTCGAATTCTTCTAATGTTAGCTACGAAGAGTAATTTTGATCGTCACATCGTGGAACGTGGAATAGAGACGACCTGGAATGAAGCTATTCTTGCGGTATGAGGAAAATTCCCATATAATCCATCATTAACCCAGAAACGCCTGTTTGTAACCAGGCATCTATTCTCATGTTCAATGCAAACGTGTTTGTTTATAATGTTCTTAATTATTCTATCGTAGTTTTGTTTAGATAAATGTTACTTGTTTACTCTAAAAATAATCGTAACCCTTACTTGACGTACTTCTATGGAGTGAAGTGCGTGAAACACTGAAGTAATTATAAGGTCTTATAAGTTCTTTATTCAGGCGAGATTGAGACTGAAAAGTCTCTTCTTCCATCTAAGTAGTTTGCACTCCAGCGACGAAAATTGTTACAACAAATCATCTGCATTGAATATTTCACTTGAAAATTTTGTATAAGTTTTTTAATTTTCGAAATTATATGGATCTTATAGCCCAAAAATTAATTTAAGTACTTTGTAAAAATTTAAACATCGAAAAAAATGAAAAAAATGATGATAATACAAATAATCATAACTTTTATATTTTTTCAAGTAAATGACTAAACATTTAACTGACTTTCCTTTAATATACAGTACTACAACAAAATATAGCGTATTACTGAGCTGAAAACTGTATTTATTCTGGAAAATAAAAGGAAGGAATTTCGGGAAAAAGTGAAAATTCTGTTACCATCAAGATAAGCAAATTGTTTAATGTTTAAAAATATTATCCATGCGATTTTTACTAAAAAAAGGAAGAAAAATGTTACTGATAACGAAACGAATGTATTGAGTAGGCTTCGGGCTGTACTACACCCCAGCGTGACAAATAAGAGTTAACCATTCTCTCTGAGCTATTCTTCTGCGAGACTGGATCATTTTCGCCATATTCATGTGGCCCTTCTCTTCATGCAAACCGTGTAGGCCTGGCATATAGCGTAGACGTAAGGTGTGTGTGTGTGCAACCATGCATATCCTGCATACACACGCATCTCATAGTCTCCGTCTGCCGAGGCTATGTAAGTAGCAATTATGTATACGGTTACATAGTGTTATGCGGAAGCTGGAAGTGTTGAAGAAAGAGGGATAGATATGGGGTACCGGACGGAGATCCATGGATTAAGGGGCGCAACGAGAAGAGAAGGGAGAGAAACAGGTTTAGCATATTCATGAGTGTTGGCCACGAAAGGGAAGATGAAGTTGCTCCGTAGTGTAGAGGGGGTCTGAAGAAGCGTCAAAGCGAGAGCATCTGAGGTTGCGGACATGCAACGGGTTGTGTACGGGTTGGAATAATCTACTGCGGACGATGCGGGTCAGGAACCGCGCAGATTTTTTTTTCTGGTGCAGGAATTGAATTCGGACAAAACTTATACGGGATGCAAAAGGGGGAGTAGCTTTCATACTCTCTGGGAGTAGAACTGGTGGAATAGGCTTCCTAACAGTGTTGTTTGTGGATTTTTCACAGGCCCATCCTTCCATAGGCATTCACTTTTGTGCTGTGAAATATTGTGTATACATAAGAGGATGTATATCGAATGTAAATTTGTGAGAATTATTCGTTCACGGAAAGGAAAAATTGCTAAATCTTGCTGCTGCTTTCTAACATAACGCATTACCATTCATGCTTAAAAATTATAAAATTTAATACTGTTTTGGAGAAGTAACACAAGAATGCGAAAATTTCAACAAAAGTTAGTTATATAGTTAAAAAACTTTATGAGGAAGAAATTTATGGCCTGAAATAATTTGGAATCTGTGCTTTGGGGATTCTTTTCTTGATGAGTTCAGCCGTAAAGGTGAAAGTAAAAAAATTTGAAGAAGGCTATTAATGAATTGGAAGGTTGAAAACGTTCTTATAATAACGTTTGTATTAATTATGACCAGCGATATAAAAAATCTACTGTATTCATACATATATTCACAATCAAATTCCTTCTAATTGAAAGATAAAAGATTTATTAATCATGATGATGGAGATATGCTCTGAAACCTAGTTTGCATACGATGTTATCTTTTGTGATGTAGTATAAATTAATCTTATATCGTCATTTATTCCTTATGGAATATCATTACATGAAGGCCTCCACCATCCAACATAAATTGATCCTAGTCTTCCCAAAAAAATTTTAAATAGAGTCCTTTGCAAAACGCGCTCTTATAACTAGCATTTGTTTGAAAATCTAAGCAAAACCTCCGGGAATGATGCAAAAAGGGCCGTCGGTTGCTAAAGGATTCGATCACGATTCTGTGTTTAACCGCTGCCAAAGCAATGTCGTGATTTACGTGAAGGATCAGGTGCCCTAGTCAACTACGTGAAGCCTCCATGTTATACAGGCGGTGTTCCCATGCAAAGCCTCCCGAATCCTATCATGCTCCATCCTGTGTCTTACATGTTTCCTAAGGAGATCCTCTCTCCTTGAAAAAAGGGTACATGGAAGAATTAAAGCCTCCAGAATACGCGTTATTCTCAAATCTTCGTCCCTTTCTACCTTCTTTCAAATACGTGTACTAAATTTGATAGTGAACGTTACCTTTTTGTTATTCATGGCTTTGTAAGCTTTCTCTAACGCCGCTTGGATTCTTTGAGCCTTCTTTGGTTTGTTTCTTTGCTTTTTGTTTTAAATAGGCGCCTCCGTTCACGTGTTACATTCAAAGTAAAGGGAAATAAGGCGCTGTGAGGAAGAGTTATGACATGTACTAGTTCATACATGCCTCGATAAGAAATTCGTGTCGAGTCGCAAAGCTTACTGAGCGGGTACTCTCTTCATTGAACAATACTGTTTGTACGCTGCAAAAAGTGTGTCATATAAGGTATACGTTTTCCAACACGTCTTTTCAGAATAAGCTGTGTAACCTTTCATGCATACGTGCTTTGTTAAACAACTAACAAAAGATTTTTGCCTCGTCATAAATTATCAGAATTATAATCGTACTTTCTGTGATGGTCAAAATGGGTTTGCTTTGTCGTTTATATTACCCGTGAGTCTTTCAGCTTTCTGAGACAAATATAGAGCTGTAAGGATTAATAATAAATTTGGAAGTATGGTTTTATAAGAGATGTGGAAGCTTAAGGTGAAAGCGCAATAAAGTTTAATTTTATAAAAGGTAATTTACACGACCCATTTGAGTATAGGTCCTTTTTATAATCTAATTTAAGTTGAGCGACTGCTTGTTTTCTAAGATCTTTTATTTGAACTTTATACATATGATAAGTGAGATATGTGGTAAGAAAATTTTTCGGCTGGCAAAATCTTGGCTTATGCCTAATGAGGAAGTTGTCCTTTTTTGAATTAACACGGTTAATAGAATATGTTATGTATATAATTTTCTTTAATTTTCAATTCGTTTTAATTTGTTAGTTTTTGTAAAGGAATGCACTTCTTTATTTTATATTTTTAGTTTGATTTTTAATGGTGCATGATTTTCTGAATGACGATTGCTTCAGTACATGTTCACCTAAGCAGCAATCTAAAGCTTTCAGTGATTATTGCGTAATCCTTCAAAGTACTCGTATAATTTTTTGACGAAAGAAAATAAATAGCTATAACTATGAATTAAAAGATGTTTGGTTCAAAACGCTAGACACCATTATGAATTCACAGTCGTTCCCTCTATTGTGTTATGATATTTTCTTTGCATTTTTACGTGTTTCCTATACCTTGGTTTAAAAAATGTGAATATTCTACACCATCATAATTCCTTTTTAGTAATCGGTCCAATCATACTGCATTTAATTTGCAAGATTAACTGTTTACGGAATTTTTTGTAGTTCAGCACGTAACTAGAGTATACGTGGCATAATAACAGTTCAAATGTCGTGTTAACAGGTCGTTAATGCTGACTTTATGGTTTCCCATGAAGTTCATAGCTCTACGTTACAAATACCATTCACCACACCCTTCTACGTACTCAGTGTCACACTCCGACGTTAACACAATTACATTTGCAGGGTTACGGTACCAATGATTGCCACATATGTGTAGCTTGATTTCAAGTAGCTTTCATATCCATAAGCATCCACTTTTATGAGTGCTAGCGAGAAAAATTAAGAAATATTTCCAGTTCTCTCGCAATGAAGGGACCTCTTTACTCCGCCGCCAAGCAAGTTTACGGAGCCCTCCATCGATAGAAATTATTTAATAAAAGGAGTTGAGCAATTCAACTTGTAATCCAATCGCAGAGGTATGAATTGGGTTAAATTTTCCATCGCCCCTCGTAGAATTCACATTGAAGCGGAAATCCTGTCCTATCCCTCCTCTTTTTATATAAGGCTTTGAGGGAGGTTAATGACTTAGAGGGAGAGGAGGAAAATCATTTCTTCAGAGAGCTATTGGGACTGAGAGATGGATAAACGGAAATGAATGGGTATGAGAGAGAAAGGATTAAGAGAAAGAAATCGCAAGAAAAGAGGGAATAAGAGGAGAAGGGAGGGAGATAAATTCGTGAAGAATAGAGGAATGGGAGGAGAACGGGAGAGATTGGGAAAGCAATGAAATAGTAATGAAGCGAAACGAGCATCTGTTTAAAACGGAAATGCCTTTGGAGCGACGCGGAATTTAATAAAGAAACCATTCCTCCGTGGAATTCCACCCATAAATTCGACGCACTCTTATTCATTCGGATGAATGATTTGGAGCGAAACATCTGGTTTCGTACCCAGGCCGTGGATTCAAAAGCGAAAAACAAACGTAATTTTGGAAATAGACTTCGTAAAGTATACGCGGTTGCCCTTTGCTTCTCTGATTTAAAAGAAACAATTTTAAGGCATTGGATTTCGTCTTTAGGAAAGCAAGGATATGATTGATAGGAATTTGTCACTTACGCAAGATTCCTTACCTACTTCGAGTTACTTTCAAAAGAGAATTGAAGAATGGAACAAATACTGTGGGTCCCCGAATGAAGCAAATGCCGGAAATTTATAACGTTTCCTTCGCAAAGCATATACGAATCACTCGTAGTGTAGAGGATTCCTGGACGATGCGATGGTCCAATTCCCTTCATTTGTTAGGGCGACACAGTTGCTGTTCATGGGATATACTCTACAGTGTCGTCACCACTCATCAGAGGACCAATCTAGCGCAGTGGCAAAACGATTCGGTTACATTTGGAAAATTTTCAGTACGGAATCCAACAATGAAATGTCGCATATACACATGTGCGTCTTTCATTTAGCGGGGCCATGGAGATTAATCAACATCCACCGTATAAAATTTGATCAACTTAAGGAATTTATATAGCAAAAGAAATATAGGCTACACGTTTATCAGGGCTCCCAGATAGACCTGTAGTCAACGCGTTGGACTTCGCAGAAAGCGGTCCCGGGTTCGATTTCCGGTGGGATCCCACGTGTAAAACTACCTTAGCTGTCGAAGCAGCTTTTACAATACTATATACTACTTGGTTATGTATTATTCAAGCATTCTATACTTTTCCTTGGCATTATAAAATTATTGAGAAACATGATTTGTTCAATGAATCTCTTTTAGTACAATGACTCAACCCTTTTCGGTGATTTGAGATTAAATATCATCACGGTACCACCTGATAGATAGATAAATGGGTAATGATAATGTTTATTGGCGAGGTTAAGCCCATGTAGACCTCTATTCCGCATAACCTCGCATGTCTTTATAATAAATATAAAGATTGTTTGAGAACAGAGGGAAAGAGCAAAATGTGGGAACAATCTTTGCAACTTAAGGTCACACACACCCACAGAGATGAGGGGTGAAAGTAAACATGAAAAAGCTGACAAAATTCCAAGGAGATATTTAATGGGAAATAATATATTTCAAATCAAAGAAATAAATTGAATAAAGATAACTTTTATCATAATACGAAATAAATCATTAGATTTTTTTCTAAGTCCCTCCAGTGTATAATTCCTCAAGGATTTTAGGATATCGTGACATTCAATGAGAATCAAACGTGCTAATTTCCTTTTTTCCTATCATGGAGTTCATTTAGAAAAGTGTGCAACTGGAATTTATTCTTCCATTCTGAAAAAGTGTGCAACCGGCTGAATTTCGGAGAGGAGTCCCATGTTTCATTCGATAAGAATCTGAATATTATGATGTACGATATAATGTTTTATAATAATCTTCTATAACCATTAATGGGTTATAGAGTTGTAGAAGACTTCAACAGAAGGAATAATATTGGTATGGTGAGAGGGCATCTTGTAGAAACTGTTTTTTCCTCCAGAATTTCCTCGTTTTCGGAAAGAAATCCTTTTGTTGGTATTTCCATTTCCGATCTCAGGCTTTTTTTGCTGGTCAGCAGATAGGTACTAGCTAACACGAACGCCATGCTGTACGTACACTGTCCGAATTGTTTGCTCTCCTATCTTTGGGCCATCCTCTTCTTCCGCCTTAGGGCTATGCGCCAGTCGTTCCTCTTCTTTCCTCTCCATCAGTTTCTTTTATTGCTCTCCCCTTTGTCCCTCGATATCTCTTTTTTAAACCCCTTGGCTCTACTTTTCCATCATCCCATCTCCTCTTTCTTTCCACTCCCGATCCCATTTCTGTGTTCCACTTCCTTACATTTTCACTCTTCGTGTTCCTTCTTTTCCTTACACGAGACTTGCTCCGGGAAATATCCTTCTTCAGCGCTTTTTTCCTTCTTTCTCCCTCTCTCGCTATCGCTCTCTTTTTCTCTCGAAAACATCCATTTCGATCTACGCTTTCCAGTTTGTTCTGGTCTCCTTAGTTGGGATATACTGGGGTTAGTCTCTTATCTATCATCTTCGGTCTTCCAAATGTTGAAATTTAGACTCTATGTGGACGTACAAGATTACTGTGTCGGATAAGCCACAATTTCGATGGTTATATCTATCTATCTTAAAGAAATTTGTTGGTTATCGCCGTAACGATAGCTTAATAGCAAAGTGTAGTTTTTCTCTTATCATAATCTCTATGCTACTTTTAACTTTATTTCTAATACTAATAATGCTAGTGAGCTCCTGTAAAAACAACGAAAATTAATTTGATCCATTTAAAATGAATGTCAATTACAGTTTATAAACAAAAATGCGTGAATTGAAAGTCTGCAAATCTTAAACATATTTCTAATATCTACATCTTCTACTACTTCTTATTTTTCATATGTAATATATGGATATGAATTACATATAGAGTCTTATGGGAAAATGAATTAACTCAGTTTTCACAACTGTCCTGACCCACGCGGATGGATTGTTTACAAACAAGAACTTTCATAGAATTTTCTGATATTTAATCTGATTCAATTGCCCATTTTTGGAATGCATTTTGATTTCGTGTTACATATATTTTTCTCCTCTACTTAGAGCTCAACAACCTAACCATTAATCTTACCAATTCCTTCGTCTCTTTTCCGTTCAATACCCTTATAACTTCTCTTTGATTACCTCTTTTTTCATAGATAGTTTTCTTCATATAAACTTCATATATGATAAACGTATGATATTCAATGCCTGGAATAAAGCTCTAAAAGAATATAAACGTGCACTAATTTTTGAAGTTTAATTCAAGTTTATAATCCAAAGTTATATTCACTGCTAAGGTGTGATATTATTATATTTTATAGTTGAATTTCTATAAAATTCTTCAAAATGAAGGCCAAAGCTATCAAGAAAAGAATATGGTTAGCTTGAACAGAATTGTTTTTTGAGTCACAGATCGGAAGCATTTATGGGATAGTGGAAACACTTTGATACTTTTTCATAAAAACGAATATGTATTCTGAAGGGGAAAAGTTTTGCACCATTTTAGAAGTATGCACCTATTATAAAAATGATAAAAAAAGTTATATCTAACCCAATAAGTTGGTACAATAGTTCAGTTTACGTAACACCACAAGAAAGAATCATACGGATTTCATCACCTCTTTTCCTTTGTATATCCTTTCTTTATTCGCACAACGCACAGGTCAATGTTTCATCTTCCTTCACGTGCGCACTATGCCAGAAATTACGGAGGAAATCTCTCGGAGAAGTTTTTCACTCAATTCTCTCCTCACTTGTTTCATTCCCACTTTCGCTTCCCCCGAAACTGCTGACGCGTATCCATTACTTCTCTTCCTCCGTGTCCTCTCTCCCATTTTCCCCAGAATTCCACTCACGGAGAGACACAAGTTGTAGGAGACGAGAGCAAACACACGGTCGGATACGCGATGAGCGGTTATTCTTTTTTCTCCCACGGTTCCGCAGTCTTAAAGGGAGAGTGTATTTGTGTCTCTGGCGCACCGAAAACGTACGGGTCTTTTTCGAAAAGTGAAAGCCGTCGGAAAAATTTGTCTGGTAAACCGAGAATCAGGCTCGTTACCTACATTGGGGTTTGATTAAGAAGACGAACACATCAGCTGATTTTGTTTCGTGTTTAACTTCTGTTGAGGAGCCAAATTAGTAGTTATTTGACTGCAATTTCAATAATATCATGCTGCATATGTTGTTAGTTTGTTTAAGATCATGTGGAGTTATTAGTGATTAGAATCATTAGAGTTGAACGAGAGGCATGGTACAATTGAGTCAATTATTTTACACGTTACCTTTTTTTTTTTTTTTGATTTTGGTTTTTCTCAATCATTTTAATGGTCCAACCTCTTCACCTTCCGATTTTACAGCTTATGGGTGACTTCCATGGTCAATTTATCATAAAAATTATGAATACCGAGATAACTATGTGAAACCTTGTGAGATTGTAATATATGATATCGTGTATTAGAAATTTTGAAGGAAGACAAATACCCGCATATATAATTAAACAGCTATTTAATTCAATGCATAAGTTATATAATGATTTTTAATGTAACTTATTTTATCTGTAGAAAGATAAAGCGATTAAACACGCAATTTTCGTCATTAAGGCTAAGAAGAATATAAAAACTGTAGCCGTATAGATTCCATAATGATTATCAGTTAATGTAGAAGATAGAATATTACCAATTTTCTCCTTTAATATGTTTGAATCATCCTCCCAGAATCTTTAATTTATTCAGCCATCGAAATCGAAAAGCTGTCAAAGTTGTTTTTATGTAATATTTGATGCATTGGAGTTTTTTCACAGGATGGTTAAAATGAGGCAATAAAAAATCATGGAGCTTTTTTGGTGTCGGAAGCGTAAAATTTAGTGTCATTAATTTTAATGTCACTGAAATTGCCCTTCTTCGCTCTTACCCCACGTTATAAAATCACGTGCGAAGAATAAGAGATGAATCTCTTTCCCGTCATCCATGAATTTTATAGTGGCCTAGAAAAACTCTATTCCATTGTTATATGAGACACTCATTTAAAATTCTGTTGTTTCTATGACACATTCATAACCTTTGGATGCATAATATCTCGCAGTAGAAAAACTTTTTTTGGAAATCTTTATGCTGAATTATGCTGCCTGCTATATTCCAAATGTATATACCAAAGTTCTCTACTTTCAAAATATCGGGAGAATTTATTAAATATAGCATTCCACGATTCGGTAGCGGAGTTAATTAAATTGTTATGGTTCGATTTCGTTTTGTAAGAATATAACGCTGAAAATTTTATTTGTCCAGGATGAAATAGTTTTTGTCTTTCACTTAGCTACGTACAATTCTCCTGAATTGGTTATTTATTAATAAAATTACAGTAGGAAAAATGCTTACTATTTTCCTCAATCACTTGCTTTATTTCTTTCATACATTCCGAATATTTAATCTGGAGGAGAAATTCTTCGAATTGGCTCTCAGAGTCATAGCTTTGTAGAATATTCAGCATTTCATGGAGCATGCATAAATTTTCAGAATTCAGAAACTGAGAAATAAAATATTAGAGTATTTGAAATTGACTACTTAGTGCCAGTCATAAGTTTAGGACACTTATGAATTAAATTATTATTATCATATTAAGATTTTCAATTTTATTTCCAATATACTTTAGCGTTCAGAAACAAATATGGAGATGCCATTGTTTGTCAAGGGTTGATTGGAAGAAAGGAATTATAAGCTTGGAATTCGCATGGAAAAAAGATGATTTTACAAACAATATTAATCAATACACGTCAAAAACATATGTAGATTAAATACACATGCAAAAACCCACAGAAAGCAGCCTAAAATTTCAGGGCTTGCAGTAATTTGCCATTACATATTCAGAAAAATCTTATAGAAGCACATATTTTTCTCTTCAAACTACGATCAATATTTGTCCTTACACATTAAGGGTTTGAAACATCCGCACAGATCACTTACTATTCTCAAAGAAACAAATCAAATGAGAAAATTCAGTTTTACATTATAGGATTCAATTTAAATTTCCTGCGATTGAATGTTGGATTATGACGAGTGAGTAAGTCCCTCTACTGACGGTGCATCCAGTCTCATGAGTCACGTACTTATTTGAAAAAGTTACAAAGCCTTCAATGGCAATATGGTAAACGGAAGATGCAGCAAAAAATTCGAAAACCTCCCGCAATTTGAAATTCAAAGTCCACTTCCTGTTGCGCGAGTTATTTTTCGACTAAACCCAGCGATTCAAAACAAATCGAATAACAATGAGATGCAACTCGAGCGCGAATTTCGCATCCCGGAAGCCGAGCGGAAAGATTAGAAGAACGAACCGGAAATGCAACACGTTTGGGTCGCATCACTCCGCGCTTGATAAAGAATGAAACAAAGAGAGCATCTGAACCTCTTTTTTCTTGGCGGCGAGATGGTATTTCACACCATTTTCACGGTGAGGTGAGCTTTTTGGGAGGGTAAGAATCGCGCGACGCGTAAAAAGCGCACGGAAAGTAAAAAGCAATTGTGCAGAATTCAACGGCTCTTGACATATTCATGATTCCGGGGATACAAAAGTAAGCATTGCCATTGCCCACTACTCCGGAAGTACACGCTACGCAGAGCATCCTGCATGAGGTCATTTCCACAGTTCAAATAGCTTCGCCCGTTAGTTACTTACTGCTACGCAATTGTGGATTTGGTTTCCAAAGAGGAGAAGGTATGTTTATTTCGAACTGAAACGCTCGTATAACTCGATTTATGTTTAAATCTTCATTCTGCAGCTCAACTAGCACCGCCTATAAGTTAATAACTACTGAGCAATTGTGGATTTAGTTTCCAAAGAGGAGTTGTATTTCGAAATGAAACGCTCTTATAACTCGATTTATGTTTCAGAAATTTTTCTGGCTTCTTCTTATTGGCTGCTGATAGAAGGTTTGTTATGATGGCATGACGTCCAAGATTTACTAACTAATATAGAACATTTATCTAACTCTTTTATGTGGATTATAAACATGGTTAGCTTCCACAAAGCCGCTCGTCCATTTTTTACAAGGCAACTTCTACAATAACGCTGGCTGAATATTATATAAGTAAATACAGTAAAACCTGTTTAAAACATCCCGCTTAAGGCGCAATACCGTAAATAACGCGGTTTTCTCTCGGTACTAGTACGTCTCATAAGAAACATATCGTAAATATATATGTCGCTTAAGACGCTCTGCCTTCAGCGTATAAGGCGAATTTTTCCTGTTCCAAGATACATTGCCATAGCCATTTCTCCGCCTCATTTGATCGACCAATTAATGTTTACTTTCTCCTTATCTCCGTCCTCCTTTCACCTCTTCTGTCTCACCGTTTCTCTTAAGAGGTTCTTTCTGTCACTCTTCTTTTCAATGGCTAATTCTGTGAGAGGAAATGAGAGCTATTTCCATCCATTGCCGAAGCTCTGAGATAGAGTAGAACCTTTATTGGTCTCGTCTCAGGACAAAATAATTAAAGTTTACTGAGCAGTGCTTTCTTTCGTCAAAATCTCATTGTAAAAAGAAACCAAATTTACCAGAGTACCGCAGTGTTTTGTGGGCTTTTGAGCGTACTCTAGGCAAGATTTTGCGGCTGTTAAAAATTCTTTAGAAACCAAATTAAAGACAGCAGAAGTTATGCCGGACCAGATATTGACAGCGACCACAATTTAGTCTTATCAGAGTGCAATTTAAAGTTTAAAAAGCTTCAAACAAAGTATGCAGTTAAATGGGATGTAGGAAAGTTAAAAGAAAAAGAAGTGCTCTCCTTATTCAAAGAACAAACAAATAAACAAAGAACTGAGAAGCCAAAGACTATTAACGAAAAATGGGAAATGATAAAAAACAGAGTGCTAACAACTGCAGAAGCAGTATTAGGCAAGCGGAGGCAGATTAACAGGAAACAATGGATAACTGCTGACCTTGTACAAAAAATTGAAGAAAGAAGAAAATTAAAAAATAATAATACAGTCGAAGCACAAATACAGTACAGGGCTCTCAGAAACGAAATAAACAGAGAAACCATAAAAGCAAAAGAGGCCTTCTGGGAAGGAAAATGCCAAGAAGTCGAAGAACATATGAAACGTAATGAAATGGATTCGGCTTATGGAATAGTGAAGAAATTCTTTGGAAATCATAAAACTAGAAGCAATGGACTACGGAACGAAAATGGCAAAATAATTTATGAACAAGATGAATTGGGAAAAATGTGGAAACAATACATCGAGGAGTTATATGATACATCGAGGAGTTATATGATACATCGAGGAGTTATATGATGGATATATGACAATTAGTACAAGCACAGTGATTGAGAACGAAGATGAAAGAAGAAGAAGGAGACAGCATACTGAGGGGAGAAAAGCACTATCAAAACTCAAGAATAATAAAGCACCTGGCATAGATGACATACCAGCAGAATTATTGAAGATGACAGGAGAAGAAATACATAATGCACTATATCAACTAGTTTGTGAGATTTACGAAACAGGTGACATTCCCTCAGACTACCAAAAGTGTATAATGATACCAATCCCAAAGAAAACATCAGCCAACAGATGTGAACAATACCGCACATTGAGCCTTGTCACACATGCCTCTAAAATACTGTCTATCATTGTAATAAGCCGGATTGAAGATAAGGTTGAAACTCTCCTCAGCGAAGACCAATTTGGATTTAGAAAAGGACGAGGAACCAGAGATGCAGTACTTGCCATTAGAATTATACTAGAAAAAAGATTGAGTAAAGGTAAGAACACCTACATAGCTTTTGTTGATCTTGAAAAAGCTTTTGATAGTGTTGATTGGAAGCAGCTCTTTACCATAATGAAAGAAGCAAAGATAAATTACAAAGATAGAAGAATTATCTGGGGTCTCTATAGAGAAGAAATTGCAGTGCTGCGATTTGGACAATATGAACAGCAGGCCAAAATTAGAAAAGGAGTGAGACAGGGATGTTCATTGTCACCTGCGCTATTTAACTTATACCTACAAAGAGCACTGGACGAGGCAGAGAGCAACTTACCGGAAGCAGGAATTAAGGTCCATGGGCAGAGGATATATAAGCTATGTTTTGCGGACGACTTAGCAGTCTTGGCAGAAAGTGAAGACCAACTACAAGAAGTGCTTAGGGAGATGGAAGTCACGCTGGCTAGATACAATCTAAAGTTAAGCAGGACCAAAACCAAGACACTCGTTGTAAGCAAAACAGGAATACCAGCACATATAACTTTGGGTAATACACAGCTGAACAATGTAGAAGAATTCACGTATTTAGGAAGCAAGATCACCACGGATGCCAGAAGCAAAAGGGAAATAAGCAGTAGAATACAACAGGCAAAAATAGCTTTCAACAAGAAGAGAAAGATATACGTTTCAAAAAACATGAGTATCAAGATTAGGATGAATCTACTCAAAACTTTTGTATGGAGCATAATGCTTTATGGTAGTGAAACTTGGACGATAGGAGCAGCAGAGAAAAAAAGAATTGATGCTTTTGAACTATGGTGCTACCGTAGAATGTTAAAAGTTTCATGGGTAGACCGGGTAACGAATGAGGAGATACTGGAAAGACTGGGAGTGAAAGCAGACCTGTGGAGTATTCTAACTGCAAGGAGAATTAAATGGGTTGGACATTTACTGAGACAAAATAATGGATTGGTAAAAACAGTTTTAGAGGGCACTGTGGAGGGGAAGAGCGGCAGAGGAAGGCCGAGGTTGAGCTATATTACCCAAGTAATGAAGGACATGGGCTGCAACAGCTACCTGGAGCTGAAGAGGCTGGCGGAGGACAGACAGAGATGGATGACTGCTGCAAACCAACCCAAGGGTTGATTACTTAGAAGAAGAATTGTATATCTGGTAAAAATTGTTTCATTGTTGAGTGGAAACTAGAAAAAATGAAGTAACACAGAAAAACGCTCACTTTGTCTGAAACGCTGACCATTCTTATATCTTATGACGAGAAGGAAACTAGTATTACACGACAATTCTCACGGAATCTCTAGAAACTCTACCTACATCTGGGGTAAATGAAACAAAATAAAGAAGTAACCTTTTCGTTTTAAAGTGTAAAGTAATTACTTAAAAACTTAAGAATAGAAACACCCTCCTATTTTGTATTCTAACATAAGAGACATAAAAAGTGTTTGTATCTCGGTTATAATGCTAATCCTGTCATAGAGCTATACCTGTTTCTAATGAGACCTTCAAGTGGTTCACTAAGAAGATTTTACTGTTTATTAATTATAAAGTGGAAAATAAATACATATCTAAAGGAAAAAAAACAATTCATAGCTTCCACAAGAGATACTTATTTCGCCGAATATGTCAACGGGTTGAAATTTTCTTTGTCAGCTACAATACGAAAGTGCTTGCCTTTTAAGATGTGTGCATACTCATTCCAAAACTCTTGAATACATCGACAATGTGGGAAACGAATCTCTCCAGGGAATCCCACATTTCCCATTTCAAGCGTATTCCAGCTCCTCATGCGATCCTGCTCCTGAATATATTTCGATGGGTCGATTATTATATATGTAGAGTCGAGTTTATTGACTTCATATCATAATTGAGCATTGGTTCTGTCTCTAAAATTAGGCTTTTCTTAGTTTCTCGCCGAAATTTTGTTAAAATAATTTGTTTGGATTAATTTGATATAAATCCATGTTTGCGATGCTAGAAATTGGCCTTATGCTCATTTACCATCACTATTTGGTCATCACAGAAACAGACCTATCTATGTACCATTATACGTGACTTTTATATCAAATTACATTACATCAATTAACACAGGATCACTAAAATATGTCTATCTTGTTGATATATACCATAAAATTTATATTTCTTAAATTCATGAAATTGCTGTTAATTTTATGGTAAGTACGTTAGCGTCCTAGTCTTCACAGCGAATCACATAGTTGTAAGACTGCTGTAACCAAGGTTTTCATATCTTAGTCTGAGAATTAAAGCTTGATTTCATATTTTGTCTCGCATTCTTATTATTGCAATGAAATTCTTCGAATCAATTTCGATATACTCCTTCTCCATGCATGATGTTTTGAAGAATTATTTTCTCCAAATCAACCAAATTCCAGGGCGCAATATCGCGCATTGTATTCCCTTATCTTACCGAATTCCAAAATTCCTGTCTTCCGCAGAAGTTCCCTAGATTTATTTTCCAATATCCAAGAATTTTCTTACGACGTAAGACTGTCTACCCCATCGATTCCTTATGGCCTCGTTTACTATGCGCATTCCAATAAAAGAAAATCACAGAAGAAAAGTCACGCCTTTAATAATAGCGCGAAATCGATGTTTCGGGGAAATATGCGGTTTCGGAAAAATATTTGCTCCAATTTTGGTAAAATTTTTTATTTTATCTTATGATATCCTATACAACGCTGAAAATGAGAATATTTTAAGAATACTATTCTTATGGAATATCTTACTTCCATTGTATTATTTTTGATTAAGCCTCGCCATAGTAAATAATCACGGAGTTTAATCCCATTTTGGACTACCTACACATTCTATCTTTTTTTTGTGAGACCTTGACTACTATTTTTTCTTATTATTACCTCTATGGATTTAACTGAAAACGGAGACAGCAAGAGGCTCTACTCAGTACATAAAATTAAACCACTTTTATGTACGCATTTATCTTTTTATTTACTCAAGATGATCATGCGTAAGGTACTATACAAGTCTTGCATTAATATTGCTTTTGAACAAACTTTCTATGTATTTCTATCCTCTTAGTTATGCTTGAAAAGAAACAACAAGTATCTAGTTTACCCAATCTCATATAAAATATGCTACATCGACGTTAAATTTATGATATACTCTATACATATTTAAGACCGTTATCGCTGGTCTTATTTAAATAAAAAAGAAGCTGAAAATCTTTAAAGGAATTGATTTATTTCGCAATTTATAAATCTGATATAGACAGCTGACTATAATGAATTTTCAATCAAATAATATGATACGATTTTGATAACATTTCGCAGACTTGTTTTACATAATGTTTGTTAATCGATATAGTTAGATGAGCTGCGCCAGAAGAACCGTTTATATTTTCTTATGGCAAGGTTCGTAACATCAAAAACAACTCAATATTTTTGTTGCTATAAACATATCTATGAATCGATCAAAATCTTCCGTTCGTGAGAAAATGTGGAAATTGAGGTTTTCGTTAAAACAAGAAACATATTTTCCAGCGAATAGTAAGTCAAGTTATTTTTCTTCCATACAAATGGCTCTCAATGTAATCGAGCGTTCTGTTTCTCCTCCCAGATATTTTATTATGTGACTTGGCAGAATTTTCCCCGTAGAAAAATCGGTTTCATTATAAAACCATAAATTCGAGAGGAGGAAAGGCTAATCGAGAAATTGTTCTCATTTATCTAAGTTTCATTCAGCCAATCGCAAACTACTGGAAAGAAGGCGAAATAGTTTTTTTGATGATATTTTCCTAGGAATCAATCAAGCTTCCTTCCCTCCTTGACAATGAAGCATTTAATCTTCGTAACCTTCGCTGCTATCGGTCCATATCCACTCCTCGTCTTGGTAAAACACAATTTATCTTCCGCATTTTTTCCCTCGATTTGGAACGATCAACGCGCCTCATTGGATTCCATTCCTTTTCTTTTCTCCCGAGTGAATCGTTCCACCAATGCCAAAATTTCCTATTTCGTTTTGTTGCGTTCTGACTTAGATATTTTCCCGACTCATGCGATACCACTCGTACGAATATTTTGACAGTCGCAATAAAGGGCAAAGAACGTAGAATGTCTCCTTGGAGACCCCCCATGTTTTTGCAGCGAAATATGGCAACGAAGGATGAAAAGTGCTGACAGCCATTCACTTACAATTTAAAAAAAAGACTGTTTGCACTGTATCCTTCCGACGATCAATAACGGAAATGCTACCTTATCAGAGTTTCCAATTTAGTTTTGAAGAGGCCTATAGATGTGCAAAGAAAAGTGGCTACATTTAGATAATATATCGCTAAAACTTAGTTGAAACATGATAGCTTGAAATAACTTCTAAAAATAGAATATACAGTTCAGAGATTGCGAAATTTTAACTTAAATACAAACACTGCGACTTTCAATGTAATTCTATTTTAATTTTAAAATAAGTCAAACATTTTATGTCACGAGCATGTTCTGTTACGACCATCCTCTATGTTACGCAAAAGAGGGAAGTAAAAGAACTACTTGCTCCCTGTAAAGTGCGATAAGTCGCTACACTGGAAAACAAGATCACTAAAAGAAGGTTTAAATCTCAAAGCGACAAAATCGCTAATCTAGAAAACTACGTTTCGTCCTTTTACTTACCAGGTTACAAGTGAAATTTCGATTGCCCAAATTAATGAAGTATATCGTCTTCATTGTATCTGTAGTGTCACTATGTTGATCTAGTTTTTTAATTCTTTTCACAGAGTAGAGGATGTTTTGCAACAGAACGCATTTGAACTCTAAGACGCTTAACGTTTCATCTTATTCTATGTTTCCCACCATTGTCCTTGTAAAAGTATGTAGTGCGCAAGAATAACATCAGATTAAAATTTGAGCTTAGTATTTTTCCATTGGAGATATAAGAATAGAATATATTAAGAAATCTGTTAATTGTTTTATGGACTACAAATTGTGAATAACGTAAGATATATCTATAAGCGTTACACTTAACTCATTGAAATCCCAGCTGTATTTTATGTGTACGTTGATTACAGAACGTAAGGTTAACTTATTCAGTAGTAAAAACTTTATCTCTAAATTTATAAGGAATGTTAGAATGAAGAACTTACAGTTATGTAGCGGTACTAACTCGCAATAACAACAGAACAATACCAAGTCTTATTTAATCCTCGAAAGAGGAAATATTATAAATTACATTAAATTTCAAGTCTGTTGAGAAAATTCACTAAAATCCTTGAAAAAATTATTCAGTGAATAAATCGTGAAAATATCCTACCAATGTCACCTGAAGCCATTACCATAATCCTTCATGATACTTCGGGCCTACCGGGTTCCACCGCCACTATAGTATTTCCCTTTCACTAATAAAACAGACGTCAAATTCAATATCAAAGTCATAGAAATAGCGGAATTCCTCCTTCGCCTGTATCACCATTTTTGCCCGGCAATGTAAAGTTCGCGAGCAGTAACCATAAGCCATTCAGATTATTCTTTTTCATTTCACTTCACCCGAGCACATTTCTGGAAGCGTTTTAGAATCCCCACATTTCCGTATCTCCACCTTATACCTCACCTTCACATGCATTAATACCTACGGCACTTCCCCAAAAACGCCCCAAAATGCAGGATACCCAAAAACTGCGTCTCGTTCTTTTATTCATGTCCACCATTTTCCCCTCAATTCTCGCATGAGAGCGTTTCGACCAGTGATTCACGCGCAATGGCTCCCGAAGAAGACGGTGCTTTCTTTCCGACTTCACCTCCCCTTCACGGAATGCCCCATTTGGTCCGCCTCGCTGATTTCATCTGCATCTGCTACATGTTAACAGCGGCACCGCGATGTGGTGGGGCGAAGGGAAAAATATCAAGGTCTCCGGGATAAGCGTAGCGAACATTTGGGAACTTGGAGACCTATTGGAATTGGGAAAATCCAATTGCATTTCCATACCGAAGTAGTGGCGATTTGGAACCGTAAAAAGGATATTTCGACTTCTTGAGATGAGGTTATGCTTCCATAGCACCGTTTAAATGATTTTTACTGAAGTGGTAATCCTTTCTTATTTAACTCATAGCTAGGCCGTATTGACTAACTCTTCGAAACCAGAAACTCAGGTTTTGATCATATGTCAGTCCTTCAACACTGAAATTTATCATGATATTTTCTTCAACTTGACTGTAATTAAAAATATCCCTCTCATTTCTTATAAGATTATCTAAAAATATTGGCGATTTTAGGATTTAAACGACCGAATGAAATATGGACACCTGATGTATCGTTGCTATTATATTTCCATTATAGACAATACTGTGTCACTTAAATTAGATGTTTATTAATTTTCCTTGAATTAGCAGTTATTATTTAATGGATCAGGGTTTCATGTAAGTCCCTGCGTTATTTTTATTCAAAGAATTTCGAATATTTCACCTTAAATTTTCTATTTATCTTTCACAAAGAGTTATGATTTTAAAATGATTTCTAAAAAGCGCCACGACCTTCTCAAAAATATTAAACTTTAAAAATAAGGGAAAAACCCTTTTTAATGAAATGAAATGTTTTAAGCTACTTAAGTATAATCTTAACTTAGTATATAAGTATGATCTTTCTTAAGTATGATCTTTATTACAGACATTTTTTCCGATGAAATGTATCACCATACGTTTTACGACTTTGCTCAACGTTTGCAACTGGCCTACAAACAATGCTACCTTTACCACTTCACGTAATTTCACCAGATACATTTTTTACTCTTATTTACGTTGCATTTCTACTGTTTGTTCGAGTTTTATGGCTCTACACTGAGTAAATTTCTAGTTCGTGTCTTATACTTTACGAGAGTGCTCTTCCATTTCCAGCACTATTCCCATAGCGACGTTGTTTCATTTTACTATTTCCCCTACAATACGGGACGCTTCTCTATGTCATGAGATAGACAAACGCAGGAATAAAATAGCAATATAGAAACATCTACGTTTTAGCTAATCTGTAATGCTTATGAATTAAATAGAGGAGCTTTCCACCTCTCGGTATTTTCATGTGCCCTAATGTTTCCTTTCTAATCCCCCTTTTCATTACATCTTCACAAATAACCTCTTTCTTTTAAGCATCCAACAAGTATTTTCTTTCTTCTCCTTTCTGACTGTTCTTCTTTATTCTATGCAACTTCTTTTGGATGTATTCCTACTGTAGTGTTTTTACCTAAGTAGTAATCACAGTAGTTTTCTTCCGTATTATTTTTCAGACTATTTCTTTCTTATATTGTATATGAAGAAGGGTTGTATGTAAAAAGAGAATAATTGCTCATCGTGCAAGAATATTAGTTTTATTCTTATTATTTAATCTCTTCTTTATTACCTGATATTCCTCCTACCAAAAACTTATACAGTATTTTTAAACATCCGTTTTCGGTGACCAGCGCTTTTCCTCCTTCAAAATCCATCAAAACTTATCAATGGAAGAAAATGATTACCGCTTCTTACTAAAAATAGATCAACAAATGAAAAATGCTCAAATTAGTCAAAAAATCGAGTTAAAATTTGAATTTTTCCATGGATTGTCGTTACTGGATGTGTAAATAGCGATATCTATCGATAAAAACGAGGTATATAGAAGCAGACACTGATACAGAATATGAAGGTTAGTTTTTTAGGTATGATATAGTGTTTATGTATTCGTTGGTAGTGATTGGAGTGCTTGTTGAAATGTATTTTATGTAATGGGGATATAGAGTATCAGTGTCCGTCTGCTAAATTCTCCCACGGGACAACTTTAAAATTCAAAGCAAGATATTCCACTAACAGGCTAGAACGACGAGGAAGATCTAAGTGATTAATAAGCACACTTAATAAAATATACTATTTCCGTTGGCCATGCATTGAAAGAAAGGAGAAGAAAAAACTTCAGATAGACTTATTGTCTTAACCCCAATCGGTGATAACTGGAGCGACCCTAAGTTTCATAACCTTTCCAAACGAGAAGAAATAAAGAGTTCCTTTCATCAATCCTTGCCGACACTGCCATGAAAGTTCCTCCTCTTAAAATATTCAGATCCTCTTGTTAATGCACCTCAAAAGCCTTACTTCTCCTCCATTTCCAACTCTACGATTCCTTTCACCGCTATTTTTCCAAAAGAAAATCGCACTCCTAGTCCCTTTTTCCGTACGCCATTCCTGGGTTTACTTTAGATCCCAATAGTCTTTCCCGTTTCCTTTATGAAGTGCATTTCCTTTAATCTTTTTACCAGACGTATTCTTCCAACGTCAGCTAAAGGGTGCCTTGTCTAAGAATTCCATCGTAAGGTAAATGATCTATGGAAATCCCTTCGGAAGAATCTCTCACAGTAATACTAATTTTTCTTTTGTGTGTAAATGGCCATTTGCTTGAAAAACTTCTGTCTGTTTACGTGAAAAGAAGGACGAGGCCCTATAGAAGACGCCTATTTAGTATAAAATATGTACGGGATCTTTCAAATATAAATAGGATTTAAACAGTGATGAAGATTGGTAGAACAACCTTAAAGTTTTCAATTATGCTTGTCTTTGTCAAGCAAGATATCCGTGGTAAAAGCCACGGGCATCAGCACGAAGTACTCAATTTCACAGTTCACACAATCTCAGTTTTATCGTTCTTTTTATATTTTAGACATTGATTCTTTTTTCGTCCTAATATCCTGTCTTTATTTCTCTTCAGATTATATATAAATATTTTAAAACCATGGCTTAATTGAATTTTAACATTAGTCCCTAAAGTTTTCCTCTTTCACTCTTTATTATTTTTCAAACTGTTGCTCTTATAATGGCCATTTATTTACAAATATAATTAGTTTTATCAAATATTGAGCTATTTCTTTTTAACTTTGAGCAACATTTGTTGTAATTAGTGCACTAGTATTCAGGTAGCTCATTCGCAGACATTTGCTTTCTTTACCCCATCTTCACCTTGCATAGTATTTTTGCTGTCTGAGTTTCAGTGTTGATGTAATCGTTGAAAGTTTAAGAACTTTTTAAGATTTAAACGTTCAACTGCTCCTTTTGATGTCAACTGGATTACAAGGCGAAGGACGGGACCTGGTTGAAGTATATATATTATACCGGAAGACTCTCTGCATTGCCGTGGAGGTCATAAATCTTCATTCGCCATAGACCTTAAATCGTCGCAGTCACGAATTAACGAAGTCTTTCCCTCCGAATGAACTTCCACCCATTAATCTAAGACTTTCATCCATCTACAGCCCTCTGATACTGATCTCTAATTTCCCATAATCTCTCCTGATGCCTTTCCTTTTTTATTTGCTCCTCCTTTTGCTCCAAGCATGACCTTCTTCCCTTTCCTTACTTTCCTTCATCTTTCTCCCTCGTTTTCTCCCTCACTTTCTTCTTTCTTTTCATCTACTTCAGTCCCTCTAGCGCCCTTTTCTTCCTCATATCTTAACTCCCTTGAGCTCTCTTTCGCCTCCCGCGTTATGCAAGCAATGCGAGAATTTCCAGGGCACCTCGTAAACTTTCAAGAGACCCGTAGTTTTTGGGGATACGCTACAGTCCCTTTGCACTGCGTTGCTAAAGCCGGAGTTAGGATAAGTTGATTAATTTTGGTAAAATTTTGATCTATCTCGACTACTTGATTATTATTCTTAGTGAAAGAAACAAACAACAAAATTTTTCCAAATTATAAGGAAGGTACCCTTCACTCAGAATTTAAAATATTATATCTATCTACCATTTCAATCTATATATTTTACCCAAAAATTTCGATGTCAAACAAATAACATCTCCAGACGAGTATTTATGCTTTGGAGGACCATAATTGTTTGTTATGTTTATACACTGACAATTTACTCTTAACTGTAAGTAGTCTGTTTTGATTTATTTTAACACTTGCTTATTTTCTAATCCGAAAATTTCCGTTTACCGTGAATTTCTGAAGTATGTTTTGCGATCAGTACTATCATGTAATTTATAATTATAAATTTTAAAATTTATTGCCCAACTGAAATTATTTTGGACTCTATTACAAAATTTCAATGCACCAATAAAAGGAATCATTTTATTTACATTTGATATGTAAATTCTTGGGATAGTGTGCTAGGCGTATCTTGCGGTTAGACTGCTGGGATGAAAGAATATGGTATAGGTTGAGAATGTTTGTATGGATGGAGATTAGCAGCTAGGGCACGATCAATTAACGAACTTCTGGAAAGTAAATTAACCGAAGATAAAGGTTTAATGTTACCAATCGGTCGATCGATTCGTCGGTAACCGTAAAATAAAAGAGAAAGCAATTCGTTTAAGACCACATTTTTCCTGAAATAAATACGGCAAATGAGAATAAAATCTCTTTGTAGGTCGTTTTGAGTTTTTCAGTAATGCAGGACTTCCGAAAACCCAATCTTTCATACAGTTTTAAGAATGTATTGCAACTTTGGAAGAAGAGTTTGGAATTTTGCCTCAAATACATGTCGTTTATCTTAATCTTTGCACTTAGGCATCAAGGAACATTGATGGCTAGTGTTATCTATCATCTGTAAGCTGGTGGTAGAGGATGAGTCGTGGAAAGGAATAAGAAAGATATAAATGATCCTGTTACGATTCAATACCCTCTTCTCGTGGATTTGTAGACAAGTATCTTAACCCTTCCAGAACTCGTCTCTCAATCCTCCTGAGTCTTCTCAACGAAATTCACTTCATCTACAGTGACGATCTATCTTTCATCTACTCAGAATTTCTAAAGGGTGGTTACCAGCAAATATCTATAAATGAATTTCAGTTTTGTTATCATTACAATTCTTGTATATTTGACGGTGAATTGATTTCTGATACCTGAATTATTCAAGGAAAATTACTCGTAAATTCCTTTAATAAAACTTGAAAACAGTACTCAAAAATTTTATCTTTCAATTTGAATTTTCATACACATTGTATCTGCTTTAATTTTTGAGGTGTGATGTAAGTAATTGATGTGAGAGTAAGTAATGTGTGTTTTTATCCATAATTTTGGGCGTGTTCGAGGTAAGTTTCGAGTCACGGATATGTGGTCGTAGTTTCGTTCATATAAGAATATAGGTTGCGCATTTTATGCGTGAATACAGTAGAAAAATGTAAGTGTTCAAGCTGGATCCAAATATTTATACATGTCTTGAGTATTCTCAGTCTACATTTTCTATTCTGATATCTGTAGCATTGTTTTTAATCTCTTTTCAAGATTATGTTGTATAATTAAATTTTGATACAACGGCCGTAGCACAATTACCATCTCTTTCTTTACCATTTCCTTTGCAGTCGTCTCTTTTAATATACGGAAATATATATCATTCATCCAATATGATTCCTTTTCTTCATTCCTAGAAGATTATTGATAAGTATATATATATATATATATATATTTCTTGTTGCGTTTTCATTCTTTTTTCTATGTAAAATGAAAATTAAGTTTGCTGAAAGTCTAAGTTTTTCTCAATTTTCCTAAACTCCTTCCATTATGTATTCTAAATTATGTAAGCAGTTAAGATATATCATTATATACGCTACTTAAATTTAAATTGAAGAATCATGTACTATACATGATTCTTCAATTTAAATCATATACTATACTATATGTAATAATACATATGCTATACCTTAGTATAATAATAATGAATGCATGTTCTCACCAGGTTGAATACAGTAATAATAACTATTTAGCACATCGAGAAAGTCTTCTTCCATAGTTACGCATAGCTTCTGTTTTTCCATCACATTTTTCCCATCATCAACCTCCTTGGCCATTTGATTCATTCCAGCATGCCTTTTCCCCATCCTGGTATTTATTATGTAGATTTGACATTCTCATACTTTTACAAATTATACTACCACCATTTCTGCTCGCTTTCGTACAGTTAGTTTCTCTCTTATTAAACCCGTTTCTCACATAAAAAGTCCCTCGCTCTTCGCTATTTTCTTTTACCCCTCCTCATTGTTACCATCTTCGTTTTCCTCTCCCAAGCCTACTTTTTCAACCTTCTGCTATCCTTTTCCAGTCTGTGAACCTTTAAATGCTCTCTTCCGCACTCAGCTTTGGCGCCATCTTTTCCAGTCATTTAACGCAGCTCCTTAATTCTCTCTCCTTCGTCCCCTTCTCTCCCTTCTCTTCGTTCCTTTTTCTTCCTTTTCCGCCCATTTGCTGCAGCAAGTGGATCGAGCAGCGATTTGCGACAAGGTCAGGGATGAGAAATTTCGAGGTCGGTTGGTTAGAAAGGGCGCCACGAATGTGTACATATTTTTGCCGCGTGATCGCTTAAGAGTAACTTGAAGATGGGGAGCAGCAATGAGATTCGAGCAATGTGGTGGAAAAATCGACAAAGGAGTATGATGAAGGAATGCGAAGACGTCGTAAAGAAATAGAAAAATTCGTTCCAAGAGTTTACTTTCTTTATATTTTCAGCATTACACGGTTATGTTTAATTCTTTCCAAGGATTCTGGTTAGGGAGGTTTTGGGTTATAGGTTTTAATCGGTTTTTATACAAGAAAAATTCGACTTATCAAAGTTATTCTAATACAGTACCCACAGGTGTATAGTCGGTACTGATAGCAAGACAGTTTAAATCTCACGTATTGTGTCTATAGGGAGATAGTAAAGACAGGAGTAATCGTGATATGCTTATACTTATAAGTAAAAAAATATACTTATAAGTAAAAACAAAAGATCTGCAAAACTACACCTGATTATGTAATTACTTTTTAAGCTATATCATTATGTTTTATAAAAATAACAAGCCATATCCAAAGATAAATCTTTTTAGTCTTGAAATTCTCCGCTGCAAAACCACATACTCTGTGGTTATACATTAAAAATAAAAAAGTATTAAAATTGAGGTAAAAAGGCCGGGCAGGGCAGACCTCACCTTATAAAGGTTTTTACTGAGAACTCGAGAGGGTTGGTTAAAAATTCGACCTATCTGTGATAAATTATTCGACAGGGTTTCCTCAAGGGCACAGACATTTCTTTCTTAATAGAAGTTTTGTTGGAATTTTCGACTGTATAATGAAGGATGTTTTTAGGACATTGTCGAGAAAAATCTCTCAAGTTATTTTTCCTCTTGAAGACATGTATTTATGGGGTAACGGTTATCTATGGTTAACTACCCGTAAACAAGAATCACATACCACTTGGTTCAGTTTTTATATATCCGCTTTTCCATTCCTTCTATCCGAATGCCCTTCCTAAGAAAATGTTTACCAATTTTCCAAGTTTTACATTATTCTTTCCGAATTCTTAATTTGTATTTCAGTAGCTCGTTAAAAATCTATTCAGTAATTTTGTTTTTTATTTCCTTGTGTAATTGCTCTGTGTATTTCATTGCGTAATTACATAACAGCTCTTCGACACGTGCAATATATTAAGAGAAATCAGCATTTTTCCTCTTTCGGAATATAAAATGAAGTTTTTCGAATTTAAAATTCATAATTGCCATTTGTTTGAACTTTAAACCAACTAATGAAATTCATGGGAAGCAATTTGCGTTAATTAATTGCTTCCAGTAATATTCTATTATATTTTTCTTCAATTGATGCGTTGATTAAACTCGAGCTTGATTTATTGCTCATTGTAAAAATCATTAAAATTTAATTATATCACAAGGTACCTGTTAGTTTCCCGTTTTTGAACATGAAATTAAATATTGGAAAATGAATTTATGAATTAAATTTTTTTTTCTTTCACAAAATGTAGTTCTAAAATTAATGTGCTTAGTAAGATTTACAAAGTCACATTTGATATATTTGTATGTATTTTATTTATTTACAGACCAAAAACGTCCTATCTAATGATTGAAAAAGTTTTACTTCAGTGTCATCCTTTTAATGCTGATAGCTAAATGTTTCTGCTAATATAAATGAAACCTGCTTTCATATATTGCTAACATTATTATTTATTGACGCTTATGTTTTAATATCCGAGTATTTGGTCATTATGATAAAACAAATAATTAGATAACGCATATAGCGTAGCTAGTTTCAGTTTCAGGATAATCTATTTAATTCTGTCAGATTAATGTCAGCTCATTCCGTGATTATACAGAAATTTCTACTATACATGAAGATTTCTAAAACTAAAGGATCACAGCATTATAATTTCGTTTTTTTTTCTTCCGAATTTTTACTTTAAAGGAATGTTTTCCTTGAAATGACCTCAGCCGTCGAAGCCATTTTGACAATCCTACTACGTATTATGACGCCTCGATGTGGTTGATTCACTTTCATGCTCAAAGAGGCATAGGAACCGAAGAAAGATTGAGAAGTTGGGTGGATAAAAGATTGGGAACCTTGTGTAAAGGTTTTTATTGCCTGAAATAGAGAAATATTTTCTTATATTAATGGAAATTCTCTTGTATTTTTTTCTCTTACATGTTAATGTTATTTGGTATTTACCATTTTTCAGTCAGTCACGAGGTTTTACCATTGTTCTTATTTATTTAATTATTCGGGTAATAAGTATTTCACAGTACTTATTCACAGCCTAAACTATTATAGAAGTTTACATAATTTAATTGCCGGGGAAACGGATTATTTCGGACTAGTGTTTTATTCTAGGTCACTTTTTATCATTTTCCTCATAGATATGGGTGTGATTCTGAAATTAATTTCTCTGTGTATAATTTTTATATTATTAAAAAGGTCAGTTGTGAATCCGGTTACGATTTTTTGCCAATGAATTCATTAAATATGCAAAAAAATGCACGATAATCAGAATGTTGAACTAAAATTGTTCATCCCATTTGAAATTTATTCAAGGGTTCTGCTCAAAATGAAAATGAAAACGAATCAATCCAAGGGAAAAATCAATTGAAATGCATTTAATATCTTTTGATTGAATATCGGGAAAAGAGATTTTAAATTATTATAGATCGATAATAGGTTCCCTGACCTACGAATAACTCAGAAGCAAATAGGTGCTTATGGGAAATGGATATACTTAATGTTAGGTATAGGTTCGTAAAACGTTTCTGAAGGAAATGATCGAGGGAAGATAAATATGAGAGAAAGTGAAAAAAGGTAGCTGGAGTTAACTTAAGAGAATTAATAAGGATTTGCAATGGAATTCAATTTTTCTGTGTAAGGAAACTGTATGGGAAATTGTTTAATTTTTTCGTATGTTTATCTCGTAAGTCAAAAGATTCAGAATCAGAAAAAATTTCTAATTATTTTAACCCGTCAAGGCGATGTGATTATATACATCACGCTTTCGTTATAAAATCTTGTTACTTTTAATAAGAGCATTACAAGGAAGAACTGCTAATACAAGAACAGTAATAACAGAAGACTGAGTCTCAATTTTAATGAATAGGCGTTCATGGAATGCCAGAGGCTTGATCATATACCAAACGTCAGCAAAACACGAAGAGAACATTCAAAATTGCCGATAATCAGGAAGTCACGTACTAATAGAGCAAATGAGACCGTCTGGGTCGTGGAAGACTATTCAGAAATCGGAATTTAATGATAGAAAGAGAAGTATAAAATGGATTAAATAGAGTGAGCGATACGCATAAAATACTACGACCGAAACGATTGAGAAAAGGAAGAGCACACTGCTGCAGAAGATGCGAAAGAGGACGGGAGCTCTTGAACACGTTCGGTCGAATTTATTCTGTGGAATGCTGTGTGTTCCGAACGTGCCCTTCTTCTCTGTCATTAAAACCAATAGTCTGAAGACCCGATTAAAAGAATATCCTGTTATAAATGCCTTTGGCCGTTTTGTTAAGCTTGGTGACTTTTCAATTGCTTAACATTCTCTAGATAAAATGCTCAGTAATGATAGAAAATAGAGAAAAAAGGAATTGATGCAAAGGATGACCTCAAAAGTCGATATTCTATTAGCGGAAATTATTTACTACTTGAGTGTGATTCGTTACATGGCAAAGTATTTAAAATCACTGCCTCATGTTTAATCGATAGAATATTATCACAATTCTTAATACTTACACAATGAACAGCCACATCTCCCCTAAGAATGTCATGTAAGATCGCGTTATTCGGGTTTACTGTATCCTAATTTCTGAACAAATGCCGATATTTGGCGTTTACTGATCGCATCCAAAATGATAAAATGTGTAATTTGGGCATCTACTATTAATTAGAATAAATTTTAAAAGATTGTGAAAATATTAGATTTTTGATGAATTTTATAGATTGCTAGAATAGAAATACCATGCACTTCAACCCAACCGTTCAACAAGTAGGCCTAGAAAATGCGCATTTCATTCAAGGAAATGTCAAGATGGCAATGAAACATGCTTATTGATTCCGAATTCTCTTGAGTATTTATGAGAAAATTTCAGCCGTCTCCAGCCCGACTATCTTACTTGATGTATCCTTAAAGTTATGCAACCAAAACGGCATAAGCACATATTTGTTGCCTATACTCCAGGATACCTCGATAACTTGCATAAGAGTCTTTCCTTATTTCTATATTATATTATTTACAGTTTTTCAGATATTTTTAAGCAGTTATTTGAAAGCATTAATTACTTTTAATGCATAGATTATTTAATATGAAGCTCACATTCACTATAATATTTCACCTGTAATGTTTCATAATACTTTAGTTAATTTAGTGAATGCTTCAAGCTTGGAATAAATGGCTCTATTTCATTGTTAAAATAACAAATATAAAAGAATTAATTAAATAATTAGAAATATTCTCATGAAAAACAGTTAAAAATAAATATATATAATAAATAATATAAGATAATAATGCGTACCAAGACCAAATCTAGGTCCTGTTAGTGTTAATATATCTAGCGTATTTTCCCTTTAAGGATATTTGTACAGGATTACTTCGATCGGATAAAGTCATAACTTTATAAGTCCTTTGAAGAAATGGACGTCATTAAAATACACTTTAAATCAACTACTCCTTCACATAAATTCCATTAAATATCAACAAGTATAACTCATGCTTCATTGGTAAATATATTAAAGAAACATACTAAAAAACATATTAAAGAAACATAAAATATTGATTAAATTGACATAAGAATAATCATCGGAATGAGAACTTAAACAGGTATTGACAGCGTAGTAAACGATGATAAACGTAAGCTCAAATGATCGATTTCAGAGATTGTTCCCTTCATTCCTTGCATTAATTGCTGAGTAGTTAAACTTGCGCGGAAAGAAACTTTCATCCATCCTAATATATTTCTGTTTCATTTCATTATATCGGGCGGACTAAGAGTAATTATTTTACGCTTTTCTTCGATAAACTTCTGTTACTTCGGCCGATCCGATAATGAGAGCAAAATAAGAGAAATAGTCGCTAGAACAAGTCATTTTAAGAACTCATTCTTTCCGCGAACAATACGCAATAGTAATAGGCTAAAAAGTAGCTCAATCGTTTGGTGTTTACACCCCCTGCCACACGCCGAAAGGCGGCTTGCAGCGTATTTCATGTAGATGTAGATAAACCCTGGAAGGGTATCTCATGCGTAACCATGTCGTATATTGCATCTAAGCAATAGCAAAATTAACTAGACGTGGAGGAACAGGCAAGTTTTCTTGAAGGAAATTGGATAAGATTAATGTGTAACTAAGTCACTTGTTTCGAAGGATGTCCTCTAGAGATTCCACCTATCAGGAATGTGTACTATGCCTCCCACTTTTATCATTCCCTTCGGCTTCCAGAACCAAAAGCAGAGCGCTATTGTCGGAGGAACAGGAATACTACTCCCAAGCGAGGAAACATGCTGTCCTCTCTTTTTCTCGTTTCCTTTTTTCTCCTTCCAATTTCTCTCACCCGGGTGCACTAAAACGCTACTTTGCTATCCATATTAAGGTGCAGCCTTTCACTCTACGCTTAGATTTATGTCGGAGCCTTGAAGAGATTTTTATTTATTCCCAAGTACGATCTTTATTTTTTTGACGTTTGCCTGGGGCTTTCAAAGTCCGCTTTGCTTCTATTTTTATGAATCAAGGGGAAAGGAGATGGGAAGGACTAGATTGAAGTCGTTTTTTTTGTACTGGTTTTTTTTACTCCAAAAAGTATTTCACGGAAGAGTAATGACAGGGGATGTCACGTATTGTCCATAGATCAATACTTAACTTTTGATCGTTGAAAAAGTAGTTCCTAAATTGATAAATATTTGATAAAAATCAGTCTTTTGTTTAGGCCTAATCTCTTTCTTGCCAATGCGAAATATTGTAATTGTTTCTTATTCTACGTTGAACTAATTTCAATTATCAGTATCAGTAATTATTTATATTAGCGTATTAAATCTCCTTTAGAATGTATTTTTAGATGAGTGACTGTCCATAAAGTCCGAATATTTTGAAATGAAATATTCTCGTATATGTAAGGGAATAAACGCTTCTTAATAGATTTACATACTCTACCTAGCTGAGTTTTTAGTGTAAAATGTTGGCATTGACTTTAATATAAGATAGGTATATCTGTTCTTCAAGTTTAGTCTGTTATCTTTATAAAAAATTATAATATCAGACTTACTGTCCATTTATAATATCATACGAGTATGAAGACTACGTCACGACCTGTATATATCAACTGATTTTTTGCAGTATTGAATCTACCCTTAGGTACCCCAATGATATTGTTAGGAGTCGATGGATCGTCGGTGGTAAAATGAAAATTAAAGTTTACTAATACGGTATAAAAAAGGCAAAAACAAAACAATATATCTGGTCACACAGAGTTAAAATGGATTAATATCTAAAAGAACGCAATGGAGACAATTAACCTCTCCATTTTTACAAATAAGCCGCTTCAATTTACTCATCTTCGATTGCTCTACCCCCCACACTCTAAGAGATGCTCTTTTCTTACTCCTCCTCATTTGTGGAGACATCTTAAAGATGTATATCTCAAGCATTTTCTGGTAAGCAAAATCGACTGGCAGTCTCAGATGCTTATGATGCATACATGAAGTATCGAGAGAAAATAAACCGGCAGATATTCAACACTTGAAGGGGAGAAATATATCGCTGCAGACTTTCGAATTTGCTTCCGTACATTGATTCGACTTCTTTCACATCCCCTCAGCCCATTCACAACTTTGAGATTGATAATGTCTCCTTCGATTCCCTCTCTATCTCTTCCATTCCCGAGAACCTCAAGCTCGATAGAAAAACGATTCCCACCATCCACCTTTCTCCATCCAAACCACCATCAGGTGCGTTCGTTCCCTGGCCATCAACTCCTATCAAGGACACGATGAAATCCCTTAAGGGTGATTGCTTTTTCATCTCAGCCAACGCTAATGTTCTTACCTTTCTCACTTTCGAATGTGACCTCTCTTTCGGAAATCATTTCCTCTTGAGCTAATGGAAAGGAAAGAGAAGAAGGTTCCGATCAGAGGTTAGAAGAGGTGTTTCCCCTTAAAATTTTCAAATTCGTTGCGATCAAATCTGCCACTCTCGTCAACTTCTGAACGGGAATTTAACATGGGTTTAAGAACGTGAGATGAAGAGAGATAAGAAAATGAGACCGAACTTCAGAATTTAAATTTTCTGCTATATTCCCAAAAGTCTTTAATCCTTTTGCCTGCGAGTGAATTTTCTCCAGTCGTCTAAAGACGCAAAGCAAGTTTAGTGATTTACTGATTTTTGAACAGAGAGCTCCTTTAAATTCCAACATAGGATATCATATCATTCTTAGACCATCTTGTAGAAAGAGAAAGATTATGGAAATGTTTGAATGCTAAAGAAATTTTGTATGCATTTATTACCATAGTTAAGACTTTCCTTTACTTTCTACCATTTGCCGGAACACCGCTTGCAGGTCATTAATGTAGACATTGTTGAAATAGAAATACTATAAACCATGTTTCGGTCATAAAAATCGGCATTATAAATCAATAAATTCCATTTAAATATGGCGAGATGAAGTTCGTTGCCATCACTTGGAATAACTGAAAAATTCTTGTGATGCTTTCCATCTATATATCGCTGCAGCTATACAAATACTACTAATTTCCACCAGCGGTAATGCATGTGTCTTTAATCACACTCTATAGGACCGATTGAAAACAATCTCATATAAGTGTTTATTCGACGGAAGCACTTTTATCACGAGTAATTGTCATGTTCTGGTTGATCGTCCATGTGCTACCAAACCAAAATTATAAGTATTCAAAATTAGTATAGTTTGTGAGATGTTTGAGTAGCATTTTCTATAAAAAATACCCTACTTGCGTCACGAGAATGTTTTGTCAGCAGAGTTTCAAGTAGGGGAAAATCTCGTGGTGTATTCTGCTTATATTTATGTTTGTAATGAGGGTGAAAATTTTCACTTTTAAACAATTGATTTTCCTCTGTAATATGTTAATTAATTATTTATTTACCTATGAATTATTTGATTACCTTATAAATATCGCTAATGAATCGTCAAATCAAGAGAGTGAAGGAGCTACTTTTCAACGGTCGAGGCCTCCATCGTTCCCGCGCTAATTGGGGACGGCAAACTACTCATCGATCAATAAGTCTTTACCGACGACGCATCTTTTTCCCTAAGGATCCCTTATGCTCTCCGACACATCTTACCCTTTCCTGGCCCTCCTTCCATAAAGGCCGCCCTTTCTCCCAGCAGAAAGCCTTTCTCCTTTATTTTTCCATTTTTTTATTTCGGGACCTTTTCATCTCCTGTCTTTGCTTTCAGTTTTTTTGTCGTTTTCCTCCAGAGATGCAAAGAGGCTGCATTTCCCGGGACATTGAGGGAGCCTATACATTCATGTCGAATCCTCCAGACCTTTTCCGCCCTTTTTCTTCCTCTGTATTTTGTTTTCAATCCCCTTCCTCCTTCTCGTAAGGCTTTTGCCCTCACTTGATCCCTTCTGCCACATTCTCACGAAACAGCATTTTCCTCTCAAGTGCTTTTTTTAGGCGTACAGTCTGTTTTTGATTTTCTCCGAAAAGGTAGCGAGAGGAAGGTTTTCATGTTTTTTTTTTTTGAGTTTTAATATAATTCTCTTCCTTTTTAACTCTGAATAAAGTATGAAATAATTAAAATAATGTATTATACTGTATACTTCGTCATCTGCTCCTTAGTCTTTACCCGCAATTCTTAGAATGAAGTTTTTGAGAAAATGCGGAAAAGCAGTAAAATGCAGATGGGCTTTAAAATCTCAGAGAGAGAGAGAGAGAGAGACTACAAATCCTCTTTAAATCATCCATGCATACATTGTGCCTCCTTGATATTGAATCAGAGGGAAATGTTTTAAATAGAAGCTTATTATGCCATTTTTAGAATATAATTAAAATAAGAGGTTCGAAAAACTCCTTATTTGCGGACATGTCGGGCTAATTTCTCGAAAAGAGTGGGATACCGCGTATTACCGACCTTCTGGGAAATTCCCAATGCGTATTTCGGAGGCTATGCCTCAGGGAGGTAATTGCTATTCATTAACAGCCGAGTTCCAATTTCTTTTCTTTCTAAAATTTAAATAGCTACCTATTATAGGGTTTCCCACACCATATTTCGAAACAATGATGGATATAAAGAATCTGGAAAGTAGAGACAAAGGTGGTACACTTAAGATAACTTAATTTTGGCACAAGTAAGAAGGAAACTTAATTCCACATTTATTCAGATGTATGGGATGTGTATCCACAAACTCGTGAAGAGCAATGCAAAATGATACGCTTTATTGAGAAACAAGTGAATTTCTTCGGCAATAATGACGGATATTAATTTGATTTATACAAAGAATGGTGTCGTCAAAATGGCCGAGTGGTTAGAGTGTCTGGTTCTTATTTCCAAAGATTTCCAAATATTTCCGAAGTTTGATCCAAAAGTTTATCATAAGTGGTTCGAATCCTGTTTCGGGAAAAATTTTTTTCTGGAAAATAAATTTTAGGTTTGCTAAGAAGCTTCATAAGAAGAAGCTAAGAAGATTCCATAGCTTGCTTGTTTTAATAAAACAATTCTTTACTATGTTACGCAATTGCTTATTTTATTGAGAGAATGTTTGCATAGATATATAGGTATTCACAATAACTCAACAAATTTTTGTATATTTCGCACTCTACACTACGCATATTTTTTACTTAAGTTCTCATTTCGTCTCATTTCTTCAAACAGCATGCGTTGCCACGGCTTGTTTATTTCAACAAAGCAATCATTTCACTATACTAAGTAAATGATGGGGTACTTTTATCACATTTAATTATCCCTATATCTTCTTACGTAACCTTAATAGACTTAGACGTAGATTCCCTGAAGTAAAGGAGGTTAGACAGTAGACTACGATTGCTTGGTAAATTCTGAGAAAGTACGTTTTCGAAGGACGTAATCGGTGTTATGCGACCCACCAGAGATTTCACACCCACTGCCACTTCTCCGAGTGATTCCAAACGAGAGTAAAATAAGAGAAATAGATACGAAAACAAGTCGTTCTGAGAGCTCATTCTTTTCGGGGGCAATACGCGATATCAACTAAAGATGAAGCTCAAAAGCTCGGTGTTTACGGCCTCTGACACAAAACGGCAAAAGCGAAATGGCAGCAATGTAGATATAGTATGTACTTAGGAATTACCAACTTCCAAGACGGTTAATTTTGATTTAACACAGTTAATGGAGACTACGAGTCATTTAGAGACGAGTGCAAGGAGAAAATCAAATTATAACTCAAGTTCCGCAAGAGTTTAAATGGAATTCATTAGAACTTAAATCTGATAATAGTAATAATACTTGAATAATTGATCCAACCTTTTCCTTAATTTACTGCGTATTTTTCCACTTATTCTAATCAATAAGGCATAACCCGATCGATTCTTTCGCGTACAACCACAGACAAGTTAATCTTCCCGTCTAAATGGCCTCCAAATGAAATATACCATAGGCATACACCTGAAAACATAGGTATATGTCTAGTAAATGGAATGCTGGGTAGTTGGACGAACAATTTCAAAAATGTATGTGTGAATTCATGTTCGTGTGTATCTAGAGCAAGTAGGCCTGCACAAAATACGGTCCGCGGACCACATGTGGCCGGACTGAACTTCCCATCTGGACTGCAATGGATATGAGCAATTTTACGATTTACTTAATATGTAATTTTTTGAGCGTTCAAAATGTATGTGGAAAAGATATCTAAGCAATTGGAAGATGTATTTATCTCTAATTCAACTCGAAATTACATTACGACTAATACTTAAAGGAGATGCATTGTGTTAATGATTTATTCTTGTTTCTCCGTTTATATAACATGTAATTATACTATAATATATTTCGTGAATTATAAAAATATTTCTTGGTACAATTCTTCATCCTCGGCCTGCGATAACTTTTTGTCACATCCATACGACCCTTCTCTTCTTGTGAGTTCTGCGGGCTTGATCTAGAGCCATTCCCCCTTCAGTTCATATCGCCTGCTATTTCAAGCTGTTACCCTATCTTCGCCTGTATATCCTTCTTCCACCTGTATGCGCGGCTTGGCAAAAACCCCCAACATTTCCCCTATGAACCCACTTCTTTATCATTATTCCGCACCCATTACGTCTCCCCCGTTCATATTCTTACACCCCTTCCACCTCCCATATTCTTTATCGTTTTCCTTCTGCGAAATTTATTTTTTTTGTCCCCTGCAACACTTTTCTCCCCAGCTAAACCTTTCTTTTTCGGCCTTAAGACCCTTTATCCTTACGAGGAGTTTAGCTCCTGACGCGGTCTATTTTTTCAGGCGTTTTCCTCTGCAGTAGTATTTATCTTCCCGACGTATTTTTACGGTTGTTTCTATTCCCCTCAACTTAAATCATGTCAGCTGTACAAAAGTGTGTAACCTCTCTCATTACTTAAATATTTTGCGATTTCGTCTATTCCGTTATTTTTCTATTGATAACATCGAGCACCGTTCTTTCACCGTTCACCTTTATTTATTTCCAATTAGTATGTCTATGTATATTAGCTGTAATGAGACTGAAGAATGGCCAAAATAAAGTATCAAACGAGCTGAATATTCTTAAAATATTTAAGGGGAAGGTATAAGTCTTGCTCAACAATAGTCTGCTGAATCTTTAGCCAACCTATCTACAGCAGTGGCAATTAATGCAAGCTACCTCTTCGTTTTAAGGAGTAGAATATATGCCATATTCCATATTTAGTTTTCATGAGATTTTTACAGTTACGGCAAATATGAAAATAATCTGAATTCTTTTATTTTCATTTTAATCCTTGAGAGATTACGAGTGAGTGAGATGAGACCTTCGCTTGGTATTTCGTTTTAAGGTGTAAAGTACATAGTTAAAGACTAAAGAATCAAAAAACTTCTTTTTGTTTTCAAATTGCAAGAAATAAAAAAAGCTTTCATTTCCTCATTCAAATGCTACTGTATTCCGTTTATAACGCGGTTTTCGTTATGGCCCCTCAAAAGTTCCTTAAGTGTGCTTTACTGAGTATTTTTTCAATAGTACTGATTGATTTGATTCATAAACTACCATTACTTTTCAAGATAGATTGCTCAGTATTATAATAAAAATTAGAGCATCGTAGTATTTATGAAAAAGATGGAAAGATTAAAATAAGTTTCAATTGGATTTCATATAACATAGGTGGGAGCAGAAAAGAAGACGGTTCGATTCAGTTTGAAGTTGGCATGATCGTAACCGGAACTGAACAAAAATTTGGTTTTCTTGTTGGACCGAGGCGAAAACCGTAACCCGGAAACCGGATTTGATGCCCTTCAGAAGACATAGGAAGAAATTAATCGGTAATTCTTTCACAATTATATTCGTGTGAGCTTATAGAAGCTCAAAGATACGTTAATGGAGCTGGAAACTTATTTTATTATTATTATTTTTATTATAAAAATATGTAGTAGTTGGACCATTCGTCCGGTGGCAACCCTTAATACATATTAAACACATTCATTCAATTTACAACCTAACTAATACAGACTAAACAATACAATAATACCGTACATTTTATACAATAATACAGCATAGTAAATTAATATGGAATAATAAATACAGTAATACAAAGTAATAAATTCAATAATACACAATAAATACAATGATAGCGATAATTTACATTTATTAATACACTGACTTATCAACTACTTCCCTTCCTCGTAGAACAAATTTTTTTCAGGGTTCCCAGTAGGTAATCACAGCTACCGTAGAGGTCCCGGGGGCAAGTCCCCACCATACATCACTCTACCAGGCAATTCCTACTCCAATTTTACTCGTCAACTAATCTCTGAAAGCGCATTGCGTGTATACACATTTTAATGCGCGTACTTTGTAGTATTTTCGGCCTTAACTACTTTTCCCAGACCGGGAACATCAATTTAAGGGGAACGACAGAAACTCATTTGGAGCGGCATTTAAACCCATTTCTCCGTTTTCGGTTGAGGGATGAAAGGGCAGAAGTGGACTCCTAGTGAAAGTCTCGCAGATTATACGGTTTGCTTCTTTCTTCTTCTAAGGGACCCTATCTTTCCCACTCTTTCATCCCTCCTCATTTTTTTCTCATTTCCTCCGCTCCTCCCCATCCTAGCTGCGAATATATTACTTTTTCCTTCAACGGGAATATGCAAATGAGACTAAAGCGTATTCCTCATTTTGGGATTCTCCATCGCGGAGGCATTGCTGGGAAAACAAAAGATCAAAGCAAACTCCTTAAATGTTTGCATGAAGTTTTGGGGATGAAATAAATGAATCCTAACTGAAACTATGCAAACATCACGGGGGAAATGTGTAAATACGTGGAAGTTTGGCAAACTGCATGCCGTAATGAAATGCTTTGAGAGATGCAACACTGAAATTCAGCAAAAACATCCCATCAAACGTTTTAATTATGTTCCCTCTTCCAACTACTTTCGCGTATTAGGTGCGGCGATTTGTGTTCCGAAAGCCTTTTACATTTGATCATTTTGAATTATACGTCAGAGAAGGATTTCTAAGCGCGTGTCTCTAAGTTTAATTTATTTACACTCGCTCGAAAGTCATTTAGAAATCTCTTTTAAAAATTGTGAGTCCTAATCCTTAATTTGTAAAGAACACTTGGGTGATTGAAGTACGAATATGCACGTGCTGTCCCAGTTCCACTTCTAATGCGAAATTACCGTGCTGTTGAAGTACCTTTAAAATGTAACGGGCAATCACCCTTTGGATAAGTTTCCATAAAATTCTCAAGTTGCATCGTGCGACTTTTCCAGTCTTCTTCCTGCCCTGCCTTTCACAGGAATATAAATTAACTTAGTAAAAGTTATTTTTGGAGTTATCCTAGCTGATTTTGGACAACTATTTATAAGTGTTTTATGATAGTTTTATGCAATCATGTAATGATACGTCCTATGAATGGCAATCCAAATTATTGAATTTTTTGACAATGTGCATACATTTTGAGGATGCTACGATTGTTAAGATTAAGTCATCATGAAATACTTAAGGAATTCCAGGAAAAATAATTTAAAATTCAATTAATATGCGAGAAATACTATTATAAATACAATACCATTAAAATTAGCAATTATATTCATATAATAATAGCATAGAAAAGTATTTCTCAATCAAACACAAAGTGAATAAAATACAGAAAACAAATTAGAGATAAGAACCAGAATACTATACCACAAAATTCTACTATAATTATGAATAAAGTTATCTTCAAGTATTCATATCAACATTATTTAAGGAATACCCTTTTGATTAGTTGCAACTTCCTTTTGGTTATCTAAAATTAAAACCTTGTCGTTGAATGTTAATATTAGGTAGGTATCCGTAAGGTTCATAGAATATAGTTATTCAAATTTTCATAATATAATAAGATTTATACTTAAATTTTATATATGTATTTTTGTGTAATGAATAAATAATAATTTTTAGTGGCGGTCGTTTAATGAAACTTTTATTTTATTATACTAATACCATAATTAGAGTTAATACTTTAGTGTCATATATGTGTTATTTATCTAAAATAAATAAATAATTATTTTTAGTCGCGGTTGTTTAATGAAACCCATATTTTGTTATACCTTTCTATTTGAACTATACTTAAGTCTTGGAGATAAAGTTTGCGAAGGGAGTAGTTTTCCTCGCAACAAATTGTGTGGATGCATAAAGCTTTCGGGAGAGCTTTAACACCCGACAGAAAAGTGAACCCGGAGAAAAATAACTCGTTCAATCTTCCTCAAATATCCATCCTCTTCCCGATATTAACATGTCCGTCGATACGAATTCATCACTTCGCCCCTTTGGAATATTCATGAGGAGCTCGCACATTCTTTTCAGCGATCCCGATTGCTTCCGCTTCGATAAATCGTCGCCGTTGGAAACGCTTGACAAATGACGCATAAACGGCGGAAGCCCTTACGTCGAGGGGCCGTCACGCCATCTTTCCACATTCCGTAAATTCGCGGCGGCAATTCCGTCTCGTTTGACCGCGTTTTTCGCTCCGGAACAGCGGTGGGTGTCGAAAAGAAAGAGTCCCTGGGATAGGGTTCCTCCCTTCCGCTGTGCCGAAGTCGCCCTAAACTGTGGGAACTCGCCTTCCTAATATTGAGTTTTTTTTTGCCTTCTTGAATGGACCCTTCTTTCGTCACATTTTTTTCTCCCTGTCTCCTTCTGGGACCCAACTTTGCCTTTTTATAATGTCACTTTCATGACTTTCCGTCCCCTAATTTAAGCCCAAACTGTATGCTCTCCATGTGTGTAACTTATGCTATAGGTAATGGCTTTTCCACTATGCATTTTTAAGTTTTTGTTTCGTTCCCAGTGCTGAAGATTCTTTCAAACTATTGAAATTTTCCCTTGAAGCTCTTTCAAACTGAGGAACTAAATAGGGTGCCTTTTAATTTGAATTTATCATTTACGGATGAAAGTTTCTTAATGTCTAGTTTCATGCTAAAATAATACGTAAGTTTAGATTTATGAAGCGCAATGGCATGTGTTGGAAATTTTTATCTCAACGATCTGTAATACCTTTCATCCAAGAAAGCGTTGGTTTAGTTAATTCAACACGGGTTAGAATGCCGGCCACAGTGAACTTTTTCTCCTTCATTTCTTCGTATAAATTTAAGCGTGTTTTTCATGCAGTTTCCATTGTTTAAAAGCGTTGGTGAGTGATCAGCCTCGTTTGTTAACGTTTATGTAGATTGCCACATAATTTTAGTATTACTTAGATATTTTCGGGAATTCTAATCTTAATTCTATTGGGAGTGTATTCCCAATCATTTTTTTCCATTCCGAGATACTTATGTATTAAACTCTACCCAACTCTGTCTCATTCTTAACAATTCCTTTGCCAACTGAATAAGGAAACGAATCACTAAGTACAGTCGTAAAAGTTGAACTTTGTAAGGAAATCTCTCTAAGCAATAATATATTCCGGATATTAAAGTGTGCATCTATAGCGAAATTAACGCATTTGCATTCTAAATTAGACTCATGAATATTGCTGAACCATTACTTGCTTTCGGAACGCTGAGTGGGGTACACTTCGTTAAGCAGCTGACGAAAACTGATACTTTTGCTGGGTAGGTTAGATACCGTACATAACTGTATAAATAGAATTTTAAGTTTTACTAGTTGTGCTAGTCATTCAAAATGTAATTGGCGTTAGAGTAGCCTTCATTACTTTCCGTAGTGCTCTGATTTTTATTCCGACAATGATTCTAACTTAGGAGAAAAAGAATATCAATTCTTGAATGAAACCGAATAAGTTTTCATATATTCGAAAATAGATTAGAATATTGTTATTTTTATTTATTTATGTTTATGCTAATTATACAATCTAATCTTTCAAACTCTTCAAATTACTTAATTTTATTTCCTCTCTCACTATTCTCTTTCTATGAGCACCGATCTGTCTTTTCTTAATTTATCAACTAAATTCCTTTTATTTCTGGTCCTTCACATATGTATTTGAGCTGAATGTATTTAATTTTCTTGCTCTTTAGAATTCTTTAGTTACTGTGCTTACCGTGTGAACGGTAAGAGAGCCTACTCAGATTCTTTCTTTATTTAGAACTAGAAGTTCTTAAAACCAATCAAACCTGTTGTATCTCACAAATTTCATTCATTTGGGTAACATATGCTGTTGAAAGGAAATGTATAAAGATTTAAGGAATAATTTCCATTTTCCTTGTTCACCAGACTAAAAGCTTCCTCTTCGAGGGAAACTTTTCCGTGTAACTTAAGTGAAAGATAAAAGAGCAGGCTGAAGTAGTCAGTGGAAGAATGAATTTTAAATTGCAAAATCTGCGACTTTGTTATGGGAGATGTCACATGCCATTTTTTTTTCTTTCTTGTTCTTTTCGTATCCTCTTTGATTTTTCCTTCGCATTTTGCTCTGGCAAAATTTTATTTTCATCTAATTGGACATTTTTCAGAATCTGTACTCTAATAAAATTTACTTCTTCTTGAGAAATCTGTCACAAAAGGACGAGTTGGCTTTTTATGTTAAATTATGGAATTAATCATCGAAATTTTTAAAAATTTGAATTCTAATGTATTAAGTATTTTGAGTGAATAACGTAACTAAATGCTATATTGCTATATGAGTAATGCTATATTGTGATTTATTTCGATAAGCGGAAGGTGAATGGCTTCAGTGGGTAATTTCTTAAAGCCGACATGTGCTTCTATACATACAAACCGTCATTAGCAAACGACAGATTGGGGAATTACATAGATTTCTTTGCAAAATTGTAGAATGTACGCATCAAAATATTCGATCTTCTCCTGTGGAGCGAAGATTTTTCGAATTGATTTTTAGTTTGAATCTATGTAGCTGGCAATTAATTTATGTAACATCTTTTTTCCCTAATCCAACCTAAAATGCTGCTGTGGGTTCCATACGATAGATGTTATAGCCTCAGCCATACTATTCTTGATTGGAAAATATCTTTCGAAGACTAAGCCCCAGTGAACTATAATTCTGTAACCTCTTAGATGTCCTTTTTCTTAACGTGAATTGTACTTGATCTACTGCAAAGATGTAGATACCTAACGCCAAATGGATATTAAATCAAATCGTTCTCTTAAACAGTCATTGAAAATTTTTCAGTTACGGTAATCACCAGTATGTACTACTATTTCAAAAATGATGACCGCTCTTCTTTGTATGTAACTGCTATGAATCAGACCATTAATAGAGAGAAAAAATGGTCTAGATTTGAGGACAGAAAGGGCAGTGAAATATATTAACTTTATGTTTTTAGTTTGATTGAAGGACTATATTGAATCAAAGGATCTCATATTTTCCAAGTGTATAGTGCTAATGCGTTGTTTACGGAATTCCAACCGGATCAAGGCGTTAGAAAACTCTAGCGTAATGAGTGTATGAGGAATGAGTAATACTGTCCATTAGTGTTTAAGTTTTTTTTCTTTCTTCTGCGGTACGCCTTAGAAAGAGTTCAGAAGTTTTATATCCATCTAATGTAATCTAATATCTATATCTAATACTCTAGATCTTGACGTAAGTTAAGAGTTCGCTCTCAGGAAAAGGGGGGCTAAACTTAAATAATCCACGGAAAATTTCTTTTCTAACTTTTCTTTAAAATACGCATGGAATTTCTGATAGTTCTTAGCCGAAGTACTAAAGTAATAAGACTCAACTCGGTACGCAAGACACGATCGTATTTCAAATATCCGAAATCGGCCTTCCTTTTCGCATCACGGCACAGTCTTCCTCACGCATCATGTTTCTCTACTTCAATATACGCCCCAGTTCTGCGTTATTACAACTCGCGCCCTCATCATTTCCGAGAATAATGAAAAAGACGGCATTCTTGCGCTTTTTCCTTACGCTAAACAACACTTTAGCACTCCTATGCTCTCCTAATCACTCCCGCGGCTCCAATTTCGGTACAAGTAGACGAATCTCATTCAACAAGAGCTCCTTTACGGCGCCCTCAACTTTCCGAACGATGCACTAAAATTTCACGGACAGTTCCGCGAGAGATCCTGGACTTAATTCCTCTTCGGATGCATCCGTGCCCTTTGTCTCCTCTTCTTAATGAAGTTCTTGCCTTTGTCGCGAGAGGAAACGGGTCGGAAAATTCATCTCTGCAAGGCGACGCTTCCGCATGCCCTCCAATCCTCGTGCAGGGAAAATGCTTGGATATAGCTCACGGAGTTGAAGCTTGTCGAAGAAAACGCTTCAAATTAATAAGACTCCGGTTCTCGGATGAAGTGGCGAACCTCCGTAGGTGATGAAAGAAACGGTTGGTTTATTGCAGCTCTTGATGTACACCAAGTCACTATGAGTCTCTTGGGTGGTGGTTAGAATGAGGATCGTTAAAATTTCCAAGCGTTTACGTGTTAATGGCAGAAATAAAACAGGTCTCCAGTGTGCGAACCCTTTAAAAGCAGACGACCTCTTTCAAGCGTGAATTTGAAATCTATGAGATGAATTCTAAGGAGTTATTTCCAATGGTAAAATATAGTAAAATATGAGCGTCTTCCATCATAAAGCAATGAAGTTGTGAATACTTAAAAATAGAATGACTACGCTGCATTCGTAGAAATTAACTGGATGCTGAAATTTAGTCCATATTTTTGCCTCCTTTGCAAAGACAATTTAATAAGATTAACAAAGGAGAAAAGGACGTGAAAAAAGTCTGCAATTGCCGACGGTTGCCTATGGGAATTTTCCTAGGTGGTCTTAGATTTTAGGTGTAAAGTCACCTTTAACCCATTTCCTTGCTTCAAAATCTAACTGCGTAGTGCAAAATTAAAGCTATTTTCTGTTAGCGATGCTGTAGAGTGAGGAAGTATGACGAAATCAATGCAACGTAGATAAAGTAATTGAAATTTTCTGATAGGTTACTGTTAGATTTGGTTAAAATTCTAAATTTCTCACGCGATTCACTATTTTTCTTGAGAAGAACGAGATGTGAAACAATTGATGTGAACGTAACTCATTTTGGTGCCTATCGAATCCTTCATGTCCTTTAAACACTATCTTAGCATTCATCACTGACTATTATTATCTTACTTCGTACGTCATTAATTATATGCGTACATTTAAATAAAATGAACTGCGGGGGAAAAATCTTCGCAACTGAACGCCGACCAAGGGAAAAAAACACGTTGCGGGAAAACACCCGCAGAGGAGGAGGATGAGAAAAACCTGCGAAAATACAATAAAAATAATAGAGCAATATAAAAGGAAAATATTTTTTTCAATCATGAAAGGATATTCATATACAGAGGTGTAAAGCACAGATAAAGTCAAGTTCAAAAGTTACGTTTAACTATGATCAGAATAAATGTACTAATCCTAATGCAACAATAGTAATATAAGGTATCATAAATAAAATTGACATAAGCTTATAGGAAGTGATCATAATATCAGCAAGAGGCGTTCATTAAATAATGACTCGCACAGGTTAAAAAATTTTATAAGAATTCTTCGTCATTACGTTTCATCTTGTGCATTATTATACACATGTCATTGAGAAATGCCAGAAAGAAAAGGACTACTTTATAAGGGGTTATTTTTACTTTGTCAGTTTCCACCAGCGCTCTACGCAAGAGCGAACAAAGAAACAAAATCTTTTTCGAAGAATTCGATTCTGAATAGATATTCGGAGATATCGCTGTCGAGGAAATGTCTTCTGATGGGTCGAACGTGACTGGAAGCTAATGGAAATGGGCTGCAAAAAAACACAAGTCTTTGCGAGGAATTCGAATTAGCGTAAAAAAGCAAGATTGATTGCAAAAACCCATTCCAGCGTGTCCACTTGTCCATTACAAAGAAAATAGGAAGGATTCAGTCCGCCGAATAAACGGATTTTCATTTGGAAATTGTCTATCCTTATGGAAGTTTCTATGGTTACCATGTGTACGATGGATCTCGTAAACAATTGATCCTTTTTCTTGCAATATAAGTCTGCTGGTATTGTAAATATACGTGTTCATTTATTTATCTGACAGTATGTGTGCTATGAAGAATATATACAATTATTTTTAAAGTTTAAAGTCACCTTATAAGCATGCCATAGTTTTGCTATCAAAGGGCAGTTGTATTGCTAGAAGTGTTTCGACAGCTGGGGTAATTTCGTACATATACTTTCCTGTGCGTAGATCAAGCAGTTATATTACTATATTTATTTACATTACTACCAGTACAGTTATTATACTAAGTACATGGAAAGATTTAATCGATAACTGCCTTAATATTTCGATACGTTACGCAAATATTAGGATATGATAATCCGTGGTTAAATTTATTAACCAACTTCAGGACGAAACGTTGGCTTACCTTAAAACACAATAACGGTTACTCACCTTATCCCACCTGATTCAGTTGAACTTATTCTGGATTATGAGTCTAGGTTCATATGCTCAATCGGTAACGGTAAATATAAAGGCAGAGAGCGTAAAATATTTCTGAGAAAATGTCCTGAATAAAAGCGTTTTCATTTGGACGTTTCTCTAGCAGCCATAAGGTTGAAAAAGGTTCTCTAAAACTCTTGTGCATGGCAAAATGAAAGGGTCCCTGATTTGAATTTAGTTCATTTCTTTATCCGAACTGTGCAAGAAATATCACGGGTGGGCACAGGCTGTCACATCAACGCAAGAGCCATCTGTCATCCTCCGCTGACGAATATTTGCGGAATAAAAGGTGTACGGAATAAATGAGAGTCAGGCAGTATCCCAATAAGGTGCCCCACGGGAATCAAGACATAATTCATGGCGGTGGCAGGTTGAGAAAAGGTGAAACAGCATCTGTGGTCCAAGAAGGATAAAAATAGTAACAATGGGTCGCTGTTTCAATGGTGCTCGTTGTGTTTTACTGAAGAAAATAATGACCCACCTTGAAGGAATATGCGAATCATGTATGGCTCATAAAGAAACTATTTCAGTTTTCATTGAGGAATGAAATAGAGTAAAACCCGTTTAAGACGCTCCAGCTTAATTTGCGGATTTCTCTCGTCTCCAGATGCACTGAAACGTGCCAACCGTTCACCTCATTTGATTCACCAAAAATTATTTTTATTCACTGTTTTCCTCCTTCTCTATAGAGGATTCTTTGTGCATTTCTTTTCTGTAATCTCTAATTTTGTGAAAATGAAATGATGATGTTGCGAAGCAGAATAATTGTTATCCCATCACCGAAATCGACACGAACTCTGAGATAGAATGGGATCCTCTTAGCACTTTTGTCTCAGGGCAGAGACAATTCTGATTCATACAAGAATTCCTTAAATGCAATGTTATTAGCGGACCTCTCTTTTCCTATAATTACTGTCTTTGTAATCTAATGTCGAAATTGAGAAACAGGTTTTGCACTAGGTTTTTATAAAATCTTGATTAAGTATTGCTTAGGATAACTAATTCGTTTAACTATAATTAAAATATCTTCATACCCGCTACATAGAGCATATACCGCAATAAGCAGACATTTTTTTGGGTACTGATTATAAAAGTACTCATTCTTGATACTTAGATGGCAAAAGTTGATAATGTTATCGTTATGACTTATCGTTCTTATGAAAGCTGGAATTCGTTTCATTCCGAAAGAAGTTAATTTTGGTGATATTCTTCTACTCTCATCACTTTAATAACGTAAATTATGCGAGAGAAGCGAATTAGAGATGGGAACTTCAAAAAATTAGATATGGAATTTGTAAAACCAAAGACTTTGTTGAAATTTCAACCAAGCAAAGAGATTCTGTGCATTAGATCCAAAGTGGTTCTAAAAATATTGTGAAATAGAAGGTTACCATAAATACATACATTACCTGGGCTGAATTCTTTAATGTTTCTGGATTATGATTGTATAGCTGTTTTACTAGGAGAATTATCAAGCAATCGAGCTATCTATAAGTGAAATATTAGGTTTTGACTTCTAGATGATATGAATCAAATTCATCAAATAATCAGGATTCTTTGCTCTATGACAACTCATAGACCAAATGCTTAAACACGCGTGGAACTTTCTTGGGAGTGAAACTTAGAGGGTGAAAAAGACGTTAGATTCGATTGATGGTTTTTGCACCATAGTATCCATCTTTATAACTTCCTTTTAGAAAGTAATGTGTACGAAATCTTCAAGTATTTTCATTGCGGAAGTTCCAGTAAATATTAGTTTTGATGATATAGGGAAAAGTTCCATTTGGTACGAAATTACACCCCCTTTGGTTCTACCGAGTCTAATCGACAGAAAAAGCCGTGTTCAAATCGTAAGATGTGAGTAAAATTTATGTAATCTTCTATAAACATTTAAAGTAACACTGCATAAAGGATTTTTAATGATGTAATATTTAAACGAAGAAAAATGAATTTGAGATCATGTCCAAATTCTTTGGAGGAATAAAAAAATTTCGAATCAATATTTCCGGAATATTTGGATTGAGAAGATTCCTAAGAACCCTGCAGACAAAGTATTCCTGGTGATAGAAACGGACGAAAGAACGCCGGAAGGCCGCCTTGGGGTCTCGCAGCAATAACGGGGCAATGCTCGTTATAAATACTAGACCAGAGCTATTTCTAAGTCTACGTGCTTATTCAGGGGTACAGTTGCAAGTGGCCCACTTATTGGTGGCTGTTATACTGAGGAAAGATATTCATTCCATCGTCTCTACGGAAACCCTCCATAACAATGAGAGAATGAGAAGGAATTTCATCGCGAACGCTTCCTTCCAATTGAGGCCTCTCCATCTCTTCCTCCGGAAAGCACTCTATCTTTCATTCACTCTCTTCCCTCTGCACTGCGGAACGGGAAATAAGCAGGCCGAAAACGTCTCTTTCCTTTTTCGATGCCATTGGTTGGGATGCGAAACATATCTCCGCCAACATACAAAGTGCAAAGAGACATATTTTGCTTCCTATATATGTTTCTTCTCTGCTTTTCCTTTGTTTCCGTTTCTTATCCATGTCTCCGGCTCTGCATATTTATCTTTTATTAGCTCCCTGCCGCACTTTATTTTTGTATTTCTTTTTGTTTACTTAAATTTATTTGGCTGTCTTCCTTCTTTGTATCCTTTTGCTCTCTATCGTGGATTTTCCGCTGTGCTTTTTCCCTTCCTTTCATTTTCAATGTTTCAATTTTTCTCTCTCTTTTTCTCATTCCTTCTCCCTCATTCTTCGTTTCGCTATACATTCACGTCCTATCTCACTTCTTTTATCAACCCTTTTCCTCTTCCTTTTTCTCTATGTATTTCTATTTCTTTCCTTCTTTCTCTTTCATCTCATTTCGTTCTCATTCTCTCTTTCTTCATCTTTATTTCTCTCTCTCCCACTTTTTTCGTTCTTTCTTTTCTTTCCATTTTTTTTCTCTCTCCCTTTCTCCTTATTTTTCTTCCTTTATCTATCTCCTCCTCTTCCTCTTTCTTTTTCCATCTTACCCATTCCTTTTCTTCCTTCTTTCTCACTCATTCTTCCCTTCTTTTCATTATATCCATTTCCTTATTTCCCTCCTACCTCGTTTCACCTTAATTTTCCTTTATGTTTCTTTCTGTTATCTTTATTTGCTTCTTTTTCTTCTTTCCCTGCTTATCTAAAGCTGCGTCTTGTATTTGTCCGTTCTTCCTTTCCCTCCCCTTTTTATGGGAATCCATGTATATATATACATTGTTTTCTACTTGTTATGCTTATTGATATATCAAATGTATTTATGTAACTGTAAATATACTTACTTGCTTTCTTTTCTATTGTTTTATTTTATGCTTCATTGTATTTTTGTATTATTTTCTTATTGTATTTTTCAGTTATTACTATCGGTCGGTTTGCGCAGGTTTTTCACACCCCCTTCTTAGCGGGTGTTTTCCTGCAGTGTGTAATTTTCCCCTAAGAAATTCTTAGGATTCTTATATCCACTTTTCACTTTTTCTCTTCATGAATATATTAAATGTGAAAATGGGTTAGATGGAAGAGGTGACTTCTTAGTCTCAATCTCGCCCAAATAAAACGTTTATTATTATTATTATCATCATCATCATCATCATTATTACATCATAGCTTTTAGCTACTCTTTATGACCCTTTCTTCATTCAACTATCCATCTGCTTCTTCCTATCCTTCCCTCCTCTTTCGTCCCTTTCCCTTTGTCTCTTTGTCCCTTCCCTTCGTTCCCTTTGTCTCTCACCCTTTTCACCCCATCATCCTTTCCCTCATGTTCCTCCATTTTCCCTCGTTCTCTGTTTTTACTCCTCCCTCCACGCCACTTCCTTCCTCTCCCTCCCTTCTTACACCTCTCGTTCCAGAATCTGGGAGGCGAAAAAGGCAAAAAAGTCCCCCGTGGGAGTAAAACCCTCTCAGCCCTCATGTATCCTCCCTCCCATCTCTAGCAAATATCTACTCCATTCTTTTTGATTGGGAACCGTTTTATTCCGAGCCTTCTCTTTTTATTGCCCAAGAGCCTCGGACTGTTCTCCGACCTTCCGCTTGGTTGCGTTTGCTTTGTATTTCGTCTTTGCGGTGCCTGCGACAGTCATTTATCTGTTTATTCTCATCCTCTCCACATATTTGCATGGTTTTTCTTCCGCTTTTCGGCCTCTTGGGGAATACACGTGTTGGTCTCCAGCTTCTGTATAGAACCCAAGAGATGTCCCTCAGAAATCTATGGGGAGGTTGGAAGGGTATTCTTCACGCTAAAAGCCATAAATTATGACTTGATTCGAAAGGGAAGTATACGAGGGCTCTGAGGAGAGTCAATATCACAGCATTATTAAAGCACTCGTCTTCAGAATTCAGATTATTAAACTACATTTCTGAATATTCTACAGCTGCAGTAGTTGTTTTTATTTCTCATTAAGATGGATTCACAGGTGAGGTCATTTTGCACCTTGTCCTGTTTTTTGTTTAATGGGGATCACCACCGGGAATCAAACCCACATTCTCATCTACTAATGCCCAGCTTGACTATATTTATATATTATTTTTAAATCCATTTCCGGCAATCAGCGCTATTCTCCCTTCTCACTTCATCAAAGCATTTAAATAAGACACCATCGTAAAGAGAAAACTGCCTGACCAAAAATGAAAAGTGTACTATTCGGTCAAAACTCGAGCGAAAATTTGAATTTGTTCATGGAGCTTCATTACAGGATGTGTAGATGTAGATAGTTATCGATACCAACGAGTTATATGGAAACGGACAGTACTCTATTTTCCCGTAAGATTTCACGTATTTTCACGTAAAAAGCACACCTCTGAGTATGAAAAAATACTTTCAATTAGTTGGGCGAAAGTTTTGCACCGGGAAATCAGACAGCAATAACTTTGGAGAGCAAAAGTGATAAAAATATTTATTGCTAAAATATCATATGCATTTCATATTTTCTTTGCAATGATGATTTGGAAAATATTAATGGCTACGTTAATGAACTAAACGTTAATTACGAGAAAAATAACAACCATTGATAGGTGTTATCTTTCATTCTTGGGCAGTCTTCATTGAAAAAAATAACGAAGTTAAGAAAAACTTCCTAATTTCTGGAAATAACATTTTTCTTTACTTTAATTATGGAAGAATATACATAAAAACGTGACAAACTGGGTTTCCGCGACCGCACCCATCGCATAGTATCGCGAGAAACTATACCATGGAGTTTCGATGATTTTGAAACAAATTGCTACCGACGACTACAGTTTGCGAAATGTCATAATTCTCTCGAATCGCGAATTTTCTGGCATAAAACGGGTTAAACGCAATCCCGGAGTTAGCATTCGATTGAAACCACTCATTCTGCCTTCTGAGCTGTCACAGCTCCGCGCCTTCAAATCAATCTCTTTTTCGCACTTCGTCTTCAATCCCCTCCATTTTCCATGCTCATTATTCTGAAAGTCGTTCAGAATCTTGCATTTGATGTGACGGATGAAATGATGTGCCTTGGCTTAAGGGCCCTTCATGGGAAGTTCTTTTTATGAAGAGGTTTCAGGAGGGAAGTAGAGGTTGAGGATTTTGGATTGTCAAGTCCCCTCTTACGCTAAACTGGAACTTCAAAAAATTACCTTAATTAGTCAATTTAAAATTCTCGCCTATAAGATCACAATTACACATTATACTTATTAACGATCGCATTGCTTTTTATTTAAATTTTTATATTCTGGTGATGGCGGTCATTCGTTGAACCGGTCTTGTCCTCCTCTGGAAAAAGTACTCATTATTTCAGGTTTATTGATACTTTACTTTTGATATAATTATAAAAAATAGTGCCTTCTTTGAATTTAGTACCAATAGTTTGCATTAACTGGGTAGAAAATTTCTATTAATCAACGAATTTACTGGTAAAAGTGTTAACTGATAAGTTATTGCGATCACTAAAATTTTCGAGGAGCGTAATTTTTAGTCTTGTGGAGTACCACATAGTAGTTACAAACTTGAAAGGTCTGTTTTTTCATGCTTATAAAAATTTTATCACTTTAAAATCAGTGGATGCAGATAAATAAACAGTTCTCTAAAAATACAGCAGGAATATTAGCTGTCATATATATTCTTATTTTCAGCTTACATGCAAAGGAATACGGCACGGATATTATTCCCAGTAAACTTCGTGAACAATTTCCTCTCACAACGTCTACTTGTTAAACCCATCTTTGTAACTAGTGAAGTTTCCATTGAAAATCATAATTGAGAAAGTCCTAATGAGTTAAAAGAGCTCTAAGGGAGTATGAGCATACCTTGAAAATTCTAGTATGCTTTGAGCTTAATATCACAACCTTAACTTTATATCTTTTGAGCATTATGATAATATTTCCTGCTTTTCGCGTAGATGTAAATTAAGTGAATTGTTAAGTGAGTGACGCTTAAAATATATTCATGAGCGATTGACTTAATTATCTCAAAAATGAAAACTGTTTGTCATTCAGTAATCGATTAAATAGGAAATTCAAATAACAAAGTGGAATAAAAAGATGGTTAGTTGCAATGGTTTTTTAAAACATCATTACTTAAATATTTTAAAAGTATATACGTAAGAGATAGAGAATGTTGATTTTCTGCAAATTTCACAACAAAAAGACGCTATCATGACGCAGTACGTTACTCGCGGAAAAACAATTCATTGTTATAATATCACAATTTCTTATAAACTTATCTCCGAGTATCTCCGAAATATTCCATGAAGAGTATGATATTCTCTTTTTCTCTACATCTAGTACTAAGCAGAAAAAAATCTCCCGCCTGGCTTAAGGTTTCCTATATCAACTAATAATTCTTGTTTGGTAAATGTGGCTATTGGTATTTCAATCGTTGATTAACTTAAAACTGTTTTTCTGCTCCATCTATTCTGCAACCACGATTCCGTAGAGTTATTTTATCAGCAGCCGACTCCGTTTCTCTTTCACGTAACTATTCTCTCTTCAACTTCAAGGTGTAGCTTATTTTAGTCTCTCTGTGTCTCTTCCACTGGACCTCATAATATTATACTCCAACTCCATAAATCTTCTCCTTCGCCCTACAGATTTTCCTCGTAAACTTTCTCTTCTCTGATTAAATCTTTTTGCCCCAAAATTCCACCTCTCTCTCTCTCTCCCACCTTTGTCCGTCTTATAACCCCTTCCTCGAGCATCCTCTCTTCAAATTCGTCCGAAATCATTAAATACTCGCCTATCACGCGTTCTCAAAGGCACATTAAGTCCAAGTCTATATTATTTTGCATTCCGTACGACCTCTTTTGAAAAATATTATTTTGCGACTTCTTTTGAATGAAATCGAGAGAGGAAAATGTTGACGTTCTAAATTTCCGGGTACAGCTTCCTGCTTTCTCATTTTCAAAGGGAAAAGCGTTATTAGGACCTCGGTCTCTTCGTAGAAATTCTCTAGTAATAATTAATTAACGGGGGTAATTAATGGTGAACTTAGAAATATGAAACATCCCCTCAAGTTCCATTGATTCACATATATAAGAATTGTGAATACAGTCCTAGAAAAGAATGTATTTCACGTTAAGGCGTGCAATTTCACGTACTATTATTATTGCACGTAAAATATGAATTTCAAGGAAGAATGAACATGAGAAAAGCTGACTGAAAGACCCTTTCGGGTTGATGCTTTTAAACCTATGATTTAGAAATCACTTGCCTTGCCAACAAAGTCTCCAATATTCGATAGCTTAATCGGCTAAAGCACCAGCCCGGAAAGGCGAAGATCCAGTTTAGATTCAGACTTTTTACATGTCCGTTTTTCTTTGGAATGACAATTATTTTCCACTCGCCACTACGTAAATGTATTGTTTATATAATAGGCGTACTATTCTATTTATTTTATCTGTTTAGTACGTGCGTAAATCAAAAAATTACTAAAATCATTTAAGAAAATAAACACTAAATTTCGCCGGCCGTGGTGGCGGAGTGGTTAGCGTGCCAGCGCGTTAACGCTCCAACCACACGGTCCCGGGTTCGAATCCCGGCTAATCGGATTTTTCCGGTTAGGGAATGGTTGTCTGTGATTGTCCCACGCCGATAAGCCAGGCTAGTAACCTACTTAAAGGCGTTAAAAGTTATTACTCAAAGTACCAGTACCAAGCCTCGATTGGGGCGTGGTACTGAAGGAAACAGGTATAAGCATAGGAGGAAAGAAGGAAGAAGAAGAAGAAACACTAAATTGAACTGTAATATCGCGTGTGTTTATAATGACCTTAAAATGTATTAGTAAGATTGGGACAAGTTTATTATAGTAGAATAATTAAAATACAAGTTATATCACAAATTACAGAAAATTGGCTGATGATTGAAACTAGATAGCTGATGAATCCACATCTGATATGATTTAATGATTAGTAGTAGTAGTACAGTTAAAAATGCTTCGACAGCTGAGGTCGTTTTGCTCCCACCGGGAATCCGGGGATTGCTTTCTCTAGAGGCGAACGAGCTACTCGCTTGGATATCCCATCCCTAATTTGATAATTATTAAAACGGTAGGTCACAGTAAAACTCCTGAACTACCTATCAGCTTTAACTGTCATCGTATGTCCAGCATGATTTACATAAAGAACGAATTTTAGAAGGATATGGCATAGCAGTAGACCATATTATACCATATTTCTTCTCTAGCTATATTTAGAGAAATTTGTTATCGTACTCATGTATGGAATCATTAAGTTTTACATTGTCGCTTTCGATGAAAATTAGATATTAATGCTCTACCTGTATGTTAATTCATACTTTGCCTCCACAATTTATTCTGTATTTAGAAATATTGTGAGCAACTCACTGAGCTAAAATACTCCGTATCACGGCCAAAAATGACAAGAGCTTCGCCTAATAAATTCTGCACCACTTGCGATTATAAACTCAGTCATAAAATTTAAGGCTACTGTACGTATATAAAAAAATTGCTTAGCTAATTAACTGTCAGCTCCGTGAAACAGGAGAGTTCATGAATGAATCTCACTTACTCTTACGTACTGAATAATCATCTTTCCTTTAATGACGTTGATTTTCGATCCATCAAGCGAAGAAAAATATTATCAATTTTATCTATTATCATACTATTCCTTTTCAGGAGGGCTGAATTTGGCTCTCATCTCAAATTAAAAATATAGCTTCAGGATATCCAAGTTAGTAGCACAAATGCCTTTGGTGAAGGCGGGCCCGGGTTCGATTCCCGGTGGTAACGCATATATGAAAATGATCAGCTGCGAAAGAACTTTTAACTAACTATAACTTGAAACCGGCAAAAATCAAAATGAAGTGTAGAATGGCATACTTTTAGGGTTAAGTCGTAAATTATACGAGCTTAGGAACCTGGACAGCAGTAATCTTGCTCGTTGACCCTTAAGAATCCATTTCAAAATTATTTTTCCGTGCTATGATTGTGCTCCATTTCTCGAAAACCACATATTCCTTATTCCTGAACTCTTTGGTTCCTCCTGTAAAAGATTGATCTTATTGGCTCTAAGATTTCCTAGAACTAGGACGTCCATTTTCCAATCCCATGGCCTTAAGAAAGTTTTTGAATTGTCCCCAGAAAGATTTTGGACTCGGAAATTGGTGATTTCCGATGTTTTTGGGGTCACCGGTGTCAAGAGGTTATCGATTCGTTCCAAGTCCCCCTTGATATTTAAGAAGGATGAAATGAGGCTCGAAGTCTCATATTATGGCTGTATGCTTCTTAACTTTTACAGGATGGTTGAGGGAATTTTGAGAATTCAGGAAAATGTTTGAGTTGCGTTCCTTATCGTGCTACATTTTTCTCGCGAAGCTTACATTTCCTTAACGTCTTAATTGGATTATTGGATGACCTTTGTAGCTAGGAAATTTTCTTCATAAATATGTACAAAAAAGGCAGAGTTGGATGTTCCCTAATTTCTTTGGATCTTTAAGATGGCATTTCCCCACGACTTGTATACTACTTAAAAGAAATAATCTTTCAACTTTCTTCTTGGGTCTCTTAGAAACGCAAATGATTTTTATCTTTAATTTCACACGCATACTGTAAACTATTTCTTGAAATATATTGTATTGTTTGTTGTTTAGATAGCAAATTTTACTTTGTATTACTATTTTTAGTCTCTAAGTAGGGAAATAAATGTTAATGAAGAAGTTAAATTTACCATGTATTCGAATAAATTTCCGAAATTTTAGGATAATTCAAAGAATGGACGTTTTTTGATGATCGGGAGGAAACTTTTGACATTGAAATTTGTTGTATATTAGGATTTAATTAAAGAATTAAACAAAATTCCACGAGAGCCTTTTGATTCCAATCCTTATTGAGATTCTACATCTACATCTACATGAATACCCTGCAAGCCGCCTTTCGGCGTGTGGCAGGGGGTGTAAAGATTTTAGTTATCACGCGGTATATTTTAGAATGAAGTTAACTATGATGAATCTTGCTTAATCACCAATCTTAAGGAATTCTGATAAACCTATATTGTAACCACGTATATGATTCACCAAATTGTTCCTTCAATATGAGGTCCTTAGGGAATATCGTGTATTCGCGAAAGGAGCGTAATCGATGGTATCTTTAAATAGCCTCAAATTTCATCCACTGTTCTCCATTTGGCGAGCTTCGTTCGATGGTAATTTCCAATCGCGAATTGCTGTCATCTGATAAAAGAGAAAGGAGGCCAATCAAACTGAAGCGATTACAGATGACAATGACGGCCGGAAACAATGGGATTCGTGGATGTTATCGATTACCAATTGGACTTCCGGTTATCTATGATATCCCTTTGAGTCACCATACGAATTAACGGACGAGGCGAATATCTCTATAATCCTACATTCGATTTTTTCTATGAATTAGTACTTAAAAATGCTAATCAAATTATGCACTCTCCCGTTGGAGTACGATCTTTTGTGCTTTTTAGAATTCAATAATACTAAGGGATAAATGTCTATCAACATAATGGTTAAGCACTATAAGGCTATACTATGGAATGTATAACGAGCTAAAGAAGATCATGAAAGGTGTATGCGGGGATGAAAGATATCTATGAGAGTACATCACGGTAATATACTTCAGCAAATTGAAAGTTAAATTAAAATTTTTATGAAGAATCTTTGAGATTACTTGTATTTATGTTTGATCGTCATATCTGTGAGAGAAATTTCGGCTAATGCTATTTTTCTATTATTTATTATTCTATTATTTATAATTTATGTTTCTATTCTAATGAAAACATTCTTTACTTTTACTAGATTAATTTATGTTAGTTATTGAATATAATATTGAAATTTAAGGTTTTAATGATTATATACAAAATGCATCATTTCAAGGAATGATATTACCGAAGTTTTAAATTAACTTCGGTGAAAAATGGTATAAAGTTTAAATTTTATCCAATCACATATAACCGCAATACACGTACTTTTATGTTATTGTTGTAATCGTTTACGCAATTACTAGACCCTTACAAGTTAGATATGCATATACCACTTACATAGTGAAGATGAGCACTTGAATCTCAAGTTATCAAAAATAACATACACAAAGCGAATGCGTGGTCAAAATGAAAAAAGAAACATGGGTTGATGGTGCAGATGTTTATAGTGTGCGGTTAAGGGAGAGAAAGGGAGTATTAGTAAGTAGATAATCATTTGACACTCCCTAAATGTTTATCGTAAACATTCTAAAATTAATGTATTTTGGATTTGCTACAGTTTGAAATGGGACTTTGGCTACCATCTTGCGCCTGTCAAATAGCAGCAAGTTGCGTAATAATTGAACGTAATTTTTACGTAAACTGTGATGCGGGAGCGCGTGGGTGAAACTCGTCACCCAGGATGAGCTCTGACAGTTCCTTACTTCACACGAAGTAGGCGAGGTGGTGTTATTTAAGGCTTGGTTTGATAATAGCGCCGTGGGCCACCAAACTGTCGCTCCGTCTCACATTGGAAACCTACTTTAGGACACTTCTCACTGTCGCTCGACTGTTTAACATTCTCAACATTTCTTGTTCGCTCCGCCGCATTTCAACTACCTCGGGTTTCCTCTTCCTCCAGCTCGCCTAACAAGCAAGAACTTCCTTCTCCACAAGTTTTACACTTCAACTCTGCCGGCATATTGGTTATTTGAAATTCATTGGGTTGTCATATTTCCCGTCTTGGGAATAATTAGGCTGATTTCACTGTCAAGGTGCAAATTCACTGCAGGGATCCATATGAACCTATTTGTGTAGTAGGAATCTGAAATTGGTACTTAGTAAAACTCACGCTCAGTAAAACGTACTAAAGTGTAGATGAATTTATCAATGAAAAGACCTGTAAATGTATAAGATGTAAAAAAGTAATGTTTGTAAGCATTTGTAAAACTCATGAATATGTTTGTAATATGTTTCCTATTTATATCATTACCTCTTTCATTATGATTGTACTATAGTAAATGTTGACTTGTCCTATAGTTACATGTGTTTGTTTTATGGACGAATAAATCGGATCGGTCCTTTACATGTCCGCTTCTACCTACAGCTTGGATGGTTCTCTATTTTTGTATCGAAGTATTGCAATACTCGTATACTCGGATAAAACCAACTCTTATAATATTACTTTACCGAGGTATACTTTCTTCTATATAAACGGCATATCTAAAAGCTTAGCTAGATTGCTTAATTGGCTAAAGCATCCGCCCGGAAGGTGGAAGACAGAGCCTCGATCGACGTTTTTCATGTCCATTTTTCTAGCCACTCTTTCCTTCTTATATTATTTTCCAAAGTGCTATTGATATTAGTTGAATACGTGTACTTATTCTAGAGAGCAGGACTCCCAAAGATGTTTTATTTAAAAAATCAATTCGCAATATTTATGACAAAGATATTTCTGTAGCCAATATTTCCACGCAATAATTTGAAGAGACACGTTGTATGAAAGCCCTCTAAGAAGCTTAATTCGCCGATTGCAACAGCCTACGCCCCCACGTGCAATCCCATAGCACATTTCCCTCAGTCTTTCCTTTCCCGTTCGAAGAAGCTTATGGTGGTAAATAAATTCTTCATAAGGGCTTCTATCTGCAGCTTTCAAGGCGCAGATGCGACGAAAATATAATCCACGAGGCAGCGCTGCAATAGGTGAGGATGGTAAATTCATTTGCCCCCTCGCGGACCTCGCTGCAACTAATCCCAGGAGCACTCTATTTATTTCAAAAGACGCTATCCTCCTCCGCAAGATTCAAGCCTTAATCTTCTCTTTGTTTACACGCGGCGTGGGGAGCTTTTATTCACATCGTCTTTGGGGAAAGAAGTATTCGTGGGGTGGACATAGAAGTTGGCACGTGTGGATTCACATTCAAATGCAGTATTGCTTGAAATGTTAACATTGAATGTGACCCTAAAGAGGAAAGGCTTTTCGAATGATTACTCTCTATTCCCTTCGCTATTTGTGCATATACTACGAAACAAAATTCAGTATCATGATGAACAAACTATCCGGGAATAGGTCCCTTAATACTCTGCGGATCGTCTTGTTTAGAGTATTTTTATCGGTTTTTCGTTCCGGTTTTACGAAAAACATGTCGATTCATTTCTCTTCTTCTGCAACCGTAGAACCTGTATTTTTTTGCCCCGACCATTTTAACAACGCATCCTTCTGGATTTTTTATTTATAATTATCATCATTTACATTATATGTCGATAAATTTTAGAATTAAACTAAGTAATTATAAATTAAAATTCATTGTTGCCTGAATTTAGGGAACCTTTTTCAAACTCAGGTAAAACACTCATTGTAGGGAGGAGAAATTGGAACGGAATATATAACGGTTTTCAGTTTCGGTCAGGGTTAAGAAATTTAAATTTGTTAAGTTAAGATTCGATTTTCACCCCAACAAAACAACGGTTTCTTCGCTTTCCGTTTTCTGTTCGGTTCCCGGTCGAAGTCCTGGCCTTGTCTTTAACCAGTTGCTTCATTTGAAAATTTTCATTAATTAATTATGATTAATACACTATCATAACCATAAGACCCTAGTCTCATCTTGTGCCAAAGTTTGATTATATTATACTACAACTCATCAGCTAATTACTTCATTAGTGGCAACGACTAGTTAGAAGTGTTAGAAGTAAAGTAGAGTTCTAATTTCGACATCATTTCGAGGGATAAGGCTGAGAGAGAAATTGCTGTGGTTGACATATGGTCAGCGTATCGCCGCCGTATTTAGCTTTTTCTAGATCAGACGACTATTCTTTAATTGAATATTTTCTCATAAAAAGGATTGATAAATAAATCAACAAGATGCATGAATATTAATTGGAACTACAACAGCTTTAATAGTGATTTTTATTTACCATACAAGAATTGTCGGTGCTCCTAGTAGGCCTGCCGTAGTGGTCTGTTTGCCTATAAGTTCCTACCGTACATAACTCTACTATATCAGGCAGCACCACTATTCCTTATCGGCAAGCTTTTTCGCCCACATTTTTAATTTAACAACATTTTAATGAAATTTTTCGATCTTTGGGAAAAAGCTCAAATATTTTGCCCTCGAGCTCTTCCATTCATCGATAGCTTTATTTAAAAATTAATATTTTCTCTTTTCGAGATTTTAATGTTTTCCTTTCAACTGTGATCGTTCCCGCCCACGTGATTTGCCTCATAAATTCTACCGCATAACATTTCCACGAACACAGAAATTCCCCAATGTCATCTGTGGAATTCATATCGTCAAGTCAATGAGTAAAGTCGGCAGTACAATTTAGAGAGATAGTATCATTTAAGAGAGAAGCAGCAAAGTTTTGAAAGGATAAAATTCGCCCAGAGAGGGAATAATCCTAATATTTTACATCTCAGTTCATTAGGCCTTTACATCAGTACCAGATACGGCATTTATTTCCACTTTAAATAGCTTATCTTCCTTCTTACGGTTCTATAAACTTAAATGCAAGTCTGAGAAAGATAGAATGTCACCCTGCTTTGCATGAAGTTTTATATTTCTCCGCTTGAATACGGATGCATTAAAAGAAGTGCAGAACTCGTGTAGTTCTCGAGATGTTCTCTCGTGAAGGAAGGAAAACAGCCTTGCTTTAATTCGCATCAACCGTGTGTCCCGAGGCTAGCTCATGCCCTACCCGAGGAAGAAATATTTCCGCAATGAATCAACTTTAATTCTCAACTTCTTTGGTAAATTTCAGCTCCTCGTATTCCCAACTCTGCCCCTCCAATTTATCTTAGAGGATCATTTGTCTCTCTGACTCATATCCATAAATTGCCCCTTAAACTGGTAAGCCTGAGGTGTTGATATTTCGATCCTTTCACTCCTGAGAACTTTTAAATCCTTCATTTCATCGCAGTTAGTAAATGAAGCGAAAAGACCTTCTTCTTAATGGTGTTTATTTAACCCCAATCATCATTTAGAGTTTATCCTTTTTCTACAGTTTTATATGGTTCATTCCTCACTTCTTGATTAAACTTTATAGCAAATCGAGTAACAGTTAAGGAAGAGGAAAGAAATGTAATAAAGAAAGAGGATGTAATCTTTCAGACGGTCAAGTATTTCTCTGTGAGCCCTGCAGCAAATAACTACTTGATTAATGTAGGTTTCTCTCACTGCATAGAAAACGTAATTTTATAGTAGAGAGGCTTTTCTTGGGGATTACAGAAAAATATTTACAATTTAAGATACTATAAAAAAGCGAACAAATGTTACTGTTGAATACAAGTAAAGTGAAGTATCTATTTGCAAATCACCGACAGTTATCATGTTCTTATATTTTTCTCGCAATTATATCGTTTTATATAAGTTTCTTAATAAGACTGTTTATGATACTAACTTAGTAAATTATATCATTCTCATTAACCTGTGATTATAGTTTATAAATTAAATACTTATTGAATAGAACTTATTATTATGTACTTATTAGTATGTATTTTATGCAATGAATAGTTTATCATTGTGAATGCACTCTGCACGTAATGAATGACTATAGAAATAAATAACTTATAACATAATTTTATACATTTTTATCGAAGATTAAATATTTTATCTTTTTACTTAGTCTTTAAGATATTATAAAATTTAATGTATATAGAAATTATTATCAGTTATCAAATTGATCCCAATACCACCAAATTTCCCTATATTATAATTCGGTTGTTATCCAAATATCCTCGAAATATATTTCATAAAACTCCCTTATATCATCAGTTGATTATCTTCTTTTCCTCTATAAAAAATTTTCTTGGAAATAAATACGCAAGAGTAGCATTGCAACGCACCACGAATTTTAGACACGTTAATTTTGCTATTTTTCTCTCGGCTGCCCATTCTCAATACCTCCTTTTATTATTCGTATTCGAATCCAATGTAATTTTTAATATATGTCAAATTTTTATCACACAGAGAACAAGTGAACATACTTTTTGCAGAAAACCTCTTTTATGAGATGGATATGGAAGCATATATACCCATATGATCTGATAATGCAATTTCCATTCGCTGCACGTGTGCACGCTAGGATCCTGTGTCTCTCTCATACTTCATTCGCTGTTTAAGTCTCCGAGTTCCTCCAACTTAAGCGCCTGCGGTCCCATTAAGAAGGCTGACCTCGACGCGGTCCATTAAATCCCATTTATATCACTATCGCTCCGAAATGCGTGGTTAACTGTCCTTTGATGGCCGACCAAAAATGTGCCGCAGGAGATTTACGAATTTCGAGCCTCTGTGTATGTGCTAAATGTAGCTTAGCTTTAAAACGGGAAAGCCAAAATTGTTAGTTAACCAGTCTGTTGGAATGACATATCTCCCCAAAATTTATAATTAATATTTATATGATATTTTTTGTCGACAAGACTTGTTTCGGTTTGTCATTTTATATATTTCAATCCAGGTTATCCATAACTATACTGGTTCATATTTCATTCAGTAGTTATAAGAAAGAATAAATGGTTCCATTACGGAGTTTTGATATAATATCAATTGCTTTAGGCATGAATGTGTGGTTGGAATCTATAACATGAAGAAAAAATACCTTTTTTAATTTACCTTTACACTTGAATATTTTATTCCGCTTCCAGGTTTTGACCTCTCGGAAAGTTATTATCTTTTCATGTCTTCAAGAGTTTTACTTTATTTAAGAAAATAAATGGCTAACAGCATTCAGAGTTCAAAGAAATTACAGTGGTAGTTACCTATTCTCCTTGTCTAACATCGATTCGTCTCCACAGACTCAATTTCCCTTCTTAAACTCCTTTCTCTTTCTCCGCTGCGCAATTTCCCGCGGAAATACTCTCGTTCCTCTTCCACTCAACTCTCATACGTGAGCCACCTTCTTCAACGCACTTCCTTCAGAAATCGAATCGCTGCTGAAATAGTCTTTTACGTGCAGCTGCTCACTCCAATACGGCTCTATTCCTCACGACTTTGAGGAATGGAAACGTAAAAATTGAATCTTGCATGGAATAGTCTGATCCTGGCCCTCGTGAAATTTGAGGATTTTTCCGATTTTCCTGCAAATGGTGTTTATTAATCCTTTTACCTTTTAACGAGCGTAGATGGTTTCGGTCTTTACTTGGTGGTATGATATAATAACGTAAGATGATAGAATTCACATATTAATTTAAGCAATACCAATTATGTTCTCTCAATACCCAGGTTTCAATGCATAGTATCATCATCACGTGTGCATCATGATAGATACTATGTATTGAAACCTATGTTGTGTGTATTTAATGTGGCATTGTAAAAATTAAAAAGTTAATTCTACCATCTTATGTTACCTTGTAACGCATCTGAAGAAATATTCCACTTCAGTCATTCATCGAATGAATTGAGAGGCAAAATAAACGTCTTTTCCTGATATTTTAAAATTTATCTTAGGATATTAGGAATATTAAATTGAAGATTGAATTTTGGTCCCCTAACATGCTAAAAGTTTGAAAACACTACTTTGAAATTGAAAATAACTTCGCTGTCTGTAAGTCTAGCGTCTTCCAGGTACCAGAAACATCTAGAAAAGCCAAAAATTCCAATTTCTAGGGATTCCTAGTAGAAATAGAATAAAGACAGTATTAAATGGTGAAAGATTTTCAAAATGGAACGTTTCATATTTACGTTCCTTTAAATAAGAAGTCCAAGAATCATCTAGGTTTCCAAATATTATAATACAGTAGTCCAAATGATAGTTCTAACGAAAGCTTGGTTCTAGATCCATAAAGAAGTCTTAAAGCTAATCTGGGATGGCTGTATTTGGCGAAACGCTATTCTGAACTAGTCTAGCTATCTTTATTTGTTCAAAGAAGTCTTACTCTCCCAGTATAGTAATCTTGCGCAGTATTGCTTATAAAGCAGCTCATTACGGTATCGCAGATGACGTCTTCCTTCCATAAGCGCCGTGCTTGAAATTCAGCGCATAAGATTTCCTCGCAAGACCCTCGCGAATCCTATATTAAGAGCACTCCGATTCCTAAGTGATTCCCTTTATCGGGGAAGAAAAACCAAGGCACACAACTAAGTTATCGATGTTGCGCGGGCATGTCTTTTCGCCGGAAGTGCTTTGAATTTCAAATCTGCGACGGCTGCACACAGCCGAGAATGTAATTGATATCACCCGACTTTCATTTCGAGAGAATAAATCTTGATGCGAGAGTTCGCCCAGGACTTGGGGAATTTCGTTCCGCCAACGGAATAATTTCCTAATTTCGAATACGTTGCCTCGGTGACCCTTTTGTTTATCCAGCTCGTCTCCGATGAAAATCCTTTCCTCCCAACACACGTGTTTGCATGGATATAGGTGAGAACAGGCATTTCCGTCTGCAATTACATCTACTCTAACTCTTTAATTAGCTCGTCTGACGAAGATATGGGAAGTAAGGAACGAGTTCGTGAGGGAGTTTTTAAAAAAAGAAGCCGCTTAATGCTCGAACGGATGAATACGTAGTTTCCGCGTTTCGGAGGTTATCTGTGCAAGATTTTCCTCGCTCATCAGCTGCGCTGGTTCACTGTCTCCATTACGAACCAATTTGCAGAGGTTTTTAACTCCTCGGGATTGCTCTCAGGAGAATAACATGTCCTCACACCCTTTTTCACCCCGTTTTACAACCTCTGCCTGCCACTTTCCATCTGTTTTATCCCTGTTATTCTCAACGTTAGCCAGCTTAATTTTCGCTCCCTTTCATTCTGTTCTGGTGCCCCATTGTCTCGAATGTGAGCGAGGGAATATTTCTCGTGTCCACCTTCCGTTCATGATTAGGGTGTCCAGAGACGGATGGTGAGAAACCGAGGTGTTTAAAACGGAAAATCCGGGATTTGTCAGAAACAATGTTTGCAGTGGTTTTAGCGCTAAGTGGTTCTTGGTTTCTACATTCAGGGCTTCTAACCCAACCGTCATTTATTCCGCTTCCCGATTATCGGTTCTGAACAGTGATATTTAGTATAGCAATATTTTACTTCTAATTTAATTTAATTTAATAGACCCTTTATTAGGCGAGATTAGGCCCGAGTGGGCCTCTCTTCCACCTAACCTCGTATGAAGTTACATCGCTATAAAGATTCAAAATAATAATAAGAGAATAAAAAAAGAGAAAGGAAAAAAAACAAAAAGAAAGATTTGATTTGCGGGAAGAAAAACCTCTATAACTGAAGGTTGATAGAGAAAAAACTCACAGTGCGGGAAAACACCCACACAAGAAGGGGGGCGAAAAAAAACCGCGAAAACACAGTGAAAACACATAATAAATAAAATAAATTTCCATAATTCACAAATCAAAGTAAAGCGAAAAATACACAAGCAAAAATACAAAAAATAAAATAAAAAAGTAGTAATAAAAATATAATGAAAATGGAGTAATGACATAATTATATATACTTCTATGTACATGAGAGAAAGTTTACTAAATATATGTACCACTTTTTTGCAAGTAACGAACGCTTCTTTATTCTTAAATGCTTATAAATTATTTCTAAACGTCCGTTTTCGGTGACCACCGCTTTTCTCCCTTCACACTCCATCAAAAAATATAAATCATGCTCCGTTTCAAAGAGAAATTAAAAAGAGAATTTCAAAGAGAGAAATAGCCGTTTCCTGCTAAAAATAGGTCAACAAAAAATGCACCATTTGGAGAAAATATCAAATTAAAATTCTAATTTACCAACAGTTTCGTTATTAGATGCGTAGATATCGATATTTATCGATAAGAACGAGGTATAGCAAAACGGATACTGATACAGAATATGAAGGTGTATTTATTAGATGTTTTAGTTTGTGTATTCGTATGTGGAGATTGAAGTGTTTGTTGAAATATACTTGAGAGAAGTAGATTAAGTGTCCTTCTGCGAAATTTTCGCAAGTTTCCTTGCGAAAATTCCTTTTCTGACTAAAATACGAAGAAATTGAAGAATGAAAGTGTCAATTTTTCGATGGTGTAACTGTCACGATATAATTCTTTTTTCGTAAATTAATGAATTGGGACCGATTCTGGACAGTTTTTACCTGAATATGACAAGGGCTGGAACGGGTCAGCAAAATATTTAGAGAGAAAATTTATGTTCCCCTTTTAATAATACCTCTCATTAAGGAATAAGCCGAGATCAAGCCTCCGTCCATTGATTTGATCCCAAAATTGTTTAGCTTTAGAATCGCGAGACTGCCCCACTGTTTGATTTCAGCATCATTTTTTCTCGACCATTTCCACGACCTTAATGCCCTCTAATTTGTACTTCGGGAAATTTCGCCTTGTTCACTCGTTCACCAATTAGAGCATTTTTTCAAATTCTCCCCCAAAACTGCTTTCATTGTGCGGATCTGGGAAAATCCAGAATGATCCGTTTCCTTCGAATTTGGCGCCGTTTAATCCACGGAGATCGCCCGGGTATTATGTTCGAATCCCTCTGGAAACCTCTCATTTCGTTATTCCCTTCCTGCCTAATCAATGCCCTTCTCATCCGACTCGCTTCATACATTTTCATCTCTATTTACCCTCGGATCTAAATCCTCGGCGGTGCCTTTTCGGCTCCCGCATCCAAGTTGCCTCCAATTAGGCAGAAAAAAGGGACCGCTGACTTCCTATCCCTTTTATGCCTCTCCATCGGGGCATTTCTCCGTTTTCATCTCCCGAATACGATGGATTCTCTGCCATTCTCTTTTCACATACCTTTTCTCGTTTTTTCTTGCGAGGGAAAGGGTTTTAGGCGATGTTGCACGTTATGGCGTGCTCCTAGGAAAATCCTCAAAGAAAAACGGACATGAGAAAAGGCTGACAAGACCAGACCAACTCGAACCCGGATCTTCTAATTTCCGGGCAGATACCTTATCCAACTAATCTATAGATTATGCTTATTATATTTTATGTCGTTTTGAGATAATTTGTTGGCAGGTAGAAATGAAGAATCGAAGTTAAGTAAGTAATTCCTCGTATTAATTATTTCTTTATGATGCTGATCAATATTTTGACCACACTATGAATTAAGGGACAAGATTTTGAGTATAATCATAACTAAAAATTCCAACCATATCCAACAGTTCTGATAATATGATGGGAACTTTAATGCCTTAATAACTCGTAGAGTGACTTCTATGAATTATATATTTATTATAGAATAATACTCGTAATATAATTCTTTTTGTAAAAAGTAGTGGCTACTCGTATATTTTAATAAAAATATATTAATCTGATATAATTATTCGATTCTATTAATTCAAGACTATTAATTTAAAGATCTAGAATTAATTTAATGAGAATAGTGAAACATTTTTGTTAATTTAACTTTATGCATATCGGGTCATTATGACTTTACAATTTGTGTTACCTTTCGGGTGCGACCGATAAGGGTTGATTCTTCAATAGTTTTTAATTTCCTCCTAATTAATTGCTACCCAGTAACCCAATTTAAATTTCCTTTCCTTTATAATTATGTTTTTCAATTCTCACTCCGATTTATCTTGTTCGCGCGATCAAAATCGCCATCCTATTTTCCCTTTATCCCACTCAAAACTCAATTTACTTGTCTAGCGTCCTGTCATCAACCGTCTCTTTAACTTTTTCCTCTCCTAGTACGAGTGAAATTGCCTATTTTCTCCCTAATAGCTCCCGTCGGGACACCAGTTGTCTTCTCGTTGGTTTTTCGGAACAGTTGAAAAAATTCCTTTCGGGAAGGCTTTGAAAACAATTACTTGCCTGAAATGTTTCTTACTCGCCAAATGGAAAGTTAACTCTATCTCTGAAAGGCGGGAACTTCTAGATTGCCATCTAATTCTTACTTACTCTATTCAGAGATGACGACTATCTAGTAATTAAAATTGCATACTTTTATCTATCCTTTCTCTTGAATCTTCTTCTATTACACTGCAGGAAATGAAGATGTCTAAAAGTTAGTTTTCTTTTACACCCTTTTTAAGTACGATTAAAACAGCATATTCCAAGACTACTCCTTTTGTCAGTAGTTAGATCTATATATTTTGATATATTTTATTTTTATATTGCCTTAAATTACCATTCTTACCATTTACAATTACTCGCATATTAGTGAGTTTCCTATTTGATCTACTCGCAATGTTAGATAATTCTGATATTCAATGCATTCTTGCTTCATAATTCTACATTAATTATAAAGATTTATAATTATGTTTCATGCAAAGATCTCTGTTTAATACAGATGTCTGTTGCTACCTATAGAATCTAGTAGATATTTTTATTCTAAATCATTCTATTCTAAATTTCTTAAGGATTGACCATTTTGACTGAAATTTGATTTAACGTATTTATTTCCAATCTATCTTTTTCTATTGATCTCAAATTTGCGCGTCCATACTATCATTGTATTGTAATATTTAGGAAATTTGGTTTCTTAAACACCCTGCTGTTGTAAATCAAGGAAACGATTCTTCATTTATGTTAATTCTGTTGCAACTTATATTCTGTATTATCTTCTTACCCCAAATATATAAGTTCATAATAAGCGGTTGAAGCCATAAGATTTATATGGTCTCCTGATGAAGTTGGACAAAATATAACAACATAGTGATGCAATTTCTCCTCATTCTCATAGGAACTAAGAGACAAAGGTTCTCCGAGCGCCGAAAGCGGCAACCGTCGAGGTAAATTCCTGAGAAAAGGATAATCGCTCGGCGGTCACCAGTTATGTTATCCTACAGCATTACTTTCCGGGGAGAAATGGCTCGGCGCACACAGCATACGAACGAGTTTCAAATGATTAGCTCAATTATAGCGGTCAGCTTAACAGCAAAGAGTGGCAAAAGGTTCAATTTAAATTTTTCTCTACATTTTTCTCCTTTCATTTCCCTTCCTCATCCGTGTTAAGCCTCCCACGATCATTTCACCCATGCGGAAGCAAGAGAGAACCGCAAAATTGACTTCACAGCTGTTTTAGGTGAGATGAGATCCTCATATGTGGGGGTGTAGTGGAAATTAGAGAGACATGCATATGATAGCGTCGAAAGTTAGCGAGGCTGATACACGAAATGTAGGAAACGTAGGAAATAAGTTGCGAAGGGATGGGGAGTCGAGATAAGTATGGAGCGGTGATGAGTGAATTAAAAAGGAGAGAAGGAAATCTTGAAATGAAGGGGAGAAAATTGAAACTCGAGGAGGAAATGTGGGGAGAAACGAATTTGAATGGTGAGATAGCTCGACTGGTCCTGCTGAATAACGCGTTTTCGGGATTAAAAGTGAACTTCCGAGTCATCAACAGAGAAAGTAAATGGAATGGCACTTCTTTAATCCCAGAAAACAAAGGAAATGGGGCCCTTTTACGAGATTATAGGTGTAAGGATATGGTCTATTTCTCTATCATCAGTATTACGAAATGGTGGGAAGAAAAAAGAGAAAAAGGATAGGAAGAGAGCCCAGCCATTGTATTCATACTGGCATTCGACAGAAACTCATACGAAATTACTTGTATATAATCCAGTAACGAGTATTTTCATTGCGCGATTTATGGAAGAAAGGGAGGCAAAAATGTTCGGTGCCTTAAAAAATTATAGTCGGTTTTCAGAATTGAAATTTCAGCTGCTCGTATAGCTGCTAATTCGTTGATTTCTAAATACATTTGAATTCATATAAACAATGAATATACCAGTATCTTCAGAGATAGTCATAATAAAAAGGCAGTACTATACATCACTATAAAGAAGTTAATAAATCACCTATGTTTTTAATATTTTTCAGTAGAGTTTGAAACGTTATTTTGCGTTTTTTCGCATAATATTTTTATTATTTCATCTCCGGTTTTGTTTTAACTTATACAATCAGCTGGCCATAATGTCTCTAAACATTCCAAAATATAGTCATCGATTTCATTCATGAATTATGTTTGTATAGAGACTATTTAAGATTAGAAAACATATTTCTGACAATCGAAGGATAAAAATGGAGATCCGTAATCCTTTCGCTAGCTGGAGATGGAATAAGCAAGAGCCGCTTCGGCATGAGGGAAATAAAACGAGAGAGAATTGGTGGCAGCGTGAATGAATAAAAGAGGGAAATCGGAATTTACGGCGGAGATGGCTGAATGATTGCGAGGATAATCAAGTTCAGCTCTGTCATCTGTTCTTTCGCGATTTAAGAATACATAGTCAGGATTTCGAAACATGATTTCTTGACAGTCACGATCTCTGCTGCGATTCTTTATTGAATATAAACACCAAACGAAAATTCGCTCTCATCGAAGCTCTTGAATGTGTACAAAAATCTTCTCTGGTACTTTCCTTGAACGGTGTATAAACACTTTCTTACTACACTTATTATACTTACTACACTTACTACTTACTATTCTTACTTCTATGTTGTCTACACCATTACCACTATATGGCGATGATATTGTGATCAACATATGATATATTTAATATGCACCAGTCCTTCGTAATAGTGTCCCTTATTAAAATAATATATATTGCTTTTTTATTTAATCTATGAATTTTTCTTTTTATTGCTTTCTCTGTTGTTTGTAGCATTACTATGACTATTAATTTCATCAACATAAATTGGCGTTGTTTTCGCTGCATGCGATAAGCAAAGAAAATAAAATTTTATATTTTATCTTCGAAGAACTTGAGTTTGTAAGTAGAGAATTTTCTGGAAATGTGAAATGTTACTTATGATCTTTAATATGACGCAGACAAGACAAAAATTGTCGGATATTTCGAATCTCATTTACGACATCTGAAACAGATCTTCTATTGCTATATTACTTAGAGATGAAATTCTTGGTGAATGGGAATTGAGGAAGGTCACGAGTATAGTGCGAGAATTCTGGTGAACGCCAGATTATGGTTACCCTTTTAAAATCAGAGACTGCATTACGCGACATAGCGATAACGGGTGACTTCGGAGGAAATTCTGGGAAGTGGTTTCTTTAAAGCGGTGCCTCGAGATCCCTCAAGAAGACTAAGGGAAACGGAAAAGTGAAGGGATGGACTTAAGGCATTTTAAATGAAACGAAGGCGGAAAGAGAATGAAAGTAAGGAAATGAAAGGGAAGACAATTTGAGTGTTACGATGGTGCGGTGGCTAGGAAAGGTTTTGAGCACATGTGACTCCTCAGCTGAAGTAATGAAAGTACGCGAATGAAGGTGGCATTGCGGGTGAGTGGGTTTTTAGTCACATCGCTCGAAACGTGTTAATGGGGGGAAGGGTTTTGTCCTTTTTGACAATTTGGGAGATGTTCTGAGGAAAAACGTGAAAAGCGAAATGGGAAAATGGAAACTCGAAAATGAAGAGGATTATCCTGCGCTTATATCTAATTTTTATCACTTGTATACTTATATTTATATATCGGATTTAGTTTATACATATTCTAAATATTTAAAAGGATTGATGAGTAAGCTATATTATGGAACAATAGATCTTATTCACTAAAATATGGAGTACATCAATAGAATAGAACATTTTTTTTAAATATTGAAGCACCGTGGGGAATATTTAATATAGAATAGTTGTGAATATAAAAATGTAAATAAATTTGTGAATATAATAATATAATATGTGAATAATTTAAATAAATTTTAAAAGTCCTATATTTATTTTTGACTTAAATCTAATGTCTAATCACTTCAATTGATTCCTCTGCTTTGATTATTCCAAACGGGAAGCGGTTTTTTTATTTGTACGTAGTTCATCAGTGGATTTGTATGCAAAAACCTGAAAGAATATCTACTAGAAATTAAGAGAAAAGAATATATTATTTTGTGGATGGACTAAATGGAAATTTGGATATGGCCAGCGTGAATATAGAAGTTTTAAATATATATTAATGATGTCTTTCTTGGGGAATAATCCAGCGATTCGCTTCGTTTTAGCTTAAGTATTTAATACAATTCAACGAGAAGTTAGTTCATGGAATTTGTTTTCTGAGCAAGGAATAAAATTTGTGCTTTTTCAAAATACGTATTTCCCGACTTAAATTAAAATATTCCGCTTAAATCACCGGCAAACATATCTGTTTTTCCCTCTTTATAAAAATTTCAATGAACCGTTAAATATAAGGTAGTTCACTAACAGACGATCCGATTTCTCTTTCATGTAATATTTTTAATCTCGGAATCTAAGAATTTCCTTTGCTATCACAAAGATGGGCGATTTTATTTATGAAATTCCAATATCCCAAACATAAAGCAAATAGAAAGGATATCGTAAAGGAGAAAGTTAAAAGAATATGGGTTTCCAAATTAAACAGTTTTATTTTCTGCTTGCTTCTCTTTGAAATATCGAGTTCCTGTCACGGTTTTCTCTCGCAAAATACTTTACCCTTTCACTATGAAAAATTGAATAACCTTAATTTTATAAAATTATTCAATGCCCCTTTCCAAATCAGTTATAACCTTTTTAAAGTCTTAATTATCTTATTTTTTGTATCCTTTAGACAGTAAAATAATGCGAGTTATCCTATTTAACTACCTGCATTGGTTCTTGGCAATGCTAATCATATTTTTCTGTGGATTCATAAACATCATTTTATGGTAACTCCCTTGCATACGTACATTATTACCCCATGGCAATGAGACAGCAAACATATTTATTTAGGAGATGTGTGTAATCAAAACATGAGCAGCTCAGTTCGTACACCAAGCAATCGATATTTTGGAATCGAACATCTATAAAAATTCAAATTGATGCTCGTGTGTCATAGCACTAGCGTTATTAAGTCGTAGCAGACAATTTCCATCGGGTGGAGAGATTATTCAGTAGTACAGTAAACCTCGATGTTTTGAAGGCACTGAGGTAAAAAATTGATGGCTGCGGGCGAGCGATATAACCAGGACATGAGGACACGGCTTCTTTTATGAAAACAAAATTGTAACGAGAGCTTATGAATTGCATAGAGCTATAATGATCCTGAAATACTGAACAAGAAAAATAGAGATAAAAGATTTCTTAAGCTATGTATGTAGTACCTTGAATATGACTATTGATTCCTGTTTAAACTGATGATGGTTATCTGTTTTCTTGCTGATTTTCGTGTCAGATTAATGAAGTGTTATCTCTACTTAGCTTTATTTGTTAGTCCATTTATTCAATGTCAAGGGTATAAGAAGGATTTAATATTACATTGCATTTTTTACGCTTAGGAAGATATCAAGTCCAAGATATATGAACAATTTGATGTAAAATAACAGCGGCTCGATGGACGATGAGGTATTGCTCCTTATGGGCTGAGGTCAATAAGATAGAATCCTACATTTCCCATAGTAATTGTGTATGTGCGAAACGTAATTAACCATACATGGAAGGTATGATGTATATACTTCATATGAAAGGATGTACCAGAAAATTTGAAAAAAATATGAAAGTAATAAGCGAAAATTGATAGAGGTGGACAATCTAAAGAATGCAACTTTCCACCAGCCTCTGGTTAATAACTTCATAGACTTTAAAATGTTCAACTTTTACGCTTTGACGCACAGTCGTGAAAGTCAAGTTTTGGATGGTGAGGCAATCGACTAAATCCATTGTAAGGAATTACGGAATTAATTTTAAAATTACTGTTGCGATGAATTGTAAAATATAGCTTAAAATTAACAAATGAGTCTGAGATGACATAAAATCCTATGCGATCTGAGAAAATTTTCCTATGACTGTTGCAGCTTGAGTCTAAAATCTTTGCTTTTTCAATTTTGACACAATATTCTTCAAATTCATGTTGCAGGGTATAATTATCAAATCGCAGAAATAAGATGGTATTAGCTAAAATTCAATCCACTCAGCGGAGCTATTTCTTCAACAGTATAATTACTATTCCCAGGGTATGAACGTTTTCGTAGGCCTACGAAACATGTAAGAAGATTTCCATACACGATCATTCTCGAACCACTTTTGTCGACAAATATGTATATCAGTAATGCTTGCTTAAACCCTCTTATTTGGGAATAACTCTTCACCTTATTTCTCACCGTAGAGCTGCATTCATTTTGTAAAGCGTTTCCTAAGGTGCCTAAGGAAAATAAGCTGTCTTTCTCCATATCCGTAAAGTAAATTTCCAGTATCCAAACCTGAAGGATTAAGTTCCCAACAATGGAACGAAGGGTACGTCCTTACTTGGTGGAAGGCTCAAAGACGGCCAAGATCGAAAAGTTTTCCCTCAAAGAGGCGAACAATGGCACTGCGGAAGTTTTATTAAGAAATGAAAGCACCCCGAGTCAAGATTTTGCTCCTGGCGCAAAAATAAAACGGCAACTTTCGTGGGTGAAGGGAAAATAACAATTTCTCCATCGGAGACTTGTCTAAGTTTCCTTAATGAAGAAAGATGAGTGGCATTCATCAAAAGATTGCCTACTTCACATCGGATTAAGAAAATTGTTGAAAACGAGTAGTGGGATTCTTAATCCACCTGTCGTTTGTAATCGTGGAAAGGAAGGATGGGTTTCTACTACATGGCCTGAAAAGTCCCGAGCCTAACAAATAAAAAATCAATTTTTTACCTGAAAACCTTTTTTATTCTTCAGTATAATTTCCATCCAGAGCTATGCACTTATTCCACCGGTCCTCGAGCATTTCGATGCCTTTCGAAAAAAATGATTTCTCAAGTCCTCCAAAATAGGCCTCTGTTTCGGACATGACTTCTTCATTTGACGTGAATTTCTTCCCCTGAAGAAATCTCTTCATGTTTGGGAATAGATAGTAGTCGCTGGGTGCCAGATCTGGTGAATACGGGGGATGTGAAACCAATTCGTGCCGCTGATTCGTACTGATTCATTTCACTCTTGAAAGAACTATGAGGAACATTCAAGACATCAAGGCATACAAGATACGTTATAAGTAAATATGGCATTGTAGATTTTTATCGGTGCATATTAAATCACGTTCTCAGGCTTCTTTTCCCCTATACTTTGCGGAAACATAAATATTTACTTGTTCTATGATGTATTGCGTTTTCCGGGAAGTTGGCAGAGGATGTATTTTTTTCAATATTCTGTTTATACAGTGATGTATCCAGAAGAAATTTCTTAGCATTCTCGCGCCTTTTTGTTGAGAAAATCCGTACACGTTATTTTAGAATATAAAAGGTAATCGGAACTAAATATTTACATCACAGTGGCTACTATCATATGTCATAAATCATAAATACATTCAGAATGTAGACAAGTAAGTAGTTCGGTAAGAGATAATAGAATTTATTCAACTTCCAGATGAAACTTTTGTTTGATTTTTTTACATACGTATATTTTGTGTTTTATATATTTATGCTTGTCACTCATATATTTACAATATTTATAAATATTTCTCTGAGTTTCGATAAACATGCAAAAAAATATTATACAGAAAGATATTCATACAGAAAGGCACATCTTCGTCGAACCACGTCATTTTCAAAGAAATACATGGGAAAAATGTACGTTTTTTCCACAATTTTATTCGGTGACCGACGGATTCTAGTTACAGATTGTCTACAATCGCTTACCTGATGATTAGGCACATGATGAAAAGTTTAAATATCTTTATTCTTTTTATTACAAAAGCGGAATCCTATTTGAAACTCATTGCCAGACCAATATACTGAGTAATTTCACTCTTATATTTTCAATAAAAATTAGGTATATCAATTTTATTCACGTTACTCTGGGAAACCATTGTAAATATATAAATAGGTAAAAGAATTGAATGAAAATATAAATAAAATAAATAATTGAAATAATTACATTAATAAAGTAAAAAATAAAATTGCATATGTATAATATGCGTGCTCTAATTACTTCATATAATGCATTGAATTGAACTTGAAATTAAATTCTTAAAATATGCTGCGATTATTACACACATGGTAATAGCCTGTGCTATAAGAAAAAAATCATGAAATTCAGAATTCATAGAATATGTGAAATCGATGGACGCAATATGCCCAGTTACATTTCTGAAAATGTCAACTTCCCTTTTTCGAAACGAATGAGAATAACGCATCGAGAATTTCACGGCGTATTGCTCTTTAAATATTCATCATGTGGAAATAAATTCAAACTCTTTCGCAGTCGAGTAAGGGATTTGACGGGACGTCGATTGTACAAATATGGATTATTCCCGGACGCTTGCTTTCGTCCAAACGTTCCAAAAGCACTCCGATAAGATTATTGCTTTCCTTTTTCTTTCTCATTCTCCGTTTTTGTCCATATTTTCGTTCTTCTCTCAAATTTTCTGTATTGAAAATATGAAAGGATCAAACTTATATTAATGAAGTGGCTAGGAAGTATATATTTTATTCTGAGATTAGTATTCTACTGGCGGATATTTTATTTTCCACATTTTCATTCAATTTGTCATCTTTCAGTGTACAGTTATGGGTATACCGACCTCTTTTTATATTACTATCTCATAAACTGTCATATTTAAAGCTTTTTTCGGAATTTTATTGTATTACCACCTCTGAGTATAATTTGGAATGCAACTTCCACTTAACTATCCATTATTTATATATAAGGAATGGATAGAGAAGTACTAGTACAAGCGAATTAATAAAATTTTCCTGTTGGTGACCTAAAGAGACGAACCGAGGTAGCTTAGTATAATAGGTATAAGTGCTTTCTAATATTTTTTTCATTTCCATGGAGACCTATCACAAAGTCATGGCCGAATCAATAGATTCCATCTAATTAGATAAAAGGTATGAGATTGTGATGCTAATCAAAGGGCATGTCTATAGAACGAAGATACTTAGAGGAAACAAATGTCATCTCTGCGAAGAGACATCAAGAAACTACAAAATGCGATCGAGTGTAACCTGCGTAAATAGCAATTCAAAAAAAGGACTGTATACTCATCACATGCATATAAATGCGCTACTTAATACCATTCCTAAAAGGAAGTGGAATTAAAATATATCAATCTTGTTATATTTGAGCCAAGCGAAAATATTATTTCATTGAATGTTAGACGGAAAACTAGCTGTATTTTTATTCAAAAGAAAGAAGTTTAACGGGATGTAAAAGTATTGCGATTCTATGAAAACCATTTCTATTTTTTCCATATCTATAGTGTACTCATCCTGAATTCCATTCTAAGATTTCACTAAAGAATTCTTATTTTGTAATCCATTTCTTCTTATATTGAGATCCTGGGGAAAAAATTCATTTGAGCAAAGGTTCTTCACCACTTATATACAAGCATCATAATAGGTTATGAGTATCTCTATATGAATAAAACATCGCCAAACTAAGCTCCATTTGGCTTTCGGGTGAGCTCCGTGATGTTGAAGTTGAATTTCCTTTTAAACTTACGCTGCGAAAACCATCGGTCCAACAAACAATTTTCGATTTGCATTCGTTGTCGATTTGTGTACGTTTCTTTGGAAACATCAGTTAAATTCTCGTTGATACAATGAACGACTCCTGAGCGATGCTTAAGAGCATTATGATTTATAATTAACATTAAATTATTATTATCTTACTATCAAGTGGCATTCTCATATATTCCAATGCATTTAATGTCAATCAATTTATTCAACAACTTAAATGAAAAATAGGAAGAGCCAACATATATTTACATTGTTATGTTTAAAAGTACTGAATATACTCAAGCAAAATTAGCGATAAAATTCTCTCATGTAGATTTTGAAAAAAATTACTATGGTGAAAATATTGTTACAAATTGATATTGAATCGTTGAACACCTACCCACTAGAAAATATAACTCAGAGTAAAAGTTAGAATTGAATACTCTAAAGCTTTATTGAGTAAATTAAAGTGAACAGTTTCAAATACACATAGCTATTTGAAGATATATTCTTTAAAAATCGCCTGCGGGAAGGACTAACGATTTAAAGTAATAGCTTTTGAAAAAGATTGATACAAATAAATTGAAAAATTTTCCCAGAGATTTTACTGTAGCGACTTTTGACTATCTTTCTCTGGACTCTTTTCTAAATACTCTGGGACATTTTAAAATTAATAGCCAAGATGTGGCTTAATTGGAGTGCTGAGAGTGATTTGATAAAATGCATAGAAGCATTTCCCGTTTGATAAGTAAGAGTCTATAAAGATGAAAGTAAATGCTGTACACTCTTTATTGCATTGATAATTTTATTTGACAGGTGTTAACATATATTCAGGATAGATTAATTACGGAATTGAAAGCTAACGCTGACTCATATTTAATTAATATTAAAAGTTTTCGTCGCACGCATAAACTCTTGGTGAGTTGATCAAGTGAAGTGCATGCATTTTGAAGGATATGTTTCTAATTATGCTTCAACTTTGCTTACTTATGTGAACGAGAACCTCCTTTATTCTGAACTTTACGGAAAATTGTTCAAAACCTATCAAAAGTTACTCTAATAAAATTATGAGCTTAAAAGTATTCTATAGTCATTTTGACGTACAAATTTTTATAAGTTGGATTAAATCAGAATCAAAGAGAAAATTGACATACCATCTCGTAAAAAGAAAAACATTAGTTATAAATGTTCTTTATTAAGATAAGTGTCTAGTCTTCAAAACTTTAAGCTGTTAAGGTTAAAAAACTAACTAACTAACTAGAATTCAATTTGAAGAAAATCAATCATCCTTGATTATGAAATAATGGATGTTCTTTAATTTAATTATCGAGATTAAATTTTTGAATGACATTTCGTTTAACTCTTTTGTAAAATATCATCAACTAAGCATTTCAACCCAAACAGAAAATCATTTTGTTAGTTGAAATGGTTGTTATTAAATAACTCGTCTCACTTAACAGCCACTCTTTTTGTCATGGAAACGAAAATTTCCATTTGAAGTGAAAAAGTGGAAGATGCAAACTCTACGAATCTCTCACATCCCAATTGAATTTGTATCCATAATCTTAGGGCTGATTTGTATTTGAAATATCAGAGATCTAAACAATTTTAAATTTAAATTTTACAAATCTTAAAGAATAAAGGGAGCGATTCAACGTTGGGACCCGAACCCAGGTCCCTGTCACTTTCACATTCGTTTGTCTTTAGGTTATCGAATGTACGCCAGGATATTTACCAATACCCTATCATAATAAATGCAAATTTGATCCAATAATTTTCAACAAAAATAATAAAATACGTAACATAATAAATATTACGAGAATTATTACTATAAATAATAAAGTGAATACGCTAAAAATAATTTAAATACAAAATTAAAATTAAAAGTAAATAATAAAAATACAAGAGTAAAATTAATGTAAAAATTAATAATAAAAATTCAAAACATATTAACAATGAAAAATAAATATGAAAATTCTAAAATTAAAAATGATTTTAAAAAATACGAATATGAAGTTATGTGAAAAGATATTATAAAATTCCAAATAAAATCAATATAAAAATAAATTTTGAATTGCAAATTAAATAACGTTATAAAAACACATACCCGAAGTAAAACAGAGCATAGCCTTTTTTGCGTTTCCTGGCACTGACATTGTTCCTTTATTATGTCCTATAACAGTCTCCTAGCAACCTTCCATGGTTCCCTATTTCTCTAGTCTATCTCCAACGACTTTCTTTGGAACTTTTCTCGTTCCCTTGGAAACTCCCATGTCCTCTTAAGCCATCCCTTGCCTTTCGCACCCATTCCCCTCTTCCCGAAGACATCCCAACTCTTCCTTTCCAGTATCATTTCATCGATCAACTGATTTGTCCCCGTCTTCGGAAGACCAGACTTCCTTTTATCTTTCCTCAACGTGTAAACTCTTAACCTCTTTAGGAAATTCGTTCCCCGACTCGATTGTTCCAGACCCGCCGAGATTTTTCCAAAGGGTCTTTTAGGGATTTTAGGGATAATTAGTGCTTTCTAAAAACGAGAAACGGCCCCTGGATGGACTCAGGGGTCGCCCAGAGCAGCTATAAATTCGAATTTATTGGCCCCAATCCAAAGCTGATTTGTGCGTTGGATGTTTCTTTTATTCCTTTTCATGCGGGAAACGCTGAGTCCAATTTTGCCTCTGGATGAGCGATGGTTTTTAGGAGTGGAACAGGGGAAACGAGGTTATTTGTAAATACGATTCGATGCTTTTATGTTTCTGTCGGAAAGGGGAAATATTGAGCTGCATAACTCTAGCGTTTCACATTTGATGAGGATTCCTTTGAGGTGGGAGTAAAGTTTTAAATGGGTCTACTCTAATGAGTTATCTTTCTCGGTCCTCAAGACTTTGAAATTAATTATCTTAAAAGTAGTAGGAGAATCAGGATATTTTACTTAATTAAATGTTTACCTCCATTTACCTTTTTTTATAATCAACCTTTAAAAGCATAAGGATTACTCTTACTCTGAGGATCGGGCATTTATGAGTTTGATAAGAGAAATCTCTACCTCTGGGAAACACTGTGAAAATCTTCACTAATATCAAAAATAGAGATAACACTAATAAATCTTTTTCAAAATAGTTGTTTCAGCAACCGGGGATATAAAGAAATCGTACAACTTGGATATATTGTTTCAAATATGTACTTTGTTGTTGCATATATCGAAATCGTCCCATAGAAGTTTTGGAGAGAATTAATGAAAACATAATATACCTGATTAGAGAAACAGCTGACGCGATAAACTGTAGTATTACAGATTTTGTAGGAAGTTTAATATTACTGAGGGTAATATCACTATAAGGTATACAGATTTTTCAGGTTCTATTTTATCCTTCAATTCATTGATTACATGTTACTATCTATATTTTTTTCATTCTCTATTAGCAAATGGCATATTCAACAAAACTTGTCCTGGATTTACCCATTAGTGGGGGTGTTAAGGAGAACCCCACGTAAAGAAACGTAGTTAAGAAGAATAAGCATTTCCCGGATAGAAGAAGATCCCGGTTACGTCAGTCTTTTTTGAAGTCCGTCTTTCTTTGGGATATTTCCTGGGTGCACGCCCTAATTTGTAATGATGCCCTAACCCTCTTCCAATCAATGTAATTTTATATACATAAATATATATATATATATATATATATATATAAAATTACATTGCTTATAAAAATTACAACCTTATAAAAATCAAAAGATATTTCAATTACGTTGTGTTCTAAAATATACCCTGTTGAGATGAATATCATAGTTGCCAATTGAGTGATCATAGCTTCCGATTTTTCGCTACTTTTGACGAATTTTTCCAACTTTTAAGGACTTTTTTTCTGTTTCATTTCTCGCACTCGATAGAAAATATTCTCAGAATCAACATCAGTTTCAGTAACTAACATATATAATACTCATATTTTCTTTTTATTAACATTCAATAACTAAAACATATAATATTCGTATTTACTTTTTCTGTCTTACCTCTCGCACTGCACGGAAAATACCCCCAGAAACAGCATCAGTTCCAGTAATTAAAGTATATAATATTCATATTTAACGTTTAATTGGTGTCATATATAAATCGACGCTCTCTTCATAGAAGCGAATCGAGTTATATTATTTTCATCTACTTTTTAACGTTACTTTTTCTGTGATTACTCACTTTTAGCTAACTAACATATATAATATTCAAATATTCTTTTTATTAACATTCAATAACTAACATATATAATATTTGTATTCACTTTTGATTTACTTAAATAAATCGAGCTATATTATTTTTATCTACTTTTAAACATTAATTTTTGTGAGATTACACACTTTTCAGCTACTTTTTAGGGTGCATCTATGGACACTTTCAAAAATGATTCGGCATCTCTGGCGAATGTGTGTATCGCTGGAGCGGACACGATATCACGTCCTGGAGAATGAGTTCGTTACATTTCCTCTCACTACGATGACCGTCAACGACCATGTTACTCTTTACACAGAAGGAGACGTTTGGATCTCAGGCTGTGATACACACTATCCATTCCAGACCCGTGTTCAGCTTTCCAAAACCCTCTCCGACAACGTCTTTCTCCGGCGTTTTTCGTGGCGAAATCATGTCGCCTCCCAATCGCGAATCCCCGAGACAAGGGATTTCGGTGAAGAAGAGATAAAAACGGGAGAAAAAGGCTGGTTTCGGTTGGGCGGACGGCGGGAGAGGAAACGTAGCAAAACGAGATAAATGTGGGAAAGTTCCATACGTGAGAAACAAAGTGGGTGCAAGATAAAAGTTGAAGCAGATAAGGGAAGAGAAGATCGCGAGATACGTTCGCATGAAAAATGGAGGTTTCTCCAACACGCGGCGGATGAGTTAAGGGGAATGGAAACGGAAGATTTGGAACTGGTATTTTATTGCGCGGTAAATAAATAGCGCCTTGAATTAAGTGAATTTATACGTCTTGGATTTTGCTTGTTTCTTGAGAAAATTTATAGATTTACACATTACATATTAGTGCAGTGAAATCAAAAAGAAAAACTTTTCCCGGTATAAATTCGATTGAATGTATACCGGGAAAAGTTTGAATTTCATTTAAATAAATACCTCTACGAAGGTATAGCCGTTTTTTTTATATGAATCGAAACGATTGCAAATTTGCAGTAATGGATTGAAATTTTCATCAATAGCCATAAAGTTGATTTTTAAGGAAAAATTCTTTTTAAGTTATTTTTTCACTCATTACATTGAGTATTGGAGGTCTTAATACAGCGTTAAACCCAGGCAAATTGTTAACAGATAAGATATATAAATAACACTTCTCGTTATACTTATCTTTTTTTATTATTTTGTTCTCCTCTGTCCTTATCTTATTTAAAACGAGAAAGTATTATATAAAAGAAGTGACTCTATTGTCTCAATCTCACCCTGAGTAAATTCGTGCTCCTATTTACTTTATTACTGTGGTAAAATTAGAATCAGCTCCATATTAATTGCTTATGAAAAATTAAATTTTCAATGTTTTAAAATTGAGGATAACTTGAACTGAAAAGTAAAGGTCAATGAAGTTTGTTAAAAGATCAAGAATGGTATCCAAATGGTGAAGTAGTTTTCATAATTTTATATGCATTTCATAGTATTTACTATCCTAAAGGAAACTGTAGCTAAGAAGTTTATCATTCTTCCATAGTTTTTACCTACTCTACTCTCTCAATAAAATAGAAGTCTTTTAAAGTACATTTACTTTAAAACAACTAGTCATTGTTAAAAATTTCAATGCTTAAATAGCCTTACCAAGCTTGTTTTTTCCGGAAAATGCAATTCTGTCTTCGAATAAATTGAAATTTTTAAATAATGAGCAACCAGAATTAAACAATAAAACAAACACATTTTCTTTATAAATTTGGGTATCTTGTAAATTTTTCACAAAAATCAATTGCTAATTTCGAACTATAAATTTCATTTTTTGAGCTTTAGTAAATGTGAAAAAATGTAATAAAATAAACGTCGGTTCCATTCGGTGAAAGCCTGTTGAACATTAGAGAAATTTTCATGATTGCACCTTCTTTCATGAGCGCAACCTCTGGACTTTAAGCTTTAAAGGAAAGGACGGACCTAAAATAAAGATAAAACACCAAGGAGCTGCAAGAAGCACACGTACGGCATTCGTTATTGCCTCTGACCTACCTTCATTCCAAAAAACAACAGTTTACGATTGCTGCGAAGGAGGTAACGGCAGCAAGAAGAGGCAGTTTATGACGGCGATGTTCTCGAAGACTTATGGTTAAGTAATGAATCTACGTCGTCGAGAAGGACACTCATTTTCCTGAAAACTGCTCGGGAATGAAACATTGAAAGAGGGAGGTTATTTTTTTCGTGGAAAGCGTCGAACGTCGCGACGGGAAAACTGTTTGCTCCCAGCCCTGCACATGGCTGCGACGTGTGAGACATCTCCTGAATACAGACGGGATATGTATCACGGGAGATATTCCAAGAGAGTTTCGAAGGCATTATTCCGAGAATGCTGCTAAATTTGCTGAGGAATCCAAGCCACTGAGTGCTAAGCAATGTCGTTTAAAAGTAGCCATGAATCAAGGTTATAAATCGACGGCTCTATCTCGTGTGTCCTGAACATAGCAAAACCCATTTAAAACGCTCCTACTAAAACGCGATCCCGTTTATTACGCTCTCGATCTCGGTTCCCTTCAAACGATATGTATGGTAAAAATGCCGCTTAAGAGGCTCTACTGCCCGCTTATGAGGCGGATTTTCCCCATTCCTAGATGCTGATAGTCAATCCTCGGCTTCATTTGGTAGACTAAAGATTGCAACTGAAGCCGCATGTTGGTGTTTATTTTGTTGTAGTCTCACGTTGTAAATATATCGAATAATTCATATGAAGACCAGCAAATCGAAGATGGCTAAATAAAATTGGTGCATTGAGATATTATCTGAGTATAATGTAATCTAAATGTATTTGTCATATTGTTACTAAATGTAAATATATGTGTCATACTATCAGCCATTATCTACCGGACGTATGCGGAATATATTTTAGATATATTTTAGATATATTTTAGATATATTTTAGATATATTTTAGATATATTTTAGATATATTTTAGATATATTTTAGATATATTTTAGATATATTTTAGATATATTTTAGATATATTTTAGATATATTTTAGATATATTTTAGATATATTTTAGATATATTTTAGATATATTTTAGATATATTTTAGAAAAAAATTTATTGGAAATAAATAAACACTAAGTTTGGTTGCACACATTTTTGAGAGATTTTCATACGATAATGTTAACTACATTGTAAGCGTAAAATTCCGATTTGTCAAACGAAGTTGTACATTAATGGAATTCGACGTCCTCCAGACATATGATCAAAAATTGTAAAATCGGGAAATATTCACCCATCACTCTATCTGCCCTAACTCGATGAAATAAAGGAAATAGTTTCAGTCGTCTAAGCACAGCTCGAAACATTCCTAAAGCCGAAGTGGGACGGTGGGGAAAATGCATGCGTGTTTTCAGTGAGCAGAACACATTTTTTCCACAGCTTCAGCAGATGTTCAGAGAATGCTCGAGAGGGAAGCGGGAGAATTTAGGAATTAGCGGAAATGGGAATCCGATATCGTAAAATGTTCTCAAGGGGTCACTATCGTGTTTTATGTGGAGAGTGAATCGCCAAATGGAACTCTGATAGCAGGTGTGATACAATTACTTTCCTGCCTCATCCTAGATCTCATAAACAATTGAGAAAAGGATAGGAATGAAAAGAGATATTTATCGTTGCTTTTCATAGATTTCATATACTGTATATTCAAATACAACTAATGATGTAAGTTATAAGTATGTGTGTGTACTACATAAGTACTTTACGCCACTATTAGTTGAGGTGATGTGTAGATGCCAAAACCTGGTCGCGGGAAAATTATTTTGATGGAAAAAAGATGGGATGTGTATATAATTAGAATGATTCAGGATGATATAACATACTTTTCATAAATTCAAAATAGTCAGACGTTCATTTGTGGAAGCCATCTTGATGAAAAAAGGGGAAAAATTGTATTCTTTCCTCAGGATTTTTATTTTGTGACTAGTTTCTCCACCAAGGTGGCATTATCAGGCTGCCTCGGTAGAAAAACTAGTCGCAAAATATATATCCTCTAGAAAGAATACTAAGTTTCTCCTTGACATTAAAATACTTAAGTAGTAGTTTCCACAGATCAAATTTTCAATCCGACTGGTTTCGACTCAAGTCATCTTCATTTTATTCATTTTCATCTGAAGATGCCTTAGTCGGAATTAGTTGGATTAAAAATCTGTTCTCTGGAAGCTACTTGGTAATATTTTGTTCGTATTTTTGATCTTACTTCTTACAGTGAAGATGCGCTTCCGCCAGATTTCATTTCAGAAGATTAACGCTGACAGTAAATGCAACTTCTCGAACTAAATGCCATAGGTTGGAAATTAAGATTAGAAAATAAGACTCTTACGACCGGACTTAATAGCGGATATTCGTAGGTTAGTTGGTATAGTATTACAAGCTTCATAGAGCTTCTTGTCCAGTACAGTTTTACGGCGTGACGTTGCCTACCCCTTTAATGGGAAAACAAGACAGTATATACCTCATAAATAAGCATCAAAGTAGCTTACTAATCCCATCTTCCTATCTCACGTCGCCTTGATATCTTCTCATGATAATAATAAACTGTTTTCAGTAAGACTTGATAAAATGTTTTTTCAATCTAAAATCAAAATCCAATTGACACATTGAAAACATTGAGTTAGAGATATTTGTTTCTAATTCACCCCCTGCAGAGAAGTTTTGTTACGTTCGTGCTCAAATAAATGTGAAGGGATTTCATTTTTAATTATCCTGACTGAATCACGTACATAAACACATATTAATTCATAACATTTTTTATAGAAATGCAAGAATGTGCAGACCTAATGTGGTGGGTCATATTGTACTTAATAGCTCTTGCCAACTAGTGTACAGAGAACAATTTTTTACTTTCAAGAGATGCGATTGCTCATTGTATTTGCCAATAATTCCAACAGCCAGTTCCTCCTAAGCTTCCGTCATATTCAGCCTCTCTTTCCATCTCTTCTTAAATTTTCGGTAATGCTGATTGAGATACGTGTTTACGTTTCAGACCCTACGGAAAGCTAGACTCCACCTTCTCCTCATCCTATAGAACGTTTGTCCCATCCCTGGTGGTTATAGACCTCAGAACCACATCTTCATCCCAAGTGGTTCCTTGTTATCCCGCAGAAGGCACTATGGGATGTTACTTTTGTTCAGGAATATACCATACGAAAATATTAGAAATTTTCATTTCAAGGTAGTTCCTGAGAAGGAATTGAACCAGAATTCAAGTCGCGTATTTTATCTTAAGAAAAAATACAGCGTTGGGATTGCATGTTTATATCACATATATAACATTCTATCACGTATACATAATATATATCATATATAAATAATAAATCTTCTGCGAAAAATGAAATTTAAAACTTATCATCAATCACCACAGGGATTCACAACCGCATATTTATATCTCCAGGAGGATTTTATTCATGAACAGATGGTGAATTCCACTCCGATTCCGACGCCCTCGCGCCATTTATACATACAGAATGAATCGAATGTAAAAGATAAACAAATCCCCACGATAAATCACGGCCGTTGGGAAGAGCGTGCACGGTGAAACGACAGAGAAAACCCGCGTTGAATGCCAAAAGAGCTGCCCCCTGAGAATATTCATCTAAACCCTGAGAAGAATACGTATGATTTTTACTTCAGTATGAGCATAAAAATTTATATTTGTTTTTGTATTTATATTTATACTTATATTTATATCTATATTTATATCTATATTTATATCTATATTTATATCTATATTTATATCTATATTTATATCTATATTTATATCTATATTTATATCTATATTTATATCTATATTTATATCTATACTTATATCTATGTTTATGTCTATACTTATATCTAAATTTATATTTACATTCGCTTTTACATTTTATAAAACTTTTAATAAAGGCAAACAAATTATAAGCTTCTTTATTCGATTCGAAGGAAAATTCTGAAGCCTACAGATAGTTTGATACGACATAGACTAACGGTTTAAAGAGGTATTTAAGAGAAGATAAACTGAATTTTTTAAGCTTTTTCTAGAAGTTCAAATTTCCCTTTTGATTTCCACTTTTAAACAAAAGCAGGCGCAGGAAATTAGTTCGTGAAGTTTCTTCTCATTATCTTTATATACGAGTATGCTAGTTAGTTCCACCGCTGATAATTTTCTCCTCCTTCCTAATAGTACATCAAAAGTTCGATATTAATAGCTGAAATATGCCAGGATACTCAAGACGAGATAATTATAGAGCGTTTCTATTTAGATCCAAGGTAACGTTCCCTCATGTAGTAGTAACTATGCTAACATAGGCAGTTCGTTCGAATATGTAAACCGATGTGCATAATTTCCTATTGGTTTCTAAATTATCGACCACCCAAGAATACAACGAAAACCTATCATTTTCCTATCTGTTTCCTTAATCAGAGCCCTCTGATGTCACACATCACATGATCCAAAGTCTCCCCTGGGAGACTTTGGATGCATGTGTTTGGATGCAGTTCTTGTGCTCTTTAAAATTTTAGGGCCCATATACGAGCGTGCCCTAAGCATTCATTAACCTAAATCAGGGGTCCGCGGAGTTTTGTGACCATTCAAGTATTTCTCGCCTCATATGGGACACCCTATACTTAACTTCTATTCAATAAATACATGAAAACTATTAATTTAAATAAAACCGTACGTTTAAATGATTTATGAAAGTTTTTCTTGGCTGGTAAATTTAGAAAAATATCAATCTCGCATAATTATTCCAATCTAGTACTAATAATTTGCTTCACTATAAGATATATAATAATAATAGTAATAATAAACATATTAAACTACATATAAAAGCAATTTTTGGATAAATCGTCATTTAATTGCATTGTAATAAATTAAGACAAACAAATTACGAAATACATTAAAACTCTTTATCTTATAACATTTAATAATAATAACCAAATTTACATTTCATAACCATCATTAATTGTTTAACAATCGCAAAAAAATATATTAACCCACAATAAATTTTATTAAAATTACAATAAAATAGATTTTATAGTTTTCATTGCATTATTACATTATAGTTTAAATGAACATGTTTTTATTGACAAAAATAACCAGAATATAAATTTTTCTCATTGCCAGTAGGTGTATATATTTATAGATATTTCAATACATACTAAACAAAATTAAGAGAAACATACGAATATATGTACAGTCATATATTTATTTCGATAAAATTCTTCTACAATAACGTGAAGTGCTAAAATTTAATAACATTTGTAGTAAACAAATATTGATATAATCATGAATTTCTATGTTTATTTCCAGTTGATCCTTAGTCGTTTAACAATTTCATGTCCACCCTAAGCCTCTATTCTCTTCTTTCCGGACTCCAGGCCTCAACGGCAATCGTCTTTCGATTTAGAAATAAAGCGCAAAAAAATATTTCATTTAAAAGCCTATATATCCATACCATTATTTCCTACGATCTTGTATCCGTAATCCATCCACGCCTCGAAAACTAACGATGGAAGACTTGAGAAAAGACTACTTCTCGACTTTTCTATTTCGTAGTGCAATAACACCTTCTCCTTGGATACCAATAGAATCTCGCAGTTTCCATGGATACCGCGAAAACCAATACCAAGTCCGTGTACACTCCTTTGCGCTTCGCATCCCTGCGCAGCCCCACCCAAACTACAGCGCGACTCCTTAAATTACTCGCCTTCCTTTCCTTATCGCATTCTTCCATCCCTTTCTGCCATTTCCTATTCTCCTCCACAGTTAACCCTTCCTGTACTCAAATTCCCATTTGGGTCCACCCTTCTCCCTTGCCATATCTTGGCGAAAACTAATGCGTTCTTTCATAACATTCCCGACTATCTTAGGGATTCTAGGGGGTTTCGTCTCCTTGCATTGTTTCACGTTTATATAAAGCCACTTTCCGTCCACGTCATTAAAGTTTTTTATTGCATTTTGATTCATAATTGCTCGAAGTTTGATGAAATGGTTTATTTCTTCTAACTATTATGGGAAGGATGTTAATCTTAGCACATGTAGATTTGCAAGCTCTAAATATATGGATATAAAGTATATATTTTCACTTCTCTTTATTATTTTATTTTTTACTTCCTTTCTATTTATTACCTTTCTTTTAATTTACTTTTCCTTTTATTTCTGGAACGTCATCGGCCTTCGTGTTCAACAGTTGTACAAGCTCCTTGCTATGATTTAGTGAGTTCCTATGTTTTCATTTACGTAGCTGAATTGAAAACTTTCTCGACGTATACGCTTTGTTTGAAATTCTTCCAGAAGATATTTTATTAACTCTTCGTTTGATAATAATCTTTACATTTGTATATTTCTACCGTTCAAAGATCAATGAGTTGAGTAAATGAATTAATTGTTTGTGTACTGAAGTAGGAATTCTTATATGGACTCAAGTAATTTATTATTAGTATACTTCATACTCCTATCTATAGCTATGAACAAATCCATGGATTCTTTCTATTTGGAGGAATTTCAAAACATATATGAGATTATGGCAAGGTATAAGTTAGTAGATGAATCTTAATTACCTCCGAATCTTTATTTATTAACAGAAGTTATTGAATACCGTTGAATTAAATATTCAGCTCATTCAAAACCAATTATGCCAAAGAACTGTCCAACGGAAATAGCTTACAGTCAGAGAAATCAGAAAAGTAGTGTACTATAAGAAATCAGCTAGAACTTACGGTGTAAGATATTAAGGCTTCATACTGCTATATTTAAACAATTATTTAGTATTTTGACAAATAATCAATGGTAGATATCGTGGCTTTCAGACTAATTGCACATAAATCCGTTCTGATACCAAAATACAAATTTTCCAATGTTTCCTAAAAATCAATATTTGCTGAGGGCTGTTAAAAGTTTATACAGAATATAAACGGTTATCACCCTCTAAATGTGACATTTAGAAGTTATTTTCTATTTTGCCTTTCTATGAAGTGGTACTTCTGTTTACTTTTCCTTCTGATCACATACTTCAAACATTGACGCAAGAGACAGAGAGAGCAGAGGTAAACGCCCTTTGGGGATCCAAAATATCTTGGCCATATCCTCTCACTCGCAACGCACCGAAGAAATATTTGGAACGGGTAAAAAGCTCTTCTTGGATTAGATTTTAAGTGGATCAAATTATTATGAAAGATGTGTATCTGTCAAAAAACCTACCATTGTAGATATTTGCTATAAGAATTTTTCTCTATGAACACTATGTAATGGGCATTTTATTATGTCAAGAATGTTTCTAAATTTTAGCTAATAACATTATTTTACAGTATGTATTGTTATAAATACATAATATATCATAATACATCGATATTAGATCGTTTTCAGTGATATGAATTTTCTCATTTAATGCATTTGGTTTGTACTTGCTTGATGGAGTCCTAAATAGCCAAATAAACGTTCGGCTTTGATGAAGGAGGTGCCGGGTTCGTTTCCCAGAATGAGCTCATGCGCGAAATGACCTCAGCTGTCCAAGCACTTTCAACAATACTGCTGCTATTTAGCTTCCCTTTTAAAAGACGTGGTTCTTTAATCTACAATGAATATTTCCTTACGGTCTTCTCTATTCAGCTGTGCAGCACTTTGAATCTAATTTCAATATATATTTAAGCTATTTTGTCATTTCACATTTATTTATATGTAATTTTTCTGGTATTTACTGTATTATACTGGAAATTAGTAATCTTGAACACGGAAAACAGCTATTTGAGGGACATTTCCTCCCCTTTAAAAACTTAAAATGGTTGAATGTAGGAAGGCTTTGCACTTCCTATCATTGCCAGCGAAGTTTTTTCTCTGCAGTGTCATCCTTAAGAACCCTACATGTGTCCCTTTCTAAGTCGCATTCGTTCCTTTTTTCGCACGATTTCTTTCTTTCGTTGAATGCTCATATCTTTCACTTACGTCCTTCCCATCTTTTCCCTTCTCCGAGATTTTTTGTGCCCAACTCTGAATTTCTTTTCGCTTAACATCAACGCCGCTCACTTTTTTTATGAAAACCTGTCGCAGTTCCCATCAGCCGAGGGTTTTGTCGACGAAAATGGTTTTACGAGGGATGTACGACTAGGAAAGCGGAATTCCGCTATTCAAAAGGAATAACAGAGGACATAAGTGTTCGCGAAGCTATTTTTAACGGTGGATATAAGTTAGAAGGAAGAAGTCCTGTGATATGATAAATGTTACCCGAGGACTTTTTTTTTAGTTTACTCACACTTTCACAGATTCAAAAGATCAAAACAAACAAAAGTTTGTTTTGATCTTTTGAATCTGAACAAAAGTTTGTTTCACAGAACAAAAGGAAGAAAGCGTGAAGAAAATCTTCCGATTTAAAAGCGTAACCTTATATATTATTTCTAAAAATCTATTTTCAGTGACATTTCTTCTTCCATACTCACAATGATACAGTTTCAAAGTGAAAAATTCCTGCTTTCAGCTAAAAATGGATAGATAGCGTAAAATGCACCGTTTGATCGAAAAATCGAGTTAAAATGTTAAATTTTCCATTGATTTTCTTTCCTGAATGTATGGATATAGATGTATATTGATACAAACGAGGTATATCGATACAAACGAGGTATATCGAGACGGATACTAATATAGAATAAGAAGATGCATTTGTTTAAGTAAGTTTTTATGTTTGTACATTCGTTTGTAGTAACAAAAGTTCGTACAATTGTACTGTTTTCTGGAAATTAGTGAGTACCAGTGTCCATGAGCGAAATATTCACGACTAATTGTATGTATCTCAAAAAGAATCAGAATGAGAATAGAAAGATTCAGTTAAAAAAAATTTTCATCAAAAATAAAAAAGCTCTAATATAATTTCATACGTACATTCTGATTATCAGTTGGGTTACCTCACTGCTGATCTTATCGTTATCTTTTGAGAAAAATAATGAATATACGCCATGCGATGGACCGTTTCTGTTTACATCGTACGTCTTCCGGCGTTAAGAGGATGTGAACGCCGGGTTATTGATTCACACCTGCAAACTCCTCACTCTGCACCTCTCGCCTCTCTCTACAACCATCCTCAACTTGAGGTAATCTCTATAACTTCTCTTTGCTCGAATGTATCGTTAATGCTGCTTCTAACAGACAGAGTAAATGATATATGAAGTGTGAGAAGTACACTTTTGACAGGTTACACTTTAAGTTATATTGAAATTACACCTCGCCCTTTCTTCCAGCTTAGAATTCAGGTGCTACAATTCTTGCTCTTCTGTCTTTATCGTTATCTTGATTTCGATAGCCCTCCATTCGTTCAACCACGAAATATTTTTAACGTCTTTAACTTAACACCTTAACATCTCTAAGGAAACATCTTTTCTATAGCCGAATTCTTTAATTCTGATTGCGTTCATCGTCTCTAACTGAGAATTGCGTCCTCTGTCTTCCGCATCTTATTCGAGTATCCTTGAGAATAGACAACCACCTTTTCATCCCATTGCATCTGGTTGCATACTCTGCAGGATGAAAGGTGCGAGAATGCGTCGATGTTTAAAAACTGAAAAACATCAGCGAATATCATCATTAGGTAACATCTGAAGGGTTATCCAAAATTAGACCCTAAAATAATCATTTGTATTCTATCATTTTTACATATAAATTACAACGGTTTCTGAATCAGCCATGATATTGTCAGCCTCAGTAATTTCCGAGAAAAGTAATGTGTACATGAGATGTCTCGTAATATGTGACTAATTAATAACATTTTCAATCGTATAATGGAAAATCATCTCTAGAATAAGCTATTTAAGATTTATGAGCGTAAATAACCTAATCTCGATGGAAATCCGTTCTAATATACGTACTTTGAGGAATTAAAGAATAATGCCTTGCAGTTTGGAAAATAGAAAATCGTGTGTTAAAAATTAATCATTGACTTCTGGATTCTAACCCAGGTCATCCTTATGATTCTTAATACGACGTATATATATATATTGTATATACATGTATACAATGTATAGCCAAGTTATATTTTTCACTTCGTAGCTTCGCAATACTGGTAAAAATTATTTAAATACGAGCATTTGTTTCATTAGATGGAAACGATTCAAGAATTCATTTTTTCCGAGAACAATACGCGAAAATAATCGACTAGAAAAATAGAGTCATGGTGCTTGCACCCCCAGCCACACGCCGAAAGGCGGCTTGCAGGGTACATACGTAGATGTAGATGTAGTTGACTAAAGTGCTACAGTGAACGACCAAAAGGCTTCATTTGGCCTATAAGCTGCAGGTCCCCTTTTCCTTTGCTCAAGACAGACGTTCTTTTCTTAAAAACTTATTTTTGACAAACATCCCAACGGGACTACATTGATGTACCTCATTTATGAAAGAACCGCTGCGATTCTGACAAAAAGCCTCTCATTTCGGAGCATCCGTTTTGGAATAACACCGTACGTCTGTAAACTCATCTTTTCTAAGGCACTCATGATGTTTCCATAATATCTCTCGCCATTACGGTTGATTTTTTGTCGGCTCAGCATACCATCATTAATTTAGAGTAGTGAACAGAGTTCTTGAGTGACCATTAACCCACTTTTTTTTAAGAGAAGCCGGCCTTGCAGCATATTCTTTATTACCAAATGACGAGGGAATTCGCTCCCCATGAAGGAAAACTTGCGAAGCTTGACCTTCAGCATATAATTTCGCATTTCTTCCTCAATTACTCACATGCGCCTCCCCTACTTTTCCTTCGGACTTTCAACGATAGCGGAAATGCTTCTCAATCTCTAGCGTTGGCCTGCATTTCGAAAAGCCCTGCCTCGTCGGCACATTTTGCCCCAATTCTCCCTCATTTCGTTTGCTTTTCTAGCAGCGTTGATTCCAATCTTCTTCAAGATATGAATAAATGCTCGATAAACGATTCCTTTAAAAGAGTAATCAGTGCTGAGGATTTACTTGTTTACTTTTACGGTAAAGGTCACGTTTCTCATCCATTTTAAAACTTTCGTAATTCTGATGATCTCTTCGACGCTGCGGAGATTTTTTTATAATCGAATTGACTCAACGCGAAAGAAATTCTTACGGCCAAATCTAGGTATGTCTTAGAGATGCCTTTTTATGGAATCCTCCAAGTCTTGAATGGTTTATCTTTAATTATATTTATTTGTATAAGTTTTACTCAATAAAATTTCTTCATGTTACATAACTTATCCTTAATATAGCTGAAGGAAATTTCAGCTACTATAGGGTTTATCTACTGCATTCAAATTAAGGTTTAACTACATCTGCTACGTTAAGAAAGCATGAGAATGCACGGTAATATCTCAGTAAGATTCCATGAGATATTTCTGTTGAGAAGTTCAACAAATTTTTCCGACAAGAATATATATTTTTAATACTGTCTAGTATTAAAAAAAATATATTTTTAATTCTACAACTATGGACTGTAAAATGAATTGACTGGCGTGATTGAGAATTAAAAAAATCACATCGAAAGAATAGCAGAAACCTGACATTATCTATGAGCATAGGATAAAATAGGATTGATAGTTAAGTTCGTATAAAGACTCCTTGGACATTCGAAAAAAGAAAGAGCAAAAAGGTAATTAAATAGCTAGTAACATTAAAACTTCAGTCTAGAAATCAACTATACCATTTTAAGTATGCTAAGAATTTGGAGGGAAGTGTTTGTGTAATGCGTGAAGAAACTGAATGCTTAAAATCGACTTAGTAGTGAATCGAGGTAGTGAAACTAGACTAATACGCATATATAAGGAAGATTTTTAATTTCTAATAATTAAATGTAAAAATAAAAAGTTAACGAACAAATTTCTTCCCACTAAACTTCGGCAGGTAGGTAAGAGAGTGATACTGCCCCTCTGGGAGGCGGTGCGTTTAACCAGGGAGGCAGAGAATAGGAAGGCGGCTGTAGGGGGCGGCGGAGGCCCTGACCATAGGCGAGAGTTTGGGCAACTACGGTTGGGGACGTTGGGAATAAGTTTCTGGAATTAGGCTGGCTCGAAAAAGTTTGGGAACCATTGAGGTGGTGCTACTACATTCCAGGATTCACCGGCGCTTACTTTGCATTAGCTTAATTTTTCGACGGAATTTTAGATAAATAACCGGGACTGGGACGATTTATTACGGCTGCTTTGCCGCAACTATCTTTTTCAGTTATTAAAATGTTACTTTTAGTTTACTTGGAAATGATTCTTTCAGTTTAGAAGAAGATTATTATGATGATTAATAGTTGGACCATGCCGCGCTGCTGAGTGTTGTGTTAGTTATAAGTTTTTTTAGAGAAATACAAATATTATGTCATAATTTTCAATTAAAATCTAAAAAAAATATCTTTAATACTTAAAACATTATAATTATTTACCAATTCAAAATAGAACCCTAATTACATGCATGAGAAATCTTACTGAAGCTATTTTCAAAAACGTGGTAATGAAAGATAAACATAGTATGTTCCACAAGATATTTTTATTGTTACCTGTCTCAGCCTACGGCTATCATCAGGCACTAATTAAAGTATTCTTTACTTAAAGTCATGGCATTCCTCGAAATGTAGTCCTCTTATGTTAATTTAATTTTCAAAAATGTAAATATCTGGCCGTTTTTTACCCCAAATTTTTCACCAAGCTTGTCATCCATTTTAGTTGCCCTTACACAAAAACAAGACGACGGTTATTTTGTAGAACTCAAAGCGCAACGAGATTTAATTTTTAACTTTCGATGCATACGGGACCACCAAACGTCCTTTGTGGACGGAAATAAAAACCGAGATCACGACTACTTCGGGATGAATAGTCTTGGCTTTTAGAGCCATTTTATCACCCGCCGTTTCCCCACTCACAACGTCTCCCTATACGTGCGATACGTCCGCTCACGGCTCTTACTCTCTCCGCTGCAATAAACTTTCGAAGTGGAACACACGGGCAATCCGAACTTCGCTTCCACAGCATCTGTTTCAAAACGAACGAAAAAATAAATTAAGTCCTCGGTGCCGTTGAGTATCAACCCGGATTGATAGCGGAGGAAATTTTTGTGAGCTTTGCAGCTTTCCTTGTTTTCCGCACCGGGATGGATATTTGACGATGCATGACGATGATACGGCTCAGGGTTTTATAGGAAACCGTGTCCCTGCACAGGAAGGGAGGCCATTCGCCTAATCTTATATATCGGGTGTTGACGGCCTATATCCCCGTGTAACGTCACCCTTCGGAAGTTGAGAAGTCTACGGTGGTGGGAAATGTCTAAATCGCCGTGCTTATTCCTGTCGCGTCCCTTGAAGGTTCCGGTCTTTTACGGCGGATATCGCTATTGCTTTATTTGTTATCGGTGGATTTCCTACCTCTTTCTTCTTGCTCTCTTGATACTCGAAAGGGGCAAAATAAATCCGATGGAATTTATATTTTTATTCTTGAATAAAGTACTATTACTCTGATCATCGAAGACTTGACGTGATGAACTCCGTATTTGAGAGCATGGTAAAATAAACTATACTATAAACGTTCTACGAAAGATTTTTAATGCGACCGTTATCTAAGAAAATCATCTTCCTGATTCAGGTATCACTAGCCTGATGATGACCAAAAATATTTTTGCTTGTAGCAAGGGTTCACAGGTAATCTAATTTCTCCTACCTCTATAATTGCTCTCAAACAGTTTGTGGGATTAATTCTCTTAGTTATTTGATTCGATTTTTTCCCATAAAATTTCAGTGTAATAAGTCATACATTTTTCAAGTAACTAATGTATAGGCCATCGAAATAACTTGCCTATCAAAACCAGCTGATGAAACATGAATACTAATGGAAACATTAGTGTCTTAACCAAACAAATATAAATAAAAGGAGAGAATTTCAAGAGTTACCAACCATTATCAATAGTATTTAGAGTGATATAAGCCTACTAAGTAAAAGATGAATTTCTTGCAAAAAAATACGAAAACAATGGCAAATTAGTTAGGCATAACTGTGTATTGTTTCTGATTTCTTACCGAAATTGACCCGCTCAGCCAACAGCTGCCCTTACTTGATACTGGCATGTCAGGCAACTGGTTGATATAAATTAAATTCAAGAGAGGCCGTTTATTATTAATATATTAACATAGCTCAAGGCATAAAATTATAATTTGTATAACGCTTCTCAAATATAAACAAAATAATTGATGCGTGAACTGTGGAAGGTCGGAAACTCCTGCCCTAAGCATTTCAGCGTTGAAAAAGTCGAAAAACTTTTACCCAAGATTACGCTCATATTCCCATAGCTACTTGACTTGGCTTGAATGATAGAAAGAGACAACGAAAAGTGAATTTCGGAGAGGGAAAAGTGAAAGTGCTTCCTAACGCAGAAGAGAAAGCAGACAGTTCTAGTCGAAGTGAGAGGCAATTAGCGTGAAGATGGCGGTCGGGAAGGCACGTTTTAGGGAATAAAACGAACAGTGGGGAAGAGGAGGAAGATTTTAGGTAAAGTAGAGGAAGAGAGGGAGTCAAAAGAGCGAACGAGGATAATAAAGACAACCAGGAAATCTTGGACCTGTTCTCTACCTTTCCCTTGAAGTTGCCAAGTTAATTTCAAACTGACCAACCGAACATTGTATTCAAACGCAGCCAACACATCTTACTCTATGGTTTCCAGTTGTATACGTAGTTTCGAACTTGCTTAAACTTCTATGCCAACAAGAGGAAATGCTCGCGGTGTGGACATTAATTATTTAATTGTAACACTTCATAATCTGTGTGATATTAAATTATGAATAAAATACGAGAAATGATTAAAATCACCTTTCTAATTTTAGAAAGAGATAATTTAATTTGAAGATAATTAATTCCTTGTTTTATAGATATAAATAAAAGGATAGAACGAAAAACGAAACGATATTAACTCTGAATAACTTAACTCTGACTAACTCCACTTAACTTCAATCCTCCTAAAGAGTCTTAATCCACTTCAGGCTTAATGTCTCGCGAATCATCATAGTAATCTGTTATTCATTTTTTTATAGTCGTTTGTACTCAATTCGCTATATTTTATTGTAATATTACATAAATAATCAATCAGATGATAGTGAAGAAAAATCTTCTGGACATGAAGAGACTGTTAAATTCATAAATCATCTATGAAATTCATCTAAATTGGTCTCAAGATAACTATATTCCTATAATATATATCAAATTCCTTTAATTTGTCCTCAAAACATCCCAAGCGGTGGATGAAAGAAACAAGTCAGTTTTGCTCTGCATTACTAATGTGCGTGATAGTTTTCTTTCTATATTTTGTTTAGCAACTTGAATGTTAGTAATTCAAGTTTTTTCCTCTACCTATGTCCTTGGGGAAAAGTAAAAATTCTGCATTTTACTAACAACTTTTAAACTTAAATATGAAGAGGGGTTTTGAGGTGTCGAGCAATTTTGCATTATGTTGGAATCTGGTCCTTCGGGAGTTGACCCAGTCTCGTGTTGTGTTAGAAGAACAGCGAAATAGGTTATGGAAATCCGTTCATTCGCACCGATGAATCTGATTTATTGTCCACGCTCTGGCCACGAATATTGTTCTCTATTGCACTTGATCACTACTCTTCTTTGCGATAAACCAGCACTATAAACAAATCTTTCATGATAAGCTTCCTAGTTTACATTACAACGCTATATCCGTTCATCTTCCCTCTCAAGTTCTATGGATAACTAGCCGTCCGATTTTACGATGGTTACTTTTTTAATATTTTTATTCATCACCTTAAGTCATTGATAAATTTTTAGAAATTTCTTTTCACTTTAGGATACTCTATAGTAATTGGTTGTATAGTAGTATTTGCAGAAGGGAGTGACTAGTTTTGAGAAACCACCAGAATCTACAAACCAAAGAATAATTCAATAACTACTCATGTAGCCTTCGAGCGCTATGGCTCAATGCATCATGACTCTACTTTCCTTGGCGGTTATTCTCATTAACTGTGATTCCCTTAGCGGTTATTGTTCGCGGAAAATATGAATTCTGGATGCATATCCCTGATTTATCTCACAGTAACAGATCTGCCTTTATAAAAATGGGGATGCATAATATCCGCAACAAATTCAAAGACCATCTTATCTCTCAGTACATTGAGTAAATTGAAATTCAGTTTAAATCTTCTTTCTTCTAAAGTTCAATTCCAGTGCAAAAAATTCATGTCACAACTTTCACGACTGCGTATTTTTCCTTGAAAAAAATCGTTCAATTTGATCCGCATCTGCGAATTCCTATGATTTTATAAATCATATAATTAATCATATAATATAATATAATCATAAATAAAATAAACTTATTTTAATTTCTAGGATTAATTTTCTAAAAATAGTATTTTGTTAATTATTACGAAATAATATAAAGTTTAAGATAATATTCAGAAATATCTGGCTCTTTCCTGGCGTTTACATAGACATCCTGAAGATGGCTGCAAAGTATGCAGTCGAAACAATGGAGAAAATGAACCAGAATACCTGGCTAGCATCTCGAAAGATTTTCCTTCAAGATGATATTTAGATTTTCAACACATCTAGTAGATCAAATTGACCAAGGTGAAATGATTTTTAAGGAACATGTTTTTCAATAAGCTCGGGACAAGGTGATAAATCATCGTAAGCCGATTGCGTCTTGGAATCTAATTCAAATGCAATGAACAGTTGGGTGAGAAAAGGAAATGCCCATAAATCAGCATCTCATTAAGAATGGTAAGGACTAGGCGACTGAATCTGGAGCGCCACGTGTGTCCACGTGGAGAAACACTCCACGTGCACTGTTTGAATTGGAATGGTGAATTTTTCAGATGAATCGAGTTGGATAGAGCAAGTGTTGTGCCAAATCAATAACACTTGCTGCGATCGGAAAGTTGGGATTAACTCCGAAGCCGATGTACGGTGGGGAAATCAGAGTTTTATGGAAAAGAATGTGAAGAGTTTGTAAAGTTGTTCCATAAGAGTCTTACTTTCTCGTTATTCATAAATGTTTCGCATATTCTCATGCCTTTACTCGTAATTTAAACGAAATTTTTTACTTAACAACATCGACAACTTAACCTACTTAACAACAACAACTTATTCTCTCACACAAAGAAAACTCACTATGTAGAGTCCACAAAAACTTTTATTAAACGACCTAGATTTCATTATGGAGTAACATCATCAAGTCTTTTCTTTGTGTGTGATCATGAAGGAGTTCCACCATGTCTCACCGAAATCTGTCATGATCAGCAACAACTTAGTTAACAACAACATTAAATTTTTAAATTTTCTGTTTCGATGAATCTCGCACCTTCTATTTCTTTTATTCGAATATTGATTTAATTTTATAGTATTTCTGTCCATGTTTCATTACTATTTAGTTTTATTGCAATTATTAATCTTGAAATGTGAGATGGAACTTACTAGTTTCAATTTCGCTTAAATTAAAACCTTTATGTATCAGTCATGTGATTGAGTTTGAGGGAAATATCATTAGCTCCATATAAATTGTCATTGAAGTACCGAGAAAGAAGAACACTTTCTTTGAAAATATTTTAATATATGTGTTGGAGGCGTTGGCAATTTCCGTTTTACATTAATACGGCTATTTTTAAACCATGAGGAATTGCATTCAGAGTAACGGATTCAAATGAGATTTTTAAATGTATTTCTATTTATCACGGGTACTAAGTACCTGTAATCCACTAGATATCTCTCTATTGAATTCTGCAATTTAATGCCAATTAATTCATGAAAATATTCTTCAGCCGTAAGTAATCCTCTTTGTTTAGTCCTGTGGCGAATCTTCTGCAACACAAAATATCCATGATTAGCTTTCGATTAATATACTGAAATTGTAACCCACTACTTACGCCACTTTTTAAAATCTTACACTGTGTGAATCCCCTGAAAATGAAAAATATGCTTAACCATAGTTAATGATGATTCCTGTGGCTTGCCTGATTAATTATACTATCGAAACCGGGCTAGTCCATGTTCTAGCACGATTGGAATATAATAATACAACGGAAAAACTGGGAGAAAATAATTCACAATGTAAAATTCCACTGAAAAAGTTTGACATACGACCGGTTTCGAACTAAATTAGGTATATCTTCAGGAATAAAACAACAATTTACCACAAAATATACAAGCCAAAGAAGGAACTAATGAGATGATCCAATGATTTTCTATGCTCTACTCTTCTCATTTCCTCTTGCTGAATTTATTCAATTCGTTATGGAGTTACAGAGTGTAAAGACTTCATTATGTTATGCATGGAAATAGCACCATCAATATTTCAAGCCATAACTCCTCCTATATCAATGGGTGGGGAACCAGTGGGTTTCATTCCAAATGTGGACTTTTAGGGAGCTGATTAAACCCTTTTGATGACTTTCTGAAAGTAACGCCCTCATTTGAACAATTTTGTCCGACATCTTGCTAATTCAATCTAAAACAAAATGGAAAAGTTATATCTTAGTTCACACAGCGAATGAATTCGTTTTCTCATATAATATTTTGATCTACAGCTGATTGAATTTAATCAGCACGCTGAAGATTGCTCTGATTGTATCACAAGCGGCCTATCTAATACTCTTTTAACCAAATGTTAAGTATGGCCTTCCCTAGCATCTCAAAAGAAGATGAATTACGAATTCCAAATTCTTGATCGAATCCATGAGTTCAGTGCTTAAGATCAGAAAAGGCCAAATTGGCCATTGAGTCCTCTAAAGATTACCTGCTGAATTCTAATCAGCCTTTGACTTTGATATTTTTGTGATTCAAATTCGTCTCATTAGACGTCGCTTTCCCGTAATCTTTCTCTTTTTTCGCTCCCACCATTCAAAAAGCAATCGCAGTCAATCGAACCCCTTGCTCTTTTTCCAACTTAATCCCGCCGTTCACCGAGAGGAACATTCAAAATCTAATGACGAGAATTTTCTTTTCTCCTACTATTGGATTCCACTTTAATCATGCCCCAGTTCGGTTTTTCCATCGGCGACTTTTCTTCATTTCGGCGGCCTCATCTCTTTTCATCTCTAGCACCTTTTCTTTTGCATTTTTTTCACTATCGTCCATCATCTCTGATCCCTGCAACTCGATTTAACCAGTGACTCGTCCTTTTCTCTCTAACCCGACGCTTGATCCTATCAATTCATCTTCACCGTTGCTCTGGTTTCGGCGTAAAAGTTCTCCGACGAAGCTTTTGGGATAGATCAAGCTGAAAGGAAAGCTATTCGACATCCTCTCTAGGGTTAATTTATAGTCGCCACGTTAAACTGCAGCGCAAAACTGCATCGGGAATTATGACGCGAAAATATGGTATGCGGTAGGATCCCAATCTATCGTTTCTGCATTAGTCTCTTTCCTGATTCTATCGCTAGTTTTCTCTAGACCATACTATACTATAGCCCATAAGGAGCGATTTTCAATAATGCCTCTTTCATACTTCATTCATGAAAAAGATGCTTCGAAAAATATGTTATTATTTTCCTACGAAGCTTCACTTTCTATAAACCTTGACAAAAAACCTTCATGATTTACTATGTATTTCCTGTATAGGGTCAGATTAAGTACCATTATTATTGTTTATTATTATTATAAGTTTATATATTATTTTAATCAGTGTATTAATTACTTTATAAATCATTGTATTAATCACTGTGTTAACCATTTTAAACAATATTGTATTAAGCATTTTATCAATGAATTCATTTATTATTATATACAGAATTTTATTAAATATTGTATTGAAGATTTATTAATTACATTATCAGTGTTAATTACCATTATTAATTGCTTCACTTCGGCGACGTAACCACCAGACAGTTGTCCGCTTGTGACGTATTTACATAATAAATAAATATATAATGATATCGAAGAAGATGAATAGTACTAGCAATTGAGTGTATCCTTGTTCAATTTAAAACAAAAGATCTGCAAGTATACCCAGTTTCTTAGAGAATTAATAAATCCTCTTCAACCCTAGCAAGGTCGTGCTATTTCTTAGAGCTGGGGAAGTCGTGTCACCTCTAATAGACGTCATTTCTTCATAAAATTTAAAACCTTAAAAATATATAACTCATTCCATAGATATTTATGCCTTTTAATTCATGCTTGATTTGCTAATTGGTCTGCAAATTAATGACACGAAAAATTTGGATTGGGATGCATTTGATCCAAATTAGCTTTATAAATGGGGAGGTCAGCTATAGAGAATCTTGAAAATATATTTTGATATTCATCTTTCATCCTCGAGTAGAGTAAACAAATCACTCCTCAAGAGTTGAAGAATCATTCCTTAATCACCATCTTAATTCCTCTTTTCAAAGTGAGGAATTAATTAGCCATTGAACTGCCTTTCAAACGATAAGATTTCGGAATATCTGTTTAAGTAGTTTTGTTAGCGTTGCATCAAAAGAATTAATGAGCACTCTTGAACGAGAAAAAAAAAATTTTGATGCACACTACCGAAATACGAGCGAATTTCATTCCGTCTTTTCCTCATTAGCAATGCAAATATCCTCGTCAAAGATTAAATATGAAATACGGGCGACCGTAATTTTTATTTCACGATTCTGTTTTCCATCCAGATACAAAATTTGCCCTCGTTATCTTTTGTGACTGACGTAATACGCGTTTATTTCGAATCGTCGGGATGCATAAAAATTTTGATGGGCTTTATGATACGATTTCTGTATACGACCACTGTGTATATTTCCGAATGGGAAATTTTTGAAATTTAAATAGGCCCCTTTTAACCCAACCGGAAAAGATGGATATGTAATTCTGTTGTTGCGGTATGAAATTGATGTAAAAATGGTTGCCGAAACCATAGAGCGCGATTTCTTCAGTTTTGGGGGACTTTCGTCCCGTTAGTTCGTTAACGGAGCGAGCGGTTACTCGAGTAATTAATGCACGGACGTTTACAATGTTCCGTGTAGCGAGAGGCAATTCGGGTGGAGCAATCACGAATTAAATCTCATTAGTGAAGAACAACGAGGCAGCTACGTTGCTCATGTCGTTAATTGATATCGCTGAACACACAGCGGAAAAGATTTAAACGGAACGGGATTGTTTTATTTGGATTCATTATAAAGTGAACTCCTCAAATTTTAATAGTATATTCACTTTCATCTGCGCCCCCATAGCTTCATTTAGAAGAGTATAGGTTCGGATAATTAGTCACCGTTTGTGTTTGCCTATTTCACTCTGAAGCCAAATACCAAAACCTACAATTTTTTTCTTTTCATTACAAATGAAGGAGCAGATTTGATATTGGAAAACCACGACTGCAATGCATCAAAATAGGCTGTGTGTGATAGGAAAATATTGAAATTATCCATCCCCCACCCGACCTGCCCAATCTAAAACCAGACCAATCTTACCTGAAATACTGTGTTTTAGGAAATTTGGTACCTTTAATTTTAATTGATTTTACTTTTTATTACTTTAGAAAGTTTTCTAATGCGCTTCTGATTATTATTAGGATTGGAGCATGCTTGTTGCAAGTGGTTACATTTTTTTAATCGTGTGGAGCCAAAATCGTGGTTTACCAATATCAAACAAGTCAACACATAACAAATAAGTCAATACATAGTAATGAAAAGGTATTTGATTTAATTTCATTTTCATCAACGACACATCCATTATGGGCTTCGTGCTGCTGCTTTATAAATATAAACATCCGTAAAATTTGATAGAATATTTTTGCATAGTAAAAGCAAAATTAACTTCACTGACCAATATAAAAAATGATATTCATGCTTAGCCTAGCACTAAAATTTTCCATTTAAATTTATGTTCCATTATTCAAAACTCTCATTAAATGTAATATATTATATTCAGTCGAGAGATATCCTCATATTGAACAAATATTACAAATGAAATTTATGTAATTTCATCATATATTTCGGGGATATTCAATACAAATAGGACTTTGGTATAGGGAGAATTTTGCTGGTTATTAAATGTCAGAGTATTAAAGTACTCGATGATATGCTTCAATTGTTATTTATTATTATTTAAAGATACAATGTAAAGATAATCTTTCATTTAACTCCCTACGATAATGTATCTGTTTCGAATAAGAAAGGTATAAAATTTTTATATGGATTTTTAATACAGCTAATGGGTTACTGAAATAGTATTACACGGCAAATTTATGAGAATATAAACAATAAACTACAAAAACCATTGAGTGATTTTACGTAAAAATGATTTGATGGCAATAAAGACAAAAATGGAAATTTTTTCCGTAATTTTCGTGTAAATTTTACTGTCCAATTTAATGTCTGAAAAAATATATAAGGTATAAAATTTTCTATTACGAAGTTACGAATTCCAAAATTCTAACAACTACGCTTATCAAAGAGTAACAAGAGATTTATGCCAATATACGTTGGCCATTCTGGTGCAGACTGAGAGAGTTAAAGTTATTTCAGAGATCTTCATTCATGGTGAAAAAATGAAGAAATTACAGAAATTTAGAATTAGGGCTTGAGTCCTATTAAAGGCATCACTGTCACTTCCATATATCTTTGGGTTTTAAGATACACGCCTTATCATTTTATGTAAAACACCTTTAAGCTTATTAATGTTGAAAATAAATATCACCATGATGAAAGATGAATTTCTCTAAACTCTTCAATAAAACCACTTATCACATCATATATCGTCATAAAAGAAGATAATGATAAGAAATATTTTGACGTACTTAGAATCTAATGTGAATATAAGAAAGAACTTTATATGTTAGCTATTCTAATTATAGACACCTTCCAATGAAAGATTATGTTGGTGAATCCAAAGAGAACGGGACGATCGCCCTTCCCACTTGATTACTTTGTGGTGCAAGCAATTTGTCTTAGGTTTGGCAAGAAGCCTAAATTAAAATTAGATATTGAAGTCTATCCACAATCACTTCGCATGTAATATATTTATCACGACAAAACGGTATTTTCAAAGTTAATCAGAGATTATTTCGTAAGATAATTGTCTTAACTCCCCTTCCTCCCTTGGCTAGTTCCGCACCCCTAGCTTGGCAAGATACTTCTGGATATTTCCTGAACAGCAAGGCTGCGATTCGTGATTTCTTTGAGAAAAAAAATTGGAAAAATAAAGTGGAGTTGATGAGTGAAATATTCTGAGCTTAATTGTAGGAGAAAAAGTTTTTACTTCGAAGTTGCTTACATCGATGTTTATTCTGCAGAGTTTTAATAAACCTTCCTGATTGCTTCACCTTTTCGAGGGATTAATAAAGCAAAAGAAACTATTCAATCTTTTCACAGTCCGATATCACTCCGAGAGTTCATAATCCCGAAAACTTTTCCGCCGACGACTGGAAAAGGCTTCGCAACGGAATAGAATGGTAATGGAATAAAAGTTTCTTAATCAGGAAAACCCGCCTTTTCTCGTGGGAAAACATTCGATCGAAACATTCTTATCAACGGAAAGCAGTCTTATCACCTCTGTCTCAATCTTTCTTCCGTAATATCTACGAACTAATCCATCTTGAAGCATGAATTGGCAGGGTTCCCATGTGACCTTCATACAAACAGGAAAATTATTCTTCAAAATCTTCATAGTTCCGAGGCGCACGTATATTTTCCCGGAGTATCTATCATCCAGTTATAGTATCATATTCATATTGTCTCATACTCCTAAATGTTGAAGACGTCGCTTATTTCTCGTTGGTAAAATTATGAGAACCTAAATAGCAACTTGACTCTTTTTGCACGAACGTTATCGTTCGTAATATTTCTCATTTTTCTGCAATTGATGACAATTTTCGTACAAAATATGATATTGCTTAGAAATATTAATTTTGTTAAAGGCTCACTGTTTGTGATTCCAGCCACTACGAACATGAAGATATCAATAACTGTTTTGCATTCAAAAGAAGCAATTGTGTCACGTTTTTATCATTACATTAAATTTCCGTATGCACATTTTTACTCAACAGCTGAAGTGTTTGTTTATTAGAATTTCATTCAATTCTAAACCTAAATTTTAAATTGCTTCGAATATTCTGTAATTTTTCTTAAGATAACCCTTAAACAAGCCCTAAAATTGTAGAAAGAAGTGTTTGGTTGCATTCGTGCAATGTATATGGATTCTTTTACTGAATTTCACACTAAAAAGTAAAGCACCCATTAATGATCAATGCATCAATTTTTCCATTTAGGTATGTACTACATATAAATCAATGTTCAGTTATATTTCTTTACCGTAAAAACAATTTTACCTTTATTTATCATGTATATTTGGTGTGATCGTGTATTAGAAATTATTTTAAAACTTTGGTAGCTCATGGATTAGCAATAATTATAAGCAAATTATAAAGACTGCCTCTGGTGCCTCAATTGAAGGTTAAGGTCAAATCGATTACCAGAGCCATTCTTCTATATTATTTTTTCTGCAGTTTGCTTGAAAGGTTACAAGATAGGGACGAATCACGAAAAAATACAAGGGAAAAAATCTAAAGTATAGCAAATATATCTAAAAATAAATTGGGTGATTGCCTCAAGATATGTAAAGCTCTCCAAACCTATTCCTTTTTCACAAATTTTCTGATGAATTTCAAAGCATGTGATAATGTCAGATATCTAGATATTTAGAGAAATAGAACGATTATATAAAAATGACTGCCGATAATAATGGTACTTTGAAATACGGAAAGTGAACTGTCCATCATCTAGAAGATGTTTTAGTTGAAAATTTTCCTACTCGTTGTTTCTTGTAGCATATAATTCAATTTTAGTATCTGATGCTACTACGATTTCTCCCCCGATAATAAAGGCGTTTCATATTGCATTTTATCGTAATTTATAGTAATATAATGAATTCCTTTTTACTGCTAATTAACTTCATTACCGACTCACATCTACTGATAATCATTTCCTTGTCTTATGAGTTACCCACCAGCAATGAAACTTAAATTCACCCTTGAGATATAGAAGCAGTTTCCAGTGGTATCAGAAAATATGCCTATAATCTTGCGAGAAATGCGTTAAAAGGTTAAAAATTCTATTTAAGAAGACCCGTAAAAAAGTTTAGAAGATAAATCACGATCCAGAGATTATAAAGGGTTAATAAAGGAAGCTTGCGATCTACAAGAGAGTTATAGGATATGACAAGAGTTAGATGAAGTTTATCGAATAAGACAGAAGATATTACAGAAAATTGATGTGATTTATTGAAAAATAGGAAGGAGAAATGTATAAATATTACAATCATGAAAGATGGGTAGGTATGATAGATGATCATAGCCCTGATAAAATTGATAGAGGGCTAAGTCACTTCAAATCATTATCTAGGAACAATTGTTTCAGGGATTATTAATGATGAAGATTTCCTATGTCAAATCTCTTCGAGAGATTTCATCAATCAAATCAAATCAACCAGCAAACTACATCTAATAGGTAGCGACTTTAATTTCGGAACTTTAAAATTTCCTCCCTGCCTAAAATACCCAATCATCTACATTATCTCAGACATTTTCAATTTCGATGGAATGTAAAATAAGTCTCGGATAACCTTTATAAATGCCAGGTAAGAATTTGTTTCTCGAAGACTTCAGCAGATGTAACGCACAAAATGAAAGGCTCTAAATCGCATGTGATTTTAGATTCCTTAATGAAATTTTACGTGAAAACACATCACAGATGAGGATATTTATGCGTCGCTTTCCTTTATGACCGTTTTCTTCTTGTCAATCAAAGCTTTAAAACTATTTTCACGACGAAAAATTATATACAATCAATATTGGAAAAACTAATAAGCTTAATTTTTTGTCCAACATACCAAAGTTATAAAGGTATAGAATACTGTCTTTGTCCAAACGATGTTATTTTGCCCTTTATTCTAGTCTATTTATTCTCTAATAAGGCTGAGATATGCATTACTTCCAGTCTACTTACATTAAATTTATCACGAGAAACTTTCCTGATCATAGAAATTGTATAACATCATAAATACAACATTTGCGTGGCCATCGAGATTACTTTCATAATAAGATTCGTTAACTGTCGAAGTATGAAAGATGAAAATCTGTCATCCAATCTAAGAGTAATTGGAATACCATACGGACGATGATGATTGAATATTTGAACGTCGCTTCCCTTTAATGTATTCTTGGTTTCCCTTTAAAGGTGCGATCTAATTGTTTCCTTGGTTATCATCCATTTCCCCGCCTCTAAACTTTCACAAAGGACCCTGCTGGCGTTATAGGACGAACACCTCTCATCATCAACAGGGAGATCCGACTCCTTTCCTTTATTCTTCCTTCAACTGGGAAACTTTTAAATTCATTCCACTTTATCTTCTTTAACCAAACCTCCTCTCATTGTCATTCCAATACGTCCTTATTTATATTTTTCTTTTGGAGAATTGTTGACTGTTAATTGCTCTTGAATTTCTCTTTTACTCTCCCTAAGTTCAGCTGCAGTTTTTCATACATGTTCGGTTGGCAGCTATCAACCCAAAAACATTTTATTTCTATTCTACGATTCTTCAGCTTCTCTATTTCCCTTTAATACTTTCCTATCACCTTCCCCAAGTACATTCTCTCTCTAGAGAATTAATTCTACTATATTGATACCATATAACAGTTCTGGCCTCAGTTCGATCGTGATCTATCTATCGATCGTCCTGAGACATTTGGTCGATGGTGACTGGCAATCGAAAACATTCTTATCTTCGAATAATTTTCTTATTCATAATTCTTCGAATAATCCTTAAATTTATCATCACGGTTGAGGGGGAGCAATAAAAAGTACATCAATCAGGGTGTGGGGTTAGTTGCTTTTTTCACATTGGAACTTCATAGAATATTTATTTGTACGTAGATGTATTATGAAGACGTAATGAAACTGGAATTCCTATTCAATCGAACGAGTAACGAGAATGCTGAGTTGGAAACATGAAGAATGGAAGTACCTCGAAAAACGCTTTATAATCGACAAGCATTTGACTAAATTTAGGAAATTCTATATTCTATTCTTTCCTAGCTGAATATCGTCACTTCCCTGAATAAATTCAGAAATCATCATTGAAGCAGATTAAACCTTTCACGGTTCCCCGTGAAATTATCTGAAAGCTGAGACACTTTTCTACTTATTATTTTCTGGAAAATAGTGATGTCTTTCCACGCCAACTGAATGTATTTTTGTCAAAATTTCCCTGCAAATCGAGATATTTCCTTTCCTCTTACTGTTGCAGTAGTTTTTAACGTCAGCTTTTCCTTATTGCATCAAGGCCAAGATGAATCTACTAATCTCTGATTAGTCTTCCCCTGCACCTTGAAACATTGTTTTTCTTGAAAGTTTGTCTTTCACTGCTCCTCAACTGTGTAGACAGATTTAAAGGCATATAATATTTGTCCTTATAACACATCTACGTACATTTAAATAGACTAATATGTTTCAAAAATTGTAAAAAAATGCAAGGTAAGTATATAAGTAAACTTACGAGACTAATAATTTGTATTTCAACTAATAAGACATTTTGCTTCTCCTATTCATCAACTTCGAAAAATTAGTATCTAAATCGATAGCAGCACTACACAAGTTCGCCGACACTGCCTTACAAGAAGACTCCATTTGTATTCCTCATGTACATTATACTTAAATTCCTTTACCCCATCCTTGATTCTTCTATTCATTTCATTGCCGGAATTGAAATTTCAAAGTTTCATTCGCTTAAACTTTCCTCCGTCCAATAACATATTGGGACGTTTAATGTGATTACAACGTGCGCTGCTGAATCTAAACTAGTTTTACTCGCTCCAGAGGGTTTTATTTTACAAAATAGAATATATCTTTGTAATACTATGTGATAACTTGTGCTCCGTGACGTTGATGGGATAGAAGAAACAAAGCAAAATACACTAGGGTTTCAATTTAACAATTCGCAAGTTCAGGTTAGCAAGCAATCGAAGCGCGAGGAAATTCCAAGTAGTTAAGGCTAGGTTTCTCCGATTTGCAAGGTTATTATTTCTAATACACACTTTGGCTCCACATTCAAAGATAATATTGACTAATTTAAGTACAATCACATGAATAAATAAAGAGTTCAAAAATATACTAGAAATCTACCGCAAAATTAGCTTAGAAAACTTAAAACAATCTGCACAGTACCATCTCCACGTATACGAAAGCTTCTTCATTCACAGAAACCAGAAACACGTAATGTTCAATGACTTAAGACCGACCCTTTCCTGTTCTCCTTCCTTGACGTAACACCACCAAAGGTATAAATCCCACTACCGCACCCTCTGTTCCTTTCACCCCCTGAACATTGTAACTTAGTTACCGAAGTACGTATCGGGAATAATAACTTAGCGATGCGCAACCAAGGGAACCCATACCCTAACTGGTTCGAATTTGATTACGGTTAATTTGATTGCAAACTACGGCTTATTGGAACTTTTTAAACTCCGGCGTATTAACTCAAACATGTTTTTACAGAAGCGGTGCAAAGGTTGCTATTCGTAGTTTTTTCTGATGATTTGAAATTGAAGTAACAAATAGCGTTTCTCTGGTTAGAAAGAACTCGTGGATGGAATAGGAGACTTAATGTGATGATACAAACTCAAAAGATTTACTAAACTAATGAAGGGTGTTCAATAAAACAATCATGGCTTAAGGATTTTTGAAACTATTTGTGAGCAAAGGCACGATAGGTAATGAATTCTATCAGGAGCGCATCTATCAACTCACTTAAGGGAGAGATTAACTCATTTCCGAACATTTTAAATGAAAATTTAGCGTTATGATTCTAGAAAGATGCATATCGATGGTGAAAACACTTAGAAATCTGATTTTACTTCAAATTACTCATTAAATCATAAGCAAATTACTAGTACTTGAGAACCACTCCTCGCCCTTGCATCATCAAATGAAATTCATAATGATAACATTTCCTCGAAAGGTGAATTGTATTAAACACAGACTGGTTCATCAGCGTATCAAATAATGGCTGAAAATTTAACGTTTGTCATATTTGAAGTCTCTTTTGATTAAGGTTACGGTAACGCTACGGTTATCTTATTTCGTCACTTCAAAGTTCTTGAGTTACAGTACGAGTAGTCACGTTGAATTTACCGGAATAATTTCCAGTGAAAGATGCGGAAATTAAAATTGCAGCTGTTGTTAAAAAAGTGTAATGCAAACGTAAATAAACATCCTAACCTAAAATTTTAAAGCAAGCTATTTAGTGAAATGTTATTTATAAAATGAAAGAAAGACAATTGTGGTGTTAATTTATTCCAAAAATGTGCCGCATGACCCGTAAAATCACGCCGAAACGTTGAATGCACGTTTTTGGAAAGCTTTCACGTTTTGAAAGGAAAAACTTCTGCACTGCTTTTTCCAAACCTTGGGTATACATTCACAGGGGAGACTGTTCCTGTGTGGCCGTAGAATATGACTTTTCCCATATAAATGCGTCGGCGTTCGTAAAAAGAACGTTTTTGTTGCTTGCTTGAGAGCCTCGTAAACAGCCTCACTTCCCTGTGAAGTTTCACTTTCCGAATATCCCTCATTGTGTTGACAAACCTGCTTCAGCCTCGACTTCCATTTCACGTTCAAAAAGATAACACGAAATGTTTCAAGCGCTGAAGAGAAAGTCAAAACAGTCCAGCAATGCGAATAGTTTCCCGACTTCATTCATCGAACACTGTGTAATTCCTTTATATCCTCTGTTATCTCCGCTCCGACACAAGCGGAAATTTTTTCCTTACCCGCATGCAATTCAACATGTTACAACTGATTCTTCGTTTGACTCTACGCTTTTATTTTGTTCCTTTTCTTTGGATAACCCTTCAGCTATCCTCAATTACATAAAACGGTAATGTGTAGTTTAAATTCGTCAGTATAGGTTTACTTTCTTTACCCGAATAAATTTTTTGCTCCATTCAAGCAAGCCCTGGTTACAAGTAGGCACACAATAAATATTGACATCTTCGTAACTACACAAAATACTGCACATAACCAAATTAGCCAGAATCTTCTTACGATATTCCCAATCCATTTGTGAAGATGTTTTATGTTGCTATATACTTGCAGAAGATTATCAAGCAGATTTTGAGGTGAATGTTCATTTACAGAATAATGCAATTACTAGAATAGCAAGGAAAATGGGATACTCAGTTAACTTAAAGAAGGGTTAAACAGAAAAGTACCGTAATGATATCAATTGCACCAAAATAACTCAGTTTATGTAAATATTACCCGTCAATCATTCTTTTGAGTATTTAAATTTTCAGATGCCACTTATTCTCTTCTGTACACACATAACTAAACATAACATAAACTACTACCATTAAATTTAAAAAGAAGAACGGTCTGTGGCATAACAAGGGCACCGAGCGAGGGATATACCAAGCGTGAAAAAGCTTTTCCTTCCAAATGCTGAAGAGCCCGGGGTCTCGCCGTTTTTACTGCTCCCTGAATTTTGCAATTCTGTATGTGAAAACATCTCATTTTGGTTAAATGGATTCCCATGCTCTACGAACCAGCCTGTTCCATCTCGCGGCAGAGCCGTAAACTATGATAATATAACTTTTCCGTGGAGTAAAGGCTGTGGATCCTCCTGAAGTTTATATCCTGTTCCTCTTCAAATTTTGTCGTTATCAAATATATCCCTCTACTGTAACGCCGCTCTGATGGGATTAGCCGTGTTTATCCCGGATTTTCAAGTCGCATACACTACTGCTTTGCCAGCAGTAGAATTTGCAATAAAATTATGAATTAATAATCATGAGGATTTATTCATTTACTGTACCATTGACTACAAGTAGGCACCAGGCCAGGTGTTAGTTATTCAAATTGTGGAGGAGGAATACATAAAATACCCTGCCTGATATTCGCCTATGTCGGGAGGAAAATCTCCCAAAACCTCTCGAAGGTAGTACGTCATACAATTTGAATCAATTACAAAATTATAAAAATACAAACTTTGAACCATGGATAAAATAAAATTAAACAACTAAATCTTTAAATCTAGTTTAAAATTTTCACATGACTGTTAAGTAAAATCTCATACATTATAAGATATGTTACAGTATTAATTAAGAGTCTAATAACATCTGCAAACTAACTAATTATTACATGAATACAGAAGAAATCTTAAACATTTTAAAATACGCATTCTATCCAATACATCATTTTTCATTAAAAAATTAATTTAACTTTATTCAAAAAATGAAGATGTTTTTAATTGAAAGAAAAGAAACTTAAATTCGGCTGTCAGTGAATAGGAGGCCGGAAAACTCGTAAGCCGAATACGTCAATAAAATGTCGGACTCCCGAATCAGGAGAGAAACTGTGGGTCACAAAGCATCTAAGAATCATCCGATGCACATTTCGGTAGTTATGCCACCATTCTCAGTGGGAATAAATGCAGAATGAAAATTGAGAATGCAGAACACATTTTCAAAATTTTACTGATGAAAAAATGCAAATATTTGTTTTGATTTGCATCCTGACCTTGATGTAGTAAGGTAAAGCTGATGTTAAAAACTATTGTGATAGTAAGGGGAAAGGAAATTTCTTGATTTGCAAGGAAAATTTGATTACTGGGGAATGAAGAGAAAAATTAGTGAGATTTCGGGTAAGTTCACGGGGAACCGTAAACAGTTTAATTTGTTTCTATGATGATTCCTGAATCTTTTTTTTAGGGAAGTGATGATTTAGCTAGAAAAGAATAAAATAGAATTTCCCAAATTTAGCCATATGTTTGTCGGGTATAAAGCGTTTTTCGAGGTACTTCCATTCCCGATGTTTACAATGCAGCGTTCTTGTTACTCGTTCGAATGAAAAGGAATCCCAATCCCATTGCGTGTGGTTCATTCCGAATCTACTGATAAAATGAGTGATTCTTGCTTTGAATGTAGGCATTTTTATCTTCGATGAGGACATACAGATAAAAAGATTCTCTTTCAAAAGTAACAGAATTTGTCTCTGTGTAGTGCAAAGAAAAAATTTCTGAGCAGAAAGTTTTCGTCAGCTGAGAGTCGAACTGCAATAACGAAGGGAATGCAATGAAAGTTTATATAGAATATTAAGTTAGCTTGGACAGTTTAATAATCAGAGTAAAATCAGCGCTGTCGAAGCTTTTTGCCTTCATTTGGGCGAATTGGCTCCTGATAAGAATCTACCGAATTCAGATGCTTTCAGTTTTTCATTAAACAAATCATCGAAACTTTTTAATTTTTTCATCAAAATATTTAAACAAAGAACAGTTTCAATTACCAAGATAGATTTCCATCATCATTTGCTCTTTTAAAGTTTGCATATATACATTTCTTTTTATTTATTTACCTCCAACAGGAAAATAATAAATACTCGGATTATTAAGTGCACAAGACAGTTTATCAAGCATCCGGAATTTAGTGAATGAGGGCCATGAAATAATGCGGATGTAACAGCGTGAGAACAACAAAACTAATTATTCCTTAATAGCCCAGAATCACTAAAAAATAATGTATTTACAAGTACTTCTTTATTGACTTCGGAAATTCGGACATATTCCAAAGTAACTATGTTAATATGAATACTAACACTGGAGAGTCCTTTAGCTAGGAGCTTTTTGATTGTAAATCGATACCTGCGCTTTAAGGTTCGGAGTGAATTTTGAAGGTTTAGAAGCAAAATTTACACCTGAAAGACTAATTTGTAAACTTTCGACAAAGCTGTAAGGTTCAGCCGCTTTAATGCTTCCAAGTATTCCAATGAAGTTCGTGGGTTTACGAAAGCAGCGATTTAAATTTCCGCAGATAGTGAAAGGGACGAAAACTCTTAATTTATACCATGAGTTGGTCAGTTGTTTTGAATTCAGGAAGCAAAAAGAAGCACTCGGATTAACGAGTTATTTCCTTTAAACTACTTCATTTACCAAACTCGATGCCCAAACCTTTTATATGACCAGAGGGTAAGGTAAAACAGCATTTCACGCATTAGTGACTCGTCTTATCTGTTTACGTGAAATTCATATCTTGGCACTTCCATCACCTGTGAAAATGAAGGTTAAGTAAGGAATGAGGATTTTTGGAAGAAACAACTCTCGAACGCTCACAGTGGAATACTTAAGTACGCGATTATACATCGCTGCGACCAACAGTGATGCAAATACTTTGCCCCTGGCAGTGTGAATCGTACTGCGATCGAATGATACACCTGTGGATTTCCTCTCGGTATACGATGAGTGGTTATGTAGAGGATGATAGTTTTCAGTTTAATAACTGTGATAACTTCGGAAGGAGCGTGATTCGGATGTATTTGGATCCTGAATTTTGTTCTTGTTCCCTTTCCTGGTGGTTACAAAGATTAAGTGGGGAAATATTCTCTAAAACGGGATTTTGTGAACGCATTGAATTGCTGAAGAGAGTTCAGTGAGTGGTAGCTGATGAAGATTCTTCATGGTAGAAAGGAATGGTTGCTGCGTTTCGTGTCTTGAATCATAAGGTAAGAGTTTCAAAGGATATTCATAATCCTAATAATCATACATCCCACGTGTTAGAAATATTTGTAGAAAATCATTTCGAATCCCAAAACAGAATGCTTATGTCTGATGAGCAGGTGGAATCTGAGAAACTTAATTTTGATTATTACTACTTAAATTTTACTAATATATTACATTTTAGTATATCTTTCCTTGCTCAATCTATATTACATTCCCACGACCGATAAAACAGAAATTCCTCTTTCGAAACTTTAATTTTTCGCTAAAACTATGGTTTTAAAAGACCCAAGTCTTAGCGAAAAACAGTTAAGAGAATCAAGTTGGAAATGAAGCCCAACCTACATTTATAAATGCAGTAATTCTAGCTGTAAAATATAACGAGAGTGATATTGATCAAAAAAGGTGATATATATTTATTTCGGGAGGAAAAATTCTCTGTAAATTCAGAATTTCACATCTCATTGGTAGAGATTTATATTAGATTTATATGTTTATATATTGTCAAAAATTGAGTTGAAACAAGAGCTAATTTGGTGAAGTGTTACTAAAACAATTGCGTTACTCTTGAGCATGCTGTTGTGTAACAAAACTTACTTTATTGTAACAAAACTTACTTAGTACTAAAAGAACTGTGGGATTTGCAATTTAAAGTTCAGTGTTAAACTTTATATACGAGGTCTGTTCAAAAAGTTCCCGAACTTTTTTTATAGTGTGCCTCCAGTTGATTATTTTTTAATTTGCCTGTAGGCGTTGTATCCGCGAAAGCTTCCCAAATAACCACCTTTAATCACTTTGTCGATATCTTGATTTGTTCATTAGTTACGGATGTTTATGTGAACAGATGATCGTAGAGTGCGGCGAAAAATCGGGTCCGCGGAAATGAGCTCTTTGAAGGAGCAGCGTTCTTCTGTAAAATTCTGCGTGAAACTGGGCAAATCTTTCACGGAAACTTTTGAGTTGATTACCAAGGCTATTGGTGAGCATGCTATGAAACGTACCGCGTGTTATGAGTGGTTTATACGGTTCAAAGACGGGCGGCAAGCAGTGGAAGACGACGAGCGTTCCGGAAGACCATCAACGTCCACAGATGACCCCCACATCGAAAAAGTGAACGATCTCGTTCGTGCAAATTGACGTTTGACTGTCAGGAAGCTTGCAGAAGAGCGTGGCATCCCGATTGGTTCTGCTACGAAATCCTAACTAAAAAAATTGAGGATGCATCGAGTCGAGGACAAATTCATGCCTCGCCTGATGACAGCAGACCAGGAGCAACACGAGCAACTCGTGACTTTTTAGCCAAAAACAAGACCACTGTGCTTCTTCAACCACCCTATTCACCAAGCCTGGCTCCATGTGACATTTTCCTATTTCCTAAGCTAAAAACCCCGCTCAAAGGAAAAAGATTTGCCACCATTCGAGAAATAAAGAAAAATTCGACGGAGGAGCTTATGAACAGTCCGAAAGAAGCGTCCCAAGACTGTTTTAAATAGTGGAAATACCATTTGGATAAGTGTATACGTTGGGGTGGGGAGTACTTTTAAGGATACTCGGAGCAATAATTTGTAAGTGAAATATTTGTGCTGTAATAAATAAAGTTCGGGAACTTTTTGAACAGCCCTCGTATGACCACATAAGTTTAAATTGCAAATCCAGTAGGCTTTAGCGAAGGATTCATCAGGAATGATACCCTCTTTCTTTGATGATGGTGTTTCCGGATGCTTGGATGATGTGACCTTTGAAAATCTGGATGTTTTGCTGGTGCTTTTCGCTGAGGAATTAACAAGTTTAAGCTCTTTTCCGTCTAATTTACGTGACGTGAAATCAGCTCTCATCCGACGATTAGTGACGCGATTTCATGCCCATGATTCTAACAGTGCTGCATTATGTTCCCATAATCCTCCTATAATCGACGTAGTAACTAGGTCAAAGCGAAGGGTATTTTACGGGCAGACAGACATTTTACTGCTGTCAAAGGTCACCCGTTTGTTTTATTCTCTTCTGAAGGAAGGAACGTGATCGACATGAAAAAGCGATGAACTAATACGACTAATAAATCTCAGACCTCCTTTAACCACAAAATGACATCTAGAAACAGTTTATCGATGAATTGGTGAATATTGGTCAAATAATCTTATTCTATTTCTATCTTGGCATATCTGAAAGTTATTAGACGCTTTAGAATCAACCTGCTCTATATAAATGACCAAATATTAAATACAGAAATAGTGTTTAACTAGAACCGCTGGATTGAGCAAACCCCCTAAATCCATGGATGGTACAAAATCGTCTCATAGGAATTCCATGTGTCTTATGACCATTTTTACTTGTTAATCTGTTTTATTTGCAAGGGAGGGACTCAAAAGTTCAGAAGTTAAATATTCGAAGAATTTTCTTACAACAAGCGGCAAAATATATATTATACAGTTTTTTATATTATGCATACCGTCTATTAACTATGTTGTTATGAAAGAATTCGTATGAAAGAAAATCAAGAAAAACGGACGTGATAACCTTTGACAGTCCCAGGACTCGAAAGCGGACCTCAAATTTCTTTTATAAAGGCTTTCTTGTTTAGAGTAACTGACTTTTTCATCAAGAATTTTCCTGGGCGCACGTCTTTGCATGCAAAGTAATCTTAAACACATTTACTTGCATATTTGAATACTTGAATACAAGAAATATGAACAATTAACAATGGTTCAAGTGTTTATTTTGACTTAAGTAATAGTTTGATTATCTGTGATTATAATTCACTTTTAATTCCTTTGAACGCTCATGTGTGTTCTATAATACACTGATTTTTTTCCTTCTCCACTTCTTTGTTTGCCTTAAACTTACATATATAGACCCTTTCCTGAGTTTGACCAATATAAACAGGGTATGCATAGAAAGAGAAATGGATTGCCTTACTTGAAAATATTCTTTCTCTCAAACTGACTTGTAGTTTCAGAGTTCATTGTTTCTTTCTCATCTCGGAGAGATGAAATACGAGAATCCTCTATCTCGATTGAATTGAGAGACTGTTAGTGCTTTGGACAGTAACATTTTTAGTGGCGTCGCAGAAATGCTTTATGCGATGAAATCCCGGGTGAAAGTTTCCTGCAGTTCAAATGGGCTCTAGTTTATTGCTCCAATCCATTACACAATTCGGACATACGACTTCCTATTTTCCAAGTCTCTTCCCTCCCTTCCGGAAGAGAAGGATATACGAAGCTCTTTTTATGATTCCTTTGTATTCCACGCTGATCTTTATCATTGTTCTTCAAATAAAATATTGGAAACCGTTCGAAAAAGTCAAGAACAACATTGCTCTTTCGAAAGTCACTTATAGTCCTTCCAGAACACCGTCCCTTATCATTTCTCACTATAAATTCTCAAGGATATATATTTCATAGATGAATACTAGGATGATTTCTGTATGATAGTTATGGTATGATGATTTGAGTAACGTAAAGAAGCAGGATAAGTATCTCATGCTTTAAGTAAAAACTCGCTATTGTTTCAGGATTCAGCAGTAGTCAGTTCTTGAGAAAGAGAATACATCTTGAACACTTTCAACTTTTAAAAATGGACGATTCAAGGTTAAGGTCTCTCTTAACAAATCGAGATTGGCAATAATAAGGGCATAAATTATATAAATCGGAACGGGTGATTACTTAGACTGTTAGATTACATTAAATCATAAAATAATAACAGCAACTACGATTACTCATAAGCATGTTTACATTACGCCAGAGCAGTCGTAACAACAAAATCAGTGATGAAAAAACTAAATCGGCAACAACCACAGTCAACAGCCTCAGGGTAAAAACGCCGAATCGGATGAAAGAAAAATTTATCATAGAGGAAAAGCTTCAATGGATTTCTAACTTATCATAAAATAAATAGAAATTATAAAGTATCATTAAATATATTTTAATCTCTAAGATATAGTCATGACGGCGTAAGAGATTTTTTTTATTCTAAAAAGTCTAAATAAAACATTAGCTCAGTTTCAAGAAGTAGCACAGAGAAAGCAATCCTTGAGACAATGATAAGAAGATCCCTTCTGAAATTAAAGTAATTTAACTATCACATGTTTCCCCTAGTTTAAGAAAATTTAACGTAATTTTCAATTCATGATAAACTTTGTGGCAAGAAGTTCAAATTCCGGCAGATATAAATAATTTTGTAAGAAACTTCTTATTTTTAATATCAAATAGTTATTTTTAGAACTGTCATGGAAACAAATAATATTTTGAATTGAAAATCCAATGGTAATCGCCTTTATCTCAGGAGAAAGTTATGCTTTAAGTTAATTCTTTTCTTACATAAAGAGGCTTCAACCCTAAATTGAGGTTTCGTAAACGAAGGTATTAAGTTCAAGAATTATTCGATATACATAAAATCGAGTAAGATAGTGTAAAATACATGAGGAAATAACTGGGATTCTTTTAAAGACATCTTTTCGTGAACTATCTTCCACCTCCGTTAAAATAGAATAAAATCTATCGTGTAGTATCCTTACATATTCATTTCATATATTACACTTCGAATTAGATTCTCTTGTTGTTATTGTTAGATATCTTTATTTTATAAAATGAGTTTCTTTGATAGTTACGATACTCCTCTGAATGAAGGACAGAGAGAGAACTATAATTAAGATCATGTTAATGCCAAAATCCCAGTTCCATTTGATCTCACACCCAAATATCCTTGCCAAAGCTAATTCTCGCTAACCTGAATACTCGGCCAATTTTCCGTTCTGGCGGACTAATTCCCATTAAAAATACACAGCTGTCCTCTTCCTCTGTGAAGGATATGTGTTTTCTGCAGAGATGACGGAATCGGAGAGTTGGTGAGGGGGAAATGAAACGAAAACAAAAATTCTCCGATTAAAATGAATTGTGAGTTGAAACAGTAAACTGACAGGATAGATCTATCTAAAATAAATATAAGAGATACTTCTGTTAGGCAATCCCAAGAAAATTATGAAGCATTGATCTTCATCCGAATTAAAATTTCGGGAATTAATCTCTTAAAGAAAACCTGGGTTTATAGAATAATTCTCGATTCGCACATATTCCCTGATAATTCTTAGCGACGCTTAGGTATGAAATCTTGTGTACGTGTATAAACTATTATAAGTCTATTGATCTTTGTGGATTATTTCAGCTTTTGATCACCTTTAGAGAAAACTAATGGAAGCAAATGTATATTAGCTAATGTGTCACGCCATTCCCTTTCACGGTAAACAAACTGATGACTTCTATCTATATACATTTAGCAGAAGTTCTGTGAGTTTGTTTCTATGTCTGTTTGTCTTAGATAGGAGTCCACAACGTGTGTCCGATTCTTGTTAAAGTTTGTTTATACTCCTTATGAGACCGGAAAAGAATCATATTTGTATTTAATTTATTTAATCACATTTGTATTTATTCGCCAACTTTGCTGCATTCGGATCAAGAACGCTCTGATAGATTTCCACACGAATACATGTAAAGTTCATTTTTAGCCTGTTGCAGGCTTCACTTTTTTTTGCAAAATTCAGTTTATTTATTTGTTTACAATGTCAAGTTACAGGTGGACAACTGTCCGGTGGCAACTCATAAAAAATATATAGAAAATATAAAATCAGATATTTAAGCATATTAAGTCAACACAGTCCGATTTACAACCCTTACTCCAATATAAAATTATCAGTCACCCATAGTACAAACAAAAATATCTATGTTATTAAATTATGGTGGCAGCGTATACATATGCATTAATTATATAACAAGTTTTGAAAAATGTTGTGAAAAATAGTCGTACAAGAACGAGACAAGCGCTACATATGTACACTGCAAGCCGCCTGTCAGTGTGTGGCAGGGGATGCATGTAACATGACTTTTCTCTGATCGTTTACGTGTCGCAATAGTATGCTGAGCAAATAACAACGGAATTTCAAGTCTTCTTTGTGACAGGACTGTTTACTGCTTTCACGAGTGTCGAGTAAATCATAATTTAGTATGGAACTTCAGAATTTATATTTTTTATCGAGAATCAACGGACTGAACATGTTTTTGATATAATTTTGAGTATGGGGAAGTACGTTGGCCCAAAAATAAAGAACCAAAAATTTTCTCCATAAAATCCAAAACTCTTCAAGTTACACATAAATAAAAGTCGAAGCCCAGTACTATGATATTTTGTCTAAATAATTAGAACTTTGATGAGATTAAAAATTATCCTTGTCAATAGTCTGTCTCATTGAACTAAGCGAAGATGAAAGATGTTATATCACATTCTAACATTTCTATATTTGCTACTTGTGCTATTATAGTGCTATATTTCCACTTGTATTCATCCTGTTGAGAATCTCAATGGACTCTTCAGTAAGTATCTTCATCAAACTCCACCCTACCTACCAGATATGTTATTGATTTTCAAGAAAATTCTCCATTTAGCATAACGCGATCCCTCTTTCGAAACAATATTTGGTCATAATAATGGATATCGCTCTTGTTAAGTTCCTGGGAAAGTTTACTCCAGCTCCTTTAAATCTCTGTTTATTTAAGAATGCCTATGTGTTGATTTTATCTTCTCTGATGCATTACTCTGGGAAATTATATCTTCTTTGACAATCTTTTGACTTTTCATCTCTTTCCTGTGCCTTCAATAAATCAACAATCTCGCATCGATCCCAAATCGCGCGGCATCACAAAAACAGTTATCAAACAGGTAAACATTACGCAACTTCCATGTTATTATCATTGTCTTAATGTATTAGACCCAATGAACTGATAGCAATCTCTTTATATTTATGAAACCAGATTGTAATTTTCATCCATGCTGTAGGTCTCTCTAGAAATATTAATCTCTTGCTTTCGTTGTGTGTTGAAATATCAGTTAAGGAGGGAAGGGTTCTAAAAAACATTGGGATGACACTGGGCAGTGTTTTTAAGGATAAAATACCTCACAGCACGCAGTTTACATTTGAGACTCTTGGTTGTCTAGAGACCGACTTTTGACGCCGTGTTGATTATTTACTTTTATCCTTTGACTCGTATTTCAACGATATCAATTACTTAACGGAGTTATCCTTTTATCTGATTCGCTGTAGTATTGAACTCATTCTCCTTGGACTCATATCTATAATCGCTTATAATCTATGTACTCGTTGATGATTGCTACAGAACTCAGCGTTAACTACACCAATGACTCCATACGTTATCCATCTTAAGTACCATATTATTGAATGACAATTCAAAAAATACTTTAATAACGACCTTTTCACCACAGGGAAATTTTCTACTTTTAATATCGAGGCTATCTTACTTATATCCCGCACTTTAAGTTATGCTATACCATTTCTACCTACGCCTTACCGGAGCCTACCTTTTAAGTTTTCTGACGAAAACCATTTATCGTGTCAATGAATTTTTAAATGAGGGAAACTTGAATATATCGTAAAATGAAATGTAGTGCAGTTAGGAATAAGAAAGCAGTGTAGATTAAGATCATAGTGTATATCAACTCTAATGTAGATAATGTTTATATTGTAAAATTATATTGCAAATTTATTGTGTAATATGTACTATTTTTATATTCAATATGTATATAATACTTGACCTATCCTATACATGTCAATGTATGTCTCTGGATTAATAAAAATTATTATTATTATTACTATTATTACCCGCAGTTTAGTGATACTAATAATAAAACTATGCGATAAAAATTGCTTAAACGAACAAAATAAGGTAGTAAAAACCTGCCGAAGTCCGGTCTAATAAGTTCTACTATTGGTACGAGCCCCACCGGCTGGGGAAAACTACCTTAGATATTGTTTCCTTGTTTCCAATGGCGACGATTACATTGTTTTGAATAGCTGCTCCTTTATGCCTTCACACGTACTTCTTTCGCCCTCTCTCGTTGCTATTGCATAACAATCTGGAACGAAGCAATTCAACAGAGCGTGGTGATGGCCCACATAATGCTTAATTCACCGCATGGGGGACACGAGTGAAACTTCCCTCTACTGCAAGAGTGCGTGCTCGAACACCGCATGATAAATGTCCCCGAAAGTGGTCTAATCCGAAGGGAATGGAGAAAATATTTTTCGGGCGAAACACATCACCCAGAAAACAGTCCGGGTAAAGCGAGATGAGCCCGAAATGGATTCGCTGTTACGGAAAGTTTGTGCGGTTAACTGTGCATACATTCGGAAGATTAGGGAGTTAATTGATCGTAGTGGAAGAGTACTTGCGGGACGTTGAATTATGACCTCCTCGGAAGTGTAGGCGGGCACAGAGTGACGAATTGCTTGGATTGATAACGAGGTGCCTTCCGAAGCGAGAGGAAATTGAGCGATGTTTTAACCAGAGAAGATATTAGGCGAAGTAAATACCAATCCCTTAAGTGGATTTCGTTTGACGGTGGAAGCTTTTGGACGGCGGACTTTGAAGACAGATTGGTCGAGGGCATCGGATTAACTTGGCGGAAAGAAAGAAACAAGAAGTGTTGGGCCTCTCGGTGATGAGGGGGAAAGTTGAAGAATGTTAACGGGGAAAACAAAGTGTGGCTAGTAAGCAAGGGAATATTTTAGGAGAGTTAAGTGTGACATGTTATGGGTTTAGTAAATAAGTAGATCCGTTATTCCTCTTGTTGATTAGCAGGAAAAATATAGATTACAACCAGTTGTTTTAGCTTGTTTATACTGTATTCAAGTAACCTGTTGGATGGGAAATTGAATATGATACATCTCTGAAAATCAAAAATACTACAGTAAAGTTTTTCTCATTTAAATACTTCTATTCTTTTGAAAAAGCTTGCTTCTTTTTATTTTTATTCATCAGAATGTATTGTTCATTAAAAGGCTTGGATGCTATAAAATTCCATGTAAATATTTAAAAGATACTATAGTAAAGTTTCCTTGTTAACATCCGTCTAAATTCGTACATGAAAAAGCCTGCCTTTTTTTATTCTTTGGAATATATTGTCTATGTGAGGACTTAGTTGCATCAAAATACCATACATATATTTACCCCTTAAAGTTGGATATACAATTCAATTTCATCGTCTTACTGAAATTCTAAAGTAAAAGAAAGTAGTAGGAAATGGTTTCTATCGCTTTATTTCACTAGAATCTGTCAGTCAGTAAGAAAAAGAGATTTCATCTGACTGTAAATCTGAGTAAATCACTGTTATCATAATCGTAAGTTATATTCCATGAAATTAAAAAAGTAAAACATCGAAGGCTTAGTGATGAATTCAATCTTGGAACCATCAGAAAGATGTTTTTCATTTCTTTCATCGTAAATCCCATGGTTTTGCTACTTTTCAAGAGATTTTTGTTCACAACAAGTTTAGTTGTCAGCGTCATAGTTCATTTAAAAAACAGCACCTTTGGTTGGATCGAAGTAAACTGCAGGACACATTATTTATGGAGCACCGCTTACAGGTATGAGCGCCTCTCCATGAACTTTTTTCGATATACGAACCCATCAAAACTGAGATATATATACTTCTCGGGCAAGATTTACCTCTCATACTTTTCTGGAGCCATTTCAGGAACGGACAAAACGTCGATGTGTATGTCAAGGCCTGCGGAGTGGAGATAAGACTCAGAAAATTCGAAGGAAGGGGGGGGAAAAACAGGAATGAGGGCCGGCGAAGCCCCTTCCTTCGAGTGAGGCCTCACAGTATTAAATGTCAGTGTGGCAGAGAGGTTGCTCGACTCAAGTTGAATTCTCCAAGAGTAAATCATTTGAAATTAGACTTCGGAAATGTCAAATGCATCAATCCAATATGACAGAAATCGAAATATTTATCTTATATCTTTGACCTCTAATAGACTGAAAGACATTCATTTTGGGTTCGCAATTTATTTATGTCAAGCGAAGAAAATTGAATGATCCGTGGCTTTGGGGGAGTAACTTCGAAGATAATTCATGGGAGAAATCCGGAATATTTCGTATGGAAACGTTGCTATCTTCGATCTCTCAATGATCACACACTATTGTCTACACAATACCATTTCCAGTTAATTATTGTAACCAAAGTCTGTTGCATCCACCCAAACCCCGGTATACATGTGAATTTTTCACCTGAATTTATCCATTTATCCATTTATCTCTTGAATCATCACAAAAATTTTCATCAAAATGGACGGACAAGAATGAAAGTGATCTCAGAAAAGTCGTTTTTTGCCAACATGTTTCGATTTTTGCGAAATATCGCGAATGTATATTTTTATATCACTGTAAATTTTGCTATGAGATATCTGTGGCGTGAATTTGCCTTTCCTCGAGAAAGAATTTCTCGGAAATAAATAATATTCAAGAATAATCTTTATCGGTTCTTCTCGTGATTTGAATACATAGATCAGAGCGGAAATTGGAATATCATCATCCATCATCCATATCCATTGAAGATCTGAAAATATACGATTGTATTGAAAGTTACATTTCTTGAAATAGAAAATTTATTTTTTACTGCCACATACTAAATAGATGAATATTTACCATTGGTTTTTTGGTGCAGGATAGAGAAAATGTATCTTTCATTTACTTTCGCCACGGTCTTTTGGCAGTTGTGGTATGAAAGTAAGTAATATATCAGTGATGTTAAGCTATAGTTTTCACATTGGTAACATCCTATTGTATGAGAAGAAAATTGCTATTTATCGGGTCACTGAACCGAATTTAGGGGACGATTTTTATTTACGGCATTCTAGCACAAAAAATATTTCGCACATCTTTATCCCTAATAGCATGCCTCATTTCCTTTCCAAAACTTTTATAAGTCAAATAGTGTTTGAGGATCTAAATTTCCTTAGAACTGAATACTTAACAGATGGAAAATTCACATAACTAAAAAAATTAATTTCAGAGTTAATTTAAACAAAATAAATGACCAGAGTTTCTAAGGATTATAAGTGAGAAAATCGATGAAATATAAACAGAAGGGTGAGAAATTATATGATAATATGAAATAGAATTGCAATGATAGAGATTATTTTATAGCCTTGATTCTTCCTGAAGTCTCTAATTAAGAGACAAAGGTTCTCCAAGGAACGGAAGCGTATACAAGGAGTGCGATGGGTCTTGATGATAAATACCATCGGAATCCAACAAGACTACAAGGTGCTAATGACAGTTTTAGGAGTTTGCTGGAATGAAAGATACAGCATTGGAAGGTGGAAGCATTGTTTCCGAAATGCGCATCGGGATTCTGAATAACTAGTGACCGCCGAGCGATTATCCTTTTCCCAGGAATTGCCCTCGACGGTTGCCGCTGTCGGCGCTTGGAGAACCTTTGTCTCTTAGTTCATTGAACGCCGAGTCCTTTTTTTTCTTCTAAGTCTCTAATTGACTAAAAATTATGGAAACGGTAGAGTTTTACCGGTTTTTTTAGCGCAAAGCAAACGTTAAGGGATCCAAATGATTGGAGATCATTGTGCTTGTTCATATTTACCAATCCTCTTAATCCAACGTTCCAATGTGTACCCTAACTCAAGTAATCTGTGTCTCTTTTCATGATTATCTTAGAATTGTTTCATAACGTTCGTCGCAAAATGAAAATGTCACGATGTGTCTCCAAGCACTCAGGCCGCCAGACAGCGGTTTGATGAATCATTGTCCGTATGGCTATCACACGTCCAAATGGTCCTATCAGACACACGAACCAGTGAAAGGCGTTCTTTGCTGTTTGTGGAGAAGGGCTTCCGAATCTTTTGTCTCATCCTTCGCCATCGGATTAATGTTTCAAGTGGACCTCTCTCTCTCTCTTGGACTCTCATGACACGTTAATCTCTCCAGTGCCAAAATTCCATTCATGAATCTCAGGGGATACAGAGAGAGAGGAGGGGTCTCAACAAGTGAAAGAATGGAGGGAGACGTGAATTCGGAATGAAGGACTCCAGGAAGTAATGTCGTGTTGATTTTGCGCATTCATATTTTCACGAATCGAATCGCTGGTCTTTGCAATGAAGGTAAAGAGAGAAACATGGTTTTGGTAGGCACCGATAGAAATGTCTATAAGGGCCTTTCATTCATTATATAACATAATTCAACAAAATTAACATTCATTCATTGAATAATATAATAAATGTACACATAAAGTGAAGATGAGAGGTAGCCAGGGCTGCGAACCGGAACAGGACTGAAAATCTTAACCGAAATAGACATTATTTTTACCGGAATGGAAACTGAAACCAAACCGAAAATATTGAAATTCTTGACCGAAACTGAAAAAGTGTTTTATTCCGTTCCTATTTTTGGTTCTGAAAGATGCACATTTTACTCAAGTTTACCAGGAAGAAGATTTACTAAACACGTACATCTACTACTTGCTACCAGCAGTTACTAAATTTATTTTAATTATTCTTAAATTTAGAGTAATGCAGTGCATATGGAAAAATGAAATTATAAGACAGACTTTCAGATAAATATTATATAACATTGGTTGGAGCGAAAAAACGGTAGAATTGTTTCGATGTTGCTAGAAGGAGATAAACCGGAACTGACTGATATTAATTGAACTGGAGCGAAAACTGGAACGAAAAAATATTCCGGTTCGATACGCTGGAATTAGCTCAGTTATCGCAAAAATAATTTTTTTGCTAGTTTTTCGAAAAAATAGCATTCACTTAATTTTTAAGTGAATGCTATATTTTTATATACTAATTTTTAATTTTCTTCACTTCTTACTGGACGCTAATCTGGGACATCTTCATGAATTGAACTCGTGAGACATTTTCCTCGGAGCATAGGAATTAATGCGGAGTGTGCTCCTAAAGAAATATGAATACAAGTTTGCGTATAAATTTTTATTTCATCGATAGAGAAAAGTTATCTTGTATATCTACTTCTTCAAAGTATTGCGATATAAGAGTGAAGAAAAGATAAAATCCAAATTTGAGACCATAGTTGAAAATAAAATAAACCCTCAGCTATTTGCTAACTTGTCTTCAAACTTAATGGATGAATTAAAGCCATCTAAGTAATCATACTCCTTTCTCAAAGTGTAAAACTTTCAATTACAATGAAAAATACAAATTTGACTTCTTTCCCTCTAATTATAGTATATACTTAACAGTATATAATTAGAGAAAAAGATATACTTCAATTATAATTCAATAATTCAATTATATTCAAGTACTGATTTCTTTTTGATAATTCTTAAATTTAAATTATGACTTACTCATCGTGAAATACAAGGACACGGAAGATAAGCATATTTTTGGATAATTTTATTCTAAATCTGCAATTATAATAATCACTTGTTTTTTAGCTTGTGATTCAGTTATTTACTTGAGTGGGAATATTTTGCTGCAATGTGAAGGAAAACAAACTTGTAATTAGCACCTAATAGTCTTGTTGGATTCCGATGGTATTTATCATCAAGACCCATCGCACTCCTTGTATACGCCTCCATTCCTTAAGGGTTCGTACACCCATCTTTAAGAACTACGGCCTTAACCTTAAGAAGGGTATATACATCAGAAGGCTAACAAAAGACACCCCATTTGACATTCGCTTACATTGCGTCGTCCCATATACCAACACAATGCACCTTCTTTCATCACCTCTTACGTCAGGGCTCTTTCACAAAACCCTGCTTACTTCGGTGCATCAACGTTTTTCGTGCACTGAAAAGACTCTTGGATATGAGTCACGTGCTAAACTCTTTACTCTTCCAAAGCTGTTGATGAAAGGAGTGTACGGGAGATGGCAGTAGCGTCCAACGTGATCGCGGACGGGAACTTAGCGATCCCCTTGTTAGACGACGTGATCGGAATGGAGGTTACTTGGTAAGGCACGTAAAGAGGTCGTCCTACGGGAGTGCTTGCTGGAAGAAAGGGAAGACCTTTCGGAGTATAAAGACAGCTTAGGGGAAGGCTCTTTTTAAGTCTGATTCATGAGGAGGACGCGGGAAATGTTGCAATTTTTAGGCATCGGACCAGTAACCCCGTTTCCAAACTGTCAATTTTTGTCAATTTATAAGTTGGTGAAGATGCGAAATTTTTTCTCAATATGCACATGAGATTTATAGCTGTCTCTGCCAAACTGTTTTACCCCGCGGCATACTAGGGTTTGGGTATTCCTTACAAGGTACTCCAACGAAATTTAATTTTAGATTTTTACTAAACATTAGGCAATTCGACGGTCGAATCATAGCCATACTAAATGTTTACTCCCTAAACTTCGACGTGAAGAGGTTATTAGGAACTTAAAGGTGATTTTATTCGAATTCTAAACATATGAAAAACAGGCAGGTACCAAAATATTATCAACAAATATTCACTATGTACATCTATGAAAACAGTTCAACAACTGAAAATCAATCATAATAAATTATTACTTATCATTTATGGCTTGAAAACCTTTCCTTCAAAAATTTTGCTCACAAAATGCCTATCGAAATTGATGTTTTTTTATCAGAGAAAATTAATTTTATTAATTTTATTTCTGTTATTAATAGTACAAGAAATTCTTGAAGTTCAACACCAGCAAGCTAAAGTTCAAAATACCCTTGGAATAAAGGGATAAGTAATTAGTGCGAGTAAAAAAAAATTACTAAGTACAACTACGTAGTAAGAAAGATTCTAATCCGAACGTGATATATTTGAGCTCAAGGTATTTAGATCCCGGACTATTTACGTTTATCAGAAGAACCCTTCGGTCTAAAGCAATTCGAAGGAAGATCCAATCGCAAGTGCCTCTATGTAAACTTTCCTGCTCTCTCGAGATGCGATAGCAGCAAGATTTGCAATGGTCCCTATCTAGATTACATAACAAAAGAAGATTTTCGTTGCAAATAGAGGCACTCATACGAATAAATTTGCATTAAAAAACTTTGCTATTCTCTAGACCCTTTGGTGGGAAAAGATAATTTCTTGATTCAAGAATAATACCTTGTAGAATCAGAATTATGTAGCGATTGCTAGTAGTATTGCATCGTTACGGAAAAAATATAATAATTAATAATATTAATTATATATTTAGCCAGATGAAGTAAATATCTGTAGGTTAATGTGGTATCAATCCCTCTTCAAGCGACTAATCGTTATACTTCCTCATTCTACTTCAAGAATCATTATTATGTTATAAAAATTACCATATTCACACCTGCGTCATCTATTCTTCATAAATATTGATCTTAAGAAAATTATATTCTTTATTATTATGCTTCGTCAAGCCCTCCATGCATTTCCTCTTAACTCATCAAATTTTGATTCTGATTCTAGAGTAATCTTGCCGCAGTTTAATTCTTCACCAATCTTTCCATGATCATCTATTTACGGCTGAAAATTTGCACTTTTTGTTGTTGCAATATTTTCTTCATACCCCCTACTTCCTTAAAGGTACTTCGGGTGACATTTTATTTTCTACCATAATTTCAAATATATTAAGACCTCCTCTTGATATCTAGAAATTATTTTATCTAATTGTATAACATAATTCAACAGAAATTTTACAATTAGACACAATTTTACAATTCCATATGATCAAATACAATTAAATGGCATTTTGAATAGTTGGGGACTAAATCTCAACGATAATGTGATGAAATGCTCTGTCATATATAATATGGAGAATATTATTTTGAAGGCAGGATCGTGTGTAACTACCGTTCATGGTTTTTAACAAGCAAACAGAAAGAAAATGTTAAGGTTTTTTGAATTCATATATATATTTTTTCATATATGAATTTAAACTTCAACATTATAGGATTCAAATCTATTTAAGTTAGAGAGCTCTCCGCATTTCATAATACGCTGTAGCCAGATTAAAATTCGACATCTAGTCACTAAATTACCATGGAAAAATATTGCGTATACGAAACACATACAAGCTCAATTTGTTTTTCTCGCTTGCTCGCTTTAGTTCATTCCAAATGGATTAAGAAATTCGATTATATCAATTTTTCTATTGCCGAATCACGTTAGAAATTTAAAACTATGATTTTCATGCAATGAACCTAAGTTAAATAAATCAGGGAGTAAAAGTTTCTCTCACGACGGAGGTCATTCTCAGTGGCACATATTTCAGGACTGAAATTACAAGTAAGAAATTATTTTATACCCAAAACTGATTGCTTACTAAAAACTTGTTCCCAATTTACCCGGTTTTGTCGCTCAGAATGTGGAATGAGGGCGAGGAACGGATTTGCATCAGCGTATTAAAGGTTGCGAAGGCACGGCTTAGAGATATGAGAAAACCCACGCTCTTCTCCGGAAAGGCGTTGTCCTATATGTTCAACGTGCATCACTCACAGCTCGAAGGAAGGGGAGGGTTGATGGAATATTTACAGATTAGTCCGGAAGATAGCGGTGGAAAATTCAGTAATTTTGCTTTCGCAACTTGAAAACCTATGCAATATTTTTTCACAATTTCGAAGATTAACTATCCTAGCTCAAATAAATTGGAACAATGAATAGTATATATATCCAGCGTCGCGTATCTCAAGTAATTTTTTTTATTTCCATGGAAATTCTATGGAAATGGAAAAATATTACCCTTCATTCGGGAGGAAGTTCTCCAATTTTTGTCCTTTTTTGAATGTACACTCTTTTGATTAATGTTGCGGAATTTCCTATCGTTTCGAATAAATACGTTGTTGAAATGGTTTTTGATGGATTTTCCCAAAAATCATAGAGATCTTTTAAGTAATGCGAATGAAGTTCTAATAAAATATAAATGCAAAATGATTATTTTCATGTATTTATCGCAGGTATCATGCGGTATGTGGCTTAAAAGATCGTAATTGTGAATGATTAATGATATAAACGTAAGTTAACTGGGCTAGGCCTCATTAAAAGCATTTCTGTATGAAATGGGATAGAAAACGGACATTGAATCTGAATCGTTCGGAAAAGATTGAACAAACTATATCTTTTAAATTTGAAGTTAATGTAAGCATTTTTGGCCAAGAAAGCCTTTTAAATTTGATCGGGAATTCGGTAAGAAATCTGGATAGTGTCACAGGTACAAAATGGATATGAAGAGATTAAAAAAGGAGGATAAAAAACGCAAAACCTCTCTCTTTAATATATGTATCTTTGAATGCGATCTACTCTTAGGACCTCTCTTCTACAACCTTCTTGAATCTATAAAATAGTTTAATAGGGAGACTAATATCCATTTCTAATACGTGTACAAATGATATCGTTTATTACTACTCTATCAAGATTATATATTTATATTGTATTTATGTTTTATTTGCAGTAGTATTGTTAAAAGTTCTCCATTATCTTAAGTCATTTCATTAGACATGTATGGATCCGATTGGGAATCGATCCCGGGTCTCCTCTCACCATAGCCGAACGCGCTGTCCCTTGGCTAAATTTTGTATTCAGATCATCCATTTTCGGTATTAGAATATAACTCTATACTAAATGGAACGACGTTGTTCATTCAAAATTCGTATCATTACTTTTACGTGTATGATATTGTGTCATTGCACAATTATACTACCCAGGAGTCAGTACGTCTTATCAGAATCGAATTAAGTATTGAAATATCTCTTCTTTGATTTTTGTTACTCACGGATATCAATAATTTCAGATGTGCCTTTCATTTAAATCACCGCCGACCGCCTTTTGATACATTTTCTTTATTTCTTTAAACTTCGTAGTTATATTACCATAAAAATTTCACTTAGCATATTCAATACTTTTTGGTTTTTCCTTTTTAATAAAGCTTACTCTCTCATCATTCACCATCCTTGACGTTCTTCTTGCATCCATTACTTTCACGTCCCCAACCAAATGTGAATATCTAAAATTCCAATGAAAAATACAGGTATATGAGCACAACTACTTAATTTGCATGTCCAATATCGCACATTCCGCATCATTGCTAAAAATATCAGCTGCATGGAATATCCCCTTCCTTCTGCTACACATTTTCATCTCTCGTAAGGAACTTTTCCGGTTGCATTGATTTTCCGCCTCGCGTTTATATACTCGTTAAGATAACTGCGATATGAAAAGAAGGCCGTTCATAAAGCCGAGTTTACGCTCAGAACAATGACTCTCGCCACGTCTTTCTTCTCGAAAGGCGTCGGATATCGATCCTTCCCTTCGATGCTTATAGAATTTCCAATAAAAGAGGAAGAAATGATGGAATATTGAGAAGAATGGTGAATAGAGGGAGCACATCCTCGCGTTGCTTCGAGACCACTTGAGGAATGTAAATATGTTCCCCGAGAATAATAAGTTGAGCGTGGTCTTGAACGTGAGTTGCCATGGCGACCTTAAGAAGTAGTTACGTATGCTGATGTAGACGGCTTGGACGGAATCAGCGGCGCGAAACCCGTGCTAGAAAGGCTTACCGAGAGCCATCAGACTAAAGACTTCAGTGACGAAACATGTTAAAGCAAAGTTCCTTGAATGTGTTACTTTAAGTCATGAAGTTATCGTTCTTTTGCACGTACTGGTATTTCATCATCGTTGCATTTTGGTGCATCATTATTTAGTTATTTAAGCTCTTACTATGGCATCATTTTAGTTCGATTATTGCATTATTATCGCATTCTTATAAATAAATTTAACAACTTAGTAATTTTACACGGATTTTAAATTTTGCTACCGGTTTCGTGAGACGTTCTTACATCATCAGGCAAGAACGTCTTACGAAACCGGTAGCAAAATTTAAAATCCGTGGGAAATTACAAAGTTCTTTAATTTATTATGGCTTTACACAAAGTTACGCCAGATCATATTGATTCCATCGCATCCTTATCTTATTATTGCTATTCAGCGAAGGAAATATATTTTAAAGGAAAATTCCTATCCATGTAATCTTGTAATGAAGACTTAATTCTTCAAATATCAATGAAAAAAGCAATTACGAAAATACAGCCGCTATTAAAGTAGATATATAAAGTATGTATATAGAAAAATGGAAAACGGAAATGAAAGAAGAGTTACGAAAACAATACACCGACGCTCGAATTAGTATTCCATTTGACTCAATTTAAGTTTTTTACAGGTCTATTCTTTTCGAAACTTTTGTCAAAAATTCTTTGATTATACTCGAAATTTTTGAACGCTCGCAATCTTCTAATGTTAATACCAATCCCTCTTTTTCGCATCCAAGACATATTCATATTGTAATGCAGTTACAGAAAATCACTTTCATACCCCCATTAATGGCTCTCCAGTTTCTTGTGATGTCTTAAATGAGTATGCTAAGAAATGCAAGATTTGTTCTACTATATCCAGTAAAACTTTTCTTGGTTATGACGTATGATCTTTAAGTTTTATTTATCCCTCATATTTTTTAGAAATTGATGTCAAAAGAAGAGGAATTTCTCTTTCCATTTTCGAGAGAAAAGGCAAGGAGACAAATATAAAGCGGCATTGATAGAATTGGAAATCAAGGAGCAAAGAATACGTTCAGCAGGACGGCAAGTCGAGGGATAAAAATAAAAGTAGATTGATGGAAATAAATCGTGGATAGATTTACTCGATTTTTCGGATGATTGGAGATGTATCCACATTAAGGGATTGATATGCTTGGATGGGCAGCCTTAGTGGATTAGAGAGGATGAAGAAGAGGGATGGGCTACAGAAACTGGGCGATAACACAGAGTCAGGAGATCTTGTTTTAATTTTCGGACGACCACTCCAATTTTGCAGAGTCCACAAGAAGAGAAAGGAAATCCCTTCATTCAAACTTTTTCAATTTATCACTCGAACACTTCATACATACGCACATAAAATGCAGTCAAGTTTTTCAGGTGAGAATAAGCAAGTAATATTCCTCGTTTGCGAACTATATCCTCTATATTTTCCTTTCCTACCTCCTACATTTTACTTCAGACAGCAGTGCATCTATTCAAGCACATATTTACGTATAGGAGACATTTATAAGATCATAACATTCTTTAAAGGCACGAATAATACGAAGAAGGAATTTGAAATTCGACTTAAAGATCTAGATTTTTTGGCAGAAATCATCATAAATATGGAGTTTCCATTCATGAGAGCGGAGGTCTGCAAAAATTACTTTTTGATTCAGGGGATTGCGGAATTAAGTTTACCTGAAGAAGTTTTCGAAATGTTTCCTCCTTCCTGCAATGCCTTCGTAAATGGAATTAAAAATGATTTGGTTAAGGAAAAATAACGTCAAATTGTATGTGTGAGTTTAGTATGTCAATATTTGTTGAGTTGAATTTGTTTCTAAATTTTTCTTTAGTCTGCAGATATTGTAACTTGAATTATGAAGGTTTTAAGGAGGTTCCCACTCGAATTGGGTAACAAAACAGGTTCTTGATTCTTAACTTCCCTTCTTGATAATGACTACCACCTTTCTATTACCATTGTGTAGTCACCATACTCTAGAATAACAACTAAGTCCCCTTTATCTTTTTGAGCAACCAAATGTATATTTTTATCATTTGAATTTTTATTAGTTTACGTCTTTCTTTTATTTTAATTTTTATAAAATTACTTTTAGTTTTTATAATTTTGTCTCCTGTGTTTACGCGGTTTTTTCACCCCTTTTTTGTACGTTTTTTTGCGCAACGTGAGCTTTTTGTTCTATCAAACTCCATTTTTGAAGAATTTTCCTCACATATCAAATCTCTCCCGTATGTTCTCTGCCTATTGCTGCCCAACGTTCAATTGAATATGAGAAATAAGAGAGAAAAATATTTTCTAATGTTAGGAAAAATTTCTTTCTTACGAAAAATGGGAACGTTTTTAATTAACTAAGCTTGAAGCAATCACGTTTTCCCCTTCTTGAATGGTGGCGTAAGGTGTTATAGAAATGAATAGAAAACCAACTTTTATTAATTATTTTAATACTGTATGTTTCATGCGCTTTTAATGGAAGTGCCTCGTTTCCCTCGATGCACGTTTGAATACCTGCAAAGCTTTTGTGTTCCACAAGTAGATCTGGCGTTGAATGCATTTTTAAACAGTTTTTCTTCGCGCGCACAGAACTATAAAACTTCCCAACAATCGTGGCCCAGCAAATAACAATTCGACTTTATAAGCTCTTTACTGTGTTGGCGCACAGTCCGCGGAGTTCTTCAATGAAGAAAAAGAAAAATTCATATTTGTTGAACGCAGCTTCGTTTTTAAAACCCTCGCTTTTGTTGAATGACCTATCCCTTGAAACGGTCAAACATGTGTGGTCACCCTATTCTCATTTGATGACGCCGGGCTGTCGAGAGTGCTGCTTCGGAACGCTCTCTACTTCTCCGACCACTTCTGCGGAGTTCTTCCGGACGCGGCGACAATGATTTCAGCGCGCAAACATCACCTACACGCCGTTCATTATTACGAAGGCGGAATGCATTCTTGGAGTCCACTCCTTTGTTCAGAAAGAATATCTCGCGCTGTTGCAACATTTACGATCAAAAATAAACATTTTAAATGATTTTAAAGCGGTTCTTTCTATCTGACATACACCACTCTAAGTTATGAGTACATCATTTGATATAATGGATGAAATTTTTTGGCTTCACAAGTTGAAAGTATGGCAACGCCGCTTAGTTTTTCAATAAGTGCAATCCCGCCTTAATAATTATGAAAATAACAATTATAGTGTCTTTATTGAGCTTAGAGTTTTTAAAGACAAGCCCAAACTAACATTCCAAGATTCGAACGTGATATCTTGGGGCTGGAGCGCCTGCAACCGTAACCTCTGAGAACAGCCCTTAGATTTGGTTCCAATGTTTCTTTGCTTAATTCCATATTTCTCTGTATGAGTATATTTACCGTAAAGCATTCAAGAATACAGATGCGTTAACCTAAAATTTATTCCCTTAGAGACGGCAAAACTCTTTTGATAATGCTTCATTTACCATTTACTCTGCCTACAGCAGAGAAATTGATGATCATATGAGTGAGATTAGTGAAAACAGAGTAGTTGATGCGTGACTTGCTCTCTTTTCAGATACAATCTAAACATTTAAATTATTTTGAAAGTAATCTATGTTATTTGGCTCGTGAGTGGATCACACAATACAAGGGATAAAAAATTTTGATTCCATATGGTGGTAGTTTGGTAGTGTCGCATAGTCTCTAAACTAGTGGAACACCGCCGTGGTAATGATTTCTTTATTTGAAATGAGTGGTTTGCACTGTTGTCACATCGACGGGTACAATCAAAACATTTAAAATAAATTTTGAACGTGTTCCATGTTATTTTACGCGAACAGACCATTACATTGTGGGTGCTAATTGTAACGGAAGCGAAACTTTGGGCTCTCCGAGGTGGAAGTTCGGCAACGCCGCATAGTTTCCCCATAAGCGCAATCCCGCCCTCGTAATGATGAAAACAGAGTAGTTGTGACGCTAATGAGTTGGTCGAGTACACAAAATTGCGCCGGAAATAGCAAGGCAAAGGGTGTGGGGAGGGAATGGAAAGAGAAAGTGGGGAGAGAGGAATGTCGGTGATGCAGGGAGGCTGCGTGTCATTCTGCGGTCCATAGGTATGCGAAGGAAAGGGTGGAGCAATTTTCAACCTCATTTTATATTCGCACTCTTTAGAACGGGAAATCCAAATTAATAAAACACCTGTTTGTACACGTAACCTTTGAACTTTAGGCTGATGTTTTTTTGGGTCATTGTTGGGCAATCGCAACAACTACGGAGAGGTCTTTGTTATTCATGCTTCAATTATACTGGTGCATATGCTCATGAAGTATGAGAAATCGACGTTCGCCATCACAGCTCAGGAAAAATATAAGTTCATATGTATAAATATAGTTCATTCATATAAAAAAGTATCAAAATTAACACAAAAGTAACATATAAACGATAGAAGATTTATGGGAAAACTAATATTTCTATTTTACTTTTGATTAAATTATTATTTTATTTGAATTAAAAATGAAATCAAAGTAATTTTTTCTTACTTAACTTTTTTGTTTCTGTCATACAAAGGAAATTACGAAAATACCGATGTAGTAGAAAGAAAGAATGGTTTTATTGTTCTTGCACAACGTCCACTAATAAGATTAAAAAATTACGCTTATAGAACAGCACTATGAATTAACTATAAATGGCGAATATTTAGGATTAAGAAGCAATAGCAAACTGAAAAATATCTTAATTATGAACTACTACGTTCATATTGTTTCTAAAATGAGACTTTAGTATGAGTTTTATTTCTTTTTAATTACTAAAAATCGATATTTGAACTCGTGTTAATTACTTATTGGCATCATTGAATGATCATCTCCCTTTATCTCGTCCAAATACGTAATATTAGAAAAATGTTGGTGGTGTTATTTCTCTCAAGAGTCGATAAAAAATTCTACATTATTCACCTCACAAGCAAGTAATGAAGAATTATCACAGCATGATTAAAACGCTATGCCACTTAGCAACGTTATTCTGTAATAAATGGGAAGAAAAATATAGGGAAAGAGGAATACTGCGGTAAATCATTGAGTATGAGAGAGAGAAACATGTGAGGTTCGAAGGAAAGCAATATGGCCAACGGCGAAAGGAATGGCCCTTCTGAGGTTTGGCTAGAGGTCTGCCGAAATTCACGATGAGTGCTTCAGGAGATATGGTGAAAAACCTCTCGTGGTTTCCACGGTTCTTATTCCTCCCAATGGAACTAGCCACTAGATACCTTGGTCTCAGAAGGATCTTTAAGGATTAGGTGGAGAAAGGGAAATAAAATATACTACTCTGTGAGTAAGATTTATGAAGCGGAAAAGGGGCTAAACGAAGCAATTTCGGAGTGAGTTAAAGGTTAGAAATTGAAACGGGATAAGTGTTTTGTAATTGGATCGTTATCACAAGAGTTTTGCCATCTCAAAAGGAATAAGTGTTATGGTAATAATCTGTATTCTTGAATTATTTACAGTAGAAAGACTAATCCCAAGAAATTGGTCTTTAGCAAAGAAACACCGGAACCGAGGCCAAGGGTTGTTCTACTATTAAAGAAATAATCGAATAAAATTATGATATACGAGTATATGTAAATACTGGATAGGTTCCATGGGTCAGGACACCTTCCTTAGGTCCAGCATTCAGTAAAACGAGAAATGAGTGGCGTGAAATCAGAAAACTAAGAGGGAATATTAAAACGTTTCCAGTACAAAGAGTTTCTAACTTGGCTTCTATCTTTATACGAACTCTAAAATGTATATTCAAAACTTAAAATATCAGGATATTCAATATATACAAATAAATGCAGGGGGCAGTTAAAGAACATTTGAATCCTCTCCATTAGGAATTTCTGGCCTCTGGCAAACAAACATGCATTAACACATGCATATCTTTTTCTCATAAACATTTTAAGCGTGATGACCGTAAGTGTGTTCTATGATAAGTAAGGGAAGGAAAATGAGGACAGAATTATCATTCCCCAAAGTAACTTAAATCCCTAATAAACTCGTGCAGTATTGAATTAAAGACGTTCATGAGCAATAATTTTAGTAAAATTTTCAATGCAAAATACTCTAAATATAGTTACTTTTACTATACTATATACTTATACTATAAATATAGTGATTTTTTATATAGTAGAATCCCTTTGTATGTCTTTATCCTTTTTGCAGTTTTTTAGTCATGCGGTGCACATTTATTTTATTTGTGGAGAAGAATATTTTTCATCATTGCTATCCTTGATCAGAGAATATATTTTCTAAAAAAATGGTATGAGAGTTAAGTTAATGATGGTTCAAAATGAATCGCTGCCATGACATAAAGTTCTGTCATATTTATTCGTGGATGAAACCTTGAAAAACTCGATATATATATTTCCATGTAAAATCGACCTTATGCGGTAATGAACCTTTCATAAAATTAAGGATCATCAACAAAATATCTCATTTTATTTCCTGTTTATCGTGAGACTTTTATAGAGGCAAATTACAACGCAAAAAGATAATCGTATTTTTGGATGCTTCAAAGAGTTTTATCAGAGAAGGGCATAATTATGCTTGCGAGGGTCTCCCCATACTCGAACGAATAATTCCCACGAGGCAAAGGGCACTTTATTAAAATTTCGGTAAACATGTGGGTCTCATACGAATGGGAGGAAATTTCTCGTTTGATTGGCCATCTTCACGGGTCAAATCGCGGACAAAAACCGGCGGTTCATTATTTCCAAAATCGTCGGCCAAAGTTAACGAAGCGAAAAGACGGAGAACTCAAGTATCCCCCAGAGGGTGCGTAATTTAGCAAGAAAAGTTGACGATCGATTTCCGGGCATAAAAATGAAAAGGGGATTTTGTGAGGGCCATTCCGTAAAGGGCAAAGCGTGTGCTAAGGCGAGGTTATGGTGGAAGGTGAGTGCCGCCATTCAGTTTGTTTAACCGGCCATTATCGGACGCTCACGCTAAGACGTAATTGAGGAAGAAGGCGTGAATTCACGCAAAAATTACTTAACCTTAGGAAAATATGTTCCTATGAATTGCTAGCACGCCATAAACGGTAATGGTAAGTTTTCTGTCGCTTAATTGACGAGAATTGGCTTTCTTTGATCTAAAAGGCTGTGTACGGTATCCCTGTGTCTGATTTCCAAACATTTAGCCGAAGAAGATGTTGAGGCCTGAGGTTATTCATTTTTTTCTGAATGTTCGATAGTGCGTGCAATTGAAATCATTCGGAGCGGAAAATCTCTGTAAAGAATTATAATTATTGATGCAGTGATACTTGAGTTTGTTAACAGGTCATTCATATACCTGGAAAAATATTTTAACCGCATTTTCAATCAGGAGATAAGCTACCAGATGCCCTAAGCACAAAGATCAGACCTAAGTCCCCCGCTTTGAATTATGAGAGTTAAGGTTCGATTTTTTTCACGAAACATTTAAAAATGCAAGGCATGTAAAACTCAGTTGCTTCGCTGATGCAAAAATAAACAAAATATAGAATCATAAGCACTATTTCTATATATCATCATAAATTATGCATAGACTTTACATTATATAGTGATACTGATAACGTAGTATAATCAATAATATGTTATGTAGACTCATTTTTTGATGAAATTCTTTCCTGATTGGGATGGGGACATTTCTCTGATCTCGAGAGACTTCGATATTAATTATACAAGCCCGATCAACTTATAAGTTATTATTTACAATCACGAATATAATTTATGGTAGTATTTCCGTATTTAGCGATTCATGAAACCGACGAAAATCTCTAAACGATTTCATTTTACATATATAAATGTAACATTAAGGAAAGCTTCGGAAGTTGCTGATACATTGGTTAGCTTAGAATACTCTGATCGCTAAATCAGCTGCAATGTATCAGTCTTTAATTATCGATAGGTCGATTGAGATGTCAGCCGAGCTGTTGTAATGCAATGCTTTGATGTAACCACTTTTTTGAAGCTGAATACGAAAATAGTATGAGTAGAACGCAACGAGTAAAGCATGCCGAAAATCTGAGCTGGAACGTGTTTCATTGAATAAAATAGCTTTAAAAGTACTGCAATTACACATCACACACATTGCAATCGTAACATCCGTAAAGTTTATCTGAACACTTATCCCTTTTGAAATTCTCTCTTGGAGAGAATTCCTAAAAGTAAATGATTGGGATACTTTCGTCAGTGACTATCGCAAAACAATTATTTTGCCTGAATCCATCAAACCAATTCTGGTATTAGCTTCAAAGAATTATCAAATTAAAACAAAATATAATACAAAAGAAAATATAAAATTAAATATAAAAAATATAAAATTAAATATAAAAAATATGAAATTACATATAAAAAATATAAAATTAAATATAAAATTAATTATAAAAAAATATAAAATTAAATATAAAAAATATAAAATTAAATATAAAAAAATATAAAATTAAATATAAAAAATATAAAATTAAATATAAAAAATATAAAATTAAATATAAAAAAATATAAAATTAAATATAAAAAATATAAAATTAAATATAAAAAATATAAAATTAAATATAAAAAATATAAAATTAAATATAAAAAATATAAAATAAAGTACACGCTGCCCATTTGATCCTGGAAACACAAGAATAACAATTTGAAATTCTATCAAATAAATTATTGTTTCATAATGGTAAAACAAATAGAATGTTTGTTTTCCATGTCGATAAATGGTCGATAGAGTCTTCATTTTGAATTCACTCGTCTTTTTAGGTGAAAGCAACAGACGGAGTTCGAATTCCATCCTCGGATGAGCTTTACCCTTTGTCTCACTGTGAAATTAATACTCTACTCCTCCGCCAGATGGGCCCCAAACACGGATGAGAACTGCTCGCACCTCACCTCAACACGGAATTGAGGGAAACCACCATGTTTACATTACAGCAGAGGTTATCGAATGAGCTGCTTCTTCCTATATCGTATTCCATGATTTGTTTCACAAGATTCATTCTCTCAGAACAGCGGTGAAACACCTATCAATCAACGGACCGCACGAGAAATATTTTTCATGCTTACGGGTCGCAAATAGGAAAAAATTTATTAAATAAATAAATGCATGTATCTAAGTAAGTTATTACCCTGACGGATACTTTAAGTAACTGAGTAACGGAAATAAATATTTGATTAAAATATTTAAAAAATTTCGTTTTTACAACTTTTTTTAACTCCAAAATAGATTGAAAAAATTGGGAGATTACTTGGAAAATATGTGTAAACTATTCATTCATTTTACTTCTCTTTATATAGTGCTGTGATAATTAGGACCTGCGTCGTTTAAATACTTTATCGGTGCAAATATTTCGACCATCAAATTAAATTCCCTGCTATGAGCCTTGGTTTGTGGGTGAGTTCCCTTATGAGCACCAGAGCAGCCGCAGGCCGCATAAAAATATGGTCGAGGACAGCGTGCGGCCCACGGTCCACAGTATCACGCGTTTTTCTATTACTCCTCTTACAGAATTTTTCATCCGATTCCGATTTCAATCTCGATTTATAAACTTTGAGCACCTCTTGATATGCATACATGATCAAAAATATTAAATTCCTTTTCTAATACACTTTAAAAATATATCTTTCTTTGTCATAATTTTTGAAAATTTACTAAGTATAATTTTGAACGATAAGTAGATTGAATTTACAAGATGAAGCACTCGTAACGGAATTAGCTCTTAAACGATTTTTAACCTAATGTTTCGTCAGTCGGCGATGGTCTAAAATGGGATGTTAGTATACAGTAACAGTGAGAATTGAAGGTAAATTTCGAACCACAGAGGCTACGATATAAATGAAGCGAAGAAGGCTAGGTAAAAATCAATAACAAATTTATTTACTTTGTGAGGCACTTTTTTACGACTCGCAATTAATAAAAGGTTCGAAGAAATCTCCAATCTCCGAATTTGCCGGTAATTTGAGACTTTTCCGACCACTTTTTCATCAACAGCCTATTTAAATTTCTTTTCTTTTACTTACTAAATTAGTTTATATATTTCTGTTTTCGTTTTATAAAAACACATGCACTGTTTAGTTAATTTATGAGAATATATTTTTGTACCATCCACATTTTATACATTTTTAAACTCAATGTATAGCGTGCTCAAAACGAGGCTTTTTTAACTTGAAATAGAACATCACAATTGTTTCGTTGTTCACTTAGGACGCGACGAATTGAAAAGAGAAGAAAAACAATGAAAGAGTCCATATTAAAACGAGTTTGTAAAAGGCCGCACTTTCCCCATCAATTTCCTCTTTAGCGAAACTAAAACGAAATCCTTTTATTCCTCACAACAGGAAAATCGAGCGGCGTGAAAAAGGCAAAGCGATACATTGAGTTAATTACCGACTGGGTATTCGGGTCTGCAGCGGGTGTAATCGTTTTGTACCGACGTTGTTTCTCCATTTAGCGATTCCGTCGAGATGGCAGCCCAAACCAGACAAGGATTTAATACCGAGCTTTGCCACGGCGGTATATCTCTTCGGGAAAAACGAGAAACGGATAGGAAGGAGTTCATTCCGAGATAAACGAGATGAGTTTCGCGGCTTGCAGAGAGAGAGAGATGAGGAAAACGGAAAAAGCACTAATGTTTGTGAGACGGATGTGGCAGTGGGTGAAGAATAGCGACTGTTTAGGCTGTACACTGAAAAGGGAGGAAATTTATGAAGGGGTGTTCCATGTTCTCTGGTATTAAATACACCTTCAAGCGCTGACAAAACGCAGCGCTTACGTAATTACGAGGATGGATTCCTCATTGTTGCGCAAACAATGCAACGACAACGACGCAACATCTAGATGTGAGTCCGAAAGAACTGTTTTGCTACACCTCGGTTTGTCCTATTTTAAAATCATTTCTGCCTGTAAAAAAAAAACTAAAATGGCGTTAAAACTAATTAACTTCATTGGGTCATAGTTGTCAACAACTGCTGAAATACAAATAACATCTATTGTTATAACTTAAAGGAACAAATGAACCATCAGAAATTTAAATAAGAAAAAGAGCAGAGGTAGACAGAGTTAGAATTCTTCTTCAGTATTCCTTTTACCCTGTCGATGTTCTTTTAGAGAATGAAATACGTATTGGGTTTACTCATATTTTTGATGGCTTATCGGTTCTTTTAATTTATCATTCTTTCCATTAGTGGTACACTATATTATAACATCCATTATTTGATGAATTTATGTTTAATATTTCGATATAGGATTAAAGAAATCTATTTTAAATTTACTTTTGTCCTATTATCAGTCTTGTTCGTAGCTGTGAAGATATCGCGTACCTCATACACAACATAAAGGTTAGCTGAATAATAAAATTTTCCTTTTGCCCGGAAATGAATACTTCGACCTAAACTTGAGAAATGTGTTTGGAAAAAAAGGCGTTTTTCTTAGCAATTTTCAGTTAGCATATGTGATCTATTTGATCTCAGGGTTATAGTATTACGATGTACAATATAGAGTCAAATAATAATAAAATTACGGTACATAATAATATGTAATTGTACATGCATGAGAAAGAATCTATCCTTTTCGTATTTAATGTATTACAAGTTACTAGTGCGTTGTCTTAGAATGTGAAAAGAACTAACGCCTTTGCGCTTTACACTTTTACGTCATGAGTTAAAGAATTGTTATCGATTCAACTTTTCTTCATCCCTCCTGATATTATTAGAAATAGGGTGACCCGAGTCGGCATGTCTCCATTGACACCTCTCAGAACTCGGGGGTCCAAACTATTCCTCAAGAAGTTTTGAGGCAGGAGTTTTTCCCCTCTACGCACCCGAACATTGTATAGGGTTTTCCCATTGGAATCGGATAAAGAGTTTCCCTCCAACCTCTCGGGAAGGAAGGAAATGGAGAGAACGAGAAGAAAGAATTAAAAGACCCCGCAGTGTTCCCAAGCGAACGAAGTTGTGGAGTTTAATTAAAGAAAGCGATTCATCTTAATTTCCTCTTCCGTTCGCCACCACTCTCTCCACTCCTTTGATTTGAAGTTCACGCGGAAAGATCCGATTCCTTCCTGTTTTAATCCGATGCTAAAATTATGCTGAATTTACATTGGAATTAATCACTAAGTTCCGTCTGCTCAAGTATAGGATCTAAGCTCCTCTAATGATACGGTATTATTATGAATCAATTCGTTGTAGAAAGACTAAAAGACTGGTATCAACATTATTACAATAATATCTTACACCAGTATAATAAACAGCACTACACACAATAATAATTACATCATGAAATATTATTGACTATAACAGAACACAAATAACCTGATGATATGATACACTTTTGCAATACATATATCATTTATCTGCATCAATATATCATTACATTTCAAATAATCCTAGTTACAACAATATACAACTGATTGCAGTGTATTGTTGGATACTTATTGGATGTAGTTGCAATACCCTTGCAAATAATCCCACAAATCCAGCAAAGCAAGCGCTACCATAATTACACTTAAAATTACTCAAGTTATAACTAATTATTTATACAATGAATATCAACATACAGGGAGAGAGAAATTCATATACTACAGAGATCAATACCTATGAATAATTGTAAAACAGCCTTAAAATAATAACGGTATTCCATGTATTTTTATGTTTTCTTAATACTTTTTGAATAATTTGAAAGCCACATTAATCATCAATCCTCTTTCAAATTAAGTAAATAGATTATGAAAATACTGTGACGTACATATTATGCAAAGTAAGACAAGGATGTTCAATAATAGCCGAAAATACAAAAACGGCGTAAAAACATTCGAGTTGCAGCTTGCAAAATAGCCGGAGAAAAGTTATGATCCTGGGTCGTCATCCAATGGTCTATCTTTATACTCTCTTTTATCTCGAGGCGTAATATTTACCCAAAGTAACGCGATGGAAATGGGGATTCATGCGTGAAAAGCTTTGTGTAGGATACGATGTGTGTTTGGAAGATCGCACTGTAGATAATCATTTTGGCAATCTTTCAAGTCCTGAATAGGAAGACTAAGCCTCCCAAAACAAGAATGTTTTATGACCACGAAGCACTAAGGGACTGAAGACTACATGGATAATGAAATGCCTGCATAGCATTGAAAATTTAAGGAAATAAATTTACTCGAGAAAAACGTAGCTGACAAACATCCTGATCTTGGTTCGGTGTCAAAGTCAAAAAATTTATCGAAAAGTTTATTAAATATACTGGGGATATTGGCGAACGAATACTTAAACATTCACTAATTTGAATTTTTTGGTAAAATTTGCAACTTTAAAAAGTTTACATTATGAATCTTTATAGAAATCCAAACGTACTCTATTCTAAAGACGAGATCTGATTCTACTGCATTTCTGTAATGCTTTTTTTGGGGGGAAATTCACCACTGATTGGCTTCTCAGAAAATCACAGCTATAAAGCAACGGTTAGCTGGAAATTTATTTAAAGTTCTCGAGATACATCTTCAAGATTGAGAGAGTTGCAGTATTAACTCAGTGACTGAAGAAAAACCATTGATGGAATTCTTGTAAATAATATAAAATTCGAAATTAATTGCTTCGGCTCGATTTTACTAAAGTTAAAATAGAGGAACGAGATGATAAACTTTTGACATTCCGCACGAAATGAACAAAATTTAGAAATGATGTTTATTTGTGCAGCTGAACTACTGCATTTATCAACCGGATAGAACTAGTGGTCATTTGGATAGCAATTATTTGTAGAAATATAATTTCTGCGGAGGTTTCCGCAAATTACGGAGAATCAGATCTATAAATGGAAACTAAATTTCCCAATTCTTAACTTATGAAATACTGTATAACGTAGTGTTTTGCTACTGTGTTTCAACGCAGAAGCGTCGGCATCAAGAGATTTTACGAATAATTCGAAAGCAATAGCAAAATAGTGAAGTTTTCTGAGCTAATATTCATTCATATGTTGTATTTCTCTGCATGGCAATGAATACATGAATGCCTAATGAATCGCAGCCGTTTAAATGAATTAATTTGATGGAAATGTTCTCATCCTTACAAATCCATTTGGCTATAGAGAAACTGCATTCCTTCGGTGAATGACTGTTACGCTCTGATTGTATCATGAGTTGAATCGTGGCCTCAGAAATCCTGCTGCAACGCATCAGGATAATGATCGGGTAGAATTGACTGAAAAATTTGCAGGCTAACTTCTTTAGATTAAACCACTATCGCTTAATTTGAATGCTGTTTGCAAATACTCTTCTATTCAATTGATTGCATGAATACGGGGATGGAAATAAACCTTGATTCAGATATCAGAAGATGAGAGAGCAAATATGCTTTGCCGTTTCACACTTCACAAGTAGCAATTATGAGAATTACGTGAGTAAAGTGTTCTTTCGTGAAGATAAACGTAGTTATTTCAACATCGATAAGTGAAAGATTGATGTTAGAGTTTCCATCGAACACAAGGCACATACATAGTATTATTTCGAGAGAAAGACACCTTAAAATTTTCTATTTAAAATACCAAGTCTGTTTTAACCAATACATAAATCTCTTTGCCTCTAGTTTATCACTTTATTTAATTTGCTTTACTGACCGTAAGATTTGTAACTCTATCTTTCGCAAGGTTTTCATATGTAATTAATGATATGTATTTTAGTTTAGTAATGATATGTTTTTAGTTTATATGCAGAAGCTTTGAGTTAGCACTACTATAGGCTATATGTTATGTAGGGGTTCCGACTCAAATAACCATTTCATAGTGGAAATAAAATGTCTCTTCAATGTAATGAAGAATATTCTCAATACATCAGCAACATTATTAAAATCAATCAACTAAAATTTTGCATCGAATATGACTACACTAAAGGTATTTTTACATGATATCCAGCTGAATGAATCATACCTCCATTATAGACGCTATTATCTGCATTGAAATAGCTCCTGATTACGAAGTAGTTTGGTTGATGAATGTCACTTAATCCATCTCTAATTTAATGGATGCGCATGAGTTTTGAAGTCCCACATATCAGTCAAATTTCAATGACCAATTCCAACACAGAATATTAAATTATAAAATGTAAAATGTTCCTCGTAATCAGATAAACTTCACGAATGTTCTCCTTTCGAATTTTATTCCACCGAAATATTTAATTCGATTCATCCACTGGTACGAGAGGGAAATCGAATCGTCTCTTAATCCATTCACGCTCTGCCAAACGGTCATCGAATTCGCCAAAGCGATTCTTTATCCAATGACATGGACGAAACGACAAGTTTATACTAAAATTCCCGGAAAACGCTTGTCAAGTAATCTAAAACATGGACAGTTGTAACGTAAGGTCAAGAACTGTTGACCAATAAAACAACAATCGAAATCGACTTTGACTTTCCACGGTATGCAGAATGGCGATCATTTTCGGCTAGTTACAGCTCTTTTCTAGAAGAGTGAAATTTGGGAAATGGTTAAAGCAGAAATGCTAGTATATGAAAACAGAAACTGAAGACTTCCTCTTCACACGATTAGCGCTCAAACCATTGATATTCCCATAAATTTTAAAAGAGTAACTAAGGTAAAAACCTTAGAATCCATAGTGGAAGCATACACTTCCTGGAATATTATAACGAAGGAGGATATGTTTAACTTCATAAAAATTGCATGCTTTTATCAGCAAATTTCGACCACATTCCACTCTTCTATTGACATAGTTCGACCGTTCTCAATGTACGTATATACCTTCGTTATCTTCAGTTGACCTAAAGAAAACTACATCACTGCTCATTCCACTCTGTATTCCGTTTAAACATAAGTCATACATATTTCTTCTAAGCCTGTTCAATGTTAGTGAATTCTTCCCTTACATTATAATTCCTTAGATGTATTTATCGTCATCTCGCTCTGAGATTGGTGCTTCTTAGTTCTTGAGCTCGGTCTATTGTAAAGGTTGAGGTAAGGTATCCTATGGGACCGGGAATCGAACCCAGGATCTTCCATCATCCGGTAAACCATCCACCCCCAGTAGTTGGTTAAAGCAGGCTCCTTGATAGAGGATGACCCTTGGCTCGAATACTGGTTCTGTCAGACTTCCGTCGGAAGTCCGTTTCTCCTTGAGACTTTTAGGTATATTACGTTCATAACACTTAAAGTATTTTCGTACATCTTATGCTCATGAAATAAATTACGAATGACAGATCAAATTTTGTAGAAAGTCACTCATGAAAGTAAGAAAGAAACGATTATAAAATAAATAAGCGATGAAAATCGCAGGATTCACGTGCTTGAATGTAGAGTGAGAAAGATAGGTGAAAAGTCTGCCGTAGCCAGGGCTCGAACCCGGATCTCCCATTTTGGGGTGGTTTCTATATCGAAATAAATTACCTGTGCAGAACAATTTCTCCTTTAATTTCTGGAGCTGTGAAGGGGTTCGAGTCCCGGCTAGGGCAAACTAATCATCCATTCTCTCTCTTGAAATGAAATAGTTGGAAAATCAGAATTTCTTCTTAAAAATCCAATGCGTGCATAAAAAGAGAACATTCTTTGCTTCGAGTCCAGCGGTTCATCCATGAATCGTATTCCGGTTGAAGTACCTTAACGGCAGCTGAGAATTGAAGAATGTTGGAATGGCCCAAGGGCGATCAAGGGGTGAAGGACCGTTAAAAATATAGCCCCAGTCTAACTTCTCGCTATATTTTTCGCGGCGTCGAAATTGAGTTTCGCAAATTTTCTCGTTCGCGTCCCGGAATACCTTATCTCAATTCCCGGGGATGGAAATGGATGGATGATTCGATGCGAGGGAAAGGAGGGAAAGGCTTGAAGAAAAGGGAGTGAAGAAACGCAGGATAGCGAGCGAGGGAGGCGGATTAATTCTAATCCAGAACTGTGTTCGATTGGGAAAGAGAAAGGGAGGAAACTCACCGTTGAAAATAGGATAGAATTTTCGCCAGGTGCCTGGATTGGGAAGAATTGGAGTAAAATTTAAGCTATTTTTTCTGAACGCCGAATTCATTCATGGGTGGCTCTTTTTTGGAATATTTCGAACATGTCTTAAGTTCAACGAAATGGATCATTTCTAGAGAGAAGATATAAAGGGTAGCTTTCGCTCAATGTAGGGTAACGCTTATTCATCTATTCACTATTTAAACCATCTATAGGCGACAAAACCATCCCCGTATGTTCTACTCAGAGCTTATTTCTTACTCCTCGTTATGTATGTATTTAGTATTTTTATCTTGCTAATGGAGAGATTAAAGTTCTGCTGATTGTGACGAATGATATGGTAATTACACCGATATTATTTTTAACTGAATTTAATTTTAATCATCCAATTCGGAATAAAGAATCATTAAGAGAAATTTAACATAGTATTAATAGCAAATTCATGATTAACTCTAGAAGTAGCAGGAAGGAAGAGTTGTAACCTAAGGGGTACCTATGTTCCTTTGCAATTAAATCGTATTTCGATTTCTATTTCTTTTGCCGGAGAAGGAATAAATTACTATTACAACTGAAAATATTTTTTAGATTAATAAGGGTACAGGTAGGCTTTATTTCCGGTGGTGGTAGAGGAGGAAATGGAAAAATGAAGATCCCTGCCTGGTATTCACCAAGTCGGGAGGAAAACCTCTCCAAAAACACCTCCTAAAGGCAGTTCGTCATACACTGATTATCAAAATCTGCAAGAATGTTTTTTGATGCAAGCAAATTTATAAATAAAATTTCAATATTTCTCCTTGTAAAATTTCTCCTTCTAAATAAAATAGCCTAATAATAGGCTAAAAACGTAGCTCAATCGTTCGGTGTTTACATCCCCTGCCGCACGCCAAAAGGCGGCTTGTAGGGTATTTATGTAGATCGGATAGAAATAGTAAGTCCGAATAAAGGGGAATTAAATTTACGCAGACAGAAACAAATTAGCATGCAAATAAAATATTAAGTACGTAAAGTAAAACTGGTTAATGTCAACCTGTAAGAAATCATCGTCTTTAAGGTAAACCTCTTGATTTCGTAGTTTAATTCAATCGTTTGTAATTTAGGCTTTGTTCCAATTCCAATTTTATCTATAAATAAATCGGTTTCTCCCTTAAATTTTAACGCCCTTAATTGCAATGAACATGTCATCCTTATTTCATGCTACGTGAACAATTCAATTTGCCTAGTGTTCCCCTTTAAAGTGGGATTCCAAAATGACTTTTCACGATGGTGAGGAGAGGTAATGAGAAGGACGAGGTGAAAAATAACACTGCGTATGTGAATAAGAGATATGGATGATGGGAGGGATGGTAAGCTGCAGGAAATATGAAGATGTCCTGGAAAAGAGAATGTGAATCATTACGGTAGGAAAGGGTAGGAAAGGTAAGGGAAATCTTTGCCGAGAGGACGGAAACAGAAGGATATGGAGCTGAGAAGATAATTGATGTAATTAACTGGAAAGAGAAGTTCTGAGAAGTTTAGCTGTCGGAGATGTGATTTCCCTCGCTCCCTCGTGTGAGAGGAGAGGATGAATGCATATACTTTTAAATGCTGTGTTTTTTGGATCCTCTAGTATGGATGACACTCATCGAATTGACCCCTATTTGGAGGTCTTTGTTTAATCGAGAAGTTCTAGGTGGAATGAATTTTTAAGTTGTTTATCAATTGATTTTTAGCTCTATCTTTTAAAGTAGCAGGGTAGTAATTTTCTGTTTCTTCGTTTAGTAGTAGTATGGTTAAAAGTGATTCAGCAACTGAGGTCATTCCGCAAATATGGGCCGGTACCGGGAATCGAACCCGGGACCACTTTCATCAAAGGTGAACGCGCTTTCCACTTGTCTTTCTGGAGGTCTCATTTTTTACATGCTTCCGGAGTAACTTATAATTTTTGCTGTATTTACTCCTAAATTCCTTATAGCTAATTTTAATATTTAATATAGTTAATATTAATCATCCAGTATGTAAGCCACAATTCCTCCTTGACATCTATTTCCAAATTAGTAAAACTAAAAATCGATTCTCATAGAGAGAGAGGGTGGTAGTAATTATAAAAAGGAGTGTCAAAAATAAAATAAGGAATGTTGCCCCACTTCCTGCAAGTATTGCCCCCGTTCCCTTGGTAAGTTCGCCCGCCACTCGGAGAATTTCTACATCCGCCCCTGAACTAGATTGGTTCCTAGCACGGAGACCACGGAATTTCAATCTCGAAACGTTCCAAGTAACATCTCCCCTTCCTTATGATTTAATTCTTGGCCTTTTCCATTTCCCTTGCGCGGAAAATACTCTTAATCGTAAGAGGCTTTGAGCTATTCATCCCCGGTCTCCTAACGAGACAATTCTCCCCGTGTAGAATTATCGCTAAATGACTTACCCCCCCACTTTTTCCGAGACGCTCATGAGGTCCCCGGAATTTCAGCTGATTATCCTCAGCCTTTCATTTTTTAAGCTAATTGGGGAAAAGGAGGCGATAAATTAGCAGATATCGCGCACGGAACGAAGTGCGTTTCTTTTTTCTCGCCCGGGGAAGGATGCAAAGGGAAAGCGAAGGTTTTCGAGCATTGTACAAGGGCATAGGATTAAAACGTGTAAATTCGGGTTGAACGTAATTTCCCTTCTTTCCGGCGGAACTGAGTAATTGCCGCGTTGGTTTCCTCCGCTATGGAATTATCCTCCGACTCTTAACGAGCTTTTCTCTCATCCGGATTTCGCAAAGGCTATTTTGCGAGGTGGAAAGGCCCTTGAAGGAAATGTAATTTCGCGGTCTTAGTTAATATTCGCGTTTTCTATTCCGCGCCGAAGGTAATTCAATATTAATCTCACAAATTGGCGAATGCGCAAACCCGGAAAAAATGGTGGGTTCATTTTCGTCACCGAATTGCAGCTGTAATGAAATCGGTATTGGATTTTCGGGGTAAGACGTCATGTGGTAGAGGATGATTAAAATTAGACGGGTAAATGGAGAAAATTAATTATCATTCCTGACCAAAAGCTATGAATATAATTTTCATCGTGCGGAAGTCTAAATCCACGAGTTTTAATTCATTGCTTGTTGAGGAGTACCTTTCTTATTCAAGTTCACTCAAATTTAACGCCTGGAGGAGGCAGATTTTTAAAATTAATTTCACTAACGACTGATTTCTTTATAATTTAATTAATTATTCATCCATATTTAAACCTTATTCAGTCGCATTAATACCTGAAACAATCGTAGATGGAAGATTTTCCTAGATTTTTTTTATACCTTTATAAATAAAGTAGGTATGTTTAGGTTATATAGTAAAAGCAAGAAACGACCGAATTTTAGATAAATCTCACATTTTCATGGTCAACTCATGTTTTTGCTGTGTTGTTATACTACGTCCAATGTCATGAAGAGACCACGTAATTATAATGACTCCTGTATTTCTTACGGGATATAGGCGTGAACTGTTGCGACTTTCGTATAGAAAAAGAAAGTTGACGATTATTAATGTTGAAGAATTGCATCATTGAGTAAAATTAACTTCTGATAGAGCTGTACGGGAGTATTCTTTACGTTACGGGGGTATTACTTCTTTAGGAATACACGGGGCCATAAGATTTACGTGGTCTTTTCATAACGCTGGACGAAGTATGGATGGTACTATTTTGCATCGACCTAAGTCCATATTGTGAAAATATTTCGGCATCTTGCTTGTGCGTAATTGACTTACATTACTTTAGAATCGGTCCCCATGCATATATCATAATAATAATAAAACGTCTTTATTCGAGCGAGATTGAGATTGAATAGTCTCTTCTTACATCTAAGTCTTCTTCAATTTGTAAGAAAGAGATAGCAAAAAAAAAAGTGCACGGAAGAAATTTATATTGTGGGCTTAAAAACCTAGGATAGGAAAAATAGCCCACAGCAGGAAAACACCCCAGAAGAGGGTGTGAAAACCTGCGAAACCTACAGATAGATAAGAAACTGAAATTTATAGAAAAGGCTGGAATCAAAAAGTAAGGAACATATTTACACTTCAAACTGCATATAGAAATAATACATAATAGAATAACAGTTAATAAAAAGGAAAACATGAGATAAGAGATAAAAAACACTGAAAATACAGAATGTCATAAATAAAAATGGCAAAAAACCAGTATGAATACAGAAAAAATAAAAATAAAAAAAATCACTATCATTTAACAACTTCGTCAATGTTCAATATCATGGGGGAAACAAAAACTTTTCGGAAAAATATTTTCCCCCGGTGAAACATACGCGAAAATCATTAGTGATTCCTGACCGTTTTGCAACTGTTTACAAGGCGGTCAATAAAGCATGAAACTTCTTCGACGCCAACCTAAGTTTTTATACCGAAGCAATTATTTTATGATAATTACTAACCTTCGTCGAAATAAATATCGTTAACGCTCGCTGAATAATCGATGGGTTCCTTCACCCAGTTATCGATGTTACTGCCCGCGCATTAATATCCAATTATTCACCGTCAAATGGGCGCGTAATGGCGGACAACAAGCGCGGAGATTAACACACTAATTGTTGTCCGCCGATCGATGCAGTTCTTCCACATATTTTCAGACCACGCGTGATTGAATGCAACTTCGTGCATATTCACGCGTGCTACACCCGCGCTATATATACTTAGCAGGGCTGGAGCAATAGAGCTGATCTAATTAGGGAATGGATGAATTCTCCCCAAAAGGGCCTCTATATCACCGTTGTGCATCCGTTACGCATAAACAAACTAGATTAAATCCCCGAACACATTGGTAGGAATTATTAATCGATTCGGTAGCAGTTGAGTTCATCTAGGATATTAATTCCCTAGCACGCGTTTGGGTTTGTGCAATGTTTAATCTCCTCTATTTCAAAGGCCGGCTTCGACTAGGGAAAAAAACTATTTCCAAAAACCTCGATTTTCAACGAATTTCAATGAAAGGATTATGCGGGGATCCAATTATAGAATTCATCCGATCTTCGAGCAATTTTCGCCTGCCAAACGCCAATGGACGGCATGCAGGGTGTAAACATTAATGTGGTTGTATTCAAATTAACTTTTGCGTGTAAAATTCCGCGGAACGAAACTTGTTTGGGATCGCACTGTAAAAGTACTGCCTTTTTTGACAGTTTCCTGCCGAAGTAATTCACGGTTTTAAAGTTGTGAATAAAGAGCGAATACAACGGATAGAGCTTGCAGAGAGCTCTATTGTACCAAAAGAAAAGTTTTTGATTAGAGTATTTCACATGCACCGCTCTTTAGCTGATTTTATCTCTACCCAAATAAATTATTAAGCTTTGAAAGTGCATTTCGACACATCTCACATACCGTTTGATTTTCCCATGGTTGCTGTCTCATTTTGATATTTTAGATGCATCCATTGCTTGGCTTGCAAGTTATTGTATTCATTTTCTACATATCTAAAAAGATTAGCAATCAGGAAATTAAGAAGCACGCATCCACCCAGGCACAGGTATCTGAAAATTTGATGCACCAAAACTTATGTATTTAATTCTTTTAATTAAATTTAATATTTTAAGTCATTAACGGCGGACATTTTTCTTTGGTGGAAATAGAAAAAATTAAAATATTCACGCTGTAACATTGACTAGCTTTTGAAAATTTTTAAAATATCGAACGCTTCAGCGATCAAATAACTGAAATGTTTTACTTCCATTGCTGATTCCATTCCATTCCATTAATACTTCCATTTGCCTCACGATCACATGTTAACACTAGGCTTTACAGGTTAAGAACGTAGCTCATACCAATACTGATACAATACAAGCCTCCTTCCTCGTGGCTTTATATTGCGCGTTTGGTTGGTCATTACAGTGATAATATGAAAAATATTTCAACCAATATTTTTATCTATCTTTTATCCTCAATGAATTTTTCATTTTGATTACAAATACCACATTAAAAGGGGTCACTATATAAAGCAATGGGTTGTCGTCTATTCCTTCGATTATAGGAGAATCATTTATTTCTTTTTAAATCCTACCAAATATAACATAGATAGATATATGATAGGTATATAATAGATCCTTCCCAAAAAACAGATCCGACGAAAGAAGTGTCTTCTTTATCTCCTACTGAAGGCTTCCAGAAAAATCTTGAAGTACGTGTGCGGTAGAAGTGTATATCCTTATTATACTCGGAATCCTGCCGAACCTTTACGTCGAACTCGATTAAGAACAGCCCTTGCAAAGAATGTTCGTGAACGAAATCGTTTGGGCCAACGAAATCGGAATCCGAATCGCATATTAGAAGCAATATTTGAGCATTTGGAGAGATAATTTCAACGATATTCTAACAATGTATATGCATGAGCGTCTTGCGGAACATTCCTTTCTCTAGGGAATAGACCATCCACAAATAACTGAAGATTTAAAGCGTTATCTGAGCTGATCTGATACATAAGCAGATATAATACATAGATAAATTTTTATACATGTTATATTTGAGAATAGACATTTAAGAGAAGTTTTAGGTTGATTTAAAGTTCGTGATCTAAAAATCAGAACTATGTATTTACATGACGGTATACAAGTTAGTAATAGAGTGCGTCGAAAATGACAGCTGCCGTGGATGCTGGTTCCAAAAAGCCTTTAAACGTAAAATTAAAACTAGTTTATTTTACGCTGGGTAAGTATTAGCGCCATCTCTTTTGCGTTTTCTGAAATAAGCTTTCAATCGTGAGATTTTTTTCCGTTTGTAAATTTCTTTACTTTAGTTTTATTACGTATTACACTAATGATATTGAAGAAAGTGGAAAGTGCAAATCAGTAAACATAGAGGAATTCCTAATTAAAACAAAAACCAGCAAGGAGACGTTATAATCACATTAAATAGTTATTTATAAATTAAACAAAACAAGTTTCTTCAGGAAGAAATATATTCTATAAGATAAATATTTTAATAAAAATGTTATATTTTATATTCTCTTGATCAATATTTTAGGGTTATATTAGTATTTTGCAATTTAAACGTTCTCGTAAAGTTTAATTTGATAAAAGCTGAGTCCTAACTAGTTATTCATAATATAAACATCAAAGTTTCTTTTAGGAAAAATATATTTCTTAAGATAAATAATTTAATAAATCTTTTATTTTCTCGATCATTATTTTAGGGTTATATTACTAATTTGCAATTTAAAAGTTCTCCCAAAGTTTAATTTAATACAAGCTGAGTCCATATATTCAGCATTTCCACATCCATCGCTTTTTTCCCTTGGTCCCTTCAAAAACATAAGATATTAAATCTCTTGGGTTCTTGGACGGAAACACTTAAAGCAACCTTTGAAAATGTCTTCATGGTTCCTCCTCACAATTTCAAACAAATGCACAACTACAAAATAAGTACTAAAATACAACTTATATCGGTAATTCAGACGCGAGAGTATCCTACGTGTCGTTTTAGTAAGTTAGTCCGTATCTCAGAATTCCTCTCTAGGTGTATGGTCTTCTACATTCGCGATTTCTGTGTAATTATCTCTGTTGTGTACGGAAGACTTGGAAGCAAACTCGAAGTCAAAGTCCGAGGATTTGGAGTTTGCCAAGTTAGCTTTCAGTTGTGTATTAGGTGAGAAGGGAATTGGAGATGCTGTGTTTGAAGAGAACCGACAGAAGTTATAGGTATAGGGCTCAGTGCGTTATTGTGAAGCCGCAATCCTTTCAAATGCATACATTTTGTTTGAAAGTCAAATTACGTTGTTGCTTGTGCGCGAGAATGTTTTTCCAAGAAGAAAAATGGGTAAAGCAAGAGTAGCCCAAGAAAGCGATTAAGGATTTTTGATTAAATTAATGAAACACAGTAGACTTCCTATAAACCGATGTCCGTATCCTTGGGCTACGGTTCAACGAGTGACTTCATGAGCAAAAGGTTGATTCTATACATTTTCAAATACGATTCTTACAGAGACTGGGTTGAAATTCACATTATACACCCGTAACTTCATTATGTAAAAAGCATAATCTCTTCAATAGTCATCGCGATGGAAATATTTGAATCTGATTTCAAAATAGGTTAACAGGATTCTCTGATAAATTACAATATTTTAGTCCAGTTTATTTAAACTAATGGTTGGTTAATCTTTTTATGAAAATATGTATATCCCTATGGTTAGTTAATCTTTTTGTAAAAATATATCCCTTTGATTTAAGGATCATAGGCATTATTATGTGGTATTTTCGAAAATTTATTTGAGTAAGTAGTAATTTACAAGAGTATCTGGTCATGTCGTACGTGAGCCTCCGCTAAGAATCAAACCCAGGACCTCTTTCACAAAGTCAAATGAGTTACCCACTTGGCTATCGGGGGTCCTATATGTCTTTCACTTAGCGAATTATCCATATAAGTCTACTTCCTAACCTTTTGGGTTTGCCTTTTATGCATATCATTGAAGGATGAGCTTCTTATTTCTAATCAATACTACCCTATCTATTATATATCCCTATTATATTATTAAATAATTAACATCAATGAATGCTTTTATTATGCACGAAAATATATCCGCATTTAAAAAAAGCCCTTCCGAATGGAATATTTGTTAAAAATTACTCCCTTAAAGAAATATACAAATTCTGGTATTATTCCGATTTTTTTCATATCGACATTGCTGTAAAACATTAAATCCTTCTGCAGAGAGAAAGAACGTTCCTATCCGGAATTTCCTTTACTTATAATCAAGTCATATCGAACTGCATTCCTTCATCTTCCCATAGTATTACAGCCACTACGCGAGGGCCGTTTATTGATTATTTCGTCTCCAGGGAAACTTGTTTACGTTCTCCAAACATATGGTTCTTCCACCGGCCAACTCTCGCTTCTTGCCTAAATATCCTTAATTTATCGGCGAAAAAGATAGTATTTGACAACGCAATACGTTGAATTTTAGGTGAATTCCTCATGGATTACTATACCTATAGACAACGTCAATTCCCAGTCAAAAAGAAGCACAAGGGCTGCTTGAGAACAGCAGACATTATATACGAATTGAATCATCGATTGCCAGGTATGTGTAGACAGCCGATGGTTCTTAAGTTATGCTGCTTATATTTTTGAAATTATCTGATTGATAATAACGTTTTGGCTTTGTTCAGGATATTATGAAGATATTGATCTCCTCGAATAAATTATGATATACTAAATCTAACCAGAACAGCTACACATACAGCGACTGATATTATTTCAGTTTTATTATTAAAATTTTGGACTATTTTTTTATTGATTTTTAACTTAGATACCAATTCAAGATTTTTTCTGAATAAATTTTAACTTAAGAGGCAGTCTGTAAAAGGATCGTAAAATATTAATTTCTTTAAGAACGAATTCCCATCGAATCTTTCCTATAATTATGTCCAGTAATTCATTTATGAAAGTATTTTTAAAGTTTCCTATTTTTAAGATAGACTTGCTAATTTATCGATTTGAAACACCAAGCTGTAAAAATAGCTACTCTTTCACAATGCCTAAGTCATGAGTCTTATTTTACGCAACAGTACATACATTTATTACAACCGCCCATGAATTTCACTTGTATATGATGTATTATATTTAATTAAATTATTTTTGGAGATCAAATTTGAAACGTCGAACGATTCGAAAATCAAATCTCATGTATTTATAGAGGCAGAGTAAAATATAGTACAGCTTACATTAGAGATAAAGGTCCAAAGTAGCCGTATAAGATTAAAATAAACAAGAAATCGTAATTTAACCCAGGAAAATGGCTCTTTCCGACAGAGTGTCCTGAAGTTCCGGAATCAAGAAATGTTCGTATGCCACCAAATCCTATGTACCGGACCACCTACATGGACTACGGGTCCCGTATGCCAAAGACATATGAGGCTCCTCACGTATATTACCCTACTAGGCGAGCCTTCTCCAATGATCTTATTCAATTTGGAATGTATAGAGACACCACGTTAAACATCTGATGCTGAAGAGTAAAATTCTTGTGGTTTGTTATAACGAGAAGTCGTAGTGAATTATCATGTAATCTTATTTAAAGCTGTATACTTCATTAGTGAATAAACTTAAAATCCACTGGGAAATTTTCTTTAATTTATATATTTGAAACTGAATTGAAAGTGCTAATTCATGTATATTTAATTCTTACTTTACGTGAGCGTGAAGGAAACATGAATTCCAGTACATTGTTCCACTTATCTGAGAAATATGATATTATATTCTCAGAGATTATGAAAATATGTTATTTAAATGAACATTAAAACTATTAATACTTTCTTATGAGCTTTCTGATGTCTTTTAGTATGCTCCGCAACCACCATTTAATTAGAAATAGTTTGAATAATAATTCATCTTCTTCTAATTTGGCTTTCACTTCTTTAAATCCAAAATATTTATCCTCGCAAAAAGTGAAAATGCAGAGATTGAACCATTGACATCGCATAGTGTACAATTATCTGTTTATCAGTTACGTATTTACTGAATTAGTTATTTTATCATGTCTGTTTTCTTTGAGTAGACGACCAAATTACTCCATTCTTAGTTAGAAGTAAATCATATGTAGCTAAATAGTTAACATTGATATCTAAGTATCGAAAGCATTTAGTTAACCCTCGCCAATCAAAAATAGGGTAATTAGGGGTAAAAATAAAAAAGATAAACACATTGGGACTAGATTGTCAAAGGATAGAAAGGTCTGACGTTTGCCTAGCTATGCCATACCATACTATACCGAGATCGGTTCAACGATGTGACAAATAATCATTGAAAAAACATGGCACTCGAAGAAGAAAAATAAGAATCGTCCCCGGATTGTGGTTAGCGCTTTTTCTTTCAAAGGACCTCTATCTCTCTCTCGTATGCCTCAATAAAAGGAGTATGTCTCAGCCGGAGATTTTATGTGCTCATGCAAATTCATAGATTTTTTCTTAGACTGATTGGATGCAAATATCTTTCATGTTACCTTACATTACATCCTTGATTTGCTGATTTGTAAGCCTAATAATAGCTTATACACTTGAATTGAGTCGATTTGGGGAGATGTCGCTAAAAAGTTAACATGTTGATAGAAGGGAAATTTCGCTATAATTCACAAAAAATTGCTGAATTGGCAACATTAGCAATCGAATATTTGGTTTAGTTGGAAATCGATTTGATTAAATTGTGACTCGAGGTAGAGGTGGATCGCAAAAATATGAATATCGAATATTATTTACTCTAAATCAGAAAGCGGTCCCTGGTTCGATTCTGGTGGGAGTCATGATGTTGATCCAGCATCGTAAAAAAATTGAGAATCTATCCGAATTTATAGCTTTAGAATCACTTCCGAGTGACAAGAAAAGCCAAATATGGCGGCTTAGGAGTCGATACGCTGACCACTTGTCACCCACGGTGAATGCCATCTGGTTAGGCTTCATCCCTCAAAGGGAATGTCACGCCATGGAAAGTATTTCACTAATGAGTTTATACCTGAGAGATAGTTGTATTTGAACAAACGAAACCCATTCTGTACACGTACCATTACCCTTTGCCTAGTGGGCCCTTATCCGATACCTGAATCACATCCGCTCCTCTCTCATAAGAAAAACATAACAGAGAGCGGCGTGTCAAGATTTTTTCCGCAAACAACACGCCATTCTGCGAAGTTCGCATCTGCTCCAAGGGAAAGAATGACGCAGTTGAATCCCTTCCGGCGCAATTCCTCGGCAAACAAACCAAAAGAAAGGTGGCGTGTGAAAGATCACCGAGATATTTCCCATTTTGTGCAGAATTGCTCCTCCCACACACACTCATGCGTCACCTTTCTCTCGCGTAAAGATGAAAGAAGAGGAATAAAGAGTGGTGTGAGAGAGATTGAATGAAGAAAGGGAAAAAAACTAAAAAGACAGCGAAGAGAGAGGACTGCAGCAATAAGGGCTTATCTTTGTTTGCTACCCAAGATGTATAATAACCCAAGGATTTGTATAATCATATTAATAATTATTATTGTAGTCCTTTGGTGAGGTTGGGCCAGAATGGTCTCTCTTCCGCCTAATCTTTAATTGCATATAAATTGTGAGTAATTGCTAACTAGACATTGATCTAACTAACTAGACATTTTATCCATCTCTACCATGAATCTCCAGTAAATAGATAGTTTTGCGCTAATTAATTCCTGCAAATCACTGTATTGTTCAAAGTTTTGAACACCTTATAAATGGGCAATTTCTCAGTAATTTATCTCAACAAATTTTTTATTGCTCAAAGCTTTTTGTATTAACAGTATGGATTAAAAAGCGCTTGAAATTTTAAAACGTATCTCGATGTGAGGGAATTTCTAAGCTTTATGAGGTTGTGAAAAAGGAAATTAGTGAAAAAAAATCCTCTCCAGCCTTAACTTTATAAAAGGTGATTGAAGTTACAGGTAACTACAATTCTTTGTATGGATTTTGTACAATGCAATATTTATTCTACCTATTTTATCTCAGTTTTCGGAGCGTATTATCATTATTATTCCGTAAATATATGATAAGATGAAGTAACAGTGAAGAAATGTACTTATACACTTCTTAAGCTCAAAAGAGACAACTAAACGACTGGAATCCAATCAGATCCCATCAAACCGTAAATGTTACAATTTAAGATTGTCTTTCCAGAGGTTAATAACCAATTCAGAGCATGCATTCAGGGATAATCCTTCAGTTTCACCGTTTTTCATTAGTTTTAAATAGGCTTAGATCAACACATACTGCAAATCATTCTCCTCAGGGCCATGTTACACCTCAATGAGTCTTTCAAAACGCGGTGTCACAAAGACCACTTGCGTCCCTCTAGAATCGTCCATAAACGATGTTGTAGATGTAACGGACATCCCGAATCAACTAATATGGACAGAGGTGAGAAGGGCCATTGTGCGTCTGCAGTTTACACGAATGAGAAGATACGGAATTTCGCTTAACACGAGAGACTCCTCATTTTAGCCCAGATTCAGAGTGGATGTTTGGATAGCCAATGTTGGCAGACTCCTAATTGGTCCATATGTAACAGAGGGCGGAATTGTAGGTTCCCGGCGTGGATTCTCTGCAGCAAACCCTTGACGATTTAATTGATGATGTCCCACTTAACACGTGTGACATCGTACTTAAGATATTGACAGATGCGGCTCAGTCCATTCTGCACCACTTATGGTGATTGCTCTGAAAATTAGCTTGGTCCCCTTTGATTCGTACCTGTGACTATAAGGTGCACCATAGCAACTATAATGTGTGATGTAAACTCTGTTATACTTGCAACTTATGAGAAGAGTTGGAAGTTGGAAGCGTTTTTGTGCGTTCCCTGAAAACATGGGAAAAATTTCGACGCAACAGAATGATTCCTCATTTGCGTAAGTGGTGAGCTATTAGATTATAAGGTAATAACCTTTTCCTCGGAAAATTTTAAATGGTAAGAGATTCATAACCGAAATCCCCAGAAATTTATATCTCAAACTTAGTTAATAATCAAGTATTTCAAATTCCACGGTAAGTTTCAACTTATCTCGTACTTAGGAGAAAAGCATCAGTCATCAACATCACTGGTAATGTATATATTAGTAATGATTATATCCATTAATGACTTTGGCGGTAAGAATCTACATACAGATAATTATTAGTAGTAGTTTAATTCAGCTTAGTTTACAATCTTCTTTTAACACTGAGTAATAATTTCCCACAGAAATAGAAGAATGTGGCTAGTTTTGAAACTTGATTGAAAATAAACCTCAAAGTAAGCTAAATTACTCCTATATCGAGAAAATTCTTATTTAAAAAAGAAAATGAAACCCTCATACTCGCCTCGCACATCAGCTACCTGCCAGTAACCCAAAATATTCATAATACGTGGTGCATAATAAAATATTCAGAAGCCAAAATCGAAATCCTCCTTCAGTAAACCCAGCGACGGGGAATAAAGAGGAAAAAGGTATGGAAAGTGGATACGGTGGAAGAGCAGATAACATTCATAACAGGCGTGGGATTAACAGGCTGGTATTCCCTTTCGGAATGAGTTCCCTCATGCGCCCACGTGAGAATCTCGCTCTCCCTGTAAGCGGCACTTCTTTCTCAGGGGCGTTGCACCCACAACCCGCACATACTACATCCCGTCTCGCATCCTCCAGATAAGCACTTTCCCGTTGAATCACTCAGGTTTTTTGCGCCAGCTCTGCGCGTTCATTTCCCCTGTTTTCTGCGTCGGAAACGCTCACTCGGAGACCGGTCATCTCTTTCCGTGACCCTTCTCCAGTTCGCTCCCTTTCCCTTTGACGACCCTCAGGAAACCATCCTTTCGGTTCCCCTTTCACCCTTTTGGAACCGCAACCCTCCAATCCACGACAACAAAATGAAAAAGGGACTCGTTAATGTCTGCCGTAGTGTACGTTTGGTTTTCCGCCACGTCGCTGAAGAAGCTCTCGTTACCACAATTAGTAGGTCTCCCTCTCCGATTCGATTAAAAAGTTCCGTAATTAGTTGATTAGGTGTAATTTCCCTTATGTTTTTAACTCTGACGTTTTTGCTTTTAGTAGGTGTCTTAACCAGTCTTTCCCGTGAAATTTGGTCTTCAATTAACTGTAAGCTTGCGGGTGTTTTACTTCCATGCGGTATTTTTTCCTGAGCTTTAACCTAGGTTTTTAAACTCATTAATTAGTTTTCTTCTGTGAACTTTGTCCATTTTCTCTTTCTTTCAAATTTTATAGGACGATGGGTTAGATGTGAGAAGAGACTATCTAGCCTCAATCCTGCCCTAAGAAAGACATATTACTTTCAAATAATATATTCAGTGGATAGTACAATATATACTGTATAGCAGGGTTGGCTTATTGCCAGCTTCAATCGACTATGATACTTATAGTTCCACTGCGATTACTAAGATTATAATAGAAAACCTTTATGACTAATGGTCGTCTTTCCGATACTTCTGCATTTTTCAAACATACGTAACTTTACATCCCGTTTAATTCTATGTTGAAGAACAGTTAAGCTTAATATTTATGAAATATAAATTATTCGAAAATGAAGAATGTTTTCCATTACTATTCGTGATCAGCCAAACTTCCTTTAATAAGTCAACCGTGGTCGCCCTGATGACCACCCCATTTTGGAATATTAATCATGCCAGGGAGTCCTCATTCAGTGAGGACCTCAGATCCTAGCCCTGAATGGAGCAAATTTACTCGAATATCAGAGTGATGCGAATTTCTCTAAGAAAAAGTAAAAAAATAGAACTGCTTGTAAGGATAGATTTAAATATGGATGCGATGCTATAAATAAAGTACTTTCGATATCCAGTAATTCCACCCTGGAGGAGAGATTATACTAGCGAATTATATTAATTTTGCAACTAAGGTAACGATATGTAATAATAATCCATATGCCCAATTGGATTATTGGCCATATGTCCATATTAACCCAATATGGTTAAAATGTAAAGTGGATGCTGAAATTTTCAATAATTAAGATGGTAAACTAATATTCTTTAGGCATATTTATGAATCTTTGTCTTATTATGGAGAGAATTATAACTATGCAAAGTAGTTAGGAATTTTATCGTTGTAGAAAATCCCGGAGGAACCAATGTAGTGAAATATAATATAGTGATCATATTTAGTAGAAAGATGTTATAAACTAAATAGCGTAGATAGCATATGATAATCTAAACCAAAAATTCATTTGACAATTTTATCTATGGTCGTGATTCAGGAATCTCCATTTCCATTTCCAGTTTTATGTCTATATATATCTTTGACCTTTGTGGTGCTTGATCAGCTACTATATTTTATGAATTCTTATGCTGTTAATGGTTCTATTCTTTCTTTCTCGGCGTTTTATGGTTTTATGCAGCCATAAACCATGACCGACGTCCAATAGGTTTTCAAATCCTTTCTATAGAGTTATTCTCCGGCGGTTTTACAGTTCACAAAAACTTTTACATTCCCACAAAAATTCGTTCTTTAGCTCAAGTTCACTCGTATGTATCTTAAAGGAAATACAGAAATATTTATTTCAATCCCTTCCCTCATGCATGATTTATGTTAACTAATTCTTAGAGCGGTAAACTCTTCATTTCCTACTCGAATTTCTAATTTGACGATTTCATTGAACGTAAGCTCTTATCTTCAACGGAGAGGAAAAAATTCCGTTTATACATGTATAAGTATAAAAAGTATAATATCTATAAGTATAACATGCATAAGTATAATATCTATGAATGCCGTGAAGTGATATTGAGCTCTATCTCTTAACTTAGCATTCCAGAAAAAAAATTCTTGCGAGCAAATCAATTACCTCTGTAATTAGATTAACTCTTCCAAAAGGCAAAGTTAACGTCACAATAAATATGCTGCTGATGTATTTAATTGATTTCACTCTACAAAATTTATGATAAGCAGCCTTCTAATCGATTTCAATTTGATATATGGAAATATGAATTATAATCTACCAACCAGGAATTCATAAATAGCAAAAAATTCTTTATATCAAAATAGAACATACAAAATATTATAATTCCGTTAATAATAGTATTATTGATATCAAACAAAAAATATGAGCAAAAAAGGAAATATGAATTATAATCTACCGACCAGGAATTCATAAATAGCAAAAAATTCTTTATATCAAAATAGAATATACACAAAATTTTATAATTCCGTTAAAAATAGTATTATTGATATCAAACAAAAAGTATTAGTAAAAAAAGGAAATATGAATTATAATCTACCGACCAGGAATTCATAAATAGCAAAAAAATTCTTTATGTCAAAATAGAGCATACACAAAGTATTATAATTTCGTTAAAAATAGTATTATTCATATCAAACAAAAATATTAGCAAAAAATTCAACAAAATATTTTAAACGGAAAATATCATCGTCTATAACGTCAATATCAGAATTCATTCCTTTTCGTCAGCCATTCCTGTCACTGTTGAAATACCCAGGATCCATCAGTCCGGAACCCAATACTATTTCTATTTCAAATAAAAGAAAGGTATTTTTTCCTTTTAATTGGAAAAGTTCAGCTCTCGAATCGGTTGGACAATAGCCCTTGAAGGAAGGTCTCTTCTGCTTAATGCGGTCGATGTTAATTTGAACGGAAGCTGTTTGTTTTTGTGGCGACAGAAAGAGTCCTTCGAAAGGGTTAATTAACGGGAACAGAGATTCCCTCGAGATATCCGTTTTTTATCCAAAAGGAGTCGTTCGCTTTGGGATCGCAGTCGTTTTCGAGTCCTTAAATTACAAAGGACCTCTATCTCTCTCGTATGCCTCAATAAAAGGAGTATATCACAGCCGGAGACTTTATGTGCTCATGCAAATTCATAGATTTTTTCTTAGACTGATTGGATCCAAATATCTTTTATGTTACCTTACATTACATCCTTGATTTGCTGATCTGTGAGCCTAATAGTGGCTTATACACTTAAATTGAGTCGATTTGGGGATATGTCTCTAAAAAGTTAAGATGTTGATAGAAGGGAAATTTCGCAATAATTCACAAAAAAATCGCTGAATTGGCAACATTAGCTATCGAATATTTAGTTTAGTTGGAAATCGATTTGATTAAATTGTGACTCGAGGTAGAGGTGGATCGTAAAAATTTGAATATCGAATATTATTTACTCTAAAGCAGAATCAGAAGGTCTTTGGTTATTGTTTTCATTGTAGCAGTACGTAAATCGAAATAATACTATTTAAGAAACTTCTCGACCGATTTCTTCCAATTGCAAGATTTTCTGATGGAAAATTTGTCAATATTTTTATTAACTTTAGTATTACTAGTTAACTAAGTTACTGTTTGTACCTCATTTCTTTTAGATGCAACGCTCTCGATGCGTGCTATTACTGTTTGAGCGTGAGTTAGGCAACGATATTTGACTCCGAATCATCCCAGCGAATTCGATAATATATTCTTAACTATAATTTACACCGTCTCTTTTCTTATCCTTGATGTAAATTGAAGACATGAGAAAAGATTAATTCTAAAATTATTCTTGAAATTTAGGCGCACTCATGTAACGTCGTGAAAAAGCGAAAAAGTGAAAGTTTCCGTAGAAAAGCTGTTTACACGCCGGAGCTTCCTGGAGCTCATTATCAGTAGCTCTGTAATCAGCCGACCAAAATTAATTCGGAGCAGCTATTAGCGCCCATGTTACCGAGAAAAAGTTAAAATGTGTTTGCCTGTGTAAATAATGGTTTTAATTGTCACGGAATCGCTCAGAGGCTTTCCTTTGGAGCGGCTAATCTGCAAAATTTTTAAATAAATTACCCTGCTTCGTCTTCTCTGCAAAAATATTTCTGTCCTTCTGCGTTATCTTTGCCTTGCAAAAATTACAAATTTATGCATACGATTTGATATTTTACAAATAAAGTCTTTAGTTTTATGAAAACAATTTGGTGGATAAGATCAAAGGAAGTCTTTTAAGCTTAGTCTGGCTCATTAAAAATAATTCGGTGAATAAAATCAATGGAAATTTTTGACGCTTATTCTGGCTCATCATCAATATTTCTCATCTCAGTAGATTTCCAACACATATTCCCTACCCTTTAACAGCAGGACCCACCTATATCACCCAAGACTTTGTGCCTTTCTCTCGATTTTATTTCATCCTTCATTCTCCCTTGCTCATCATATCATCCCCTATCAATAACTGACTCACACCCTCCCTCAATCTTTAGCTCTACCTTTCGAAAGCATTTTCTCTATTCCCATCATTTCCTAGCATTTTTGCGGAGTCAACTTTTTTCTTTAGTCCAAGAAATGCTCATATCTCCAAGGCTTACACTTGTGATGGCCCCTTTCTCATACAACACGTTTCAAAACTGTCTAAAAGATGTAAACCAAGTTTATATTCAGCAATATGTGGTAGAAAACGCTTCAGATTGCAGGCGCACTTCACTGTAATCTAGAAGATGTTGCTATAAATTAATAATTCCATACGGAATTAAACGAGACTTAATCTGATGGTAATTCTTACTAGGAAGCTGATTTTAGAAGGTTGCAAGAAATGTAAAGTAATAAAAATTGGGAACAGATGGAAGTGTCGTACAGATGTGATGGAAATCGTACTCGATGATCCATAAAATGAGCCGGAACTCCTCACTGTCCAACGAGAGATGAATCAAGTTTAGTATCGAACAGCATGCGCTCACAGGTTACATAGGAGAGGTTTATCAGCCTAAATCTGCCTGGATAGTGATCATAAATAGAAAAATGCTTCAAAAATTAGCTTACGAGAGTCAGTCTCTTCAAATCTCAGTAAAAGTAATAGTAATAGTATTGTTAAAAGTACTTCGACATCTGAGGTCATTTTGCACGTGGGTTCCCTCAGGGATTCGAACCCGTGACTGCTTTCATCAAAGCCGAGCGTATTGCCTAAAAGGCTATCCGGGAGTCTCAGCCTAGTAAAAGTGTGGTATCTTCTTAGAAGAGGTGTCGAAGTATTTTTAACGCTTGTACTTAAAGTTACAAATCATTCAGAAACGGCTCAGGTAAGGAATTCTCATTATTATGGCTCATCGCCTGTAACACGTGATACTAATCTGAAGCTGTTTCTCTTAAAATTCTCTTCCTCTTAGACAATCTTAGAAAAAGGTATGGATGTTAAACATTAATTCATTTTTAAACGTAAAGAAAGCTTTTTCATCCTAAAATAATTCCTTTTAGTCGGCTTACTTTGTATGTGAATCAATTCTTTCAGCTTTGCTCAAGAATTTTATGATTGAAAATATAAAAATCATATCATATATTCTAGATTGCTTAGTTTCAGTCATTTATTACTCGTCCACATGCTGCAAACTTTATTTTTCCTATATTAAATGAAGCTGAAGTATTTTGATAAAATTATTAAAACTCATGAAAAAAGGAAAATTTTAAAATTTTCACGACGTTCTGTAAAAGTTATGGAAGTAAGAATGAAATATCTTTTTCGAAAGCGTTGAAAATATTCAGCCCTTTGACGCTCATGAGGAAATAAAGATGTAGACCTTTTCCAGTTACTTTATATATTTTATTGATTATGTAAGCAGGCCTTTCATTTACATGGTTTATATTTAAACGATATATGCCCAATTTAGATTGAAATATTGTAAAATGTATCCTTGAAGTATATATGATTGGCATGTAGTACTTAAAACCCAATGATTGCTATTTTTCATTAACCTTTCAATAATAATTTTTCCCATTGTTTCAATTGAAACATTTGCATAAGGATGTATATTATCTTATTACTTAAACAAAGAAGAATATAACAGCACCTTAGCACATACGAAGAAATGCGCTAAGATAGAAATTAATTTTTGCAATCAGTACTTTTATAAAATAAAAAAGCCGAAAACAAAGAAGCTTACATTTATGAAGGGTCATATCTTGCTATGTGTCTTCTTTATCTCTAGGATCTAGGAGCTTGTTCTTCATTCCATTTTTGTCTCCTTTTTACGATAAGAAAGTATTTCCGGATCGTGTTTCTGAATATTTTTACTCTGTCGCGACGAAACTGAGATGAGAAACAATATCTAAAGCGAGTTTATGGCACTACTATAAAAAGTTTCCGAAAGATTAAACGGAAAACTCCATCTTCGAGATTTCGGAGTTGTTTACCTTCTTTGTGAGATACATAGACGCAGTTTCTTATGGTAAGAGGGCTCTATGCATAAATTATCTCGGGTAGGTTTACTTACGTCTCGTCGCGACGTTCGCTGTAAATTTGAATATTTAACTTGAGCGAAAAGACTAAAATGTTGAATACTTCACATACAGGAGATTATTATTTTATCAATTTCATCCTTAAGAAATTTTAAAGCCACTACTCGTGCTGTAATGGGATGCAAAACAACATTATCGAGTTTGAAAATACCGCTCTTAAGCAGTAAAAGATTAATTTGAGTATTTAAATTCTATGAGATCAAAAATATGTTAATTACCTTGGTAATGATAAAGAGAACTTGTTACCCCGTGCGGATATTTCTCAAACGGTTATTGATACTTCATTTCCCCTCCCAAAACGAATACACAAACACCAAAAGAAATCTAGTAAACATAGATTCATATTCTGTATCAGTGTCTGTTTCGATGCATCTCGTTTCTATCGATAGATATCGTTAACTACACATCCAGTAATAAACTCTATGGGAAATTCAAATTATAACGATATAGAGATATCGATTTTTTGGACAATTAGTACACTTTTCATTAATTGGTCTGTATTTAGCAGAAAGCGGGAAACTTGCTCTTTAAAATGTTGTGTCATTTATGTGTTTTGATGGAGTGTAAAGGGAGAAAAACGCTGGACACCGAAAACGGATGTTTAGAAAAAATATATAAGGATTGGAGATTGCTAAAATGCAGCAGTGACATTTTCCAATTTTAGGACAAATTACTATAATTGGTAAGACTTACATTCCCTACCGTAATATCAGTATAAAATTTCAGAATATTCCTAGAAGTCAATTATACACATATAGTTCAGTATTCCTAACCATTATATGATAATTACGATTGATTAATTACTACCCTATTAAATCATCTCTTTGGATGAAAACATTATTTTTACCCTATTCTTCGTAAGATATTAGTTGTTTTGAAGACATATATTTTTAATTATAACATCATGTAATTCCTTAAATGACTTTTGATTAAAAGAATTTTATCAAATTTAACACACACACCACAATAAACAAAATCTAAATATGATAGAGAGGGAAGAATTGAAGGTTTTTATTTTTATATAAATACCATTTTCATATCCTTGAAAGTGAAAAGGATATTTTGTAACAAATGAACTTTGTAAATTGCAAATTTATATAATTGCACTTTGAATGAGAATATATCTTTGATATAGTAATCATGATTGAACATATACTTAAAACTTACAATTAATGGTGTAAAAGATAAGGACTTTTGAGCCTCTCTTTAGTTATTAACCATTCAATGTAACACCCCTTTTAGTCAGTTCATTGTTGAGAAGAGTTGGAAAACTTCAAAAGAGACATGCAAGTCCCTTAAGGAACTGTCAATATCCTCTTTTCCATCTATCTCAATCCTTTAACTGCCAGATTTAGAGCTGAAATAATCAATAGTTAACATGAGCCACAGCAGGAGAATATTTTTAGCTAATACTAACAATTATGTGCAAATATTATGGAATAATGATGAACTTGGGGACTATCTTACTAACATACAGCTATGACTAAGTTCCTTAAACCTGATGTATTCATCAAGGTCTTCAATAGACTCATTGATTTCTCCAGAAATTTATAGAGTCCCTAACAGGCAAAGAAATTATGTTCAATTCAGAAAATCCCAGCAACATTTTTGTACCTTATTCAATGCTGGTTGTTTTATCAAGTTGTGCATGTAACCTACCAAAACATTTTTTGCCTTAAGAAACATACAAAATTTAATGTTACAAGATGTTTGAATGTGTGCTTTTAGCACTGGCACATTGCTCCCTTGAAGCATCAAAAGAATGTGAAATACATATGTCATTGCTTTACTGTATGATACAAGTAAATTTTTATGAATCATCATCTGCAGGTGCTGACAATGGTGAATTTTAGCTTATAGCAGCTTTTGTTCTCATATCACTTGAGTATCATTAAAGATGTTATTAAACATTATGTGCATAAGGAAAGGTTCCATTGGAACATTGTATCTAACTAGGTACATTTTTCCCAGATATTAAAGGTGCTGAAAATTTAGTTTTAGGATGAATTCCTATCATTAGATGTCCTACTTAATGCCTTAGTGTAAAATGAAATCATCTCTAATCCATCTTTGGGCAGTGAGGAAGGAGCTACATCAAATTAGCCATTTCAACTAAAAAGTTAGCTAAACTTTCTTAGAGTTGGTTGATATTTATTAGAAGTTGATGAATTTCACTTTATTTTATGAATTTGATGATATTCTTATAGTATTTGACTATCTCATATCATTTTTTGAATGTAACATTATGATAATCACACAATTAGTGATGTAGTAGTATGAAAATCATCACAAAATCATGCTATTTTAATGTGCTATTAAACTGAGAAAGTCTATTGAAGGATTGTGAAATCATAATATTCTTCATATCCTTTAAATAGAATCAACATTTAATGATTCACTGGCATTCTTCTTGAGGCTTTGATCTAATTAATAAATAATAAACTTATTCCCTTCAAAGCAATGAAAATTATGTTTTCTCCTGATACTTTTAAGTAAATTTCCAAGATTATACTCATGCTAATTTGCATTTGAATATCATATTTAATTGCAATTTAAAAGAAGATTCAATCTCATATATTAGATAGGTTTTTGAAGCATGGTATGCTACTTCTAAATCCTCAGGTACAAAGTGTATGTTGAGTATTTTCTAAATAAACTTCTCTTGGAGTAGCAGTAGTTGTAGTATTGTTAAAAGTGACAGACAGATGCGGTCATTTCATGCATATAGGTTCCCATCAGGAATCAAATGCAGGTTTACTTTTACCAAAGGTGAATGAGCAGCCCCATTGATCCTGTTCCTTACCTGATAGCCCAAAACTTAGAAAAATACCATCTAATTCCATTATATTGTCTTTAAATTAATGCCGGCAAATAAAAATTATCAAAAACGCTTAAAAAAAAGAAATCACCAAGTGTTTTATTCCATTATATCAGAATTCTATCCTACAAATATCAATCCAAACAATATGCTGTTATCTCAGAAAAGTATAGCTCAGGTTCTAAATGTTGTAAAGTGAATTCAGTTTCGTTATGTAATAGGATTAATATTGGTGTCTGAGTGGACTATGAAAATCAATTACAAAATTATATTTCTCATAGATGATTCCTTGTAGCATTTTGAATTGTTTTAGCCTAATCATTTCCACAAATGAAATGACAAGTATTTTTGTCCTCCAGTGAGACTTTTTAAAGCTTAAATGCAAAAAAAATTGAAAATAAACAATTTAATTCATATTATAGAAGTAATGAATTTAATTCATAAGAAACATTTTAATAACCTGAATTTCCTTTGATGAGTTTATATAAGGATCCAAGAAGCTATTGAAAATTAAGAGTTTATCATTACTAAGTGGCACTTTTAAATCATTCTATGTACTTTATTTTTAAAATTATTAACTAGTTATATTATTTAGAGCTCTTCCATCAATCCTCTAGGCTTTGTTCCAAAGGAAATCAGGCACTAGTCTGCACATTGTGCATTTACAACTTCTCCTTTTTAATTGTGAGAATTTGTGAGGTTTATGATAATTTGACATTTATTGTTATCATTCATTTACAATATATAAACTATTTTACTGGTAATGGTGCTTGTTTCCATTATAAGCCTTGAATGACTTCTTTGATATCAAATGAGTATCATATGGAACCAAAATCAAAGATACAAGAATGGACATACACCATGAATGATATATGATTATCAATGAAAGAGGCAGAAATCTTTCAGACACATGTAACAAATTAGCTTTCTCCTTGTACATGTCAAAAATTAATACAGTAAATGAGTGAAAACTCTAGTTTCACACTAGCCACAAGCTCATCCAATTTAAAGAAGGTGGTTGTGATAATATTGTCTCGCTTTCGAAAAATTCCTCTACAATGCCTTTTATTCATTATATATATTTTGAAATTAACCTCTTAATTAATCTGTTTGAATTTATAGATAATGGCAAAAAATTTAAGACATCATTTCTTATATAAAAATCAAAAAATGTTTATCAAATACTATTTATTACAAATATTGACATATCCCACTAAAAGAAAAGATGATACCCTCTTGAATCCTTGTGATTGACATCTTCAGCAAGCTGTATCATATTTATATAAATTAAAAGTATCCTTGCTATTTGGAAATGAGTTTTTAATAATCACTTTAATTGAGGTTACAATTATTTAGTCAATTTCCTATTGTGTCATTCAGTTTATAACTGTAAAGTTAAAGGAAATGAATTGATCTTCTGAGAAAGATTGCTGCATAAAATTGACCTTCATATATTAAGAATATCTTAAGCAGTTAAATCAATGTCAGTAATTTTGGATTGAATCAAGTTAACTGGAAGATTATAGATATCAATTTTCTCAATTTAGATGATCAGGTACAAGGTTCAATTCACAGAAATATATGTAGCTTATATTACATTGGAGTTACTTTTCATGCTGAAACTGTATATGATAAAGGAAGCAACTTAATGCCATGAATGTTAATTTTCTATAAATAAATACACTAACCATGTATTTCATTGAAATATGTAAGAATTTTATAGATATCTATCTCCTTCTAACCATGGATATTTTCAAGGGTGGCTTATGATGTTTAAGAGAACTGAGTAGTTTGAGAGAAGGGAAAGTATGATTTCCTGGATAGGTAAAAAAGTTAGATTATGCACAGCTACATGAACTATTTTTAGATTAAATATGATAAAGTATCTAAAGCAATAACATACAACCATTGTCATGCTATTTAAAAAGAATAGATAGTACAATTCTGTGTCTATTCCGATTTTAATTACATTTTGGGTTTGACTTATCTAGCACGTAGATAGAAAAATTTCTATTCTCTCAGATTCCCCAAACCCCTCATATGGTTAAATCCTAGTTATATCCTTGCCTTCATCTCTTAAATTGCCACAACAAATATAATAAATTCATAGCATAATAAACCCAGTATTAATCAAATAAAAGATAGATCTCTGAATACAGTATCTTAAATGAGAGATTTCTGTTTTTTTTTAAAAGGACTGCTCACCCTTTGATATATGAAAGACACCAAGTAACACATGAAAGTGTATATCTTGCTTTGATGGAAGAATTGAGCAGAAAATCTAGTATGACCTCATCTACTCTTTAGACTGTTTTATTATCACATAGATTACAACTTCATGATATTCATTACAGAGAAAAGTAATGTAAAAGCTATCCATACTAGAAAATGATCATTATGTTTGATTACTTTACTTTATCTGAAAAATATGAGATTTACATTTTTATATCAATTTGTCTGGTCCATTCCCTTGAGCATGCACACACTGTAAAAATTTCTCCCAATAATATGAGAAATGAAAAATTATATGCTGACAAATGCATGTGATCTTCATTATCATTCATTCATTTCCATTAAAGCATTGACTCAGAAATACAAGGAAATTCTTATGTAAGGTAGGTTGAATTATAAGATAGGTTGAATTATTCAGCATACTATGAAAGAAAATTTTCTGATCACATCTCTGAGTATTCTTAATAAGAATCAACTATCTTCAGATACTGTATGAAGTGCCTTTGATATTAAATGGTAATGAATTTAGTATTTACTGAATTGAAATGATGATTATTTGTTTGAGTTGAAAGATATATAATGAATCTAAATGCATGGTTACAAATAATGATAGTCTAAGCTGTCTTCCAAACCAATAAATGATTCATTGAAGTTAAAGAGGGTCGTGATATTATTCAGATACTCTATATGATGAGGATATTAAATTCTTACAAGGTCTTAATTAGCTGATCTATTCATTATGTCATATCTAACATTTTGGTTTTAATATGGACGTGGCTATTGTTTACATTGTATTTTATTTAGTAGATTTTAAAGGTAAATTGCAGTACATATCATCAAAATAAAAATTCCAAATTAATCAACAGAGTATTCACATTATTTTACTGTATGAATAAAACAAGTCCTCATGATACAAATGAAGCACTTTAAACTAGTTTTTTTTTGTGAGTCTGTCTTTTCTACTTAATTCTTTCATTATGTGATTTTTCATTGTCAGTAATTCATGCTGTTGTAGAATGTGCTAAATTTTTAACATCCTAAAGTAGATACGTTTCATCAAGACGCACTATATCGCAGCCTATAAGTAGGATAATCCTACATTGGAATTTTGAAATTTTCTGCAATATGATTGTGCAGTTATTCCTCAATAAACAATGAGTCATAAAAGCATTACTGTTTTATATTGAATATGATAAAGGCAGAGGCTTAGTATGTATATGCTTATGCTTACATGTATTTTTACTACAGAAGACAGAAGAATTAATTTGAAAAATGTTTCAAAAATACATATTCATACTAAATACTAAAATCCTCAGCCCTATACATAAACACCATTAATTACATGATTTTGAATGTAGTAAACTATTAAGCATTCTTTGACAAGAAATAAGGATATGTTTTGGTTATTCATTCCATGGTTCTATCAATGATTGTATTTTTTCAAATCTCCCTTAGGCAGTTCAAAATAAATTTTATAGCTATGTCATTTTTAGCGATAGGTATATAATCTCTTACATCTGTCTCATCTAGTTTAAACAGTTAGGTGTCTGTTGTAGCCTATTTTAAGTCAGCAGCTTTAAATTTCACGAAAATTAAACTATTATCTTTGCAATGTAAACATCGATGATAATGGTTTATGAGGAATGCTAGAAACAGTTGTCTGTTTATTCAATAGATACAAAAAATCTTTCATAAGGACAGCATATTTTTCAAGAGTTTCCTTCTGGCGTTTTTAGTTTCAATTCAAAGTTTTCTATTATGTTTGAACAGAGGTTAGAAACCGAAAGATCCAATTCAAAACTCATTGATAGGGATCAGAGCGGAAGTGTTGTTTGCATTTAGGTGATTCAATTGGGTATGGGATTAACACTACTCCTACATATAGTCTGACTGCATGTCATGATAAGATTTTAGCGATAGATTAGATCCATCTATCCTTTTCTATTTAGTGAAGTATCTCTCATTATTTGCATTGTTGAAGGGTATTATAAAACTGAGATAATTTTTGCCTTTATGGACTTGATTACAAAATTATGAGAATTTTCAAAGGAGGCACCAATTGGGAATGAACAAAAAGTGTTTTATCCCTCATTTTGTCTTGTGTTCTATTTTTTTCATTTTTGTGTTCTTTTAGCCATAGTTTTCTGTGATTATGTGTGTATGTATTGGTGTTACTGTGTTATTTTTAAAAGATTTAACTTTAAATTTACTGTCTAAAATTAATTGATGAGTATTTTACGTCAGTATGGTTGTTGTCTGTTTATTGTTAGTGATGTTGCAAGTAGCTTTGGACTACTTAATTGGTAACTCTGGTGAATAAGAAAACCTTTCATTGTGGCTCTATGTTGTACCGCTGTGTCATTGTGAAATCAAATATCGTAATTCAATGGTGAGCGTGTTTGTCTTTAACTGTGGAAAGCATGTGTAACTGTAATTTTTGAAAACAAGAACAGGAATCTGTCATCTGTGAAAGCTTTTTCATGGAAAATCGCATTTAAAATCATTGCCAATTTATAATAAACATTTAGATTTTCCATCCTTTATAACTCAACTATCATAAATGTATTTTATTTACGAATTATTAAAAAAATATATTCTTTTCTGTAGGATCTGACATTGTGGTGTAAGTTAACTATGAATGACTTTTATTTAAATATGTATCATTATTCGGAATAAAATTTTTGTACTTCCCTGCCATTTTAGAGATTTCCGAAATATCTCACTTTCACATTTTTTAATGGCGTAAATCATTTGGTATATGTATTTCAAAGCCTCATTTGATTACGTGTCCAAAGAGAGAACTATCATTAATTTAAAGTATCACTCTTTGAAAAAAACTCTCTGAAAATAACTTTCCCAAACAATTCCTTAAAAATAATATAAAGCCGTTATTTGGGTTTGATTTTCATCTCTACCTTTACGCTCAAATATTCCTTCATTGGTATTAATGCCGGTAGAAGTACTGGTTTTAGTTCGCTCAAGATAATTTTTGTCGGTATATTTGCAATTAAGAGTCCAGTTACACGTGCTTTCAAAATGCTTACTATCCACTTCTCTGATAAACATGTCTTTCACTTTCGACTGTCAATTGCCTAAATGTGCTTACACTTTGCTTTTCTCTCTTTCTCTCTCTCTCTCTAACTCTCTGCTTACCCTTAACCATACCCGTATGTCCTACGTTACCATTAAACCTTAATTCCTGCTCGTTTGAACTACCTTTCCCTTATCCTAACGTTTACCGACAGGCCAATCGAGGGCCCGTCACTGCTCAGGTAAGACGATCGACTATCGAGAAATGTCTCCTTCGTATTTTCTGTCATATCTTTTCTTTCGATTGGCCGGCATTTGACTTGCGCTTGTATTAAGCTCGATCGAGCGTAGCTGTTCTCATAGACGTGCGCTTAATGGTGATAACGCTTCATGTATTGCTTAGATGTTAGATTAATTTAGCTTAGAATTTTAATCCTCTTTATGTCCGATTGAGGGATATGATGATTTCTTGGATGATTTCTTTAGGGTAGATTAGTCATGGTAATCTGAAAGTTGATTGTTTATCTTTAAGATGCCGTATGTGTTTTTCCTTGGAAGATTCGTTTAATCTTTGAGTATGTTGTATGAGGGCTGGTTTAAGATGTTTAGCAATGTTGATTTTCTGTGTTTTTGAATGACATGATTACGCAGAATTTGAATGGCGTGCATTTTGTTTTTGTGTTCGTCAACCTAATATTGCTATACGTAGAACCCTCAATTTAAAACGACATTACTCTAAATTATCGTCAGTTAGAAAAAAAATTCTCGACAAAAATAATCCACAATTCCTTCAAAATAACGTAATGGTCGTTATTCTGGTTTGATATTCATCTCGACTGTAGAATTTTGATGTCCAAATTCACCAAAAGTTCTAAATCCGACTAACGTCAGTCGTGTTGAACGCTAAGAGTTTGAATTGATTTTGTAGGTCTACATTAGTTCCATAGTGTTGGCGCTCTCGGAGAGTCCGGTTCTGTAGCTTGTGGCTCCTAGCGGAAGCAGCAGCAACTCCGCTCTTATTCTAACTCCAAGGGAATGAGCGCTAAAGTATGGATTTACTTTATAAAATTCGAGCTAAATACCATATCTGGGAAATTGTTCGTTAATGAAAGTTATTATCTCGAGAGAATATTCGATTAGGAGATGGATAATGTCAATCAAGTTGGAAATGCTTCTTTTGGTGATTTATTTAAAATAAATTATTTAGGACAAGGTGTAGTTCAGCTTCTTGGTCATTAATTGAGTCGAATATCGCACAAACGAATAGAAGTGGAATGAATATAATTTGATTTTTGATTCTGTTGTGTAAGTTTAATCAAATACTAATTCTGCGTTGATGGGAAGTGTGAATACTCTCCGGGAATGAATCACCGAGGAAAGTACTGCATTTTTTAAAAATAAAATTACTTTAATATTAGGGTTATCATTCAATCAAATAGAGCAGTTAAGTGCTGGTTAAATATATTAAAGACAACGAATGATCATAAAAATTTATGGAGGAAATCCCAAATTCTTTTCACAATGAAATCCCACTGATTTCTATACGAAATTCCATTTCTTTTGCTGCAAATATTCTAATTGGTAACAAGGTGTTAATTATCTTATCAATTGTCAAGCCTAGCATTTGAAACAATTTGATAAAATATGAAGAAGGATATGCGAGCCAAACAGTTCCGCTTATACATCGACGAAATGGTGTTTTCCTCCCATTCTCCTGAGTAATTACTAATCAGCATATTTATTTCTTAGAAATCTTTACTGGGGGTATAATTATTTTAACATTATATTTCCTTAAATAGTATATATGATCATTTAAAAGATATATGAAATTGTTGGGTCCATTCACCAATGTATTGCAGGGCGTTAATCAACCACTTTGCTTAAGTGAACTTCTTTGAATTATTATCATCGTAAAGGAAGGACGGCTTTAGGGTCCTAAACCTTGCATAACTTAACTGAAGGCGTAAAACCTTCCGTAGTAAATATTAAGCAGATCCTTGTAATTCCTAGTCATTGCCTCCAGGGAGTGTCCCGAGAGATATTTTACTTTCACGAATCCCTGTCTCATCCTTCTTGTCTGGTATATTTGGGAACCGACCTCTCTCTCTTTAGATCCCTCTGTCCCTTTTGTAAGACCCAAGGTATCTCACATTTCCAAATAACTATGCGAAGGACAGATTTGGCTTATTCAAGTTCGGACGAATCATAATCCCGGTTCCTAGGACATCTGGTGCTCACTTTAGGTTTGTTTGAGATCAATTCAAGAATATTGGCTGCAAAAGTGTGTTTGATTCCTTTCATAATTTCAATTGGACATATATTTTGTGACATAATCCTTAATAGATTGTTCATATCGTAGCAAAAATGTTTTGAAACAGTCATTCAACGAAAAACTAACAAAATATATTTACGTCTTAGATGAACAAAATGAAACCCATGGAAAATTTTATGTATTACATGAAATGTAAAATTTTTGACACAAAATTTAATATTGGTATTATTATAGTTATCAACACGGTATTGGATATAAATTACTGTACTTATTATGATGTTTCCGATTTTAGTTGGATATATGTTCACAATTTTCCTTTTTTTAGTTTGATCGATTAGTTAGTATAGTCCAAAATGATTTTTAATAAATATTGATCATGGCTTAGCATTCTGAAAATTATGCATCTCCAGACTAAGTTATCGAATAAAATATCAAAAACTGTATATAATCTAGTGATAGGCTTTACGATCGTAGTAGGAAGTGATGAGACAAAATGCGGACGGTAGTTGTAGAAGACGCTCCTTTTCTTTTCCTCAATTCATGAGTATAATTTATAACGTAGACTATTCATAAAGTAATTCGTAAATAGAAATGTATTTTGCACGGATCCGGTGGGATGATTCTAGAAGACTCGCTCTGATATTAATAATATGAGTATAAGCGTTAAAACGCTTTTGTCAAACTTTTCTTTCTTTTCAACTACTTCTCGATAGGTCTTCCTATCATCTTAGTAACGCATTACATCATTCAGAAAATTTACTACAAAATCTTTAGCTTAAATCTGGACGAATATTTTTTTAGACGATGAGGTGATGTCGTTACGTGTAAATAAGTAGTGCTTCTTAAATTAATTTTTACGATTAAAATTTTTTTATGTGTTTTGGGGATATATAAATTTAGATATATTGCTTAAATTTTTCCTATAGATTTATCTGCTTTAATGTGCGAAACATTTTCCTTCACGTTAATATCATAGAAATTTGAGAAGCGAAAAATTTCTAATACAATTCCTAAATCATTAACAATTAATAATATTATCCTTTTCTAACTTGATTCCGGTTTAAATATCTTAAGTTTAACTAAAGTAAGGTAAAGTAAATACTTTAAGTTTATATGAGTTATTTAAGTACATTTTATATTATGAATAAAAATTTATATTTATAACTTTTCATCGACTCTGTAAGATCTTAAATTAATTTATATATTTTTAAATAATTTTCAATGAAGAACTGAAAAAAGGTTAATAATACAATATCACTAATATTTTATCATGAATATTTTCCTTATGACATTTTATGATGTTCTGAAAAATTGTTATTGCTTTCTTTTGCATTTTAGATAAGTGGCTTTATCAATGTAGTCGATAAGTTACATTTTTGCTAGACCAAAATCATATGGATGGTGCATGCTTTTGAATATATATTTTATGTTTCACTTGCCAACAGCAAATACGAAACTAATTTTCCTCCGTTTTTTCTTTTTTAGGTAAGTGATTCAGCAAATATATCTGCCTTGTTTACTAACAGTTCTTCGTTAATGATGCCCATGTAAACGTAAGTGATTTCTTTTTTAATACATCAATACTTTGTCTCAGTATTTCATTCTCATGCTTCCATTTACCATTAAAATTTCCTTAAGGTCTCTTTTACCGTATCTTTTCGGTATATAAATTGAAACATAACTGTGTGCCATGCGCGTTTATTATCATGAGTTATCTGTAAGAAATCAGATCCGTGTTACTTTTATTTTAATATATATATAATAATTAAAAGATCTAGTTATGCAAGTTTAAAACTTGGCATTCAAAATCGCAGTAGGTGAAAAGGTACAAGATTCGCAAGATTAGGTAAAATCATTTAAATTGGAATATTTGTTTCAGGAAGTGACTAAAAGACCGCAATGAATGCCCAAAATGGCCACACTTGACCTGAAAGCCCCAGGTTCCTCACATTTTATTCAATCCAAGGGTGGAGAACTTTATTCCATCGGTGGGCCACATCTGGCATTCCGTCACATAAGATAGACCGCACGTGAAACCATTAGGCCACAACTGTTTTGCGTGTTGCTTACATTCAAATAGCTATCGAAAATTTATGTAAGACAATGACTTCATTCATTGCGTAAACTGAAACAAAATTTTCTACTTCATTTTCACCAGGTGTCATTTGCAAACTTAGATAAAAATTAGTATTTTTAAAAGTGGTTCGACAGCAGAGGTCATTTCGCTCATGGGCTTTCACCGGGAATCGAACGCGGGACCACTTCCATCAAAGTCGAAAGCGCTGCTGCTATTCAGGTGATTTTGATATTACAACGATAGTGTCCATAGAAATATGACCTAATTATCCCAATGCTTATTATGTAATAATCACTCTTAGGATTTTTCAATTGTTCGGAAAAGTTTTTATTTCTTGTAGGAGAGACTAGACCACAGGCGAGGAAAGAATCAGGTCGCATTTCTATGGGCACTAGCTTTGTAATACGAAAAGCATCATTGTAGAAGTTCTGTCAGTGACCCAATGATGAATGAAAGAAAAAAATATCGAAGTGACTGGAATAAGAGAGTAAAAACTATAAAATGTGGTCAAAAATATCTTTTAATTTCGAAATCCAGTTGAAATGCGTTATTTCATAACCATTCGCAGCAACCTTCCTCGATATTTGCTCCGTGCTCGTAGAACTTTGCATTAGCTGGTACACAATCCATTTCAGGTGTTCCGTCGTACATGATGAACCCATGAATACCCATGTGCGCTAGCAGTGATTCCTACGAACGCTGTGGCTGAACAAATATGACTCGCTCAAGTTTTTGGGACGTTCAAATACGGGATTCACACCGACGACCAAACAGCCCAACTTCGTCAATGATAGTCACACGATTGAACCAGAGCTTCCCATAGTCACGCAAACATGGATGGAATAACAAAGGCGATTCTCTCAAATACAGCGCAGTCCGCTCAGTTTGTTGAAATAGATCGTTTGATTTCGTTCATTTTGGCATAAGATTCACGTTTGCTTTTGAATAAATCGGAGAATTTAAATTTTTACATGGTGAGTAAATTTTACATCAACTGTATTATTTTGGAAAGGTTTTTGAATGACACTAAATGTGTTCAGTAGAAACGATCAGCCAAAATAGACTCACGAGCTTTAAGGAAGCACCGAACAAGTATATATGACTTGTACAACATAAAGTCCGCTAGGATTCGTCATAAGGCTACCAAAGGTTTTTGAAATAATACTTATTTACACATGTTTGTAATTATTTAAAAGTAAGGGGTAAAGGGAAATGAAAAAAGACTCAAAATTAGACTCTCGAAGAGGCTTTTTAGGTACACCAATCCAAATTAAAATGGATTGGATACAATAAAAGTGTGATGGTTCATATCAGTTATTAATTTTTATTTTATGCTTAAATAAACATTTTTCATTAATTATAAAATCGGCATGTTTTTTCCGGAATAATCTTCGTCCCGCGATATTTTTTCTCATATCCATGCGACCCTTCCCTTTTTGCAGTTGTTCAGCTTTGCAGGTTCAATGAATATGAAGTTATTCAGAAATCAAAATCTGTAATACACTGGTATTATTTTGATATGTAAATTTTTGAAATATTCTTTGTCATTAGAAGTAACTAGTTATTTAATCTAAGGGATATCTAATCTTTTTCTTTGCCGTAATATTCAATCATCTTGTGTAGTATGGCGAACGTATAAAATAAAGGCTATCTATTAGAATTTATGGAGTAAATTTAATAAAGATTAGACCTTTGTTCAAAATATTTCCATCCTATGCACAAGGGGATCAAGGTAAAATTATGATTCCGATATTTCGTTGTGATTCTTAGCTAAAGGCTTGGTCTTTCGCCAAACTTGTCTAATTCACGGATTCCAGAGTCTCACATGATTTAGATATGGTCTAACTGCCGCGAAATTGCGTCTTTCACAGACTTGCTCATCTCTGCTCGCGACATTCCGGCAGACGAAGCTGCGATGTACATACATACATCTTCGGGTGTAGACACACTCTTGTAATCGGCAATTCATCACGATGACTCTTAAATATTTCACCGACTATACTGTTTGTAAGTTTCTTCATCTTCGAAGTCGGAAAGTTTACCCGTTGTTTTAAAGTATTTCTTTTTGAAAATTTCTCTATGCTAGGCTCCAACAACCTATTTTTGCATAATGTACATGGTTTGTCTTAAAAGTTTCCGACATTTTGCCATTTATCGACATGTTTTCTGAAAATTTATGAAAATTTTCTGAAGAAATCTGGGGTACATCTGAGGTCACCCTCGTATACATTCCATCTTTAACTGAATATTATCAAGCAATATCCGGTGGTAATCCATTTCAAAACCTTTAAGAGAACAAGGAATGGATGATGAACAATACAACTATTATTGTACATTATCTGCGTATTACTTGTTTTGTTGAAGTTTTTTACTCTGTCTTAATACTCATCCATTTAAATTCCTTTGTGCAATTTTACCTTTCGTAGTCTTCAAACCGACCTAAAAAATCCAAGCTATACTGTCTGTATCCTTCTGTATTATTATTAATAATTAATACAGTAGTTCCACAAAAAAGGGTTTGTACTGTTTCTCAGCCGATTTTGTTAGAGCACAACATCATCGGTTGTAATTTATAAAGGATAATTAGTTATAAAATCTAATCACCTATAATCACGTAATAAGTAGCAATTACCTTTTTGCTATTCTCTGACCAGCCGTGCATTTCAAATTTACAGTTTTTCTAGATTGCTTAGACATTTGGGATCAATTGTCCCTATCCCTAACCCTAACACATTCAGTCGTAGAATTTCCTCTCCAGCATATCTTTGGATTGAGGACATCTAGTTATATAAAATTAGTTTGCTATGATTCTTTAAATATATTAACGGGAGATGGGTGCGCAATATCTTTGTATGTTGAAGGAATTCACCACCATATGCTTTGTTCTGACTTTCTCCAAAGTATGCCGTGAATTAAGTCGAAAGTTCAGTTTTGCTTTAGTAGCAGTAGTAAAGGCTCAAAAGTGTCTTAGAGAAGTTATATGTATCAATCTAATGATGTTACCGTAGCTTGATTTTCGTAAGGCAGCGGTACATCAGGCTGTGACACAAGTTCCATACATTCCCTGCTTCAATCTACAATCTACTTCTAACAATTATATTTAGACATCGGTGGAATTTTGAATTCTACGGTAAAACATTACAATCAAAGTTAATATTGGATATGATTGATATTTGCTATACATTTTCCAGCATCATCGTTATTTAAGGATGTAATATGCTCACTTGTATGGAGTACATTTAGTCATTTAATTATTCCCTTCAGTTAAATATGGATCCTCGTTTGCTGGATATTAACGCGCTAAATTCGTTACAGACCTTAAATATCTCATCATTAATTTAATACCGAGAGAGTTATGAACAAGATTATATTTTTCATTCATTTATAGTTCTAGTTTTAAACATCGTTTGTCTCAACGTGATTATCGGCGTTCCAATTTTTTCTTCATAAGTAATCCTTATTAGCTTGAAATTCAAAATTTGCTGATGATGTAATCAAGAAAAATCATCGGGGATATCATTAAAATGTTACAACGAACATTCAAATTTAAACTAATATAACCGTTTCATCAGTTAAATCTGAATTAATTTCCGGAATTCTTCTGTTTACATACAGCCGATTTGCGTCGTTACAGTATTAATAAAGCTCGCAAATTAATTAATCGAACTGTTTCTAATTAATGAGCGTCAGAGCCAACTAATCGAAAATCAATTAACCAAACGATGAGATTCAAAGGTTAGCTAAAGAGCGTGGGAGGTTAATTTTTCCAATATCTGGATCCCTTTAATTACTCTTTGTTCTCTGAACGGAGAAGAAATCTGTTTTTTAAATACACTAAATGCAGTGAATGAGAAATTCTGTTCAGATATGGGAAATTAGAATGGGAATACATGGAATCGGATCATTCATCATTATTTTGAGGTATTTTCAATGTAATTACGAGAGTCTTTGCTATATAAACTTGATTTATGTGACATCAGGAGTTGATAACCGATTGTAACCCTAAATTATACACTGTATACGGTGGAGAAAATCATTCGCTAGTTCTACGTTGGAGAGTAGATTGGATAAAATCTGAAAATTCAGTTTTAAATGGCAAAAATAATTGTATTAATTACTTAACACTTTAACTACCTAACACACTTTCATTTAATTTTGCTGTTTAACAAATCGTTTGAGCATACAAGTATATATACTTCATTTTAATTTCGCTAATTATTTACATTCCATCTCTTAGTACCCGAGATTGAGGTTTAATATATCTGAGAGTCATTTCATACTGTAATTATACGAGAGTCCTTTGGAAATGTGTTCAAACCCAATGAAATACTGATTTATCTGAAAACTGATATAAGTTTCATCATGAAACATCGTTTTTAAGCTTACTAGTGCTTACATTGCTGGTGTAACAGATTTAAAGTAATAGTAGTAGTGAATTATTAGTGGAGCAACATTGAGCTAGCTTTGAGGTTAAATTAATTCGATTATAATGCAAGCACTGTCGTTCACACTAAAAATGTCTCCTTTTTCCCTGTTTAACGCTGTGTTTATGTCCCTTATTGAA